>JARQOC010000008.1:52608773-53288773 GCA_033576535.1 Allobates femoralis | reverse complement strand
GGACAGGGGTTATGGCACTCTGCAGTGTATATATATATATATACACAGGACAGGGGTTATGGCACTCTGCAGTGTATATATATATATATATACACAGGACAGGGGTTATGGCACTCTGCAGTGTATATATATATATATATATATATATACAGGACAGGGGTTATGGCACTCTGCAGTGTATATATATATATATATATATACAGGACAGGGGTTGTGGCACTCTGCAGTGTATATATATATATATATACACAGGACAGGGGTTATGGCACTCTGCAGTGTATATATATATATATACACAGGACAGGGGTTATGGCACTCTGCAGTGTATATATATATATATACACAGGACAGGGGTTATGGCACTCTGCAGTGTATATATATATATATATATATATACAGGACAGGGGTTGTGGCACTCTGCAGTGTATATATATATATATACACAGGACAGGGGTTATGGCACTCTGCAGTGTATATATATATATATACACAGGACAGGGGTTATGGCACTCTGCAGTGTATATATATATATATACACAGGACAGGGGTTATGGCACTCTGCAGTGTATATATATATATATATATCTATATATATATACACAGGTTTTTGGATGTGCCGTCCTCTTGCCTCTGTGGGCCGGGAGCGGCGGGGAGCCGGTGTGTGTTAGAGGGGATGAGGAGCGGTGACTGAGGCTGGTGAGCACAGTCTGGGGGCAGGGTGTACCTGGGAGGATCGTTGTACCGGGTGCTGTATGGCCGCTCCGGGGAGCGGCGAGAGGAGGACGTGACTGGCTGCCGGGGCGTGTCAGTATTTGCAGGCTGACACGCCCCTCTCACTCCCATTGGCGGGCGGCGGCAACAGGAGGATGTGAGTGGCTGCTGTCACCCGCCCACAGCCCACAGCCCACAGCCCCTACACCGCAAGTCGGACAGCACCGAGGCGCCAGCGGTGAGAGGGGCGAGGGGTGAGGGGTGGAAGGCACCGCCGGCATCCGGGCAGCGTCGGGCTTGCGGGGCCGACGGTTGCCAGGATGGCGGCGGTGCGAGGTAGTGCGGCGGGACTGCGAGCGATGATGCGTAATGCGGCAGCGGCTCGCAATGACGCTGCGCGTCATTGCTCGCAGTCGCGCAAAGGAGTCTGGGATTCGGCTACAGTGCCCGAATTCCAGAACTCCCGATTATATAAGTAGATGGAGTAGAGCGGACGGTGGTGACAGGTTGTTCTGCGGCTCAGCTGCTGTGAGTGCTGGTTACAGGAGATTGTGATGTAGACGGAGGCCATACACATGGAGTCTGCTGTATACTAGAGGACGGTCTACACCTGCCTTTCACCACAGTATGGAGAAGAGCGGACGGCGGTGACAGGTTGTTCTGCGGCTCAGCTGCTGTGAGCGCTGGTTACAGGAGATTGTGATGTAGACGGAGGCCATACACATGGAGTCTGCTGTATACTAGAGGACGGTCTACACCTGCCTTTCATCACAGTATGGAGTAGAGCGGACGGTGGTGACAGGTTGTTCTGCGGCTCAGCTGCTGTGAGCGCTGGTTACAGGAGATTGTGATGTAGACGGAGGCCATACACATGGAGTCTGCTGTATACTAGAGGACGGTCTACACCTGCCTTTCATCACAGTATGGAGTAGAGCGGACGGCGGTGACTGGTTGTTCTGCGGCTCAGCTGCTGTGAGCGCTGGTTACAGGAGATTGTGATGTAGACGGAGGCCATACACATGGAGTCTGCTGTATACTAGAGGACGGTCTACACCTGCCTTTCACCACAGTATGGAGTAAAGCGGACGGCGGTGACTGGTTGTTCTGCGGCTCAGCTGCTGTGAGCGCTGGTTACAGGAGATTGTGATGTAGATGGAGGCCATACACATGGAGTCTGCTGTATACTAGAGGACGGTCTACACCTGCCTTTCATCACAGTATGGAGTAGAGCGGACGGCGGTGACAGGTTGTTCTGCGGCTCAGCTGCTGTGAGTGCTGGTTACAGGAGATTGTGATGTAGACGGAGGCCATACACATGGAGTCTGCTGTATACTAGAGGGCGGCTTTTCTCCTGTAATCAGCAGTAGGTTACACACTGTGCTCCTCCCAGACAGAGACCTGATATATCCATAGACAGAGCCTCATATCCGGGTCAGCCTGTAGCTCAGCGGTTACTTCGTGAAACTTGCAGAATATTGATTCTGAAATCCTCCGGGGTTCGAGACCCGCGGGCGCTATCTGACTTTTTTTTTTTTAACCTCTTATTGTAACTGTGGTGACACGTTTCTACACGTATATGTGACAGATGGACTCTGCGGAGCTCCTGTGTTATCTGTGCACATATAGATCCGATGACACCACATGACATCCAGCCAGGGGCGTAACTACCACAGGTGCAGGGGTTGCGATCGCACCCGGGCCCTGCAGCCTAGGGGGCCCCAAAAGTCCCTTTGGCCTATAGAAAAAGACTAATACTATTAAAGATTTGCAATAATTGGGGGCCCCGTTGGAGCTTTCGCATCGGGGCCCCTGGGCCTGATGTTACGCCACTGCATCCAGCGTTATGGCAGGCCGCTTATCATGGAGCCTTTGTGGATTATGTCAGAAGAACATAACACTATTTGTATGGCCACCAATTGATTTTAATTAATCAGTGACATCTACGGGATACAATATTGCACACAAGTGAATGAGGGCAATGGATTTTGCTTTCTGTGATATCTTTATGGTAATTTGTCATTTATTGTATTGATATTTACCGACAATGTGGCACCCCTGATGGTCAGGTGACTCACCGTGACCGGGGTGTTCACGTCGCAGGCGTTGACTCTCCTCTTGTCACGGAACCGCGCCTGCGGCTGCGGGGCCCGGTGGTCCAGATCAATAGGGGGGATGGCTGAACAGTAGGGGTAGTTTGTCTTCGTGACGCCACCTGCGGGTGTTCTTGTAACTTTACCAGCACTGCTAGGTCTCCGGGGGGATGTTAGGCAGCAAGATGGGACGCTCCCCACAGGATGAGCGGGAGTCCCCGGAGCCGGGAGCTGCGCAAGATGTTGTGAGGCAGCTGCGGTAGTGCCGCTGTTAGGCCAGGAGTCAGACACAGACACGCCAGAGTCTTTTCAGTACCTTTACTGGTGATTTTCAGGTACGCCAGACCGGGTTCGTGAAGTTAGCACTCCTGGAGGTTCACAGCAAGCAGTTTGTGTAGGCTTCTTTCTCTCTATATCTGGTGCTAAGGTCGGGGGGATGTGGAATCCAGCCGGACCGGGCAGTTTGTTCAATAGAACGGATTTCACCTGGTTGTCAGCACTGAGGGCACTGTAAAAGGGTGATGATAATTCTACCTTCTTCCCTGGGCTCTCGTTGGTGGGTGCGACAGGTGAACAGGGGGCTAGACTCCCTGTGAAGTATGCTGGTTCTCTGCAGTGGCTGTGTAGCTTCCACAGCTTCGGTTCCAGTAACCGGTTATTAAGGAAAGAGTCAGAATAACTCTGTGTTCCTTGAGAGGTGTTCTCCTTCTTCCTCTAACCCCAATTGCAAGGGTCTCCTCACTGCTAGCTGGCTGATTGGGCCTAGTGTGTCCCTCATAGGGTGGAGGTTTCACACAGGCTGGCAGCTCTTGTAGCGACTGCACACACTCTGGAGTTTCTCCCTCCAAGACTCTATTTATAGGGGGAACTGGCTCAAAGTGACCAGTGGAGCTCCCCCTAGAGGCTCGGGGTGAAACCAGGTGTACTAAGGTGTTGTGGTGTTGTTAGGTATTTTGTGAGTGTTGCTTTGCTGTTACTTACTCCAATTGTGCCCTAAGGATATCTGTGGTGCCCAACAAGGTGCCAGGGTGCCACACAGGCGTCACATCGGGGTATTGCACTCATAAAAGCAGTGTAATTTTCCCCAACTGCAAGTGGATGCTGGGCTGGTGAGTGGGACCCATTCCTGCACTCCCACACTAGAGTGCTGGTGGGAGGTTACTCTTGGGAGGGATATTGTCACCTCTAGGGGGAGTAGTTAGAGGAGAAGTGAGTTGGAAGAGAGTCGAGGAGGAGTGTGGAGCGAGTCGGGAGGTCTAACAGGACAGCTCCAGGCTGATACTGAGGAAAGATGAAAGGGGATCCTGAGAGAGGGTGCCTGATGCATGAGTCTGGGCCCGAAAGAGAAAGGGGGAACCCCAGCGTGGAGCATCCATACTCCAGGGAGCTTCCCCTGTCCACCACGGGAACGCCGGAACCGAGGACATGGCCAGACTCAGGGCCAGCTCCAGATTTTTGTGGGCCCGGGCAAAAGAGTCTTAATGGGCCCCTTTTACATTCCGTCCCTGCCCCTCCAAATTATATATGACACACACAGCTCTGCTACGTGCCCATAGACATAGATTTTTAAAAAATGCAAGGCGCGTTTTGCAGACACAGGGGCAGCGAGGACATAATCCACCTGGACCATATACCAGCCTCCCGGACTTAATAGGGGGCAAGCAATGGACAGAATAAAACTTCTTTTCTCAGGTATGAGGGCCACGTCTGGGCACATAGAGGGGTTACTAGAACCCCATTTACATTATGTTAATGCTGGTGGACACAGTTTAAAGGGATCCTGTCACCTCCAGAACGCCTCCTAAGCTACCAAATCATGTCCCTGCACCATCCTATCACTAATCTCACACTCCTTTTGTCTCCTAAAAGCATCCTGTGCAAGTGCATAAAAACGGTTTAATACTTACTCATTAGTGATTATAATTAGCAGGTACTGCACCCCAAGCAGAAGGTGTAGTGCCTCCGTAGTTATGGATTTGGGGGTTCCTTGTAGAGTCTGTCCTAAGCACCCATATACTAGCCCCCCTTAGCATAGGGACCATATATTCAGTAGGTCCAGGGGATGGAGCTTAGAGTAGAGCGAGAGACTTGAGTGACAGTAGAGCTAATTTTAGTCAGACAGTGCTGGGAAGGCAGCCAGAGGGGATGTGCCTGACAGCGTTCCTGACACGATGGCGCCTCTTAGAGAGAGATGACTCGGGAACCGGAGGGGCCGAACCAGGCCTGGTTGGAGCCAGCTGGGAAGTCCGGGGTCGACACCGGCATACCGGAGCCGAGGCAATCAGTGGTCTATCCCTGGTTAGTGAACCAACAAGCTGTGGGACCGACAGAAAGGAGCCATAGCACCACAGACTGTACCTTTACCTCAGTCCTATATTGGGTCCAGGACACTTTAAGGAAAAGGACCGAATTCCGGTGGCGGGAGGGTTAGCTTGTTGTCACTCCCGTCCGTACCGGTAAGGAACCGAACGTACTTAATTGTAACAGACCAGTGGACTGGCGTAGGAGCTCTGCAGAGTGGTTAAAGAGAGTAACGAGGGACACAGACCCCGAAAGCCATTAAAAGGGACCATCAACAGACTCTACAGGATCACCTTACAATTTGTGGCTACGTCCCGGTTCAATCAGACTGTGACTGTGTACTGTATCATCTACCCGGTACCAGTAAAGTGATGTTTGAGTTGAATCGGTGTCTGTCCTCCTTTCCTCCGGCGTCCAGAGGGCCTCAGCATCATCATCCAGCCCTGCTGCCCTGAGGTAAAGCTCCATCTGTGGGGAACTGTACTACTCTGAGCTGCACCTCCATCACCTCAGTGGCTGGACACGGCGCTGGTATCCACATTACCAGGTACCGTAGGTGGCGTCACGATACCAATTCCCCCATCATCATCCCCCACTTTCCCTGCCATTGAGGGTCCAGGGCACGGAACCGGGAACCGACCAGCCGTGATCCCCCATCAAAGTGACCATCTGTCCCGGTATCCGGGTACTTCCTCCCTGTTGACCGACTCACATCCCTTCCTGAATCTATTTATGGCCATTAATATCAATTAATAGAAAGTCTCTTAGTAGCTCAGGGGTTGTCTAATACTGCCGGAGGACAGAGGTTCTGTAACTGAGCTTTGGAGGACGAAAGGGGTAAAAAATGCAGACTGGTAATGTAATTTCAAGTGCAGTTCTATTCTGGATGTCAGCAGAGATCCTCAGCATGTCTGCTATTAAAGGGGTTGTCCACTACTTGGATAACCACTTTGCATTCCTCATGTTTGGCCCCAGTAAAATAAAAAAGTTTATACTCACCTCCTGTGTCAGTGCTGCACCATTGGTGTTGTCGCTCATCTATCTATCGTGGCGCCCTGCTCACGCAGGTAGCCACAGACTTCTCGAATGCACAGCTGGGTTTCCACAGCAGATACCTACTACATACAACATCTTCCACCCCGGTACAGTAGGGTTAGCATTACTTGCTGACCTTAGGCTAGATCCCCTATAAATACTGCTGCTGGGGGAGGTGTTAGTCAGAGTGTGCAGATGCTAGGAGAGTTGCGAAGATGTCCTGCTGGTTGGTGCCACGGTTAGGCCTGAGCCAGTGACCCGGAGTGGCCCTTCTACATCCGGCAAGCCCAAGTGGGGACAGAAGACAAGGAGCAGCTAGCTGAAAGGGAGTGAAGAACTTGGAGAAGAGTTTCGCCCAAATAAGTACCTGATATTGGGGATCCGCACCTATGGGATACTCCAGGACCACAGAAAACCCCGTCACACCGTGGAGGCTCCGTCCACCCGATTATACCCTGTGGGTCATGAGAGGGAGCCAGACACAGCAGTACAGCATCACAGTGATCAGAGAGGGTAACTCGGAGACCGCACAGGAGGAGAGACAGACACCACAGTCAGGAAGAGAGAGGAGGCAAATCTGGCTGCAAGCAGGCTGTGCTTCAATCATCACGGCAGAGCAGAGGAGGCCTTATACCCACTTGCTGTGGGGACCCACTGTGCAACCTGGTCACCTGTTAGTGCCCTGGACGTCTTTACCTCCCCTTTTTATCCGGTTTCAGGTGTGATTTTCGTCTTGCCCACACCTCTTACTTGCCACAGGTGAGTTTGACCGAGTATCACATGACACGCCCCGTGGGGGCCGTGGGGGTACTCGCAGCTGGGTCTGACGATGTCGTCGGGAATGGGATGTCATGGTGGTGTGACCCGGTCCATGGCCCCGGAGTGGTCAATAAAAAAATGTTCAAAAGGGGGAAAATGAGTTTAGAGACTGTGCACCCTTGGCCCTGCTGCAGTTGACACTGCTGGTGCCGCTACTTTGGTTCTTGAATGTTTGGTGCCCCGCATTTTTGCCTCTCAAATATTGAGTTTAGAGATTGGTTGTCGTGACGCCACCCGTGGTATTCGGCTATTAGTGGCCGATGGGACCTCTGGGGATGATGGGATGGCAGCTGTGATGGTTTTGCTCTCCACGGGTGGAGCGGTGCAGGACTGAGGACGCGGAATAACTTACAGACACGCAGCTGTAGTCTCCTTTACCTTTACTGGCTTAAGTTGCATGTTTAGTCTGGGTTACTGTCCACAAGAGATGTTGGGAGTCCGGGTGGCCTGGAAGAAAGTTGGGGATATCTTTGCCTGGTGAGTTCTGAGGCCTCCCTGTTGTGTTTCTCCTGGCATGTCCTGGCTACCTGCAGCTTCCTGCGTAGAGTCTCTCACCCATGTGGCAGGCACCTCGACCCCTTACTAGGCACCTCTCCTCTGATTACTGTCCCTTAGCTTGCTGATGCCGTTTTGCTTCCTGGGCTTTGTAGTGGCCGAGAGACTTGGAATCTCCTGCCCTCCGGATTCTGCTGCCTGGCCTGTGGTCCCTGCACAGCCTCAGACTCCGGTGTCCGGTCCTGGCGCTCTGCTCTGGGGTGAGCCAGTCATCTAGCTCCACTCCCCAAGCCTTCTTCTCTCCTTCCTCAGTCCCTCTCCGATGGGTCCCTCATGCTCCACTGCTCCTTCTACCCTCCTGGGACTAGACAGACACTGCTCCAGTCTGCAGGAGGTCTTCCCTCTCTGATTGTTCTCTTCTACTGTCCGTGTCCTGAACTCACTAACACCCCTCCCCCAGGCCAGAACTTATAGGGAAGCTCCCCTGAACTCAGGTCTAGAGCTCCCCCTTCTGGTCTGGAGTCAGGAAAAGTGTTACATGCTGTGGGCTTACCTGGTGTGGAGACCCCTTCTTGCTTCCAGGCATGACATCACCCCCTGAGGGAGCCAATGCCATTGTGGCTACCGGACTCTGGGTGCTACATCACATGCTGGAAACAAAATTGTTTCCCCTTAAATTTTGAAAAGATGCCAACAATTTTGTCCAACCCATTTTGGGTGTTTTTTGTAAAATTATGTCTTTTTTTCTCACTTTTTTTTCTGTTGTTTCAATGCACATTAAACATAAACATGTGTATGACAAAACATATGTAATCATTTTCTGGGAGAAATACTTCATTTTCTGCAACAATTTCAAGTGTACCAACACTTTTGACCATGGCTGTAATCTCAGGTTGGTCATGAGTATAACACATTTCATTGAATATAGAAAAGCAACAATAATGAAAAAGGCTGGAAAAAACATATAAAAACAAATTTTTTAAATAGGGTAGGGATTTCATTTTCTTTATATGGTAATAGAGATGACAATGTACTGTAAAAAAATGAACTGAATGCTGCACATTTGTGGTTCTCCTTAGTGAATGATATAGAAGAGGACGGTCTACACCTGCCTTTCACCACAGTATGGAGTAGAGCGGACGGCGGTGACAGGTTGTTCTGCGGCTCAGCTGCTGTCAGCGCTGGTTACAGGAGATTGTGATGTAGACAGAGGCCATACACATGGAGTTTGCTGTATACTAGAGGGCGGCTTTTCTCCTGTAATCAGCATTAGGTTACACACTGTGCTCCTCCCAGACAGTGACCTGATATATCCATAGACAGAGCCTCATATCCGGGTCAGCCTGTAGCTCAGCGGTTACTTCGTCAAACTTGCAGATTTTATCTGAAATCCTCCGGGGTTCGAGACCCGCGGGCGCTATCTGACTTTTTTTTTTTTTAACCTCTTATTGTAACTGTGGTGACACGTTACTACACGTATATGTGACAGATGGACTCTGCGGAGCTCCTGTGTTATCTGTGCACATATAGATCCGATGACACCACATGACATCCAGTGTTATGGCAGGCCGCTTATCATGGAGCCTTTGTGGATTAGATCAAGAGAACATAAATTATTATAAAATTATTAAATTATTTTAGTGTCATCTATAAGCTACAATATTGCATAAAACTGAATGAGGGGAATGGATTTGCTTTCTGTGGTATCTTTCTGGACATGTCGGAATCCCACAAGGCTCTGTCCTGGGGCCCCTACTTTTCTCCTTCTATATCCCTAGGACAACTCATAAAGTCTCATGGGTTTCCTTCTTTCTACAAACTGCTCCTTCATCCCAATCCATCCCCCACCCTCCCTTATTCTCCCTTCTTACGTAGTTCATGCAGTCAGTATCTACTCTCCCTCTAATCTCCAAATGGACGTTATATACTGACCTTTGGGCTCAGCCACTACCTTTATTGACCAATTCTCCACATGGCTTCTTCACTTTCTCTCTGCTGACATTCCCACCATCATCATGGGTGACTTCAATATCCCTACTGACACCTTCCAGTCAGCAACCTCCAAACGCTTGTCACTTACTTCATCCTTTGGATTTACTCAGTAGTCCTACGCAGCCAACCACAAAGACAGACATACATTAAACCTTATCTTCACCCGTCTCTGTTCCCTATCTTATCTCACAACCTCCCCTCTCCCCCTATCTGACCACCATCTACTCACCTTCTAATCCTTGTCTTCCTCACCCATCCCCAATGTCCAGCCACTAGCACATCCTTGCAGAAATCTTGTGACGCACACTGCGGGGTCCGTGGGGTTATCAGTGCCAGGCCCTCTCCCTCACATCTGGCGATGTTGTCTGGGGGAGATTGGGAGTCTTTGGGAATGTTGCGGTGGTGTGACCCAGTCCGTGGCCCAGGAGCGGTCAATAAAAAGGGGGGAGGATAAGGGAATAGGGAGTAGTGGATTATGGGGTATTTGTCATGACTCCACCCATGGTATGCGGCTGTTAGTGGCCACCGCTGCAGATCTGGACCTCTGGGGATGATGGGATGGCAGCTATAATGGTGTCACTCCCCTTGGATAGAGCGGGTCCCCAGGGCATCTGGAGTAGAGGGTTATTGGGGTGATGGAGGGCCAGCGGGGCTGATCTGGCTGAAGGAAAGGATCAGAGCATCTCACAGGCAGGCTCCTGTGGGCGGTGTGGCATTTCAATCTACCGCTCCTCAGGCGGGAAATGAACAGTCTCACACATAGTTCTGAGTTCCAAATCCAGTTTGATTCACTTTCTATGTGTGGCGCCCCGCAACGAGTGCGTCACAAGAGGGTATTGCAGCCACAAATGCAGCCGCAATATTCTCTGACTCAGCAATGATTCGGTTAACATAGAGATCCAACCCTACATGCATCACCTAGAACAGAGGGCCAATCATAGGTCCTGGGGGGTGGAGTGTTAGGGTAGTGTAGTAGAACACACACAATAGTCTAGAAGAGAACCTAGAACCCTCGAGATAGAACAGTGTCTGAGGACTTGAACTTGGAGAGGAGCGGGGGCTTCGCCCCCCGTGCGGGCCCCTGGGCCGTCACCGGTCGGGTGTCAGCACCTGAGGCCTTAACTACCGGGATTGGGCATTATCTACACGGGTTCCCAAAAGACTCCCATGCCCACAACTCACAGCCGGTTCACTGGTACCGAAGCTGGCAGCAGTTCACCTCTGCCACGCGAACCAGGAGCGTGGAGGAGCAGCTTCACAGGAGCACCCCACCACCAGCCAACTTCCAGTCGTCTAACCAGCGGTGTACCCACTGAGGGACCCAAGGCTCCCCAAAACATCCAGAACGTACATCATGGATAGGGCATTGAAGCAGCCTCCCCGTACCCGATCTGGTATTCCTGGGCGACACTGGCAACCAAATAGGTAGAATGGAGGAACACTGCGGATCTCTAAGGGACACCATCACTGCTGAGTCCACCTGGTCTACTACTCAACCACTGTATGCCATGTACTGCCTGCTGGTTACAGTAAAGACCCGTTGCAGAGACTTTCTGTGTCCGTGCTTCCTTATGAACTGTCCGTCCGCACTAACCGCAGCTGCCGCACAACATCTTGAGCAGCTCCAGCCTCCGGGGATCACCGCTCAGCCTGTGGGGAGCGTAACATCTTGCTGCTGTCCATCCCCCGGAGGTTCCGCAGCGTCGGTAGTCCTTACCGAATCTACTCATAGGTGGCGTCACGAATACATTAAAAACCCCTTTAATCTGTTCCACCAAGACGTCTTCACTTTTGATCTGCACTACACCGGGCCCCACTACCGGCAGGCGCGGTCCACCCGTGACAAGGAGGAAGGAAGCATCGCCTGTCTAAACCGGAGTCCCGGCCACGGTGAGTCATATGCTCGCACCAAAGGTTACAGCTTAGGTTCAATAGTAGTCCGGGTAGTCCATAGTGTGGCGCCCCACTGGTCGGGACGCCATGGAGGGGTACTGCACCCAGATAAGAGTGTATGGTATTCCTGTGACTAAGGGAACTGGGATGGTAAACGAGGGACCCTCACAACACCCATTCATACACACCCTAGAGTAGGCGACTGTGGGTGAACTCACTGCAAGGAGGACCCAGTCCCATGGGAGGAGTCACATGGGTAGAAAAGTGTATGGGTGGGTTGACAGTTAGTGAGAGAGAGTTGGAGAGAGTGATGAGAGGAGGATGAAGCAGGGGAAGGTCATCGTGACTGGAGAGAGAGACCCTAAGGGCACCAGGAGTTGCGGTGCACCCAAATCTTGACCCGGTACTACCGACCAGAAGGGTCTGGTCCTGTACAGAGAACCGGCTCTGGACACGGTGCGGGAGTTCAACCCTGAGCTTTTAAACTGGAGGCCCCTAGCTTCTGCAGGAAGCTGCAGCCAAAGACCCGGCGTATACCTCAAAAAAGGCACACCGAACTAGGGTCAGGGGGACCTACAGGGGAGTCCCCCACCGAAGATCCGTGGGAGCTGGCTCGAGGCTCTGCGTGCGGAGGTGCTACATAGTAGTGAGGAGAAGAGAGTGCAGTGAAGGGACCGGTAGGGAATGACAGGCACACCACCAAGGGTCCTGAGTGAATCATTCCGGTTCTACCCAGGCCTGAAAGACCCGAAAGACTGTACCATCTGTCTCACTGCCTTTGAAATCTGCAAGTAAACCTGATCAGGATGAGGGTGGCTCCTATTTTTCCATCCAGGATATAGTCGGCCTGGTGAAGTCAGTCCGTACTACTATGGGCAGGGGCATAACTACAATAGCTGCAGGGGTTGCGATCGCACCCGGGCCCTGCAGCCTAGGGGGCCCCAAAAGTCCCTTTGGCCCATAGAAAAAGACTAATACTATTAAAGATTTTCAATAATTGGGGGCCCCGTCGGAGCTTTTGCATCGGAGCCCCTGGGCCTGAAGTTAAGCCACTGACTATGGGGATTGATGATAACAGACTCTGCGCAGGAGGTCAGGTTGCTGAGTTATGTCAGAAATAGAGACAGGCTTTTGTGGCGCCCCGCTACGAGTGCGTCACAAGAGGGTATTGCAGCCATAAATGCAGACGCAATATTCTCTGACACAGCAGTGATCTGGTTAATTTAGAAATCCAACCCTGCATGCATCACCTAGAACAGAGGGCCAATCCTAGGTCCTGGTGGGTGGAGTGTTAGGGAAGTGTAGTAGAACAGACCCTTAGTCTAGTGAGTTGAAGAAGGGATCTAGAACTTGACCTGAGCAGTCTAGAACTTCGAGAGGAGCAGGGGCTCCGCACCCCGTGCAGCCCCCGGGCCGTCACCGGTCGGGTGTCAGCACCTGAGGCCTTACCAACCGGGAATGGGCATCATCACACGGGTTCCTAAAAACTCCCGTGCCCCAAACCACAGCCTGTTCACTGGTACCGAAGCTGGCAGCAGTTCACCTCTGCTACGCGAACCAGAAGCGTGGAGGAGCAGCTTCACAGGAGCACCCCACCACCAGCCAACTTCCAGTCGTCTAACCAGCGGTGTACCCACCGAGGGATCCAAGGCTCCCCAAAACATCCAGAACGTACATCATGGATAGGGCATTGAAGCAGCCTCCCCGTACCCGACCTGGTATTCCTGGGCGACACTGGCAACCACTTAGTTAGAATGCAGGAACACTGCGGATTTCTAAGGGACACCATCACTGCTGAGTCCACCCGGTCCACTACCTGTGAACTGTATACCATGTACTGCCTGCTGGTTACAGTAAAGACCCGTTGCAGAGACTTTCTGTGTCCGTGCTTCCTTATGAACTGTCCGTCCGCACTACAAGGTAACCGCAGCTGCCGCACAACATCTTAAGCAGCTCCAGCCTCTGGGGATCACCGCTCAGCCTGTGGGGAGCGTTCCATCTTGCTGCTGTCAATCCCCCGGAGGTTCCGCAGCGTCGGTAACGATTACCGAACTACTCATAGGTGGCGTCACGAATAAATTAAAACCCCTTTAATCTGTTCCTACAAGACGTCTTCAACCCTTTTGATCTGCACTACACCGGGCCCCACTACCGGCAGGCGCGGTCCACCCGTGACAAGGAGGAAGGAAGCATCGCCTGTCTAAACCGGAGTCCCGGCCACGGTGAGTCACTTTCCAGTTATTGCTGCCATTAAGACCTTAATCACGGCTGAATGGGAAAAGCAGGAATCCAGTGAGGATTCACAGTTGATGGATTGGTCAAATATCCCTAAAGTAGATGCGGCAGTGGCTACCTCTTCTAGAAGTAATGTTTTGCCCTTAGAAGATGGGGGTCTGTTGAAAGACCTGTCTGATAGGTAGGCTGATACTCTACTGAAAAAAAATAAATTTCCTGGGAATCTGCGGTGGGGGCGTTTAGACCGGCCATTGCTTCTACTTGTGTCGCCTGTTCCCAGTTGGTGTGGGTGGACCAATTGGAAAAGCAGATTTGGTCCGGGGTGCCTCAAGCCAGGTTATTAACTGTCATTCCTCAGATTCGGAGTGGTTCGGCGTATGTGGCAGATGCTACAGCTGATTCTCTCCGTCTTGCGGCTAGATCTGCAGGTCTCTCACATGCTGTACGCAGATCTTTGTGGTTAAAGAGTGGAAGGGGAACGCACGTGCTAAGAGCATGTTATGTGCGATTCCGTGCAAGGGTGAGTCCCTCTTTGGGCCGGTGTTGGATGATATCCTCTCCAAATCTCCAAAGCCAGAGAGGTAAAAGAGGGTTTGCCTAATCCTTCTGTCCCCAACTACAGGAGATCATTTCGGAAATGTCAGTTTTCGAAACAGAAGTCGAACACAAAGTGAGAACCAGCTGAGTAAACACAGAGAGCTGCGTATTTCGGTGGTTCCTCGACATCCAACAGCAGGCCTAGATACGGATAATTTTAATCCTCCTGTATATGGTAGATTGGCTCATTTTTTCTATCAATAGTCCCAGTGTTTCAAACAGCCAATGGATCCTCAGCCTCATTTCGTCTGGGCTTCAATTCGTCTTTGTGAGGGTCCCGAGGGACTACTTTTTTCCCAACTATCCTGCCAAATCCTGTCCAACAGCAGGCACTAGAGTTAGAGGTTGAGGAGTTGCAGAGAAAGCATGTTCCAGGTGATCAGGGGGGAAGGGGCTTTTATTCCCCTTTGTTTCTGGTTTCTACGCTTGATGGTTTGTTTAGAACGATTATTAATCTTCACAACTTAAACTCCTTCCTCCGATTCCAGTCTTTTAACATAGAGTCCATTCAATCCGCGATTTGCCTTTTGTTCCCTAGGTGTTTCATGTTGGTATTAGACCTCCTATATGCCTACTACCATCTCCCACTTCATACGGATCACCAGAAGTACCTCAGGGTAGCGGTATCTTTGGAGGGTCATGTTCGGCACCTGCGGTTACTGCCATGCCGTTCGGTCTTTCCATGGCTCCTCGTATTTTTACACAGGTCTTGGGGTGGATAATGTCCGAAAGTCAAGACTCCATCCTGCTCCTATACAAATTTTCTGGGACTTCTTTTGGACTCCCGAGTGCAAAAATGTTTTTGCCCGATGACAAGGTGTCTTCAGTGTGGCGAAAGTGGGCAGAGTTATGGCCACCCCCTTCTTTCCCTACAACAGACCATGTCTCTGATGGGAACTTTGTCTTCTTGTATCCCAGCTATTCCTTGGGCATAATTCCACTATTGCAGTCTCCAACAGGAAGTACTAAGGGGGAGGAGTCCCTGCAGGGTCGGTTGAAGGCCCGGCTGTGTCTTTCCCCTTCCACAAGAGACTCTCTAGCCTGGTGGATAATTCCACGTCGCTTAACCTGGGGTGCTCCCTGGCTCATTCCTCCAGACTTTATAGTAACGACCGATGACCATTTCTCAGGGTAGGGGAGTCCATTTGGGGACTTCCCTGGCCCAGGGTCAATGGACTCTAGAGGAAGAATTAGGCTCTTCCAATCTGAAGGCGTTGCGGGAGGTCAAGTATGTTCTCCTCAGTTCCTGCCTCACCTCCGCACCTCGCATGTCAAATTCAGAAAGAAAACACGGTGTCATTCATAAATCACCAGGGGGACTCGGTCACCCTCTCTCCTATCCACCACGTCCGACATCTTTCATCTAGCCGAAGTGAATTTCCTCTCCCTGATGGCCCTACACTTCCGGGGCATAGACAAACGACTGTGCAGCCTTCCTCATCCATCACTCTCTCAGGCAGGGGGAGTGGGTTCTGAACAGGGAGGTGTTCGACAGGATAGTACACCTATGGGGGGTACCAGGGTTAGACCTGTTTGTGACCAGGGGAAACCGGACAGGTTCAGTGCTTTGCTTCCCTGCACCCCTTGGATTTCCGGAGGGGGTGACTGCTCTGCAGGTGCCTTGGGACTATCTGTGAGCATATGCCTTCCTCGGTCCTTCTCTACTGCTTATTTCCACTTTCACCCGCTGTCCCTGGGACCGGGTGTTTTGGGTGTGTTTGACCAGACCGCAGGGGCGCCACATTGCACATTTAGACGTTCACAGACTCTCACACGCTATTTTACCTCTGTCTTCCATATCTTCACTCCAAGACACGGACAGTGCCACCACTTTCTATAATGCCACCCTCACATCAGCCATAGAATCAGTCGCCCCTCCCGTGCATGGCAAAGTGTGACGAATCAATAAGCAACCCTGGCACAACAACCTCACCACAAAACTTCGGCAAGTGTCCAGGGTTGGAAGACAACACACCTGCCAGACAACTTCACTGCATTCAGACAAGCAACAATCGCCTTAAAATCGGTCCTCACCTCTGCTAAACAGACCTGCTTCACAAACCTTGTATCTTCCTTATCCTACAACCCCAAACAACTGTTCAGTACATTATCTCTCCTCAGCACCACTGCCCCCTCTGACCTCCATCATCTCTGCTGAGGACTTAGCCACATGATTCAAAAATAAGATCGACCAAACAAGGCAAGCCTTTATTTTTCCACCACCCCAACCACTCCATATACCAGACTTCTGCCCTTCCCTTACTACCTCCCTCTCCAACATCACTGAAGGAGAGCTTACTCATCTCCTCTCCAAATCACACCTCACCACTTGTGCACTTGACCCCATCCCTTCCCACCTGCTCCCCAACCTCACTAACATGCTCATCTCATCCCTAATCCATGTCTTCAACCTATTGTAACCTCTGGTACCTTCCCCTCTGCTTTCAAACTATAACGCCCATCCTCAAAAAGTTGAACCTTGACCCGACTGCTATGCCCAACTATCGCCCCATATCGCTGCTCCTGTTTGCTTTTAAACTCCTTGATCCACATGTCCACACTCAACTTTCCTTCCACCTCTCGTCTCTCTCCTTGACAAAACCTCCAATCTGGCTTCCGGTCCCACCACTGCACTGAAATTGCCAGGCCAAAATTACTAATGACTTGCCGTCAAAGCTAACACATATTTCTGTATGCTCCTCCTTTTAGACCTGTCTTCTGCCTTCGACACAGTTGACCACTGCCTCCTGCTACAGATTCTCTCTTCCCTTGGCATCAAAGACCATGCCTTATCCTGGATAGCCTCATACCTTTCCGACTGCACATTTAGCGTTTCGCATCCAACACTACCTCCTCATCCCACTCTCTCTCTGTTGGAGTCTCACAAAACTCTGTCCTGTAAAGGAGAAAAAAAGCCGGGGTTTGTCCGCACTAGCCACAGGGAAAAACCGAAGATGCAAGCAAACCTTAAATTCACACTCAAGCCAACACGTTTTGTGGCCACCTGGCCACTTCATCAGGGCTGCCCGGTTTTTCCCTGTGGTCTAGCGCGGACAAACCCGGCTTTTTTCTCCTTTACTGTATGTATCTGCATCCCGGGATCTGCAGCGGTCAAAACTTCTACAGGTGGTTGTGCCTCGCACAACCATACCAGGTGAGTGGATCACCTTTGTTAATAACACGCTGGTGTCCCTCATTTACCCCCCTCTCTAATTTTTTGCAAAGCTCTGTCCTGGGGCCTCTACATTTCTCCATCCATACCCTTGCCTAGGACAACTCATAAAGTTCCCATGGTTCCAGGACCACCTATATGCGGATGACACTCAGATCTACCTCTCTGTCCCAGATGTCAACTCTCTGTGTCAAGAATCCCGGAGTGTTTGTCAACCATATCCTCTTTCTTCACCTCTCGCTTCCTAAAACTCACGTAGACAAAACCGAACTCATCATCTTTCCTCCATCTCATGTATCTTCCCTACCTGATCTATCTGTTATGGTAAATGGCATCACACGCTCTCCTGAACCTGAAATCCGCTGCCTCTTGGTAACCCCTGACTCTGGATGTCTGGGTTGAAGGACAAGGTGTTCTCTCGCCACCTCCTGTCACCTCCAGCTCAGAAATATTTCCAGAATCCGTCCTTTCCTCAGCCCTCAATCTACGAAAACTCTTTTAATGCCCTCATCATCTCCCACCTTGATTACTGCAACATCCTCCTCTGTGGCCTCCTCCTAATACTCCTGCACCTCTCCAGTCTGTCCTCAACCCTGCTGTCTGACTAATCCACCTCTCTCCTCGCTACTCCCCTGTTTCTTCCTTCTGAAAATCCCTCCACTGGCTCCCAATTCTCCAACGAATCCAGTTTGAACTACTAACACTGACCTACAAAACCATCCATAACCTGTCCCCTCCCTATATCTCCGAACTAATCTCCCAATATCTTCCCTCATGTAATCTTCAAGCCTCCACAGGCCTACTCCTCTCTTCTACTTTATTTGTTGTTCACACAACTGCCTCCAAGACTTCTCCCAAATATCCTCCATCCTTTGGAATTCTGCGCCTCAAAACGTCCAATTAACCTCCACGCTCAGATCCTTCAGACGGAACCTGAAAACCTATCTCTTCAGGAAAGCTACAGCCTTCAATGACTGCGCTGCCGCGCCACCGCCTCCGGAGCTGCTGCCCCACCCCCTCTGGAGCTGCTGCCCCACCGCCACTGGAGCTGCTGCACCCCCGACCTACTGTCTCCTTCCCATCATCCAGTAGAATGTAAGTCCGCATGGGCAGGGTCCTCTCCCCTCTGTACCAGACTGTCAGTGTTAATTTGTCCACTGTAAACCATATCTATAGTTTTGTATGTAACCTCTTCTCATGTACAGCACCATGGAATTAATGGTGCTATATAAATAAATAATAACAATTTGTGATTTACTTTATTAATATTTACCTGTACCATTTATACATCTTTTCCACCTTTTTCTCCTTTGGCTCCTTACATGTTATCCTACCAGTGAGTGATGAGGCTTCATTCTCAGTGGTGGGTCGTCCATCCAGGCGGTCTTCTGCCATGAAGTGATATGGTCGTCTCTCCTTAGGCGGCTGTCTTATATGGCTCTAAATGGGCTTCTTTTAATAGCACGACTGTTATTAAAGGGGTAGTCCACCACTTCTCATTTCTCATGTTTGGCCTCAATAAAATAAAAAAGCTTATACTCACCTCCTGTGTCAGTGCTGTTCCATTGCGGTTGTCTCCCACTTTCCTGGGGTCAGGTGAGGTTGTGACGAAACGTGAGCCCCATACATGTTTATCACTGGCTTCTCTCTTCATTCAGACAAATTATTGATCAACAGGAAATGAGCGACAGCCACAGCTCTCACATCCTGTTGATTAATCATTTGTCCGAAGGTGGGGAGAGAGAAGGCAGCAGTAATTGTGCGTGGGGCTCACGTGATGTCTCAACCTCACCTGAGCCCCAGGAACACAAGCGTCAAGCCTGCAAGAACCGTGCCGGCATGGGAGGTGAGTATAAGCTTTTTTATTTTAATGGGTCCAAACATGGGTAATTACAAGGGGTTGTCCAAATAGTGGATATCTCCTTTAATTTGCTCCATTGATTGTAATAATTTCTGTTACCCCTAGATGTCAATGTAAATATTTTTGTTGTAATTCTAATGCTGTTGCCACTAGAGGTCCTCAGTGTGGTTATTTATAATTTGCTATGTAGGATGTAGACCCCTTTTTCAGTCATTAGGTGTCACTATAGGGCGCTCTTTTTTATTTTGCTTTCTTATGCAGCGCCAATAATGCCACAGCGTTTTACAGAGATCATTAACACTGTCCTGAATAAAGCTCACAATCCAGATTCTCTATCAGTATGGCCGAAAATACTATTGATGTTATCGGTTTTGAAGTACAGAAAATATTAATTATAAAAAGTATGAAAATGTTACAATGAAAAAAAAAGTATAGAATTATAGATCTGGTTCTCATGTTGATGATATTTTTCCTACTGGATACATGCTACATAACTAGACCACAAGATGGTCTCAAAGGTTTAGGCTATGTGCACACTGGCCGGGTTTGTGCAAGTTTAGCAGCGGAAACCGCCGGTCGGTTTCCATGAGGTTTATGTAAATTTATGTTAATCCAAAAGCGGCTTTTGGGTTAACATATAAACCTATGGAAACCGACCCCCGGTGTGCACACACCGGCGGTTTACACAGGCTCATCTGTTGCTAAACCGCTGGGTTCCCAGCGGGTTAGCAAAGAATGAGCATGTTCTATAAACCGGCCGGTTCTGCAGCGGCTGCAAGCAGAA
The DNA here is from genome assembly GCA_033576535.1 of Allobates femoralis. Taxonomy (NCBI): domain Eukaryota; kingdom Metazoa; phylum Chordata; class Amphibia; order Anura; family Aromobatidae; genus Allobates; species Allobates femoralis. Next base: position 53,268,788 of record JARQOC010000008.1, on the reverse strand, counting down.
TCATGTGCTGCTTCCAGCCGCTGCAGAATCGCCGCCGCTAACCCGCTGTGCATCCGGCCGGCACCCGCCTGTCTCCCGCCGCACATACCCAACAGGAAGCCGGTGGACGGCTGCCGAGTTTCCTGTCGGGTCCGCCCAGCCGCCGACGACCCTAACCCGCTGTGCACCCGACAACGTGTGCACATAGCCTTAGGGTTACGTTCACATGTTCAGGATTTGGTCAGTTTTTCACATCAGTTTTTGTAGGCAAAAAACCAGGAGTGGATGAAAAATACAGAAGTGGGGATATGTTTCCGTTGGGCCACGATCACACGTTGAGTCAGAATTTTGCATCAGTATTTATAAGCCAAAACCAGGAGTGTAACAATCAGAGGAAAAGTATACAGTGAATAGAAAGTATTCACACCCCTTTACATTTTTCACTCTTTGTCTCATTGCAGCCATTTGGATAATTCAGAAAAGTTCATTTTTTTCTCATTAATGTACACTCTGCACCCCACCCTGACTGAAAATACAGAAATGTAGAAATTAGTGCAAATTTATTAAAAAAGAAAAGCTGAAATATCAAATGGTCATAAGTATTCAGCCCCTTTGCTCAGTATTGAGTATTTGCACCTTTTGAGCAAGTGCAGCCATGAGTCTTCTTGGGAATTGTGGCGCCCCACATGGTCAGGTGTCACCGTGGGGTATTGCACCCGTAAAATTGGTGTAATTTTCCCCAGCTGCAAGTGGATCCTAGGCTGGTGGGTGGGACCCATTCCTGCACTCCCACAACAGAATAGGGGTGGGAGGTTACCCGGGAGGGAGATATATTCACCTCTAGGGGGAACAAAAAAGAGTTGTAGTCGGAGTTAGTGAAGAGAAGGGAGTTGGAGAGGAGTCGAGGAGGAGTGTGGAGCGAGGCGGAAGGTTTAACCGGACAGCTCTACGCTGATCCGGAGGGAAGATGAGAGAGGATCCTGAGGGGGTCCTGAGAGGGGGTGCCTGACACGGGAGTCTGGGCCCTAGAGAGAAAGGCGGAACCCCAGCTTGGAGCGACCATACTCCAGGGAATTCCCCAGTCCACCACGGGAACGCCTCCTCCGGCTTTGATAGGGTGGTCTGTTGCTCCACGATATGGGTCTGCAATTGTCCCCTATGGAAAAACCTAAATGCTACAGCGCACTGTGATCTATCTCCTTCCAATCCTATACTGGACCGTGAATTGGACAACCACTACTGTATTATATTATTAAGTACATTCTATTCAGAGGAGTTCTGTACCGCAGGAATATGGACAATGTTTAGTGGATCCATTACGGACATTTGATGTGATTGGGTTTAAAAGTTTTGTGTGCATTTATCATATCAGGATTTATTATTAAGGTGTAAATGATCTGACGCATGATGTGATCTCCTGCCCAGGAGCGTCAGTGTTGTGGCTGCTGCTTGCGCATGGTCGCTATGGTGTGCGTCCTGACGCTAGTGCGGTGGGCGATGTATTGTCGCGTCATTCGGGCCCGCGTCACTTCCGGTCAGGTGATACCACTGCGGGACGTCACTTCCGGTAACGTGACACCCGGGCAGCAGATAAAAACCTCCGGTTTTAGGGACCTTAAGCATCCCCTGGTGAAGTGACCTATACAGTAAAAGGTCACGAAACGCGTTGGGGTCCTACGGTCCGACCCACCTCTCCCCCTCTGTGCGACTCCGTGCTGATGGCCAGCGATGGCTCCGGTAAATGTAAAAACCTGTTATCTAACTAAGCCAATGTGCTGACTCTTTTTGCCTGTCATTGTGGTGATACAACCTGTTCTGGTCTTTTCGCGGACAACTTACATGCAGACTGATTTATAAGGTGTTAATATAGCCTTTTTACCCTAAGTCAGTAATGATATGTTGAGAATGTAATATATTGCCTATATAGTACTAAACCTCTAATGACTATAGTGGGTAGAGCAGTAATATACCTGGTTATTGATCTGTTTGTTTAGTGGGTCTCTGTGAAGACACCAGTATGTATATAATTGATTGTAAAATGATGGGACATTGATTTTACAGCTGTCTGTATATGGTGAATTGTACAGTTGCTACAAGTAGTATTCAACCCCCTGCAGATTTAGGTGGCTTGATAAGATGCAAATAAGTTAGAGCCTTCAAACTGCAAACGAGAGTAGGATTTATTAACAGAAGCATAAATCTTACAAACCAAAAAGTTATGTTGCTCAGTTGAATTTTAATAAATTTTAAACGTAAAAGTGTGGGTCAATTATTATTCAACCCCTCAAACCACCAGCATTCTGTTTGGTCCCCCTAACGTATTAAGAAGTAGTTCAGGCACAAATAACAATGAGCTTCACATGTGTGGATTAATTATCTCTTTTGCCAGCCTTTTCTGACTATTTAAGACCCTCCCCAAACTTGTGAACAGCACTCATACATGGTCAACATGGGAAAGACAAAGGAGCATTCCAAGGCCATCAGAGACAAGATCGTGGAGGGTCACAAGGCTGGCAAGGGGTACAAAACCCTTTCCAAGGAGTTGGGCCTACCTGTCTCCACTGTTAAGAGCATTATCCGGAAGTGGAAGGCTTATGGAACTACTGTTAGCCTTCCACGGCCTGGACAGCCTTTGAAAGTTTCCTCCCGTGCCGAGGCCAGGCTTGTCCGAAGAGTAAAGGCTAACCCAAGGACAAAAAGGAAGGAGCTCCGGGAAGATCTCATAGCAGTGGGGACATTGGTTTCAGTCAATACCATAAGTAACGTACTCCACCGCAATGGTCTCCGTTCCAGACGAGCCTGTAAGGTACCTTTACTTTCAAAGCGTCATGTCAAGGCTCGTCTACAGTTTGCTCATGATCACTTGGAGGATTCTGAGACAGACTGGTTCAAGGTTCTATGGTCTGATGAGACCAAGATCGAGATCTTTGGTGCCAACCACACACGTGACGTTTGGAGACTGGATGGCACTGCATACGACCCCAAGAATACCATCCCTACAGTCAAGCATGGTGGTGGCAGCATCATGCTGTGGGGCTGTTTCTCAGCCAAGGGGCCTGGCCATCTGGTCCGCATCCATGGGAAGATGGATAGCACGGCCTACCTGGAGATTTTGGCCAAGAACCTTCGCTCCTCCATCAAGGATCTTAAGATGGGTCGTAATTTCATCTTCCAACCAGACAACGACCCAAAGCACACAGCCAAGAAAACCAAGGCCTGGTTCAAGAGGGAAAAAATCAAGGTGATGGAGTGGCCTAGTCAGTCTCCTGACCTTAACCCAATTGAAAACTTGTGGAAGGAGCTCAAGATTAAAGTCCACATGAGACACCCAAAGAACCTAGATAACTTGGAGAAGATCTGCATGGAGGAGTGGGCCAAGATAACTCCAGAGACCTGTGCCGGCCTGATCAGGTCTTATAAAAGACGATTATTAGCTGTAATTGCAAACAAGGGTTATTCCACAAAATATTAAACCTAGGGGTTGAATAATAATTGACCCACACTTTTATGTTTAAAATTTATTAAAATTCAACTGAGCAACATAACTTTTTGGCTTGTAAGATTTATGCTTCTGTTAATAAATCCTACTCTCGTTTGCAGTTTGAAGGCTCTAACTTATTTGCATCTTATCAAACCACCTAAATCTGCAGGGGGTTGAATACTACTTGTAGGCACTGTATATGGAATAAGCCAGTTTATGGTATCATGCACGGGAGCACTTTACAACTACCCTTCCCCTGTCCTTGACTTTTGTTTAAGAAAGTAATAAAAAATCCTGACTATTTGCAAAATTAAAGCTTTCATATGTCTTGCACTGAGGAGAGGCTTCCGTCGGACCACTCTGCCATAAAGTCCCGACTGGTGGAGGGCTGCAGTGATAGTTGACTTTGTGGAACTTTCTCCCATTTCCCTACTGCACCTCTGGAGCTCAGCCAGAGTGATCTTGGGGTTCTTCTTTACCTCTCTCACCAAGGCTCTTCTCCCATGATTGCTCAGTTTGGCTGGACAGACAGGTCTAGGAAGACTTCTGGTTGTCCCAAACTTCTTTCATTTAAGGGTTATGAAAGCCACTGGGCTCTTAGGAACCTTGAGTACTGCAGAAATTCTTTTGTAACCTTGGCCAGATCTGTGCCTTGTCACAATTCCGTTTCTGAGCTCCTTGGCAAGTTCCTTTGACCTCATGATTCTCATTTGGTCTGACTTGCACTGTGAACTGTGAGGTCTTATATAGACGAGGCGTGTGCCTTTCCAAATCAATTCCATCAATTTAATTAAGCACAGCTGGACTCCAATGAAGGAGTAGAACCATTCAAGAAGGATCACAAGGAAATGGATAGCATGTTACTTAAATATGAGTGTCTGAGCAATGGGTCTGAATAATTATGCCCATGTGATATTTCAGTTTTTCTTTTTTAATACATTTGCACAAATATCTACATTTCTGGGGGGTTTTCAGTCAAGAGAAAAAAATGAACTTTTTTGAATTTACCAAATGGCTGCAATGAAACAAAGAGTGAAAAATGTAAATGGGTCTGAATACTTTCCGTACCCACTGTAATACCCACTGTAATAAAAACACATCATCATATTTATCACCCACTCCTGCTTTTGGCTACAAAAACGGAGGTAAAAAACTCAGCAAATGTTCAATGTGTGAACGTGGCCTAATTCTATTTTTGTGGTTTTAAATTACAAGGTTTGAACATCCAGAAGACTTCTCTAGTTACAGTATGTGATTGATGAGTGTGATTTATTTTACATTTTCATACATTTATGTTTTACATTATGTTGATATCATTACTTATAACATCCCCCCAGCACGCCCCTGTCTCGGGGTCATATTTGACTCAGACCTCCCCTTCACTCCTCATATCCGGTCACTCGCTTGCTCATGTCACCTACACCTCAAACACATCTCCAGAATTCAATCTTTTCTTACCGTTAACTGTAAAAACTCTAACTGTTGCACTTATTCCTTCTCGTTTGGATTATTGCAATTCTTGGTCTCCCTCTTACTAAACTCGTTCCTCTCCAATCTATCCTGAATGCAGCAGCCAGGATCATATTCTTCTCCAACAGCTTCACTGATGCCTCTATCCTGTGTCAGTCACTGCACTGGTTGCCCATCCACTATAAAGTACAATATAAAATCATCACTCTCACCCACAAAGCCCTCCACAGTCCTGCACCACCCTACATCTCCTCCCTCATCTCTGTCTATGCTCTCCATTCCACTTATGACCTAAGGCTAGGGTCACACTTTAAAATAGAATTGCGTTCCCCGCATCCAGATCCGGATGTGGTGAACGCAATTGCGGTCCCATATATTTTTTATGAAAAATGTGTGGAGGGAATCACATTGCGATAACCGGATTGCTCAGGATGTATAATCCTGAGCAATCTGGTTACCGTATACTTTGCTTATCCCGGTTGCCACCGGGATAAGCAAAGTGCTAAAACTGTGAAAAAAGCTATAATGTTAATAATAATTTTGCCCATCATGTCTCTAGGAGGTGCCCACCCCCCCAGAGACATGCTACCTACTCAGGTGGGCATGTAAGGGGTTAATATTCCCTGTACAGTATAGCTGTACAGTAAGATCTATGGCGCTGAGCTGCCCATAGATCTACTGTAAAAGCCTGCAGGACCTCGGACAGCGGCACATAGTATACGTACATGACGTATACTATGCGCAACTGTCAGGGGAGCCGCCGGCTTCATTAATAAAAATGTACAGTGCCAATAGGAGTCGGCTATACCGTACAGGGAATATTAACCCCTTACATGCCCACCTGAGTAGGTAGCATGTTTCGAGGGGGGGTGGGCACCCCGTCTCTAGGGGGGGTGGGCACCCCCTAGAGACATGATGGGCAAAATTATTATTAACATTATAGCTTTTTTCACAGTTTTAGCACTTTGCTTATCCCGGCGGCAACCGGGATTACACATCCTGAGCGATCCGGTTATCACAATGCGGGGCACAGAACCGCTCCGAAAACTGCAGCCTGCTTGATTTTTCACGCAGGCTGCAGAGCTGTAGCCGGTAACCGGATTGCTTGTAAAGCAATCTGGTTTTTATAATAGGCTCCTATGAGGAGCGTTTCCTGCTCCGGTTTTGAGCTTTTTAAAAGCTCAAAACCGGATCAGGTTTAATAAAAAAAAAAAAACGGAAGTGTGACCCCAGCCTAAGTATAACATCATCTACAATCTAAACTTCCACTTCAGTCTCCAAGACATCTCATGAGCTGCGCCAATTCTCTGGAATGTACTACCAAGCACAATTTGATTAATTCTCATTTAAGTGAGCACTAATAACGCATTTCTTTATGGCCTATCACCTCACCTCACTTATGTAACTATTCCCATTTTGCTCTTTTAACATTTTCTCCCAAATCTGGCCTCTTCTGTCTTCTTTTTACGCCCTTTGTTATTATTATTATTATTATTACTATTATTTATTTCTAGAGCACTATTGATTCCATGGTGCTCTACATGAGAAAGGGATACATACAAACAGGTTATAAATACAATGAACAAACTAACAGTGACAGACTGATACAGTGGGGAGAGAGGACCCTGCCCTTGCGGTCTTTCATTTTACAGGGCAATGGGGAGGGAGACAGTAAGTTGGGTCTGCTCTGGTGGTGGAGCTCCGGGGCCAGTGGTGTTGGAGCGCTGGGTCCAGTGATGGTGGAGTGCTGGGTCCAATGGTGGTGGAGCATCGGGTCCAGTGGTGGTGGAGTGCTGGGTCCAGTGGTGGTGAGGTAGCACCGTGGTAATTGCAGGCTGTAGGTTGTTCTGAAGAGAAGGGTTTTCAGATTCCGTTTGAAGGTTCTGAGTGTAGGGGACAGTCAGACGTTTGGAGGGTGCAGAATGAATAAATAAGCACTCCATGCACTTAATAGCACTTTATTTGTATTTGTACAGAGCCTGACTGGTGATCGGTTCATGTAGCATTATGTGAATCCCCTATTTATTATATTGATGGCTGGACCATATATGAAGGCACTTTTTACCATTTACCTCTTGGTCCTCCCCTCATAGATTCATAGATTGTGTCTTGTGAGTAGCGACCTCACTCCTCATGTCATCTGGTGAATTGTGTTAGGCTCGGGTCACACTTGCAGATTTTCCATGCATTTTTCACATATGTCTTTTGTGAAAAATGCATGTAAAAACGCATCCATAGGCCCCCATGTAAAAAACGCATGCCCCAATAGCAAAAACGCATATCTGAGTGTACCATGCGTTTTTGGGTGCGTTTTTGGCTCAGCACCAAAAAAATACTACATGATGCATGATTTTTTGGAAATAGCACCCAAAAACGCAGCATGCAGTATTTTTTGGTGCTTTTTCAAAAACGCATGCGTTTTTGTTAACATGGGGTCCTATGGGAAACGCATGCGTTTTTGCATGTGTTTTTAAGGGTCCCCCACACCTATCAGCAAAAACGCATGCAAAAACACAGGCTGCCAAAAAGCACCTTAAAAAACATATGCCAAGTGTGACCCTAGCCTTACTCTGTATATATGCCAACTAATGATTATGTTGGGGAGTAAGTGATGTAATACTGCAGAGGGGCCCACCGAGATATTTCCCTGTTCTCCGGAGGGCCAGTCCGCTCTTGGTCACATGACCCATAGACACGTTTACCCCCACACCCATTATTATCTACGCTGCTGCTTACATGTCCGTGTTTTCACATGGAGACTTGCCCATTTTTTCCAGACATTACAAATCATACGGACACATACAAGTCAATGGGTCCGAGTGAGTGATCATTATGTCCGATTTGCCTATTTTTCCCTTTTTTTGTGTTGTTCCAATGCACACAAAGGATATAAACATGTGTGTAACAAAATGTGTAATTTCAATTATTTTCTGGGAGAAAACCTTCATTTTCTGGAACATTTTCAAGGGTGTCAACACTTTTGTCCATGGCCGTAATCTCAGGTTGGTCACGAGTATAACACATTTCACTAGATAAAACATACAAAAACTAACTTTTTTTTAAAATAATGATCTCATTTTCTTTATATGGTAATAGAGATGACAATTGTACTGTAAAAAATGAACTGAATGCTGCACATTTGTGGTTCTCCTTAGTGAATGATGTAGAAGAGGACGGTCTACACCTGCCTTTCATCACAGTATTGGAGTAGAGCGGACGGCGGTGACAGGTTGTTCTGCGGCTCAGCTGCTGTGAGCGCTGGTTACAGGAGATTGTGATGTAGACAGAGGCCATACACATGGAGTTTGCTGTATACTAGAGGGCGGCTTTTCTCCTGTGCTCGTCATTAGGTTACACACTGTGCTCCTCCCAGACAGTGACCTGATATATCCATAGACAGAGCCTCATATCCGGGTCAGCCTGTAGCTCAGCGGTTACTTCATTAAACTTGCAGATTTTATCTGAAATCCTCCGGGGTTCGAGACCCGCGGGCGCTATCTGACTTTTTTTTTTTTAACCTCTTATTGTAACTGTGGTGACACGTTACTACACGTATATGTGACAGATGGACTCTGCGGAGCTCCTGTGTTATCTGTGCACATATAGATCCGATGACACCACATGACATCCAGCGTTATGGCAGGCCGCTTATCATGGAGCCTTTGTGGATTACGTCAGAAGAACATAACACTATTTGTATGGCCACCAATTGATTTTATCTATTCAGTGACATCTACGGGATACAATATTGCACACAAGTGAATGAGGGGAATGGATTTTGCTTTCTGTGATATCTTTCTGGTAATTTGTGATTTATTGTATTGATATTTAATGATAACACTAATTCTCATTTGCGCCTTTTTCTCCTTTTGCTCCTTACATGTTATCCTACCATTCAGTGACCGGGCTTCATTCTCAGTGGGGGTCGTCCATCCAGGAGGCTTCTGCCATGAAGTGATATGGACGTCTCTCTTACATGGCTCCCATAGGAGCTGCATTGAGTTGCCCCCCTGTGACGCCCTGCAGAATTAGGCGACACAAATATCTGTAAACTCTGGTCATGTGGGAAATTACTTTTTTAGCCTTTTTAATACACACAGATGGGATTAGTGCAGGGGCTATTGAGAAGAATGGTGGTTAGCAGCCCCTTTAGGAGGATTACTAAACGCAGGAGGACCAGGAGTCAGTGGCACAGCGACATCTAATGGTAATGTCATTTCAAGTGCAGTTCTATTCTGGCTGCCAGTAGAGATCCTCAGCATGTCTGCTATTAAAGGGATTGTCCACTACTTGGAACCACTTCACATTCCTCATGTTTGGTCCCAGTAAAATACACAAGTTTATACTCACATCTATAGATCCTAGAACTGCAGAGTACGGCTCTGCTTCATCATGTAGCAGGGCAGAGACTGTACTAAAAACTGTTCTCTCCCAGGAGTTCCCCTTTAATGGTAATACATAATGTAGAAAAATAAATAGATCATTTAAAAAAATATTAAGAAGACCCCACAGCGACACCTAGTGGTTGAAAAAAATGTAATATCCAATAGAGCCAACAAGGCTCCATAGGCTTTATTTGTCAGAATTGCTAGACTTTGTTACATTCTCTGGAATACATCGGATTCAGTGGACTACGTGGGACCTGCATGAGATATTTATTTATTTTTAAATAAATTGATGAACGAGGGAAAGTGTCGGGAAGATTTATTTCAATAAAGTATTTGTGTTTGTGTTTTCCCCTTTGATTACTGGGCTAGTAATTGGGGTGTCTGATAGACATCTCTCCAATACTTACACTAGGGCTTGATGCCAGCTGTGTTTTTGGACACTTCTCAGCTAACATCAACCCCAAGCACCATTTCCAGGGTGCTGCCACCGCACCAGGGCAGAGCAAAGGCCAAGTGCAAGAAATGGAGCATCTCATGTGATGCTCCCTTATGAGATAGCTGCAGGCTGGTATTGTTAGGCTTGTAAGGGCACAATAACCACGGACCTTCCCAGGCTGGTAATATCCGCTCTCAGCTGTCTCCTTTATCTTTGCTGATTGAAAGAAAAATGGGGAGGAACCCAGTTTTTTTTTTCATTGATTTAATTATTAGGTTAATGCAAAGCTGGAAAATAAAACTCCAAATGCCAGGTACTAAACGGTGTAATTTTATAATGTCTTGAGTGAAGTTAGTCTATCTATCTATCTATCTATCTATCTATCTATCTATCTATCTATCTATATCTTTGCATATCTTTAGCACATAGAAATCACTAATTTCTTGAATGCATTTTATCCTGGCACATGTCACACGTACGGCACATGGACAACATATGAATGGCACTCGAATGGAAAAACTGTACACATGGATGGGCAAAATGGACCATGTCATACCTACGTTTTTTGATGCGCATGTGAGATGGGGACCTTAGCCAGTTGAAATACAAGGCATAATGAAGAGACCTAGGTAATCTTGAAAGCTTGCTTTCTAACATCATTTTTCTTTATTTCTGTTAGCTATTAAAAGGTATCATATCTACAAGATTATTGTTATGTTTCTCCCACTGAGAGCCATCAATCTAGTTTCAACTTTGGAACATCCTAAAAGTAACAGTGACTTCTAGTGACCATAAAAAGTATTACATCCAATGGAGTAAACTACTACTAGTAGTGATGCTGATGATCCCTATTGGCAGCCAAAATAGAACTGCATTTGAGAATGTATTACTGAACCTTTGACTTGATGTTTTCCCTGCCTTTTATAATAATAATATTAATTGTGAACAGCAATATTCAAGTGTTGTCATAGATTCTCAATGGGACTTAGGTCTAGCCTGTGACTGGGCCATTCACACACATGAATATGCTTTGATCTAAACCATTTAATTGTAGCTCTGGCAGTTTTGGATTGTTGTGCTGCTGGATGTGTGGCGCCAATGCAGGCGTCACAGAGGGGTACTGCACCCGTAAAAGAGGTGCAGATGCTCCAGCTGCAGGTGGACCCTAGGATGGTGGGTGGGACCCATTCCCAGCACTCCCACATTAGTTGAGGGTGGGAGGTTACCTGGGAGGGGATATAATCACCTCTAGGGGGTTCAAGGATGTCTTTGCTGCTAGGTCACTCGGCTGAGGGACCAGGGAAAGATGGAGGAAGAGGAGAGGTTTTAGGAAGATAGATAAGTGGAACGAGGCGGAAGGTCACACCGGGTCGGTTACACGCCGTACCAGAGGAAAGAAGAAGGGGCCTTGAGGAAGTCCTGAAAGAGGGTGGCCGACAAGAGAAGTAAGGGCCCTAGAGAGAAAGGGAGATCCTCAGCGTGGAGCGCCTATACTCAAGGGGATACTCTAGTCCAACCAGGGGAACGCCGGGCCCTAGGAACCGGCCAAGTCCAGCTTGCAGACAGAAACCGGCTGCTGTGACTTGTTCATCAGCTGCAGCACCCTGCCATCGGAGGGGTCTGCCTGCTTCCTCACCAACGAGGGAGGGGACTCCCGGTACTACCTACACAGAGCTACTGGGTATAGAGTCATCCAAAACGGGGAAGAACGGACACGGCTTATTTAATGAAGGTACACCAAGGGTTCCACCATACCACCTGGGATCCACTTGCAGCCACCCGTTAAGCTACCTGTCTTGTAACATCTCAAGTGCTGAACTGTTAACTGTAACCGCTGCTGCTACAACCACAGTAAAGTACCTGGAGAAAAGTGACTTTGCCTCCGCCTGTGTTCCTTTTTGCATGAACTAGTTCCTTTTACAGGAACGCTGCCCCAGAGGTCCAGCCCTACCTGTAGGGGACTTTGCCAACTAGCCGCATTACCATCTACCTCCGGCGGACTGTGGCGGCGCTGGTGACTCCTCACCAGAAACTACAGGTGGCGTCACGACAAACTGTATATAAAATCCCTTGTAAATAATAACCCCTTTTTGAAGATATACCAAGGATACGGGATCAGGCGCGCCCACCACTCCCCATGACACAGGAGCGTTAACCCCTTGGAGCCTAATACCCGAGTACTCCAAAGCCTGGGCTCTACAGATGCTAACTTACACCACAAGTTTAAGTCTTTTACAGCTTCTAACAGGATTGCCTCTTGGAGTGACCTGTATTTAGCTCCATCCATCTTCTTATTAACTCTGAACATCTTCCCTGTCCCTGCTGAAGGAAAGCCTCCCCACAGCATGATGCTGCCACCACCATGTGTGATGGTGGGGATGGTGTTTTCAGGGGAATGTGCAGGGTGAGATATCTGCCTCACATGGCATTTTACATTTAGCCTAAAATGTTCTCTACCTTGGTCTCATCTGATCAGAGCACGTTCTTCCACATCTAGCTGTGTCTCCTACATTGCTTTTTGCAAACTGCAAAACAGGACTTCTAATGGCTTGCTTTCAAAAATGGCTTTCAGCTTGCCACTCTTCAACAGAGTTCCAGATTTGTGGAGTACATTATTAACCCCTTCATGACCCAGGAATTTTTCATTTTTGTTTTTTGCTCCCCTGCTTCCAAGAGCCATAACGTTGTTATTTTTCCGTCAATATAGACATATGACCACTTGTTTTTTGCGGGACAAGTTGTACTTTCATATGCAATAATTTATTTTACCATATAGTGTACAGGGAAATTCCAAAAAAAATCTAAATGCAGTGAAATTGCAAAAAAAGTGCAATAACACGTTTTGTTTTTTGGGTATTTTAGTTGCCATGTTCACTATATGGTAAAACTGACATGACGGGGTGATGCCTCGGGTCGGTATGAGTTCGTAGACACCAAACATGTATACCTTTATTGGTATCTAGGTGGTGAAAAGAAAATTCAGAAGTTTGAAAAAAAAAAAATTGACTTTTTGCGCCATGTTCTGCGACCCGTAACGCCCTCATTTTTTGGGATCTTGGGCTGTGTGATGGCTTATTTTTTGCGTCTTGAGCTAATGTTTCTACTGATACAATTTTTGGGGGGATCCGCAGTTTTGATCGCCCATTATTGCATTTTATAGCAATGTTGCGGCAACCAAAGAAACTGAATTTTGGTGCTTGGACGATTTTTTCCGTTACGGAGTTTACGGCTCTCATTAACGGATTTAATATGATGATAGATCAGGCGATCCTGAACGCGGCGATACCAAACATGTTTTTTTTTTTTTTTTTTTAATACTTTTATTGTGATTGGGGGAAAAGGGGGGTGATTTGAACATTTATATATATATATATATATATATATATATATATATATATATATATATATATATATATATATATTTTTTTTTTTTTTTTTTTACAGGTTTTTAAAAACTTTATTTTTTTATTAATTCTTATTTTTACACTGCCTCTTTAAGAGGCACCTTGCTGCACAGTCCAATCGCTTCTGGGAGATACAGAGGAGCTGCAGAATCTCCCAGAATCGCGGACCTGTTGTGGTTGTCAGCGCCTGCCAACCACCACATGGAACCGCTGTGTGACAGCATCCAGGGTCTAGCCAGGACCCTGAGGATGTCACGTGAGCGCCGGAGATCTCCGGAGCAGGCAGGGAACAGCACGTTCCCTGCTGCGGCCGCCTTGGATCCCGCTGTCAGTGATTGACAGCGGGATCCAAGGGGTTAACAGCGCCAATCAGATCCCGGATCCAATCGGTGCTGTTACCCTAATGACTCTCCGTAGCCGGGTCTTCACGTCTTGGGCGTTGCTTCTCCCATCACGGTTCTGTGCCTGAGGCTGTGGGGCCCGGTGGTCAGATCAAAATGAGGGGATTTGAACAGATAGGGGTTAATTCTTCTTGTCGTGACGCCACCTGCGGGAATTCCGGTGATTTCACCGGCGCTGCTTGGGCCTCCGGGGGATGTACGGCAGCTGGATGGGACGCTCCCCGCAGGATGAGTGGGAGTCGCCGGGGCCAAGAGCTGCACCAGATGGAGTATGGCAGCTCAGTAATGCTGAAAGAGTGGATTTAAACAGCTCTGTAGGAGACACGGACACCAGATTCCTCTGTAACGGGTTTTTACTGTCACCGATAGGATGGTACAAGGTATACAGTAAACAGGTATCGGACCGGGTGGTCCCAGCAATGACTGGTGTTAGCTCAGAGCTCCGCGGTGTTCCTCCTTTTCCTAACTTCTCTAGACTGGTTGCCGATGTTGCCTTAGAATACCAGGTCAGGGTACTTGGGAGACTTCTGGTTGGTACCTAGTGAATTCTAACTTGAGGTCCTGTGTCCCAGTGGCGAGTCCCTGCTGGCAAGACAACTTAGGTTGCGGCTGGGGTGAGGGGCCTCTGGGAAGCGATTCTTCACCCTGGTTTGCAGAGCTGCGGTGAACGCCTTGCTTGCCTCGGAACCAGTGATCCTGTGGTTGTTCTTGGGCACGGGTATACAGTTAGGGCCAGAAATATTTGGACAGTGACACAATTTTCGCGAGTTGGGCTCTGCTTGCCACCACATTGTATTTGAAATGAAACCTCTACAACAGAATTCAAGTGCAGATTGTAACGTTTAATTTGAAGGGTTGAACAAAAATATCTGATAGAAAATGTAGGAATTGTACACATTTCTTTACAAACACTCCACATTTTAGGAGGTCCAAAGTAATTGGACAAATAAACATAACCCAAACAAAATATTTTTATTTTCAATATTTTGTTGCGAATCCTTTGGAGGCAATCACTGCCTTAAGTCTGGAACCCATGGACATCACCAAACGCTGGGTTTCCTCCTTCTTAATGCTTTGCCAGGCCTTTACAGCCTCAGCCTTCAGGTCTTGCTTGTTTGTGGGTCTTTCCGTCTTAAGTCTGGATTTGAGCAAGTGAAATGTATGCTCAATTGGGTTAAGATCTAGTGATTGACTTGGCCATTGCAGAATGTTCCACTTTTTTGCACTCATGAACTCCTGGGTAGCTTTGGCTGTATGCTTGGGGTCATTGTCCATCTGTACTATGAAGCGCCGTCCAATCAACTTTGCAGCATTTGGCTGAATCTGGGCTGAAAGTATATCCCGGTACACTTCAGAATTCATCCGGCTACTCTTGTCTGCTGTTATGTCATCAATAAACACAAGTGACCCAGTGCCATTGAAAGCCATGCATGCCCATGCCATCACGTTGCCTCCACCATGTTTTACAGAGGATGTGGTGTGCCGTGGATCATGTGCCGTTCCCTTTCTTCTCCAAACTTTTTTCTTCCCATCATTCTGGTACAGGTTGATCTTTGTCTCATCTGTCCATAGAATACTTTTCCAGAACTGAACTGGCTTCTTGAGGTGTTTTTCAGCAAATTTAACTGTGGCCTGTCTATTTTTGGAATTGATGAATGGTTTGCATCTAGATGTGAACCCTTTGTATTTACTGTCATGGAGTCTTCTCTTTACTGTTGACTTAGAGACAGATACACCTACTTCACTGAGAGTGTTCTGGACTTCAGTTGATGTTGTGAACGGGTTCTTCTTCACCAAATAAAGTATGCGGCGATCATCCACCACTGTTGTCATCCATGGACGCCCAGGCCTTTTACAGTTCCCAAGCTCACCAGTCAATTCCTTTTTTCTCAGAATGTACCCAACTGTTGATTTTGCTACTCCAAGCATGTCTGCTATCTCTCTGATGGATTTTTTCTTTTTTTTCAGCCTCAGGATGTTCTGCTTCACCTCAATTGAGAGTTCCTTTGACCGCATGTTGTCTGGTCACAGCAACAGCTTCCAAATGCAAAACCACACAGCTGGAATCCACCCCTGACCTTTTAAATACTTCATTGATTACAGGTTAACCAGGGAGACACCTTCAGAGTTAATTGCAGCCCTTAGAGTCCATTGTCCAATTACTTTTGGTCCCTTGAAAAACAGGAGGCTATGCATTACAGAGCTATAATTCCTAAACCCTTTCACCGATTTGGATGTGGAAACTCTCATATTGCAGCTGGGAGTGTGCACTTTCAGCCCATATTATATATATAATTGTATTTCTGAACATGTTTTTGTAAACAGCTAAAATAACAAAACTTGTGTCACTGTCCAAATATTTCTGGCCCTAACTGTATTTGGACCCGTTGAGTAGTTACCCGTTCCCGGTCTAGGGCACCGTTAATGACGCCAGCCGGTAAGTGACCTTCCGGGCTGCACGGAACTGTGCAGATCCCTGCTTCTACGTTACATTCCTCCTGACGACTCCTACTCCTCTCCTACTTTACTCCCACACACTACTCCTACACTCCACCCACCAGGACCTGATTGGCCCTCTATTCTAGTGGTGCATGTAGAGTATGGAGCTCTGAGTGTTAACCATGTCATTACCGAGATGGAAGTTATTACACCTTCTGGCAGGGATGCAATACCTTCCTGTGACGCACTCGTTGCGGGGCGCCACACTGACATCTCAGCTGATGAGATCAGCTGAGATGTCGGCTGTTTGATGTGAGCGCTGCGCCGCAGCTCACATCAAACACCCCTTACTGGCCCATGACCTCCTCCTACGTCATAGGTCGGCAAGGGGTTTAACTGTCTTTTGAAAAGAATCTTCTACCTGAGCTGGGGATCTCTGCAGCTCCTCCAGCGTGACCATGGAGTAAGTGCTCTCCTTGCTTGACAGGTCAGTTTAGGTGGACGACCATGTCTTGGTAGGTTTGCAGTTGTACCATACTCCTTCCATTTTTGGATGATCGACTGAACAATGCTCCATTTTATAATAACATAAATCTTTCTTTACTCTTCTCCACAACTTTATCCTTGACCTGTCTGGTGTGTTTTTTAATTTTCATAATGTTGTTTGATCCCTAATGTGTTAGGCTGGTTTCACACTACGATTTTTTGAAATCCGACGCTGTCCACTAGAAATCGGACAGCATCGGATCCGAATTTGGCCCCATGTGATCCTACGGGGATCGGACCGATTCAGATGTGCACTAAATGACATCCGAATTGCGTCCGATCCGATTTTGTCCAATTTCTTTCCGGTGCAAAAATCGAAGCGGGGAGCACCAGGGGAGAAGCGGGGAGCACCAGGGTAGAAGAGGGGAGCACCAGGGGATAAGCAGAGAGCACCAGGGGAGAAGCGAGGAGCACCAGGGGAGAAGAGGGGAGAGCAGGGGAGAACAGGTGACAGGAGGCAGAGAGGAGCAGATGACAGGAGGAGCCGGGCAAACTGATCCTGCAAAATGTCAGAATTGGATGCCTATTTGGCATCCGATTGCAGGGATCAGTTTGGATCCGATGCTGTCCGATTTCTATTGGACAGCGTCGGATTGCAAAAAATCGTAGTGTGAAACCAGCCTTAAACAAAACTCTGAGGCTAAGTTCACATCACGTTTTTGTGCCTGTCCGTGGGATCCGTGTTGAAAGGAGGATCCCACGGACAGGCACGGATCCACACGGATCCCTGCACTCGGATGGCAAATAGCCATCCGATCTGTGCCTGTGCAGGATCCGTGTGGATCCTCTTCTCCCTGTCTGTCCCTGCTTCTTCTCTCTGTCCCTGTGTGGCGCCCCGCAACGAGTGCGTCACAAGGGAGTATTGCAGCCGCAATATTCTCTGACAAAGCAGTGCAATAGTTAACTCTGAGATCCAACCCAACATACAACACCTAGAACAGGGGACCAATCCTAGGTCCTGGTGGGTGGAGTGTTAGGGTAGTGAAGTAGAACACACAGTAGTCTAGAGTAGTGTAGTAAAGAATCTAGAACCTGACAAGAGCAGACTAGAGCTTGGAGAGGAGCGGGGGCTCCGCACCCCGTGCGGGCCCCTGGGCCGTCACCGGTCGGGTGTCCGCACCTGAGGCCTTAACTACCGGGATTGGGCATTTCTACACGGGTTCCCAAAAGACTCCCGTGCCCACAACTCACAGCCGGTTCACTGGTACCGAAGCTGGCAGCAGTTCACCTCTGCCACGCGAACCAGCCCCGTGGAGGAGCAGCTTTACAGGAGCACCCCACCACCAGCCAGTTCCAGTCGTCTAACCAGCGGTGTACCCACTGAGGGATCCAAGGCTCCCCAAAGCATCCAGAACGTACATCATGGATAGGGCATTGAAGCAGCCTCCCCGTACCCGACCTGGTATTCCTGGGCGACGCTGGCAATCAAGTTAGGTAGAATGGAGGAACACTGCGGATCTCTGAGGAGCACTATCACTGCTGAGTCCACCCGGTCTTCTACTCAACCACTGTAAGCCATGTACTGCCTGCTGGTTACAGTAAAGACCCGTTGCAGAGACTATCTGTGTCCGTGTCTCCTTATGAACTGTCCGTCATTAACTAAAGGTAACCGCAGCTGCCGCACAACATCTTGAGCAGCTCCAGCCTCCGGGGATCACCGCTCAGCCTGTGGGGAGCGTAACATCTTGCTGCTGTCCATCACCCCGGAGGTTCCGCAGCGTCGGTAGCCCTTACCGAACTACTCATAGGTGGCGTCACGAAGAAAACAAATTAAATCCCCTTTAATCTGTTCCCGTAAGACGTCCTTAATTTTGATCTGCACTACACCGGGCCCCACTACCGGCAGGCGCGGTCCACCCGTGACAAGGAAGGAGAAGAATCGCCTGTATCAACCGGAGTCCGCCGGCCTCGGTGGGTCAGAATTTGGCGTCACGAACAGGATACGAGCAGGCCCGTTATCCAACGGGTATATTGTGCTTAAACTGGACTTTATTGTCTACAATTGGACTTTGTTCGTCCCTAAAAAGAACTTTCCCGCCTTTACACCATTGGGTCAAGATGGCGCCCAAGATGGCGTTCCCGCCACAAGAAGCCGCCACGTGAAGCCCAGGAGTGAGTCAACCCCCCCCCCTCACTGTGGGAGGGCTAAAGACAAAAGGCGCCAAACTCTTTGTCCGCCCTGATTGCTCGAATCAACCATGGGGGCGGACCCCAAAGACTTTTCCCACGATTGGACTACAAAAGCCCAGCGGAAATGGGAGTGTTATAGACACACCGACAGAAAGAGAAGACTTCTTCACCAGCTCAACCAGAACGTCTTACCGGTTGAACGGGTGTGGTTTCCCTCCAAGAAGAATGGCCAGCATGAGACTCCAAGACCTGATGCGGGAGGTCGAGGCGGAGGCCAGAGCAGCCGTCAGCCAACCGGGTCCGGATCCTGCCCTTACTATAGATGGCAGCCCCGACTTCTGGCTAGAGGCTCTACAAGACCTCCGAGTGCGGTTACTAGAGACAGTGGAATGGACGATCCGTAGCTGGAGCGCGACCCTAGGCAGACGACTACACCATGCGATGCAGCAGAGCCGACCGGGTACAGCTTCTCCAAGCCCCGACGACGTCACCAGCTTCTCGACCGCCTCACCGTCGCCTACCACCTGTCCTGCTCCGTCACCTGAGCCAATAGACTGTGTCATTCCGGTGGAGGCTGCAACTCGACCCGTTCCAGCGACCAACATCGCAGCCGATTCCGTTCTTGAGCCGGAGCTCATAACACGCTCCATGGAAGAACTCGATCTTTACCAGGTTCCCGCTGAGGAACCCGCGACATGTTTCACCACTACAGAGACAGTCGCCTGTTTTATCCCCGTACCGGAGGCTTCCCTTGCCATTGCCGAGGCCTACCTGGTAACCGGGATTGAAACACCTTTACCTGCGGAAACAGATGAAGAAGCAGGCAGCCTGGAAGCCCTGCAGGACGTCCCTACGGAAGGATCCGCAGCACCACCGCCCTGTTGTACAACGGAACTAGTTTCAACATCTCTCATCATCGAGCAGCCTGATGTGGTCATCGAGGAAGAGGTCGGAGAGGATGACGACGAGACCCACAGCACCGCTGAGGATTTCGACACCGGGTTCGCTTGGGGAGACAACAAGGAACTTCCTTCCGGGCACACAGCTCGGGTACACTGGTCGGGTGCACTGCCGACACCTTCCCCTGTGCCGTTCCACCGGGTTCCGATACAGACAGCCCGCCAAGTTCAAGCTTCCCGCCAAACCACCAGCTCCATTACTCATCTCTACACCCCGAGCCGTAACGACGGAGATGTACGCCAGAGACGACGAGAGGAGTGGCAAGCCCGTGAACGCGCCAACATGCAGGCCCGTGCCGAGGCTCGCCGCCAGCCGCCGCTGCCTGATGAACTCCGCCGTGAAGGTAGAATTTCCACCTTTAATTTAAATACCGGGTGGGGGTTCGCTTGGGAGGTGGGTTTGAATGAGGAGGTGTTTGTGGGGCGCCGGGACGTTGAGTCAAACTTGCCAAGAGGACATCCCGATCGCGACCTATACCGGGGCGATTTTATCACCTACGAGCGCTATGCTTGTGCAGATGGGTGGTTTGCTATCCGGGTACGCCATCACCCTCAGAGCCAGTGACTTTAAAACTTGAACTTCATCAATGACTCTGTTCCCGTTAATCACTGACTGTGTGATCTTGCGGCTACAGCCTGGACTCTAGTTAAAGTACAGCCGACCGCCCGCCGGGTCCGCACAAAGTGATTACCTGTTTCTTTGCTTATATCACCAAAGCATATCTTTACCTGTTTTTCTATTTTAATAAAAGTGTGTCATATATGTATAAAAATGCAAAAACCTCTGTAATGTGAGTAGTTTGACGCTTGGGGACAAGCTGATTTAACCAAGGGGGAGTGTGGCGCCCCGCAACGAGTGCGTCACAAGGGAGTATTGCAGCCGCAATATTCTCTGACAAAGCAGTGCAATAGTTAACTCTGAGATCCAACCCAACATACAACACCTAGAACAGGGGACCAATCCTAGGTCCTGGTGGGTGGAGTGTTAGGGTAGTGAAGTAGAACACACAGTAGTCTAGAGTAGTGTAGTAAAGAATCTAGAACCTGACAAGAGCAGACTAGAGCTTGGAGAGGAGCGGGGCTCCGCACCCCGTGCGGGCCCCTGGGCCGTCACCGGTCGGGTGTCCGCACCTGAGGCCTTAACTACCGGGATTGGGCATTTCTACACGGGTTCCCAAAAGACTCCCGTGCCCACAACTCACAGCCGGTTCACTGGTACCGAAGCTGGCAGCAGTTCACCTCTGCCACGCGAACCAGCCCCGTGGAGGAGCAGCTTTACAGGAGCACCCCACCACCAGCCAGTTCCAGTTGTCTAACCAGCGGTGTACCCACTGAGGGATCCAAGGCTCCCCAAAGCATCCAGAACGTACATCATGGATAGGGCATTGAAGCAGCCTCCCCGTACCCGACCTGGTATTCCTGGGCGACGCTGGCAATCAAGTTAGGTAGAATGGAGGAACACTGCGGATCTCTGAGGAGCACTATCACTGCTGAGTCCACCCGGTCTTCTACTCAACCACTGTAAGCCATGTACTGCCTGCTGGTTACAGTAAAGACCCGTTGCAGAGACTATCTGTGTCCGTGTCTCCTTATGAACTGTCCGTCATTAACTAAAGGTAACCGCAGCTGCCGCACAACATCTTGAGCAGCTCCAGCCTCCGGGGATCACCGCTCAGCCTGTGGGGAGCGTAACATCTTGCTGCTGTCCATCACCCCGGAGGTTCCGCAGCGTCGGTAGCCCTTACCGAACTACTCATAGGTGGCGTCACGAAGAAAACAAATTAAATCCCCTTTAATCTGTTCCCGTAAGACGTCCTTAATTTTGATCTGCACTACACCGGGCCCCACTACCGGCAGGCGCGGTCCACCCGTGACAAGGAAGGAGAAGAATCGCCTGTATCAACCGGAGTCCGCCGGCCTCGGTGGGTCACCTGCCTGTCCCTCCTCTATCTCTGCTCTATCTCTTCATTATGCTTCCCCTGTCCTCCCCCCTCGTCCTCCCCCCTGTGCTCTCCCCTCCGGGGAGGACAGGGGAAGCATAATGAATAGATAGAGCAGAGATAGAGGAGGGACAGGCAGGGACAGAGAGAAGAAGCAGGGACAGACAGGGACAGAAAGGGTTAATTATGTACTGAGCACTGCCTCTGGGCATGCTCAGTACATAAAACACGGAGCTGACATCGGATCTGAGCTCAGCTCGGATCCGATGTCCATAGGCTCCTATACTATCGGGGCTCGGATCAGCTCTGATCGAAGGCTGTCCGATTTCATTCTCGGACACTCTCGGACACAAAATCGCAGCAGCCTACGTTTTTGTGTCCGTGATGAAATCGGACAGAATCGGACAGGATCGGATGGTGCCAAACTCGGATGTCAAAAGGCACACATCCGATCCGATCCGAGCCCCATAGGAACACATTGGAGCCGATTTTGGATCCGAGTGTATCCGTTTTGAAACGGATACACTCGGAAGCTCCAAAATCGTGATGTGAACCCAGCCTAATGCCTTCCTAGAAGAGTTGTAGTTATACTGAGAAGAAATTCCACACAGGTGGACTCAATTTAATGTGAGTTCTGGAGGCAATTGGTCACTCACGCTTTTTTTTAGGTGTATTAGACTACAGTAGCTGAATACAAAAACACTTCTCAATTTTCAGATTTATGCTTTCAAAATATTTAGAAAACCATGTATCATTTCTATTCTAGTTCACAAATACTGGGTACTTATTGTTGGTATATCATATAAAATCCCAATAAAATACATTTAAGTTTGTGGGTGTATAGTGAAAAAATGTGATAAAGTTCACGGAGTATAAATAGTTTTTCAAGGTGCTGTATGTCTTCTCTCTCTCTTTCAACTTAATATTATTACTAGGGATGAGCGAGTATGCTTGCCACTACTAGGTACTCGCACAAATATCTTGGTACTCAGGGTACTCAGCGAGTACCGAGTAATCTCGCGATACTCTTGCTATGCTCGTGGTCCTCATCCCTGCATGTTGGCGCTCTTTACAAAGCCAGCCCGCATCCAGAGATTGGCTGACAGACACTGTAATGCCACAGCCATGTTGGTTGTGGCATTACAGTGATTGGCTGGCTGCACAGCGTGATCAAGTCTTTATACGACCTGACCGCGCTGTGCTCGTCACTCTGCTCCACAGACAGTCAGTGTAGGGAGAGCTGCTGCTGATTGAGGGACAGATTTGTGGCCTTTCAGCTAGTGTAGGCGCAAGACTGCCAATCTAATTACCACAATAGTCCTTCTGAGGACTAATACAGCTGTATACAGGGAGGCAGGGTATATAGCAAACTTTGATGTGCCAGTATACCAGCCTGCATCACATCTGGGGCTGATGGACAGGCTGGAAATCTCATCCATCCCAAAACAGTGCTTTTAGGGATTAATTTAGCTCTCTATAGGCAGGAGTGGGTTGTAGCGGAAATTAGGATACGCCAAAACACTCGGTATTCTCGTCAGCGTTTGTGTCTGACAGGTCCACCTGCTGGGATTTAACCTCTAATCTCTAATCTCTGGGTCCAGCTAAAAACCAACTCTTGTCTGCATTCATTTACCATCTGTGTGCGCCAGGAGTGGGTTGTAGCGGAAATTAGGATATGCCAAAACACTCTGTATTCTCGTCAGCGTTTGTGTCTGACCGGTCCACCTGCTGGGATTTAACCTCTAATCTCTAATCTCAGTATCCAGCTAAAAACCAACTCTTGTCTGCATTCATTTAGCATCTTAGTGCGGCAGGAGTGGCTTGTAGCTCCAAGTAGTATACGCCAAAACACGGTATAACGCGTCAGCGTTTGTGTCTGACCGTTCCAGCTGTCGGGATTAAACCGCTCTAATCTGTAATATCAGTGTGCAGCTAAAAATCATCATTTGGATGCCTTCATTTATCTGTAATCAGGCAGCACAACATTGAAAATGCGCAAGGCCGGTGGCAAGGGACAAGAAACTGGACGTGATGGTGGTGCAGACAGAGGCCGAGGCCGTATGCAAGCCGAATTACGCCACGACAAACGCCCACATTATCTCGCTCGACCTTCCTGTCCCAATTTCTAGGAGACTGCAACAGTACACCACTATTAATCCAAGACCAGTGTCAACAGGTTGTTAGTTGGATAGCGGATAATGCTTCCAGTCAGTTTGGCACCACCAAAAATACCCTGTCTTCCACACGGTCAAGTGTCAGTAACCGTGAGACTGGACCGCACATTCCATACCCTGATCCTCCTTCCTCACACCATGCCGAGTGCCCGGCCCCGGACATAACTGATCCCACACTTGGACACTCTGAAGAGCTGTTCACTTATGGATTGGTAGATTCTGGCGTCTCGCCAGCTCCAGTTGAAGTGGGTCATGAGGATATCGTATGTACCAATGCACAAATATTTGAGCGGCCACGGTCTCACGAAGGCAACGGTGGGAACGTGTCAACAAGAGGTGGACGATGATGAGACACAATTGCCAGAAAGTCAGGAGGAGGACCAGGGTGCGGAAGTGGAAGACGACGTGGTGGATGATCCAGTAACTGACCCAACCTGGCAGGAGGACATGCAGAGCGAGGACAGCAGTGCACAGGGGGAGTTAGGCGTAGCATCACAACAGGCCAGAAGAAGCAGGGTGGTGGCCGCAGGCAGAAGGCAGGCAACCGTTCCCCGGAAGAACAACACGATAGAAGTTGCCAGTACAACTGTTAGGTTTCCCGAGACTGGCTGTTTTTTAAGGTGTCTGCAGAAGGCCATTTGCAACACCTGCCATGCCAGCATCAGCAGGGGTAGCAAAACTAGCAGCCTGACCACCACCAGCATGATCAGGCACAAGTGAGCAAAGCACCCGACTTTGTGGAATGTACACCAGAGTCCAGGAGCAGTGTCTGCCGGTGGCATCGCTGCGTCTTCCACTGTTGTGCGTGCAAGACAATCCCCTGTCCATACTGCATGCAAAGATGCCTCCTGTCCTGCACCTGTAGTTGCACAAGCAGAAATAGGACCATCATCAACCACGTCCTTGTCCCAGCGCAGCGTTCAGTTTTCCATACACCAATCTTTGGAACGCAGGCGCAAAAACGCTGCCAACGCCCCACATGCCACAGTTCTAAATGCACACATTTTGCAACTGCTTGCGCTGGAAACGTTGCCTTTTAGGCTAGTGGAGACGGAAGCATTCCGCAACCTGATGGCGGTGGCTGACCCACGTTACTCGGTCCCCAGCCGCCACTATTTTTCCCGGTGTGCCGTCCCCTCATTACATAAGCACGTGTCACAAAACATCATATGTGCCCTTAACAACGCAGTTTCAGGCACAGTCCACCTAACCACGGACATGTGGACAAGTGCTTGTGGGCAGGGCCGGTACATCTCGCTGACGGCACACTGGGTTAATATTCTTGAAGTCGGGACTCAGTCTGACCTTGTGACGGAACACGTCCTTCCGACACCAAGGATTGCAGGTTCTAACTCAGTCAGGGTTTCACCCACAGTGTACAGCTCCGGAACGTCATGCTCCTCAGCCTCCTCCTCCTCCTCCACATCACCCTCCACATCAGTCCCAAGCTGGAAGCACTGCAGCACTGCCTCGGCTAAGTGGCAACAGGCTGTGCTGAAGCTAATATGCATAGGTGACAAACCCCACAATGCTGAAGAGTTGTGGACAGCTCTGAAACAGCAGGCAGATCACTGGCTCACACCACTGAACCTACAGCCAGGCATGGTCGTGTGTGACAATGGCCGGAACCTGGTGGCGGCTCTGAGGCGAGCTGACACATGTTCCATACGTGGCCTATATGCTCATCCTCGTGGTTCAGCGGTTTATTAAGTCCTACCCGGAGCTGTCGGATCTGCTCGTCAAAGTACGCCGCCTGTGTGCCCATTTTAGAAAGTCACCTACTGCTTCTGCTGCCCTTGCCGGCTTTCAGCGGCGTTTGCAGCTTACGACTCAGACTGGTGTGTGATGTCCCCACGCGTTGGAATTCTACACTGCACATGTTGGTCAGGATTTGTGAGCAGAAGAGGGCAGTTATTGAGTACCAGTATCAACTAGGCCGTCGTATGCGGTTCAAACTCCACACATAAGACCTCAAGAGTGGACATGGATGTCCGACATATGTTCCGTCCTCCAAAACTTTGAAGACTCCACCAAGATGGTGAGCGGCGATGACGCCATCATTAGCGTCACCATCCCGCTTCTGTCTTCTAAAACGCTCTCTGCTCAAAATCAAAGACAATGCATTGCAGGCGGAGCACGATGAGTTGGAGCAAGAAACCGTACTGGGTGATTACACACAGCCCAGCCTCATCTCATCCCAACGTGCATTGGAGGACTATGACTAGGAGGAGGAGAGGTCTACAAAAATGCTGCAGTACCAGAAGGCCATAGTCGCGGAATTGGTCAAAAAGTTCCCTTCTGAAAACGCTAGCGGCAGAGGTCACGATTCGGTGGACAACCAAGGCATCCGGCCGAGAGAGGCACAGGTCCAATCCAGCAGAGGTAGGGGAACACTCTTAAAGATCTAGGACACTTTTCTCAGCACCTCCCATACCATAGGCCCTGAGGTGCGGGGTAGTGTCACAAGGACTGCAAAGTTTGCGAAGATGCTGAGGGAGTACCTTGCTGATCGTACAAAAGTGCTCCTAGACTCCTCCGTGCCTTATAATTATTGGGTATCCAAGCTGGACACGTGGCAGGAATTGGCTCTCTATGCCTTGGAAGTCCTGGCCTGCCCTGCCGCTAGCGTTTTGTCAGAGCGTGTTTTTAGTGCCGCAGGTGGAATCATTACTGATAAACGCACCCGCCTGTCAACTGAAAATGCTGACAGGCTGACTCTGATCAAGATGAACAAGGGTTGGATTGGGCCTGACTTCACCACACCACCACCAAATGATAGCGGAATTTAAATTTTGTGCTGGTAAATTGCTATGCACCTCCGCACACCACACATGGGTACACACTTCATGACTTTGGCTACTTCCTGTACTGCTCCTCCTTCTCCTCATCCGCCACCATCATATGATCAGTGCGACCGTGGTTCATGATGCCATGAAAACATAATTTTTATACATCATATTTATGATGATGATGACCCTAACCGTTTAAAAGTTAGGTAGTAGTTTCATGTATACCCCCCAGGGGTAAATGTTTTAGTCCATGCTTACAGAATGGGCATTACAAGTACAGGAGACCTGCTCCTTTGTAATGGGAACAATATTTAGAGGCTCTCCTCCATGTTTCTTTCCAGGGGCATTGAACTGCCTCACAATTTTTGGCAGCCCTGCCTAGGGCAATACTACAAAAGACCCACTTCCTTATAATGGGCACAATATTTAAAGAGGCCCTCATGATTGTTTCTATCCAGGGGTATCAGAGTGCCACACAATTTTTGGCATCCCTGCCTTGGGCAATACTACAAAAGACCCACTTCCTTATAATGGGCATAATATTTAAAGAGGTCCTCATGCACACCTCTATCCAGGGGCATTGGGGTGCCTTCCAATTTTTGTCTGCCCTGCCTAGGGCAATACTACAAAAGACCCACTTCCTTAAAATGGGCACATTATTTAAAGAGACCTTCATGTACGTCTCTTCCCAGGGTAATCGGAGAGCCACACAATTATTTTTAAAAAATCTTTCATGTAATCCAAAAAACTAACATACACCAACTCTGTCTCACAAGTGTGTGTGTGCTCTTAATATTTCTTCCAGGAAAATCCATTTTGGTTTAATTTTGTAACGTTTTCTTGACAGTCCGTAAAAGTGGCGTAATAGTCTGACAACATTGTTCACAGCAGTGACCTTGGGGTCTGAAATGCTTCCATGGGTCTTCCCCATGCTGTTCCCATGTCATTTGAGCACTATTCTGATACTTTTGTGACATTTTTAGGGTTTTTCCATGCTGCCGGGGGTCATGTCAGAAAAATAATCGGATCTCCCATAGGATAACATTGGGCTCGGTGCTCGGGCCGAGTACACGAATATCTTGGGATGCTCGGCCTGAGCACCCGAGCTTTTTATTTTTTTTGAACAATAATTTTTTATTCAAATTATAAAAGTTAACAGGTACAGGAAAACTGTGTAAAGCTGTGTAGAGCAAATACAATTACGCCCGAAGGCAACATTCAAACATAAGCCTTTTATCATAGGCTCTTATAACCGGGAACAACTGTTCTCGTTAAAAATGGGGGGGGGAGGAGAATAAGAGGGAAGACAAGGGAGGGTAAGAAAGGGGGAAGGGGAAGGGAATTCCCAAAAGATCCAGATTTGAGCTTAACAGATGGTAAGTTAAATAGGTCAATAATAATTAACAATATAACAAAGTTAGCATTGTACAGTATTGTAAGAGGAGCAGAGCCACGGGTCCCACCAAGAAAGTATTTTGGAACGACGAGTAAAATTGTGGGACAAGGCCAGCTCGTGTTGAAAATGGGTATTTAGAGTGTCCAGCAGGTCATTGAGGGAAGGAGATCGAGGAGACTTCCAGCATCTTGCCACGCATAGTCTTGCTGCCAAGAGGATGTTGGTTATTATAGGACGGACTGGGCAGGAATCTCCTCTATACCCAAACCCAGCAGGGCAAGAATTGGAGACAGCTGAGAAGTAATGCCCGAGAGAGTGATAATAAGCGTCTCCACCTGTCTCCAGAAGGTCCCCAGGACTGGGCAGGACCTCCACATGTGTAGGGATGAGCCCAAACCACCACACAGCCTCCAACATTCTCGAGCAGAGGAAGAAGAAGGGCTGTGTCCCGTAAAGCGGGCCAGCTTGAGAGGTGTGAGGTACCATTCCATATGTATCTTTATCTGCTCGAGATGATTTATACAGCGCGAGTAGGCCGAGCTACGATGGGCAGCCATATGCCATTGTTCTAGTGTGGCATTAAACTGAAGAAGATTCTCCCATCTGACCATATAAGGGAGCTTGCTGGAACCACTCCGCCTGGCCAGAGCTCCATACACAATAGAGACACCATGTCCAGGCGGAGTGGAAGCTTTGAAAAAACCCTGGATCAAGCCATCAAACAACGAGACATCAACCGTGGGTAAAGTGATAGTATTCAGGAAATGACGCAGCTGCAGATAACAGAAAAAAGAAAAACGGGGAAGGTCGTACTGGTTGACAAGTTCAGCAAAAGACTTGAGGGTGGTTCTGTCAAAGACCTGGTTTAAGTGCAGAACTCCCCTAGCTCTCCAATGGGAAAGAGAGAGAGACTCCACAGACAGCTCTGCAGCAAGGATTGAAATATGCTTGTAGAGGAAGGGGAGAAGACCTCGTCCGCTAAGGTTCCACACCTTGAGCAGCGTTGTCATTGATTTTAGAAATGTGTGGCTGTAATAAGATTTTAACATAGACATCTCTAATAGTAGTTTAGTGGAGTTACGGGGCGACAGTGATTTTTCAATTTGCATCCATAGGGGCTGAGAATCGTCAGCCCACCAAGTTCTCGCCGCAGAAAGGTGAATTGCTATGTAATAAGAGTTGATATTTGGGACTCCCATTCCCCCACGGTCAATTGGTAAATTGAGGACTTTGGCACTCACTCGGTGTGGTCTATCATTCCAGATAAACTTCCCCAAGGAAGACTGCAATGAAGCAATCATCCGCTTGGTAAAAGTTAGTGGAAGGCATGAAAGGACGTATAAAATCTTAGGTAGATAAATCATCTTAATAATTTGTACCCTAGCGATCCATGAGAGAAGAAGACCCGCGTGTGAGATTAAACCCGGGTTAATATTATGGAGAAGATCATCGAAGTTGCGCTGTACTATTTTGTCAGTTCGAAGGATCTGAATACCCAGGTAGGGGATCCCCGAAGGCGACCAGGTGAATGGAAGCTGAGAGCGAAGTTTTTGTGCTTGGTCAGGAGGTATATTGATCGGGTACAGTAAGGATTTAGAGGAGTTAAGCCTGTAATAAGAAGCTTCAGAAAATTCCGCTAATAACTCCATAATTCTGGGGATCGTAGTCATGACATCAGAACAGATGAAAATCACATCATCGGCATAAAGCCCGATCCTGTGTTCTCTCCCCCCGATGAGGGGACCCCTAATCACCGGGTCGGCTCTCACCCTGGCAGCCAGAGGTTCCATGGCCAGAACAAAAATAATCGGGGACAAGGGACAACCCTGACGGGTCCCGTTGGATATTTCGAACGGGGATGATAAAAAACCAGATGCTCTAACCCTCACCGAGGGGGAGGAGTATAATGCCATGACTGCATCCCGAAACCCTCCCACTATACCAAATCTTCCAGGAACGGCCTCCAGGTACCCCCAGTGCACTCTGTCAAATGCTTTCTCAGTGTCTAGTGAGAGAAGTGCACCGGGGGTAGACCGTCACTCCATCAGATCCAAAAGGTCAATGACCCTTCTGGTGCCGTCTGAGGCCTGTCGACCCGGGACAAACCCAACTTCTTCCGGGCCTATAAGAGATGGTAAGACCGCTATTAATCGTGTGGCCAATATTTTCGCGTATATTTTCAGATCGCTATTTAATAGCGCAATTGGGCGGAAATTTGCCGGGGATGTAGTGGGTTTCCCGGGTTTGGGGATTGCGGCTATTGTCGCCTCCAACCCTTCACGACGAACAGCTCCTTCATCTCTCCAGAAGAAAAAAAACGTTAGTAATCTGGGGGCTAATTGTTTTAAGAAGGTGTTATAATACTGGTAGGAAAATCCGTCGGGAGCCGGAGCGGAATTTTTTCTTTTTCAGAGAGCCCACCACCGAGATGATTTCTTGTTCAGTGAAAGGGGCATTTAATAGGGAAGATTGTTCCGATGATAATCTGGGAAGTTTTATTTTATCGAGGAAACATTGAACAGTGTCTGCTGTAGGTTGTGGGGTAGCTGAATCCCCTCTCAGGTTGTACAGGTTAGAGTAGTAAGTTTTAAACTCCTCTGCTATATGTAAAGGGTTTTGTATCTTGTGGCCATCAGCATGGATTAGATGAGCTATTCTAGCTTCTTTACGCTTTTTTTTAACCCGTCTGGCCAATAATTTGCCCGCCCTATCCCCCATACCATAATACGAAGCTTTTAGTTTTTTTAAGTTATGTTCTACTTTGGCTAGGAGGTGGGAGCGCAAAGATTGTCGTGTTTTAGTTAGTTCGGTCAGTGTTGAGGAGTTGGGGAGTCGTTTGTGAAGATTTTCAAGGTCGGCTATCCTTTGGGTAAGTTCTCTGACCCTTCCCTCCCTTTCTCTCTTAAGCCTCGAGGCCATCTGAATGAGAGAACCCCGAATTGTCGCTTTGTGGGCATACCAGAGGACTTCAGGATCCACATCAGGGGTATCATTAATGTTAAAGTATTCATCTATATGGGATGAGATTTGCGTTATATTTTCTGGGAATGATAGCATGTGGTCGTTCATTCTCCATATGTGTGGAGGAGAGGCTTGACGGGGGTCTTTGACCCTGAGGGAGATGGGAGCATGATCAGACCATGTAATATGCCCCACCGAGGCAGTCTGACAGCAGGAGAGAAAGGCATCATTCACCAGGAAATAGTCAATCCTGCTGTAGGTTCTAAATCGCGGAGACATGTATGTGAAGTCCCTCTCCTCCCCATGGGAGTAGCGCCATATATCGTGTAAATGGTGATCGAATGGTAGATCACCCATTTCACCACGGCACTGAGATGGAGCAGAACAGTCAAGTCTTTTGTTCATTGGAAGGTTGAAATTACCCCCAACCAGTACTAGACCGGCAGTGATGGATTCCAACCTTGCGAGCAGAGAGCGGAAACAATCTAACCTGCCCCCTGTTTGGCCCATATAAGGACACCAGTGAGTACATAACGCCATTGATCAGGCCACGAACCACCACAAAACGACCCTGGGGGTCACTAACCTGTTCAATCAGCTGAAAGGCTATGGACTTGTGTATGAGAATTGCCACACCCGCTTTCTGCATTGGCATACATCTGCGTCGGGTATAGTGGAGAGGACATTCTATGGTTGTCCTGGGCTAGGAGGTGGGTTTCCTGTATAAAAAGTACATCTGCAAGCAGCTTTTTAAGCTGCTGCCACACCAAGGAGCGCTTTCCTGGTGAATTTAAGCCGTTCACGTTGATGGAAACGAAATTGATGCTCATGATGGCTCTACCAGAGTCTCAACCAGCTTTGGAAAAACAAGATCTAAAGTTAAAACAAAAGTAATATGTTTAGATTTAAAGTCAACACGACCTCTTAATAGCCTGAAGCACAATCTGGAGGGAATTAAAATTGGAAATGTATGAGAACTTAGGAATCAAGGGAGGGAGGGTAAATAAGGAAAGGTGGGGTAGGGGGGAAAACCAAACAGTTAGTAGTCAATAATTAACAATTTTAGACTAATCAGAATGTTCAAAGAAGAAAGTTTCTATCCCCACTCGGATCTCAGGAAGCCCCGGTGACAGGGGGAAGAATTTCCGTGGGGGAAGAAACAGACTATAGATTATAGGCTAAGGTCAAATAAAATGGGTAAATCAGAAAAGAGGGTAGAGAGAGGAGGATTAAGGGAAAACAGGGTAGTGTGGAGTGTCCCAAAAACAAAAAAAAAACACTCAGAGGGGCAATAAATCCGTAGTCTATAAAATGAGAATGCGCATAGGGTCTTATCCTCAATAGGAATCAAATCCCATACAGTATGAAAACTGCTCACCTGATTTAGTTGTGAAGCCCACAACTAGCTTGATCGCTCAAACACAGCAGCCGCAGCCGGGACCACACTTCCACAACGTGGGGTGGAAACTCTATCAGGGACCAAGTGTCTTTCGGTCCGCGCCGCTGCTCCAATGAGTATCAAAAAACACTGGAGTGCTTTGAAACAAGATATCTTCAGTTTTATTTTCCAACGCGTTTCGGAGCTAACACCCAGCTCCTTCCTCAGGGAATGACCAAAAAAAAAAAGATGAAATAGGTTCAGATTAAGAAAGGGGTGGAAAATTGGTTTAGAGCGACCTCTAGTGGAAGAGGTATGAAGAATTAGAAAGTTATCAAGATTTGTTGAAAAGAATGGAAAAAACAAGCCAAGCAGGGAGATAGAACAAGAGTAGTAATAGGGAAATAGAGTAAGAGGAAAGGAAGAGAGACCCAGGGAATCAATCTATATTCAAACTTGAAATATTCTCAGTTCGCCGTTCACATCCGGGTCCGGATTTCTCTCAGAGAGGGGTGGCGAGGCGACCAAGTCCACAGTAGCAGCATGAGGGCTCCTATTAGGAGGGATCAGGTTCCATTTCTGAAGATAGGATAGAGGTTCCTTCGGGGTTAGGCATATATAGGTCTTGTCTCTGCGGCGTATTATAAGCTTGAGTGGAAACCCCCATCTGTAATCAATATGTTGGTCCCGGAGGACCGCCGTGGTAGGTTGAAAAGCTCTTCGTCTCGCTAAAGTCGAAGGTGATAAGTCCGCATATACAGCAATGTGTTGGAAATCTTCTGGGACATCTGCACCCCCGCCTCAAGATCTTCAAGAAGTCTTCTTTCATCTCGTAGTAGTGGACTTTTGCTAATACATCCCGTGGGAGGGAGGGATCCAGTGCTGCTGGTCTTGGCAAACGGTGAATCCTGTCCACAATTACTTCACTAGGTTTGAGACCAGGTAGAACCGAAGCAATGAATTTTTGCAGTAGTGAGCGGAGGTCAGAGGTAGGGACATTGTCAGGAATGCCTCGCAGTTTAATATTATTCCTGCGAGAGCGGTCCTCTAAGTCAAGGTTTTTAAGTTAGTCTTTTCCCATTTGTCTTGTAAGGCTGCATGCGCATCCATCAGAGCATTATGAGACTGGGCTAGTCTCCCCATCTCCTCCTCCAGCTGTGCAGTGCGGGCTCCAATGTCCCTCACTTCCCCCTTCAGGCCCGCCATCATGCCTCTCATATCCTCCTGGAGGGAGGATCTCAGCGTGGCCAGAAGGTCTTTCATGGCAGATTGGGTTATAGGAGCCTCCAGAGGGATGCCTGTGTTAAGTGCTGCGGCAGGCTGAGAGGATACAGATCCTCTGTTAGAAGCTCGGGTGGAGCGGGAAGGAGAGGAGGGCGGAGGCGCCATGTTAGCTGGTAATGGCGGGAAGGAGCACGCTGGGGGGAAAAAGTCTACCAGACGTCTAGGCGGTTGGTTCTTACCGCTCCGACCCCTTTCCATTCGGTGGGCAAGTCTTTTAGGCAGCCGTAGGTGCGTGCACTGGAGCAGAAATGGCGGTGAGCAAGTTAGCAGTCGCTCAGAAGAGTCCCTGGGTCTCTGAGCTCCCCGTTCAATCAAGCGGACATCAGCTCCAAGCGCTAGGCCACGCCCCCACCCGAGCATTTTAGTACTCGCTCATCTCTAATAATAACTAACACACCACGTCCAATGCCGCCCCTCGGTACATACAAGCATTCTAGACATGTTTCTCCTGGGCGGCAGTTGTTCGGTGATGCTCGCCCCCCTTTCCGCTCCCTCATCCCTTGCTTAATGCAATTGGAAGACCCCTTTTATTAGCTCCGGACTGCCTATGTGTGGTGCTTGTGATTGATTAAGCGTTTCGGGAGAAGGAGGCATGGTCTGTTGGGGAAGATGCACCCTTTTACCAGCTTAGTGCAGTGGCGGCTTGTTGATGCTCTGACTGCAGGTCGTTGCATGTGATGTGTGGATGGTGCTGCATGGTGACATTTCTGACTAGTTAGTGCCAAGCAGTGGCCACATTGGAGCTGCCCAGAGTTTTGTAGGTTGGCAATCAGTGGTGTCTCCTGTGTGTATGCAGGACTGTGTCTGCACACAGGACCACAGCTCTGCAGCCATCATTGTGTCTGTATGCTTTTGCCAAGCCACCATTGTCATTAATGAACCATGTCCTATATTCTTGTGTGGTTCTTGTATGTGTGTGTGATGGCGCTGACATCATTGTGGTTGGAGATGTTTGTTTTCTATTTCTCTAAATTAAAATACCCATCATTGTTCTCATCATAAATCTGTATGAAGCAGATTTATTTCTACCAATTTCAAAAGTTCACTATTGGTGGGGAGCATTTTGCAGCACCTCTCATGCTGCAGAGAGGTTAGATTCCCTGTCTGTGTATGATTTTTTCCACTGATTTCTCATGACTGAGAGCAGTAATTCTTTTGTGGATGTGTTGAACAGAAATCCTGTAGGAAAAGGCACAATACTGCCCTCTGGTGATGAGCGTCAGAACAAGCTTCATACACATACACCAACCCATCAACTCAAGTCAGTCTACAGTTCAGTGGTTACTTCTGATGCCCTGCTCTTCTAATCCTGCAAATTCTTTGGGGTTCAAATCCTGTAGATGCTATAAACCTTTAGATTTTCCCCACTCTGGTTCATTCCATACAACATCTAATTATGGGTAGGGTCACATTGAAAACATAAATTGCATTCACCGCATCCGGATCCGGATGCGGTGAACGCAATGCCGAGCACACACATTTTTTTACAAAAATGTGTGCTGAATACCGGACTGCGGTCACCGGATGGCTCAGGATGTGTAATCCTGAGCCATCCGGTAACTGCAGAGTTTGCGTTTCCCGGCTCAGCAAACCTAGTAAAGAGTTAAATAGCTGACCTAAATGACTGTTAGAGGTCTGTAGGGGGGCTTAGACCCCCCTACAGACCGGCCGCCCACTTCTATAGTGTTCTTCAACAATTTCTTACTGTGCACGGGCGAGGAGCCCGTGCATGTCAGCCAAAGTTGCCCCTACCCCCCCGTATCACTATAGAGGGGTGCATACACCCCTCTATTACAATTATGCTTTAATTATGTGATGTACACCAATAAGTGTCACAATCGTCATGTAAGAATATATTTACATGTTCCGGAGGCAGAGTGAAGGGAATTCCATGGGCGGGGCTGTGTGCAGTAGCCTCCGCCCGCTCCTTCTTGATGGCCGCCCCCTCTGGCCGTAATCCAGTCTTGTGAGGGCGGGCACGTCGTTAAAGGGGCGTGGCTAACTAAGTGCCGCGGTTAGCCACGCCCCTTTAACGACGTGCCCGCCCTCACAAGACTGGATTACACATCCTGAGCCATCCGGTGACCGCAGTGCGGTCCCTGGAAACGCTGCGAAAACTGCTGCCTGCATGATTTTAAACGCAGGCAGCAGTGCCGGATCCGGCCACCGGATGGCTTGTGAAGCCATCCGGTGTTTTGCATAGGCTCCTATGAGGAGCGTTTCCTGGTCCGGTTTTGAGCTTTTTGAAAGCTCAAAACCGGATCAGGATTTTACAAAAAAAACGGAAATGTGACCCTGGCCTATGTTAAAGTTGGTGACTTATTCATCCAGTTTCTTATTTAGGGCTGAGATTGGTTTCTAATACAGCAGTTTCTTATTCGCAAAAAATTAATTTTTGTTGTCTTCTTATCTAAAAATTTGCAAATACAGTCAGGTGTGCAGAGGTGAAAACACTTGAAAGCTGCTGCAAAGGATAAAAAATGTTACGAAAAATGGTCAATAAAGTGTGCACTCAAAGTGTGCACTCAAAGGTGTTTTCAATTGTAAATGCTGTGGGTCACTAAAATCACATTGTCCACACTGAGAAAGATGCCCTGGATAAAATTAAATTCCTTTCCAGCTCAGGCTGGGGTTCCACATAAGCCCTCAGTCCGTTTTTGGCTTCAGTTTTCTCATTTTTTTTTTCTAAGTCCAAAAACTGACAGAAAAACGGATTGGATGTAATAAACACCCTGTCCGTTTTTCTCTGGAGCTCCAAACATTGCCCTGTCCGTTTTTGAGTCAAAAACGTTGCATGCAACATTTTTGGCATCATTTAAAAAACGCATGCGTTTTCATGCGTTTTTTTAACATGGGGCCCTATGGGAAACGCATGCGCGAACGCATGCAAATGCGCACTTGCGTTTGCGCATGCGTTCGCGCATGCGTTTTTTTAATGAAAATTCCAAAAACGTTCAGGAGTGCAGGAGGCTCAAAAAGCACCCAGAAAAAAAACGGATTGGTGATGAAAATCACTTCCAAAAACGGATTTCTATGTGTGACCACAGCCTCATCCAAATGGGTTTTGGACATAAAAGTTTTCATTGAAGGAGGCAGATAGTCAATTTTCACTGACTGCAACAAGTAACTATTGTTATCAAAGGGTTTAAAATATGTTGGGGTCACTCATATAACACTGATAACACAGATATAGAATGTGTCCCATCCGATTCAGAATACTTCAGGCTGGTGTAAATAGGTTCTGGGCAAAGATGAGCAGATCGATCTGCGGAGGATCAAATTTGTTTTGCTTTGCTTGAAATCCACAGTTAGGCTGGGGTCACAGTACCATTTTTCACATGCGTTTTTGGAGACCTGCGTTTTCAAAAACGCATGTAAAAAACGCACCCATAGGCCCCCATGTTAAAAAACGCATGCCCTAATAGCCAAAAAGCATGTGTGACAGTCCCATGCGTTTTTGGAGCATATCCAAAAACGCATGCGTTTTTTAATAAGGGGCCTTATGGAAAACGCATGCAAAAACGCATGTACAATTAGTGCCATTCAAAAACGCATGCGTTTCCCATAGGAGCCCATGTTAAAAAAACGCATGCGTTTCCGGAAACGCATGCGTTTTTTTAACATGGGCTCCTATGGGAAACGCATGCGTTTTTGAATGGCACTAAAAGGTACTAATTGTACATGCGTTTTTGCATGCGTTTCCCATAGGAACCCATGTTATAAAAACGCATGCGTTTTCTACAAAAACGCATGCGTTTTTCAAAACGCTCAAAAAAATACTACAAGCACTATTTTTATATGCAGATTCAAAAACGCAGCCAAAAACGCAGGGAGCCATCAGAGACCTTAAAAAACTCATGCTGACATGAAAAATGCATGTAAAAAAGCATGCGTTTTTAAAAGGCACTAAAAAAAACTGTGACCACAGCCTTATATATGCTAGGATGAGTAAAAAAAAGAATAATGACTCACGCTACCTGGTTGGCTTTATTTAGTGTACCAAAAGGCTGACATTGCCACTTTGCTATTTTTGATCACCATTTAGGGTAAAGCAGACAGCTGCAGGCTGGTATTTTCAAGATGGGAAGGACCATGGTTATTTGGCCCTTCACAGCCTAAAAATAGCAGCCCACAGCCACCCCAGAATTGGCGCATCATATTAGATATGCCGATTCTTGCACTTCACCCCGACTCTTCCTAATTGCCCTTTTGCAGTGGCAATCAGGGTAATAGGTTAATGGGGTTGATGTCATCTGGGGATTATCAACTGGTATCAAGCTATGTTCTTAATGATGTATAAATGTCTATCAGACACCTATATTACTAACTCAGAAAGTGCAATGTTAAAAAGACACACACACAGGAAGAAATACTTTATTTATATAGACTCCCTCACACTTTCCCTCATTCACCAATTTATTATCAAAAATGTTCCCACGATGTGTCAATGTAATCCACAATCCTCGACTACTAATCCTGCAACTATGAATAGCAGTAAAGTACAATTATTCACAGGCACCAGGTACAGACTACAACTCTCATCATAGCAGTCATGGTCTCAGCTGGTGTTTTCCAGTTTGTTTTATTCATGTTTTAATCAATAACAGCAGCTGTGGCCATTTATATTGTCACTCAGTGATATACTTTATTTTGTAATTCTGTAGACACTATTCAATAACCTCATCATGCGGCTCAGCTGCTGTGAGCGCTGGTTACAGGACATTGTGATCTAGACGGAGGCCATACTCATGGAGTTTGCAGATTCCCTAGAGGGTGGCTTTTCTCCTGTAATCAGAATCAGTCTATACTTTGCTCTTCTCTGTTGAGTACCTGATATATCCATAGACAGAGCCTCATATCTGGGTCAGTCTGTAGCTCAGCAGTTACTTCCTCAAACTTGCAGATTGTTTCTAAAATCTGCTGGCGTTCAAGACCTGCGGTCGCTATCTAACCTTTTTTTCTTACTGATTGACATTACTCTGGTGACACATTACTACATGTCTGTGTGCCATGGGGTCTGTGTAGCTTCTCTTTTATCTGTGCATATATAGAGGGGTGGACTGAGCTTCTCAATGAGGAGGTGTCATCCCCCAAAGGCAAAAGATGTCACAAGGAACTTGAAGAGAGGCATGCAGTCTTCATGGGGGAAGGATCTCAGGAGAGGATTAGGTTAGTGGGGAGCTGTGACGCAGCACGGGACTATAAAAGTTAGGCATACTAATGAAATGGAGATCTTGGCTCCAAGAAGTCAGAGAGCAGACCCAGGATGGAAGTTACCGCTCTCGCTTCTGCAAAATGAAGTGCCTGTTCCCTGTGATCCACTTGCAAGTACCGCCTGCAAGGAATCAGGGCCGTATTCCAGTGTGTCAGCGTAAAAGCCATCCCACTTCAACAAAGTTTACCTGTGAGAGTGTACAAGTGACAAAACCTAAGGTATCTTCTCCTGGCTACCAGATAGACACCTATGGGGACTGGATAAAAGATTCTGCCTGGACATGCTTTCAGCATTGATTGATACTATGCACTAGTGTGTAGGAATGGTTTCTCCCTTGCGAAGAAGCAGGAATGTGCTACTAGAGTGAACACCATATTGAGAGGAACATCTCTGGGTGTTGCTGAAATGAGCCTGGACGATTCATCGTGTGTGTGAAGGAGGCTGCCCACGGCTGTTTTCTCCCACTGGTTAACGGAACTCTCTGGACCTGCTTATCCTTGGATTTAGATCTCTAACACTAAGTCCTGAGCTAAGGCCCCGCATACATACTTTTTGGTGGGGGATGTGAGAACATTCTTTTTGGCGCCAAAGCAAGATAGTAGAATGCAGACAGTTCTACAGGCCTGTACTGGACTAAAATAGACTCATACGATACATAGAGTTTGATATCTCTTTTGCCCTAGTATATATATTGGAGGTATAGATTTGATGATAAGTTCATTATCAAAGTGCTCATCCAAAGACAAACCCTTCTGCGCATCCACTAATTTACACCTCCATTCTCGAAAAGTGTTGCTTTTTCTTTAGTATCCAAGTTCCTTAGGTAAATTGTTCCGGCGATTCCTGATACATTGTTGGGTATCTTTTAAATAGCACTTTCATCTCAGTCCTTGTGATGGGGTGTATGTAAATATTCCTTGTGTGAATTTTGAGAAGTACTAACACTTGATTAATCTCGTATCCCCTGTGTCTCTAAGTTATAGATCTTTTTGGCTAGTGATTGTCTGACTCAGTTTCCATTTCTGACCCTCTGTACCCTAAGTGAATCCCTCGGGTCTCACATACCGTATGTACTCGCGTATAAGCCGAGTTTTTCAGCCCAAAAATTGGGCTGAAAAGTCCCCCCCTTGGCTTATACGCGAGTCATAAGGTGTACACAGGCCGCCCGCCCCCCCATCAGTATACAAGCGCCCCCCCCATCGGTATACAGGGCCCCTCCTTGCTGCCACAAACCTGTAAAGTAATAGATCATTATACTTATCCCTGTGGCCGCCGCCGCTGCTCTGAACCGCGCTCCTCCGGGTCTTCATGCCTCTTCCGGCTTCCTCCGACTTCCTCCTCCGGCGCACAGACAATGACGTCATTGCCTGCGCCCACCGGAGGAGGAAGCCGGAAGAAGCATGAAGACCCGGAGGAGCGCGGTGCAGAGCAGCGGCGGCGGCGACAGGGATAAGTATAATGATCTATTACTTTACAGGTTTGCGGCAGCAAGGGGAGGCCCTGTATACCGATGGGGGGGCCTGTATACCTCTGGGCTGCTGCTGTATATACCACTGGGGCTGCTGCTGTATATACCACTGGGGCTGCTGCTGTATATACCACTGGGGCTGCTGCTGTATATACCACTGGGGAGGCTGCTGTAACACTGCTGGGCCTGTATATACCACTGGGGCTGCTGCTGTATATACCACTGGGGAGGCTGCTGTAACACTGCTGGGGCCTGTATATACCACTGGGGAGGCTGCTGTATACCACACTGCTGGGGGCTGTATACCTGTGCTGGGGTCCACCCTCGGCTTATACACGAGTCAATAGGTTTTCCCAGGTTTTGGGGGCAAAAGTAGGGGGGTCGGCTTATACACGAGTATATACGGTACCCATCAGAATGGTTCTACTCTAGTATTAGAACATTACCTTGCGTCAGTGATCTCAATATGAATAAGGACAGAGAAGTACATATAAAGTACAAAATTATAGAAAAACTAACAAAAAAAATGAGTCAGAGCTTAAGTTGGTATGTGTACAATAGTGAAAGCACAATCATATTATTGAGTGTCATCTACAGGCTATAATATTGCATACAACTAGGGAGGGGAATAGATTTTGCTTTCTGTGCTATTTTTTTGTCGATTTGTGATTTACTTTATTAATAATCATCTGAAAAGATTATACGCCATATATGCCTTTTGCTCCTTTGTTTACAGTTTCCCATTGAAGGGAATGAAGGGAGCTGCTCATTTGTACCATCTCTACATATCTGGCAGTGAGTGATGGGCTTCATTTTCAGTGGTTGGACCTGCATCTTGTCACCACCTCACGGCCCGATGCACTTGCCCTGC
Source organism: Allobates femoralis (assembly GCA_033576535.1). Classification (NCBI taxonomy): domain Eukaryota; kingdom Metazoa; phylum Chordata; class Amphibia; order Anura; family Aromobatidae; genus Allobates; species Allobates femoralis. The sequence goes on along the minus strand of JARQOC010000008.1, from coordinate 53,227,679 downwards.
AGCCTGCCTCCTCTCCTCTGCTCTCCCTTACCTCCTCACGGCCTGTCCAGGGGCAGGGGGCCCGTGCTCCCATCATCCACCTTCGCTCCCTGAGGTCCAGGTCCCGTCCCCGCAGACATGCTGCCCGGATCCACGCTCTCAGACCTGCTGCACTTCCTCCTTCATCTTCCTTCCCAGGTCACACATAGGGGGCGGGCCCGGGTGCTTACCGGCATTTATGGAGAGAGCTCACCCTTACTCCCGCCCCTTCCTCCTGGCCTATCACCAGCAGGCTTTGGGGATAAAAAGGTCTCAGACACTCCAGGACTTTGCCAGGGCAACTTCTATCTTCCTGAAGTTGCAGCCCCAGGTCTCTCTCAGTTAGGGCTCTGCAGTCTGGTTCGCTGTACTTAACCTGTGTTCCTTTTGTCCTAGGTCGGGTCTGGAAGTTCTTCTGTACTTAGTGCCTGGCTCCTGTGCTGTTACCTGCTGTCACCGGTTGGCTTCTACCCGCTGAGCTCTTCCCGATTAAACCTGTTTCCTGTCTTACCCCTAGGGTCGGTTCAACACGGGTGTCCGCCTCATTGGCCCCTTCACAGCTGTTCAAGGGGAAATCCCTGTTAGGGGGTCAATCCATCCTTGGGCTCCTGGGAGGTACCCCGGTGTTGTGGTTCCGTGGCCTTCCTTAGGGCGCCTTTCATATATATTGCTGTACCTTGCAATAAAGGTTTTTGACTCTGATTTCCTGGTCTGGCTCTCCCTATCTGGTATCAGCAGCCGCCATATTTGCGGTCCAGTGGGTCCCCCCGATAGATCCGTCCGCAGGGCGTGACACATGTATTACTTTCAAAATCAATTACTAGAAAGTCTTTGAGTAGCTTAAAGAGGTTATCTACAGCTGGAAAACGCCTTCTTAAATGATAAAATAAAATAATATACGTATATATTTACTCCTGGACTAGCACCTTTCTAGCTATAATGGCACTGTGTTTCTCATGGGTCACATGAAATTGTTATATCAGCTGACTGTGGTCATATTGCACTCTAGATCCTATAAAATAGAAATACTGCTGGTAAGATATAAAAATCAAATATCAAACAGAAAGCACAGCTCTATATAGTAGCCATATAGTTACCAAAGAACAAATATCACCATGTTAGTACTGAACAAGTCCGCTATACCTAAATTAATAAACCAATAATAAACCACATAATAGCGATCAATAGCGCCACACAAAGGCCATATAGTATAACTACATAGTGTGTGAGTATAAGCAACATCCTGATACTGAACAAAATCCACTATGCAAAGATCAATATACCAATACCATACAAGAATTAATACCCCATACCATGGCTGACCAACCTATTACCACCTCATAGTAACTGAAGAATATTACCATTCTGATCATTATCATAAACTACTAACAGTAATATTACACCAGTGATTTACTCAGGATCAGGGGTGAAACTAGATTTTTCTGCACCTGGGGTATAAATTCAGTTTGATGCCCCTACACAGCTTAAAGCGAACCTGTCACCCCCCCGGGCATCAAAAGCTCTAATAGCCACCTTCTGCAGCACTAAGGCTGCATTCAGGGAAGGTGACTATAGCCTTTTGATGCCCTTTGTAGTCTGAAATATGAAGTTAGGTAAATGCTTACTCTTAGAAAGACCAGAGACCGGGAGGCGGGGTTTCACGCTGCTCCGGCCCGCCCCCTCTTGTCAGTCATGGTGCTCGGCTGCTGCTGCCTCCCATGACTGTGTAAAATGAACGCGCGTCTCCGTTCTCATGCACGGAGCCGCGCATGCGCTGTGCGCCCGGTGTCCAGGAAGTCATCGACACCGGGCACACAGCACATGCGCGGCTCCGTGCATGAGAACGGAGACGCGCGTTCATTTTACACAGTCATGGGAGGCAGCAGCAGCCGAGCACCATGACTGACAAGAGGGGGCGGGCCGAAGCAGCGTGAAACCCCGCCTCCCGGTCTCTGGTCTTTCTAAGAGTAAGCATTTACCTAACTTCATATTTCAGACTACAAAGGGCATCAAAAGGCTATAGTCACCTTCCTGAATGCAGCCTTAGTGCTGCAGAAGGTGGCTATTAGAGCTTTTGATGCCGGGGGGGGTGACAGGTTCGCTTTAAGTAGCTGTCATGTGACCACTTCATTTGCATATTTAAAGTCTCATGCCAACTACCTGCTCTTCCTAATTGTCTTAATATTCACTGAAAAACTGCATCCCCTGCTTCGTTGAGAGAAGCAAGAAGTGATAGTCGTTGACATGTCACCCTTAGTCTGAAAATCGCTATGAGTGGTCTTGTGATGACACCTGGCACATAGAGCTGGATCCTGTCAGTGAGTATATTACACACTCTTAGAATTTGACACGCTATGATACTAAAAAAACAAAAATAGAGCCAGCACTACCTGAGGATAGCCTGCAATGTCAATCGCGTGACTACAGATATTCATTACAAACTGTATTTATATTATAAAATTGATATTTTTGGCAAATATTTTGTCCATTTTTGAGCTACCCTGCCATGTCAAGGCATATCTTATTATGGCAGTCCTCTATATAAACTTTATTTCATTAAAGTTGTGCCACATGGTCTCCACATTGAAAAGAAGTAGAACCATTAAAAGCTGCACTTACCTGGAGAGTTTCAGAGCCGCTCCCATGATGCCAGATCAGCACATGTTTATTAGGGAAGAGCAGGCTCTAACATATGCAGCTGACGCCACACATGCCTGGACTTTACAGAACTGACCCTCACAGCACCAGGCCAGCAAATCTAATATATAAAGCTGAATGTGTGTGTGTATGTATGTATGTGTGTATGTATATATGTGTGTATGTATGTATGTCCGGGATTGGCATCTACACCGTCGCAACTACAGCCACAAAATTTTGCACAGTCACACGTCTGGACCCCGAGAGCATCATAGGCTATGTTATGAGGCGAAATTTTAACCCCGCGTGTTCCAGTTCACCAAACAATTTTGCCCCTATCTACATAATGGGGAAAAAGTGAATGGAAAAGTGTTAGAGGAAAATCGACAGCTGTCAGCTATAGCCACAAAATTTTGCACAATCACACGTCTGGACCCCGGGAGCGTCATAGGCTATGTTGTGAGGCGAAATTTTAACCCCACGCATTCCAATTCACCAAACAATTTTGCCCCTATCTACATAATGGGGAAAAAGTGAATGGAAAAGTGTTGGAGGAAAATCGACAGCTGTCAGCTATAGCCACAAAATTTTGCACAATCACACGTCTGGACCCCGGGAGCGTCATAGGCTATGTTGTGAGGCGAAATTTTAACCCTGCGCATTCCAATTCACCAAACAATTTTGCCCTATCTACATAATGGGGAAAAAAGGGAAAGGAAAAGTGTTGGAGGAAAATGACAGCTGTCAGCTATAGCCACAAAATTTTGCACAGTCACACGTCTGGACCCCGAGAGCTCATAGGCTATGTTTTGAGGCGAAATTTTAACCCTGAGCGTTCCAGTTCACCAAACAATTTTGGCCCTATCTACATAATGGGGAAAAAGTGAAAGAAATGTGTTGTAGGCAAATTGACAGCTCCAGATGTGAACAAGGGGACTTAAAGAATGAGAGCGATGCCGCCAAAAGTATATACCATACAGTTGCTAAGGTGGGGCCCGACATAGGATACTCACCACCACGGGGATATGAACACACACACAAAATGCGCCTCACACTACAACGTGCTTGAACACATATACCACCCTCAGCACACTTTCACCACACATACACAACCTCGCCACATAATCGCCCTAAAACACACACAAGTCTGGTGTTATCCTTCAACAATAAAAATCTGATTAATAAGCAGCAAAACTACAAGAGAAACAAATTACCATATAGGAAATACGGCAGCTGTCAGTCACATGAGTATCTATTATGTGTTGTGTGAGCTAATATATACTGTCAGGGGGAGGGTTTCCTGTTGCCTGGGGATTTATCAGGCTGCCAATAGCAACCAATCACAGCTCAGCTTCTATTTTGCTACTGTTAATCTGAGCTCTGATTGGTTAATATAGACAACAAAGGGCATTCTCAGTAAAGCTTCTGTGAGGTAATAGGATGTCTGTGAGGTAATAGGATGTCAGTTAGGTGTGTTGGTGGAAAGGCTGATGTCAGTCACATTACCTCTATGTGAGAGGATATAGAAACTGTGGAATATCTGTGGTGTTGAAATATATGTTGTGAAATGCTTCTATTAGCTTAGTTTTTGCCTTTTAATAATTACATTTCTATCGATTTGTTTTGTGGTTTTTGTGGCTGAATACAATTTTTGTTAACACATTCTATTTTGTTAATAGCAGTTATTAAGGCAGGCCGAGCCATGGTGCTTGCAATTAACAAAGCCTTTGATAGGGTCAGATAGCTGAGGGAACAGCTACAAAGGTTTGCCACAATAAAACAGAAGGGATAGCAAGCTAAGCCAGGTGGACGGCACACTGGGTCAGCACAAACATGTCCTAAAACTAGAAGAGTCAGCACACCTGAGGATAGCATGAAGGTAAAACTGCACTGCACACATTTATTCAAACTGTATTATATTATAGAATGAGATTTTTGGCAAATAATGATGAATTTTGAGACACCTGGCATGTCAAGCCAAACTCATTAGGGCGGTCCTACTCTATAGATTTTATTTCATTTACGTTACTGCGTCGAGTCAGCCAAAAAGTCTAAAAACCACTTTAGAAGAGCAGCAGCCTATACCTCAGGCACTTGGCATGCCTGAAGGTAAAACATACTTGCCATCCTTTTATTCGCACGATCCCAGCTTATGTTTCCATTTCTGTAGTCCTGACGCATTCCTGGCCACAGAATGGATTGAATCGGGATCTGGTGTCCAGCACAATATTTCTTAACGCGGCGGCCCTACTGTCTTATACCTCCTGTGTATAAGGGCTCCTTATAAGTTGCTGCAATACCTGGCCTCTGCATAAATAACTCTGTATATATATGCTGCATATGGCTGCATATGGGGGCATAACCTCGGCTGCATATACCTCTGGAGCTGTTTCTCTATCCCATAGGCTGATATGGGCTGCTAACCTCTGGTGCATATACCTCTGCTGCATTGGCTCATATACTCTGGGCTCTATCTCTGTGCCCTATATGTGCTATGGCGCATATACCTCTGGCAGCATATACCTATAGGTGTTACCCGGCTCATACCATGGGCTGCTGCTGTACTACCAGGGATGTTTCCTCATCTGGGTCATATGTCTATCCACCTGGTATCCGACAATAGTTTTCCCATGCAAATGGGTCCATAAGGTGCTTTCCATTACTAAGTGTGCATTGGCCTCATAAAAAAGCAGAAATTTAAGCAATTACCTGGTTGTCCTAATATGGCAATGCTCATTTGCTACTAGCCTTATGTGCAGTCCATGATCTGGTTCCCAATGTTTTTCCTCCTCAATGGTCCATGTGGTTGCTCATCCTGGTCCCCTAAATATTGGCAATATCCCATCTTGTACGGTTATATCATGAGTCTTTGCTCCATCCAGTGTATGTCCCCATATGTGCCCCTTATATTTTGTATCTGGTCACTTGTCCTTGTGTCCCCCATATGGCCACCCATGGATGAAAAAGATGAAGAAATGATAAAAAAAACAATTCACGACACATCAAAGATCATGGACTTGACAGCAGAGGCCTCAAAATACATGGAATAGGATTGAATGTGGGTAGAAAATGGGTGGAAATTGGTGTAAAACACACAAATAAGTGGAGAGGTGAATATGTGTCTTAATGGACATGGTAACTCCCTATACCTAAATGAGAGTCCGAGTCTTTGCCCTATTTAAATTGTTTTGCTAAACTATGGCTATCCAATGGGATCTAATCGTTCTTAATAGCATCATATATTAGCATCAATGGTTTGATGGTTGGCTTAGAACTAGAAATGTGGGTTTTATTTGCTTTTAAATTTTTTGGGCTATTTAGATTTTTACCTTCTTGTATCGGAGTGATTAGTTAGATTCAGTTCCCAGACCATAAACAGTTCAATAAAAAATGTTGGAAGATATATATAAAGTTCTATTTGCACTTGTACCTGTTTTTATAACTTCATACCACCCATCCATGCACAATATATAAGATTTTACAGACATGATTTGTATATACACTGTCCTGTTTCATAACTTGTTCTTGATGTTCTTGAGGTTGTTGTTCCGTATTTGAAGGATTTTACGTGCCAGTTCAAATGTGTATGTCGGTCTGTGTGTCTTGTTATTTTTTTTTTAGAATTGAGCCAGAGGTGGATAAACTATTTCAATAATACATTTTACATAATAAAAATGTGTTAAATGTAGTAGGAATTATTTCTCCATTTATGAAAGATAATAGGACGTGTGCCATTACAGTCATCATGACTAAAAGAGTTGGCCTCCTTGATATTGTTCCTGAAAATGAAGTATTTTTATACACGTTTTGTCATACACATGTTTACTTCTTTTGCTTGTACAGTATTGGAACAACAATATATAAAAGTAAAAACAGGAAATAAAACAGCAAATTGGACATCGTTTCACACAAAACCCAAAAATGGGCCAGAAAAATTTGTTGTCACTTTTAGAAAATTGTGGGTAAATTATTTAGTTTGAAGCGTGTGATGCTCATTAAGTCTCACCTGTAGCAATAACAGGTGTGGGCAATATGAAAATCCCACCTGAAACCAGATATAAAGGGGAGAAGTTGACTCCATATTTGCATTTTTTGTCAGCTTACCACACTAAGTATGGAAAACAGAAAGAAGAGAACTGTGTGAACTGTTAGAAAAAAACTGTTGAAAAATATCAACAATCTCAAGGTTACAAGTCCATCTCCAAAAATCTTGATGTTTCTTTGTACATGGTGTTCAGCATAATCAAGAAGTTTGCAACCCATGGCGCTGTAGCTAATATACTGGGACAGGGATGGCAGAAAAAAATTGATGAAATGTTGCAATACAGTATGTGGAGACCCGGGGGTCAGTGGGTGCTCTCGTCCGCAGGCCCAGCCGCCTTTACAAAGACAGCGTGGACCAGGGCTCATCCCCAACTGAACACCCGAGCTCCTTAACCGTGGGCGGAACACTACTCAGACAACACAGGGTGAGGGAATCACAATATTAAGGCTTTATTGAATCCCCAAACAGTTGACAGCATATAACGCATAACCAGCACAACACATAATGTAACAGGAAACAGAGTCTCACCCTTCCGCTGGCTCACCAGGGTATAGAATGTAGCACAGCAAGTCTGTAGCCAGGTGACTGTATCGTCCCAACCTGGGTTGCTTCCTCATCCTTATGTAGTCTTTGTCATCACAGCCGAATCCGATAATCCGATGCTGAAGTCCTTGTGGATCTGTAGTCTATGTTCTGGTCCCCTTGGTCGGCACCGAAATGCCTAGGCCTGGGGTTATGGCTCGCTAACCGGATCTGAAGACCCTAGATTAGCTGCCTGTATCCAATCTTCAATCTCTCTCTCTGGTTAATGAACACATCTCCTTATATACCTTCAGCCCTCATTGCAGGATATTGGGAGCGTCACAATTGGTGCAATAACACTGTCTTTGCATTGGCTGGACCTGAAGCCTCATTTAACATATTTTAGTAGTATTTTACTCCTGACAAGGCAGAGTGACATACTGATTGACATAGTCCTTACAATGGAATGTTAGTAGGAGACAGTGAGTCTGCAATCAATGACACTTAAACAATAGTGGCTGGAGCCATGTACATAGAATCAACATTCACAGGGTCATAGACAATGGACGATTAGCATAATTAAGTTCTCTGGCCTGCTATGACCAACAAGTTATATAATTACATTACCATGCTAAACTTAAACCACAGTAATCTATGAAAATACTGTAGGAAATTCTCCTTGGCCATTACAAGTTTACAAGCCTATATATAATATGGTCTGGGTTACATAAGAAATCATCATATGTTCTAAATTGAAGGAGTCCATTTCGTCACACAGTATAGTCTAGATCAGAGGTCCCCAACTCCAGGCCTCAGGGGCTGCCAACAGTGCTGGTTTTCAGGATTTCCTTACTATTGCACAGGTGATAATTGAATCACCTGCACTGGTGATAATTCCAACTCCTGTGCAATACTAAGGCAATCCTGAAAACCTGCACTGTTGGCGGCCCCTGAAGCCTGGATTTGGGGACCCCTGGTCTAGATGGTGGATAAGCAGCCAAAATCAAGTTTCAAAGAAATTCAAGCTGGTCTACAAGCTCAGGGTCAGTGCAAAGTATCCATCCACATTTGAATAAAATGAAACGCTATGGCAGAAAACCCAGGAGGACCCCACTGCTGACACAGAGACATAAAAAAAGCTAGACTAGAGTTTGCCAAAATGTATGTGAGTAAGCCAAAATCCTTCTGGGAAAGCCTCTTGTGGACAGATGAGACCAAGATAGAGATTTGTGATAAAGAACATCATTCTAATGTTTACCAAACATGGAATGAGGCCTACAAAGAAAAGAACACAGTACCTACAGTCAAATATGGTGGAGGTTCAAAGATGTTTTAAAGTTGTTTTGCTGCCGCAGGCACTGGGTGTCTTGACTGTGTGCAATGAGAATAAATCCACAGCACTCTCAGGAATAGATTTTTCATGTTGCTATTAATTTATTTGTGAACACACACAAAAAATAGTAAAAAGTGGAAGAGGGACGAAAGAACCCGACATTTCGACCATGTCACAAGTCTTAGTCATGGATTCACCAAAAATACAAAAGAAAAAGTGTGATTTTTGATATGATACAGTGAAAAATTACAATAACAACTCATTTTTTTAAACATCCATTGGGTAACATAGTGAATACGTGATTTGAAACATTACAAAATTAGGATAGCATGTTACAATCATGTAACAAGTTAGGGTGTAGGACAACAAGGGAGTTCAGGTACAGACTCACAAAGTAAAACTGAGACTAGAAGTATAAATGACAACTTAATAGGACAAATTCCACATAGGTTCAGACAGAGTATGAAGTAAATATATACTTACATCGCAGGTCTAGGTCTAGCAGGGTGTCCAGCAGGTGTCAGGAAACAACGAAGGATAGTAAGAAGAGTGAGTCAGAACGAAACGTCAAAAGGATAGAAAAGCTCTGCAGTAATATCGCAAATAAATGAAGACACAATAATAGATATCTGTATCCAAATAGATAATTTCCTAATTGAGGAATGTGCTAAAGGCACTAAAGTGAAATCTAATGAGGAAATGGAAAAATTAGGTTATACTAGGGAAAAGTATAATTAAAGGGGTTGTCCACTTCTAGGACCACCTCTTCTGATTCACTTTGTTTCCTCCAGTTAAAATAGAAGACCCTGTACTCACCTCCTGTACTGCCGCTGTTCCAGTGCTGTGGTAATCGTGGTTCAGGGCTCATGTGACATTGGGACATCACATGAGCCCAGCACCCAATCACCATCGGCTTATGACTTCCAGCTGTCAGACCATATGAGCAATCAACAGGAAGTGAGCAGCAGCCCCAGAATCACTTCCTGCTGATTGTTCATTTGTCCAAAGGTGGGGCGATAGAAACTGATGGTGATTGGACGCAGGGCTCATGTGATGTCACAATGTCAGGTGAGCCCCAAACCATGATTACCAACAGCACTATAAAGGCTGCAGCATGGGAGATACAGGGTCTTTTATTTTAACAGGGGGAAAACAAGTTTAATCTCTGTTTTTAAGTCCTATTCGGTGAATCATACAATATTAAACAGACATGTCGCAGAAGGCATGTGGTTAGGACTGGTAAGCGTGAGGGCCCTTGACGGTGGGTTACCCGCTTACGTATTTCGGCCAAAATACCCACAAACACCTCACATTTTCATCTTTAGTGTTTTATTGCACTTTTTTTTATCTGTAGTTTGAGGCTGGGCCCTCTGGGGGGCGTCTGTCATTTTGTGAGGCATGTAATTAGTGCGGAGCGGCCCGCCTGATCTAATAGAAGGGCGTGACCAATAGGCTGCTCTGACACTATGCCTTGCATGCACCGTGAGTGGCAGAGCCCTATGGTAACCTCGTGTCTTTAGATGCCACCAGTCACCTCCCTGACTGCATGGTCGGACGCTGGTGCCACAATCGCCCCCACTGTGGGTTGCAGGTGATTGAGTACCGGCATACGGACACCTGTGTTGCCTCTCAGGGGAGCTGGCAGCTGCTGCTAAGTGCAATGGGTATTTACCTGGCAAATTTTTGGTGAGGAAAACAAGTGGAATCAGAAGGGGTGGTCCTAAAAGTGGACAACCTGTTTAAGCTTTAGAAGGAAACAGAAAAAAATATACCTTTGTTATCTAGCATGTAGTTGTAAAGCAAGCACTTCAAGGGCTATTGCTGTGGGGGGCCTGGATTTAAATATGATATAGCTAGGTCATATCTAGCAGTGAGGGTCACCGTATTGGAAACAGTGTCTTTATCAGGGCTTAGTCATGTTGACACGAGTCGCGTCATAAAGAGCGTGTCCAATGATGCAATGATGTATTTAGGTTTTTTTTAAATCCTATTTATTATATTTTTAAATTTCTAATTTTTCTCTTTTAATTTTTTTGCCAATTTTCAGTTTCAAATTTTGTATCCTGCACTCCAATTTGTTAATCCCTTAATCTACTATATTTATCAGTATATATCTTTACCTTCTGTATACTCTCTAGTCTAAACCCTTATATTCTCTTCCTGTCATCATTTACATAACTTCTAATTACACAATTTCTTCTGATGCTGCAGTCTCCTTCTGCCCCATAAACAAGCGCTCTGCGTGCTACCCTGACTGCCTTCCTTACACACACATTGCACTTACATACATAGCCTGACGCATCATAAATCACTCATCTATAACCACTTTCTAACCTCATGATACGTGGTTTCTATACCTCATTAGACACGTTCCCTATGGCCGAATCGTGTCAACATGACCAAGCCCTGACAATGACACTGTTTCCAATACGGTGACCCGCATTGCCGGATATGATGTAGCTTTATCACATTTAAATCCATTTTCCATATCAATAGCGCTAGTAGTGTTTTCGTTACATCACATGTTCAATAACAAAGATATTTCTCTGCTCACTCCAGTCTATCTATCTATCTATTCCTTGTGGTGTAATCTAATCATTCTGTCTCCTCTTCAGTTTTCCCTTTAGTGCCTTCAGCACATTCTTCAATCAAGAAATTATCTATTTGGATACAGGTATATATTATCCTGTCTTCATTCAATTGTGATAGTACTACAGAGCTTTCTATCCTTCTTGATGTTGTTGCTCTGACTCACTTTCTCACTATCCTCCTTGTTTCCTTACCCTGCTGGACACCCTGCTAGACCTCAGGCAGTGTGTACATCAATGTTCACTTGATACTTTGTGTGAACCTATGTGGAGTTTGATCTATTAAGATGTCATTTATGCTTCTTATCATAGTTTTTCTTTATATATCTGTACCTGAGTTGAGTGCGGTGATTTATTCTCATTGATTATTTGCACTGTCCCACTCATCCTGCACCACTTCTCACCATCCAAGTGCAGACCAATCCCTCCTGATTACATAAAAACTGAATGGTTCACAGCACCTAGATATCACAGGGTAATCTATAATCACATATAGTCCATTACCCCCAACTGGGGTGCACATAAATCCAGGGAGTCCAACCTGGATACTTACATAGTAATTAGAGCAAAGAACAGCGCCTCTCACATGCAGGGGCGGACCTACGTGTTGCAGCTGGTTCAGCTGCACCAGGGCCCCAACCGCTAGGGGGCCCCTCAAGCCTGCAGGGGGGCCCCAGCCGACCCCTAAAAGGAGAGAGGAGGAGTGGGAGTAACTGAGGGGAAAGCTTCCTGAACCCTTCCCCTGACTGATCCCCCCTATGTTATGGTTCTTTATCATAGCAAAATAAAATCCTTAAATACAAACACAAAAAATCCTTAAATAGTGTATGTCCCTCCCCCTTATTATCCAAAAACCAATCAATATGTAGAGTTACAAAATAGTACAAAAATATCACAGAACACAATGCTAAAACATCCCCTGGGACTATAGTCCTTCTACCTGGAATTAACCCGGTCCATCCATGTGCCGATCGAGAAGAGTCCATTATCAAAAAAGGCAATCTTCAATTCCTTCAGCAATACCTTGCGGCCATACCAAAGTCTCTAGCCAGATAAATGAAAATAAGTTGCGCCACACCTGAAATTAAAATAAGGGGTCGGTTAAACCACCCCTGTGCTCACCTGGTCCAGTTGTGCCGGACCGCACAACTGGTTGATGGATATGGATCAACTCGGTGTGGTCTCCACCACGGCCCGAAGCCGAGGGTTGGAAGGAATCGCGTTGTCCACGGGCTGGCGGTGCACGTGACGGCTTCAGGGGAGTGGTAATGTGACGTAAGCAAAGGTCCTGGAGGCCAAGCTGCTTGATATCACTCTTCCCGCAGGGAAGAGAGAAAGCCGTTCAAATAGAAAGTGATATTATATCAGCGCTAAGGTTAACAGCCAGGACACCGCTCAATAGTAAATTACCTCTAAGATTTATTGATTCGGTAAGGGATTCCGGAATCCCTTACCGAATCAATAAATCTTAGAGGTAATTTACTATTGAGCGGTGTCCTGGCTGTTAACCTTAGCGCTGATATAATATCACTTTCTATTTGAAAGTCTCTAGCCAATCAAACTCCTTGTTTAGGTGGTTGTCATAGTGAATGTTCATAGTATCCAGTCACCCGATATTATATACCCGTCCAAAGATCCATAAGAATTTAAACAATCCTCCCGAACACCCTATAGTCTCAGGGAATGGTTCGCTTTCAAATAAGGTAGCCATTTTTTTAGGACAATTACTACATAAATTTGGACAATGGACTCCTTCATATATGAGAGGCGCTGTTACTTGCTCCAATCCCTTCTGATTGACTGTATGCAAGGCATCATAAAACCTGAAAATTACCAAAGGAATTTAGGTCTCTACTTACATAGAGACCCAAAATCCTTTGGTAATTTTATTACCCAATGTCAAACACTTGAGTTTGTGTTGTAGGAGGTCATGCCTCTTCCAGCAGGACTATAACCCCAAACATACTTCAAGATGTCCCAGAGACAGATGGAAACAAAGTGCTGGAGAGTCCTGAAGAGGCAGCAATGAGTCCAGATCTAAGGGGTACTTCAACACACACATACCAACTATCACTTCACACACAACTACATCCACAATATCGCTAGGATCTCGCTGCAATGTCACAGGTTTTGTGAGTAACAGCGACCTCGCTATGGCCAGGGTCACACATGCCCCTCAGTTTTTACCCCATTTCCAAAACCTGAATCTGTTTTTCAGAAATGCCATTTTTGCATCTAAAAAAATGCATGTTTAACGCATGGTGCCTTAAGTACCATGCGTTAAACAGATGCATTTCCCATAGGGCACCATTAGCATTTTTTTAGTGCACTTTTGATGACACAATGTGTTTTGTGCCTTTGGAAGCCTATGGATCCGTTAACGCATGCGTTCTTCACAAAATTCTAACTTGAAAAACTGATGCTTTTACCGGATCCAGGGCTCATGTGTGACCCTGGCCTGTGTGTATACGTAGCAGCTGATCAGGCCCCAGCTGTGAGATCGCTGATCTTACAAATCGTTCTGGACCATTTTTTGGTCGTTGGTCCCCCCTGGGAACGTCTGCATGCTGTATTTAACAGGGACAACGACCAACGATCTCAACACTACGCCGAGAGGACAGGTTCCCAAAGAATGCCGTATTGTTCGTATTGTTGCTGTGTTGCTGGTAAGATCTGACTGTTTGACATCTCACCAGCGACCACGTAGCAACGCACCAGCGATCCTGCCAGGTCATATGATTGTCGTTATCGCTGAAGCGTTCGCTATGTGTAATGGGGCCCTTAGCTGGAAACACACTGTCCGAGCGACATGCGAGTTACTTGCATGAGTCTCTGATCATTCACCCGGAATGACCTCCACCTCTCTGGACAGGAGCAGTGGAGCTACATAGAAAAACATACCATTGACAGTATCCGTCCAAAGAGGCAGGGGTCGTGCCGGGTGAATGATCCAAGACTCGTGCCAGCAACTCGCATGTCACTCGGACAGTGTGTTTCCAGCCTTAACCCCATTAATCACTGTGGAAAGATCATAAAATTGCTATTGGGAGAAGATACATTTACATATAAGAGACGTGGAGGAGTTTGCAAAAGAAGAGTCCAAGATTCCAGTTAAGAGTTGTAAGTAGCTTGTGAAGGTTATAGGAAACGATTGACTGCAGTTATTTATTCCAAAGGATGCAACCAAATATTAAGATAAAGGCCACTTCACACACACACATATGAGTCCAATATCTGAACAGATCTCTGGTTGCAGTGAAATCATGGATACATTGCTCCATTTTGTGGCTGTGTACAACATGGAGCAATGTATCCATGATTTCACTGCAACCAGAGATCTGTTCAGATATTGGACTCAGATATCTGTGTGAAGTGGCTTAAGGTACCGTCACACGCGGCCATTTTGCAAGCAATTCATGGCAATTTGCTGGTTGCAGTGAAATAATGGATACATGGTTCTGTTTGTTGCTGTGAGAATGGACATGTATCCATGATTTCACTGCAACAGCAATTGCCAGTGAAATTGCTTGAAATTGCCGGTGTGACGGAACCTTAAGGGTGCCAACAACTTTGTCTGCCCATTTTTGATTTTTGTGAAATTATGTCCATATTGCCTTTAAAAAAATAAAAATTGTGTTGTGTCAATACACACAAAGGAAATAAACTTATGTATGATAAAACGTGTAATTGCACTGATTTTCTGGGAGAAATACTTCATTTACTGGAACACTTTGCCAACTCTTTTGGCCATGACTGTATTTAAATGGTATCCAATTCATCACTTTTTTGTGTACTCACTTCATGGTCACTTCATGTATATGGCACTTACTAGTGCATCTCAGTGAATTAGAATATCATCAAAAAGTTAATTTATTTCAGTAATTCAATATATAAAGTGAAACACATATTATATAGAGTCATTACAACAGAGTGATCTATTTCAAGTGATTATTTATGTTAATGTTGATGATTATGGCTTACAGCCAATGAAAACCCAAAGGTCATTATCTCAGAATATTAAAGTAGGGAGGATGAAGAGTTAAAAACTGCGCTGCCGTATTCCACGAGACATCATAGGGTGAATATAATATTGATTTTTTAGTCAACGTGTTTCAGGGCTCTCTGAAATGTCCTGAAACATGGCAATATGATATTGATTTTTGAAAAAATGTAGGTTGTGAGCCCCAATAGGAACAGTGATGATTATGTCTGATGAGAATATGATGACAATCAGGAGGCTGGCTGGCCCAGGGGGCAGGGGGGCAGATGCTGCCAGGCCAGTGGTTAAGCAGCAGTTATGGGGCGCCCGGCCATCTGTCATGTTGGTCTGGGAGGCCACTCTGGCCCTGAAGCTCACTGCTCATGGGCCACTGCTGTGTGCTTGCCCCCCAAGCCGAAATTTGCCAGCCCCTGATGACAAAGCACTATAATATTAATAAAAAAAAAACATATGTTGGTTTTCTTACATTTTAATTGTAACATGTTTGATAAAGTCAATGAGGACACTCCGTGATTGGTCATATTGATTAGTAATATGGAAGAGTTATGTAACACAATATGTATTATTATGTTTGGTACAAATTATAGTATCACTTATGGTTATACAATATATATTTTATTAGTTTTTATATTAAACATAGAATGTAAGACACAGTATAGGTTATTTGTACCCACCCAATGAGGTAGGCAGGTCGTAAAATGTTAATAACAGGTAAAATTGGATTTCTAATATACCGTACATTATTTCTTATTTAGACAAATCACACAATCTGAATTTATCATGTTTTATTATTATGGCCACATTTTCAAATTATACTGCATTGGTTGTTGAGACGATGAAGTCCTGCTACTTCCAGAATTGTTGTGGCTATACTGGAGGGGAACAGTCTGTTCTGTATTCAGTAAACATGACCTTGGTCTGGCTAATGCAGTAGCTCTATCGGCCAGCAGCACAATGTGTTATGTAAAAGCCCTTTTGAACTTGGCAATAACCCACCAACCTGAGAGAATAATAAAGATACAGGTTAGGGGACAGAAATAGTGACCAACTTGTAATACATTTCCGATGTCATGCCAAGGAGGCGCAAGACACTGAACTCCAGGAAGAGGATATTTGGTCAGCTAAGACAAGTCCCTAACCGCACTGACGGGGATGATGTCCTAAAAAAAGAGAGTACCAACAATAAATACAAGATATGTAAAATACAAAAAATATATACAGTTTCAGAAGAAACAGATAAAGTACATATCTTAATATGAACCTATCACCAGGGTTATTTCCTATAGGCTGCAGCCACCACTGATAAGGCCTTATATACAGTATTCTAGTCACCCAAGTCGATCTGCTGAACATAAAAAATAGCTTTCATTATCCTCGCCTATGGGGCAGTCCAGTCCAACGACTGTCATTGGTCTTGATCTAGTGCCTCCTCTCTGCTTGCGATCACCGTCCTCCTTCGAGTGTATAATGCGTTTTATATCATAACCACAGTGTCCTCCATTGCACTCCTGAGCACCTACACTTCTCTCTGCCTTCTGGAGGGCAAAGTATTGTAGTGCACATGCAGACATTCTGTGACCTTTCCCTTCACCTGTGCATTACAGTATATTGCATATATTGCTCTTCCCTCAGCAGGACATCTGTGATTGACCATTGCTGTCAGAGCAATGAATATTCATGAAGTTAATGAGTTGGACCCAAATTGAGTGTTCACGCCCGCAGCGGGAGACTGGTAAACTCTATCTAATGTATTCTATTCTGTTCTAATCTATTCTAACTATTTACAGCATGTAAAAGATCATGTGAAAAAATGCATTGCCTCTGCCATGAGTGTGCTGTCTGTGTGGTGGCCGTTTTTTTCTCTTACCCACAGACTTGTATTGATGAGTCAAGGCCGAGACTCGCTAACAATGTCCAAATACTGCAATTGTTTCCTCAGTCCGGTTTGAGCTCAGGAAACACTCGTAGATATGACAGGACTCATTTATTAACATTGGTCCAGGTGCTATACAATTTTGTATTACATTGCACAGATCCGTTTTTGACGTCAGTGTGAGAACACCCTGAAATGACAACTGCACCTTTGGAATCCACAATCTGAGTATTCTTTTTCGCTCACCTGGTTAGGTTGATTCTCAATATTGTACATCAGGGTGGACACACAGACCCAGGACATTGCCATGCCAAGCTAGAAGGCAAGTGGAACAGTAAGGATCCAGAAAACATGCATTGCTGGATGGCATATAACAAGTAAGGATGCCTCACCAGAAGCAACAGAACCAAGAAGGCCAATAAAGAGGAAAAGGCCAGATCTGAATCAGAACTCAGATATAGGTAGCAGAATGCACAGCAGATTTTATCACAGTGTGAACAGTCTCTAAAAACAGTTTGTGATGCTTACAGCAAAAGATTCTGAAGAAATGAAGGCAACAGAAGAAACTGTATGGTGGCAATCTCCAAACAAACAGCAACTGAACCCATTACAGCCTCAATTCTCAGACACTGGGGTGTGACCAAATGGGCTTTAGAAGCCCCTGGTAGAGGATGTCACTGAGGAAAGCCAGCTCACCTGTAAGACTCGCCATGGAGCATAACAAAGGGCTGCGACACTTGGGGAAGGAAACAGAACTTGGTACTGAAGATGGGACAGGTGAGCAACAGATGTACATTTTTATCACAGGCCAGGAGGGGGTTAAGTCTACTTTAGATGATAGAACCACCAGCTTAAATTTACATCAAAGTGATCACGCTTCCCAAGCCTGACTGAAACAAGGCTTGGTCCTCTTCCATTCACGCCCTGTCTTTATTAGAGCTAGTAAGGCACCTGAAGCACAATCAATTAAAATGTTCTAGATAAAATTAGTGAAGTGAGTACTATACACCCACATTGAACTTAATTGCTAGCTTAATCTGTAAATTGTTTAATGTGCTAATCGGTGGTAAAAAATAGAGAAATATATTGATGCAATTTCAGTCTTTCTGACCTACTTTAGGCCAATTGCCTACATTACTTTTTTAGGTTATGTGCTGTTTATCATTTTTGCAGATTGATCACAGATTGATTACACTGAACAACTTGACTACACCATTGTAGATGCTTCATTTCCCATTAACTCTGCTATCCCCCAAACCAAAATGTGAGTTTCCTTAGCCCCACAGATAACGCTAAATAACACATAACACATTGTTGGATAATTTGGCCAAGTCAGTTCTTTATTATACAAAATGTAACAGTAATAAATAACTTTTAAAGTGAGAAAGGTTCTTTGAGATCCAAAAATCTGTCAGACGCCCATATAAATGATTAATAAACCATCCAGATTTGCACGCCGCGACCACAGGCCCAGGGGCATTTCTGTTGACGGAAAAACCTTTTCCATAACACCGACTCCCAGGAACCCATCCTGGAGAGGCCCAAAGTTACCCAGGTAATTACCAATCCAAAGAATAAAAGAGGGTTTACCATCCACCCAATGTACAATCCCACCACCACAATTTTTCCATCAACTCCAAGGACCCACCTCACCACTGCCACAGCAAGCATTGCATGATTCCTCATTATGCAAGTCACCCCACCAAAGTACCTGTTCCTTTCCTTCTTGAATACCACCTAAAGACCATAAATCCGTTCCAACTGCATTTAAATGCACCCCATCACTTTGCCAAAAATTCCCCTCTCTAAATCCAAATGCCTCACTGCCAGGGCCGGCCCTTGGCATGTGCGAGTCGTGCGGCCGCACAGGGCGCCACGCTCCAGGGGGCGCCGCAGGGAGACAGCTGTCACTGTTATTTGCTGCCCTGCTCCCGCTCCCAGGGGCTTTGCTAGATCTGTGCGGCTGCTAGTAGACAGAGGACGGCATCCGCAGGGGCGCCCGGTGGTAGCGCGGGCTCCCTGCTGATGCCACTCTCTCTACTATAGTCCTGGCCGCTGCCGCCGCGTTATCCCCCCCCACCCTGCAGTGTGAGCCCACCTGTGGAGCTGCACAGGCCTGTGCTTACAGGACCTGTGATGATGTCAATGAAGGGGGAGGAGTCAGGGAGCACATGATCAGCATCTCCGACTATGCAGGGCAGCTTCCACCAAGCAAAAAGTGAAGAGGTAAAGAAATGAGTTTGTGAAAAGAGGTGAGTTTGTGTGGGATCAAGAGGGATGTATAGTGTGAATGTAGCAGAGCTGCGTGTGTATGAGGTGTAAGGAGTGGAGCCGAGTGTGTACAAGGTGTATGGAGCTGAGTGTGTATGAGGTGTTCGGAGCGGAGCCGAGTGTGTATGAGGTGTATGAAGCGGAGTCGCGTGTGCACGAGGTGTACGGAGCGGAGCCGAGTGTGTATGAGGTGTACGGAGCGGAGCCGAGTGTGTATGAGGTGTACAGAGCGGAGCCGTGTGTGTACGTGGTGTACGGAGCGGAGCCGCGTGTGTACGGAGCAGAGCCGCGTGTGTACGTGGTGTACGGAGCGGAGACGTGTGTACGAGGTGTACAGAGCGGAGCCGAGTGTGTACGAGGTGTACGGAGCTGAGCCGAGTGTGTACGAGGTGTACGGAGCTGAGCCGAGTGTGTGCGAGGTGTACGGAGCTGAGCCGAGTGTGTGCGAGGTGTACGGAGCTGAGCCGAGTGTGTGCGAGGTGTACGGAGCTGAGCCGAGTGTGTGCGAGGTGTACGGAGCTGAGCCGAGTGTGTGCGAGGTGTACGGAGCTGAGCCGAGTGTGTGCGAGGTGTACGGAGCTGAGCCGAGTGTGTGCGAGGTGTACGGAGCTGAGCCGAGTGTGTACGAGGTGTACGGAGCTGAGCCGAGTGTGTGCCAGGTGTACGGAGCTGAGCCGAGTGTGTGCGAGGTGTACGGAGCTGAGCCGAGTGTGTGCGAGGTGTACGGAGCTGAGCCGAGTGTGTGCGAGGTGTACGGAGCTGAGCCGAGTGTGTGCGAGGTGTACGGAGCTGAGCCGAGTGTGTGCGAGGTGTACGGAGCTGAGCCGAGTGTGTGCGAGGTGTACGGAGCTGAGCCGAGTGTGTGCGAGGTGTACGGAGCTGAGCCGAGTGTGTGCGAGGTGTACGGAGCGGAGCCGATGTGTGAGTTACGAGAGGTGTACGAGTTCGAGCGGAGCCGAGTTGTACGAGGTGTACGGAGCGGAGCCGAGTGTGTACGAGGTGTACGGAGCGGAGCCGAGTGTGTACGAGGTGTACGGAGCGGAGCCGAGTGTGTACGAGGTGTACGGAGCGGAGCCGAGTGTGTACGAGGTGTACGGAGCGGAGCCGAGTGTGCAAGAGGTGTACAGAGCGGAGCCGAGTGTGTATGAGGTGCACTGAGCAGAGTAACGTGTGTACGGAGCTGAGCCACGTGTACGAGGTGTGCGGAGCCGTGTGTTTCCAGAGTGGAGCCGAGTTTGTACGAGGTGTATGGAGTGGAGCCGAGTGTGTACGAGGTGTATGGAGCAGAGCCGCGTGTGTACGAAGTGTACGGAGCGGAGCATTATACTATATGGAGGAATGTGGGGGTGTATTGTACTATATGTCATGCTTTAAGTGTGCAATATACTATACGGAGGACTGTGGCGTGCATTATACTAAATGGAGGACTTTGGGTGTGCATTCTAGATAGAGAACTGTGTGGGTGCATTATTCTATATGGAGAAATGTGGGGGTGCATTATTCTATATGGAGGTCTGTGGGTGTGCAATCTTGTATATAAAAGCCGGAAGGATTTGTGACCTCACATCCGTCACTTTGTCCCAACGTCCGGCAGAGCTATACCTGCTCAGGGTGAGCCAAGATGGCGGCCGTAAGCGGGAGCCGGGACTCATAGAGCCCGCTACGCTTATGGCAGCCCCTAACACATACACACACCACACACACACACCACACACACACCACACACACAACACACGCACACACAGTCGCCTATACTTACCACCTCTCCTCCGTCTTCTCCACCGCCGACATGTCGCCGCCCCTGGAGAACTGGATCCAATACGGCGTCCGGGAAGTCTCGCGAGACTTCCCGGACGCCATATTGGATCCATGGCTCCAGGGGTGGCGACATACTTTCTCCAAGATGGCATCCGGGAAGTCTCGCGAGAGTTCCTGGACGCCATATTGGATCCAGTCCTGGGTGCAGCGACATGTCGGGACTCAGGAAGACGCAGGCGCCAGGGAAGAAGCAGGGACGGTGGTAAGTATATCGGAGTGTGTGTCCGTCCGCCCCACCGCTGACCACTCTGCCCGCCGCTGACCACTCTGCCCTGCGCTGACCACTCTGCCCACACAGCGCCGCTGCGCTGACCACTCTGCCCACACAGCGCCGCTGCGCTGACCACCCTGCCCACACAGCGCCGCTGCGCTCACCACCCTGCCCACACAGCCCCGCTGCACTGACCACCCTGCCCACACAGCGCCGCTGTGCTGACCACCCTGCCCATACAGCGCCGCTGTGCTGACCACCCTGCCCACACAGCGCCGCTGCACTGACCACCCTGCCCACACAGCGCCGCTGCACTGACCACCCTGCCCACACAGCGCCGCTGCGCTGACCACTCTGCCCACCGCACTCGCTTCTAACCACTGAGCCACCGCCCAGTGCTAACCACTGAGCCACAGCCCAGTGCTAACCACTGAGCCACCGCGCAGTGCTAACCACTGAGCCACCGAGCAGTGCTAACCACTGAGCCACCGCGCAGTGCTAACCACTGAGCCACCGCGCACTGCTAACCACTGAGCCACCGCGCACTGCTAACCACTAAGCTGCCTTACAGTGCTCCATCCACCCTCACCCCGCCGCTTTGTCCTCCATCATCCTCCTCCCACCGCTCTGTGCTCCGTCCTCCCCCTGCCTGTACCATTCCATCATCCTCCATCGCTTCCTCCTCCTTCCTTTGTCCGCCTCCTCTCCACCACTCCATCCTCCCCCTGCCTGGGCTGCTCCATCCTCCTCCACCCCACCGCTTCGTCCTCTGTCCTCCTCCTGCCGCTCTGTTCTCCCCCTGCCGCTCTGTCCTCCCCCTGCCGCTCTGTCCTCCCCCTGCCGCTCTGTCCTCCCCCTGTCGTTCTGTCCTCCCCCTGCCTGTGCCGCTCCATCCTCCCCCACCGCTTCCTCCTCCTTCCTTTGTCCTCTTCACCTCCGCCACTCCATCCCCCGTCCTCCCCCTGCCCGTGCTGCTTCGTCCTCCCCCACCTCGCTGCTTCATCCTACACCCTCCTCCCTCCCGCCACTCTGTGCTTAGTCCTCCCCATGCCGCTTCGTCCTCCCCCTGCCTGTGCCACTCCATCCTCCCCCACCCCACCGCTTCCTCCTCCTTCCTTTTCCTTCCTCACCTCCGCCACTCTATCCTCCGTCCTCCCCCTGCCTATGCTGCTCCGTTCTCTCCCACCCCGCCGCTTCATCCTGTCCTCCACCCCCCCCACTGCTCTGTGCTTCATCCTCCCCCTGCCGCTCCATCCTCCCCCTGCCTGTGCCGCTCCATGCTCCCCCACCGCAACGCTTCCTCCTCCTTCCTTTGTCCTCCTCCCCTCTGCCACTCCATCCTCTGTCCTCCCCCTGCCTGTGCTGCTCCATCTTCCCCCACCCCGCCGCTTCATCCTCCGTCCTCCTCCCCCTGCCGCTCTGTGCTCCATCCTCCCCCTGCCGTTCCTTCCTCCCCCTGCCTGTGCTGCTACATCCTCCCACACCCCGCCGCTACCTCCTCTGTCCTCCATCCTCCTCCCCCTGCTGTTCTGTCCTCCCTCCTCCCCCTGCCACGCCGTTCTTCACCGGCCGCTCCTTCTTCAAAGTTCCTCCCAATTCAGCCCTCACCGCCTTCCCCATGCAATCTCTATTTCTATATTCTAAAATACCCGATGCGTTAGAATCGGGCCACCGAGAGTTCCCGGACGCAATATTGGATCCAGTCCTGGGTGTGGCGACATGTCGGCAGATCAGAGGACTCAGGAAGACGCAGGTGGCAGGGAAGAAGCGGGGACGGTGGTAAATATATCGGAGTGTGTGTCTGTGTGTGTGTGTCCGTCCCCCCCACCGCTGACCACCCTGCCCACGGCGCTGCGCTGACCACCCTGCCCACGGCACTGCGCTGCCCACTCTGCCCACGGCGCTGTGCTGACCACTCTGCCCACGGCGCTGTGCTGACCACTCTGCCCACGGCGCTGCGCTGACCACTCTGCCCACGCCCTCACTGCTAACCACTGAGCCACCGCACTCACTGCTAATCACTCAGCCACCGCGCAGTGCTAACCACTGAGCCACCACCCAGTGCTAACCACTGAGCCACCGCGCAGTGCTAACCACTGAGCCACCGCGCAGTGCTAACCACTGAGCCACCGCGCAGTGCTAACCACTGAGCCACCGCACAGTGCTAACCACTGAGCAACCGTATACTCTGCTACCCACTGAGCCACCTGTATACACACAATTCATTTCATCGCACTCCCCTAACTATTAGTAAATAAACTATATATGGATTCTAGACTACCCGATTCTTTAGAATCGGGCCGCCATCTAGTATACTATATGTAGGACTGTGGTGGTGCATTATTCTATATTGAGGACTATGGGGGTGCATTATATTATATGGAGGTCTATTGGGGTGCATAATATATGGAGGAATTTGGGGGTGCAATATACTATGTGGAATACTATGGGGGGGGGTTCTGTCAGGGATCAAATCTTGCTGGAGACTAGTCAGAAAGTCTGTTCCCTGAAGGCTTCTCCCTGCTGACTGCCTTGAGTGACCGGTCTCTCCGTATACACGCAAATGGGGTGAATTCACCAGGGACTAGCCTTTCTTGCTACTCTCCTATCTGTCTCGGTCCCCAGAAGCTTTTGGAGTATGTTCTTATTTGAAATGCTGCATTATTTAAGAGTCAACACCTCTATATACAGCAGATAAAACAGGATCCACCATTCACAATAGATGATGTCACAGCTCACCTCCTCCTCCTGTACAATGACTGATAACACCTCTATATACAGTAGATAACACAGGATCCACCATTCACAATAGATGATATCACAGCTCACCTCCTCCTCCTGTACAATGACTGATAACACCTCTGTATACAGTAGATAACACAGGATCCACCATTCACAATAGGTGATATCACTGCTGACCTCCTCCTGTACAATGACTGATAACACCTCTATATACAGTAGATAACACAGGATCCACCATTCACAATAGATGATATCACAGCTCACCTCCTCCTGTACAATGACTGATAACTCCTCTATATACAGTAGATAACACAGGATCCACCATTCACAATAGGTGATATCACAGCTCACCTCCTCCTGTACAATGACTGATAACACCTCTATATACAGTAGATAACACAGGATCTACCATTCACAATAGGTGATATCACAGCTCACCTCCTCCTCCTGTACAATGACTGATAACACCTCTATATACAGTAGATAACACAGGATCCACCATTCACAATAGGTGATATCACTGCTGACCTCCTCCTGTACAATGACTGATAACACCTCTATATACAGTAGATAACACAGGATCCACCATTCACAATAGGTGATATCACAGCTCACCTCCTCCTCCTGTACAATGACTGATAACACCTCTGTATACAGTAGATAACACAGGATCCACCATTCACAATAGGTGATATCACAGCTCACCTCCTCCTGTACAATGACTGATAACACCTCTATATACAGTAGATAACACAGGATCCACCATTCACAATAGGTGATATCACAGCTCACCTCCTCCTGTACAATGACTGATAACACCTCTGTATACAGTAGATAACACAGGATCCACCATTCACAATAGGTGATATCACTGCTGACCTCCTCCTGTACAATGACTGATAACACCTCTATATACAGTAGATAACACAGGATCCACCATTCACAATAGGTGATATCACAGCTCACCTCCTCCTGTACAATGACTGATAACACCTCTGTATACAGTAGATAACACAGGATCCACCATTCACAATAGGTGATATCACTGCTGACCTCCTCCTGTACAATGACTGATAACACCTCTATATACAGTAGATAACACAGGATCCACCATTCACAATAGGTGATATCACAGCTCACCTCCTCCTCCTGTACAATGACTGATAACACCTCTATATACAGTAGATAACACAGGATCCACCATTCACAATAGATGATATCACAGCTCACCTCCTCCTGTACAATGACTGATAACTCCTCTATATACAGTAGATAACACAGGATCCACCATTCACAATAGGTGATATCACAGCTCACCTCCTCCTGTACAATGACTGATAACACCTCTATATACAGTAGATAACACAGGATCCACCATTCACAATAGGTGATATCACAGCTCACCTCCTCCTCCTGTACAATGACTGAGAACACCTCTATATACAGTAGATAACACAGGATCCACCATTCACAATAGGTGATATCACAGCTCACCTCCTCCTGTACAATGACTGATAACACCTCTATATACAGTAGATAACACAGGATCCACCATTCACAATAGATGATATCACAGCTCACCTCCTCCTGTACAATGACTGATAACTCCTCTATATACAGTAGATAACACAGGATCCACCATTCACAATAGGTGATATCACAGCTCACCTTCTCCTGTACAATGACTGATAACCTCTATATACAGTAGATAACACAGGATCCACCATTCACAATAGGTGATATCACAGCTCACCTCCTCCTCCTGTAAGATGACAGGTAACACCTCTATATATGGGAGGGTTGGTAATGACAGGTGGGAGAGGATATAGGTCTTGGGTCCCTGATTTTTTCTGACCCTAGCATAGCAACGCCCCTCCCTGCTCTCCTTGAAGACCATGAATAGATCATGTACAAACATGTATGCTCATGTGTTCTGAGTAAGTAATGGCGTGGGGGCGCCATAAGGCAAATTCGCACAGGGCACCATTCAACATAAGGCCGGCCCTGCTCACTGCAACCCCTTCCCCCGTTATGAGCCCTTAAACTCAGTAGCTCACCGAAATTATGATAATTGTAAACCTATCCACTTAAGTATCATCTAACAAAACCTAAAATATAACTTTTAATGATAATTCTAAAAACATGCACTATGTGTCCTACTATATGCAAAAATCAGTAGATACCTGTAAAGGGGGGGGGGGGAATTATATGATCTATGCCCCTAATCTCTTCCTATTTCACCCTACCTAGCAACGGAGTTTTCAACACGTATACCCCAGGTGTCCCGTTCCATGACGACTAGCCCTACTAGCCCGACTAGCCTTAGATGTTACTCCATGGGTTCATCGTCCATTGTGAAAGGGGGAGGGGGGCTTCTTGATCATAAGTTCGCTCCCTGGCGTCCGGAGGTCTGACACACACCGAACACATAGGAAACACTCCTGATGAACCCATGGAGTAACATCTACGTGGGGGAAACGCGTTGAGTGTGATGTGAAGTTTATTTGTACCCCACCTATCTATTATTGTGCCACTGGCCAGTGGATGACCAGGATAGGGATGGAACCCTGACTAATGGGATATGGGTCCATAGTGGATACCGACAAGTGGTGATACACTCAGGGGTGCACCAAGCCCCACTGCCGCCTGAGCCGCGGCAGTGATTACCGGGGGGGTTGTGCTGGTGGAGCCCAGCGCTGCCGCCCCTTCTATATTGCTCCTCCGGCGGGTCGTCACTGCCGCCTGAGCCGCGGCAGTGATTACCGGGGGGGGGGGTGCTAGTGGAGCCCAGCGCTACCGCCCCTTCATTGCTCCTCCGGCGGGTCCGCCGCTTACCGGCGCCATGACAGGGGGAGGCTGTGTGCATGAGGCGCCGCCCCCTTCTGCACTGCCGCTCCCCCTGCCTCATGCCGCCTGAATGACAGGGCTCACACTGTCCAATGGACGGTGCGGCCCTGGATACACTGTATTTTTTGTGGATTGAGGTGGAGGAGTGTGAACCAGGATTAGCATTTGTGAGAGTGTTATATTGAGGTCACGAATGGCTATAGATACATCTATTTAGTTACTGGTTGTCATTGGCAGACAAAGAACATTGATCTGATCCCATTACTGATACCTTTATTTTGGGGAGGTTCGTAGTCAGCAGTGATTTGGCCCCGTCAGGTCCTAAGCAGGGTCAGTAGGGCTAGTTGTCGTGGAACGGGGACACCTGGGGTATACGTGTCGAAAAACTCCGTTGCTAGGTTGGGCGAAATAGGGAGAGATTAGGGGCATAGACCATATACCCCCCCCACCCCCCTTTACAGGTATCTACTGATTTTTGCATATAGTAGGACACATAGTCCATGTTTTTAGAATTATCATTAAAAGTTATATTTTAGGTAATACCTTTGTTAGATGAAGCCTTAAAATCCCAACTGTTACCTGTTCACCTTTATTCTGCTCTTTTTGACCCCCTCCATAGACTGGGTTGCACACACAGTTTTTTTGGGCACCATATCTGTCCAAACTATCATCATTTGTGGACAAGTTGACCATAGGTGCAACAAATCATAACAGATATCTCTAATTAATTCCCTGCAGGGGCGAACCCCAAAATCATTTCCCCCCACATGCAACACCAGCAAATCAGGGGAATGATCCAACCCTGAGAAACGGTGAAAATCTGGCAACACTTGTCGCCAACTCATGCCTTGCACCCCAATATACCTCACTATTATCTTATCTCTTCAAAAACCCAGCTGCCACCCATTTCTCCACACATCAGCCCTTAATGCCCCCCAATAAATGAAATAGTAACCAAAAACTAGTTGTACTCCACCTAGGAGGAAAAAGACAGAGAGGCGGGAGTTTGGAGGAAAGAGGGAGGTGAAATTACACCATTTTGTGTATGTAGAAATCTATACATTTAAATACTTATTCTATAACTAAATGCCTCCACTTTTACCCCCTGATCCTCAATCCGCCCCTCCCCATTCACACCAAATTAGGATGAAGGTAATGTTTGTACCTCCTTGACTCCCACCTACCTATATTCTGCACTACCTTAGCAGGAAGTATCAATGTATCCACCTCTGTCACTGCAGCCCCATTTTGAAGGGAATGAGAGGAGAAACTGTCAGCTTCCAGCCCTAACATTTTTAGACACTTCCTAAAAATTTCCTCAAATTGGTATCTAGACAAGAAAGACCTATCCCTATGCTTTAGCAATGGACCCGAACGGTCTGCACCCAAAGGTATGTACCTTCAGAAACACTCTACTCTACTGGACACAGTCATGACCCCCTTATGTCCCCAGAATAACCCTTTTCCCCTAACAAATTAATCTGATTTGGACTGACATATCCAAAACTCAATGGAGTTGTCACAACCCTAGAGTCTGCTCCTGTAACTTCTGCTTCTGCCACCAGGTGCCGCTGTGTTCATTCCGAAGGTGGGGTTTGCGATGTAGTAGTATGATTGTGTGGATGTGTTGTATGTCTGCCCAACTGTGGTCATTAACTTTGACTTCAGCCAATTTGGAAGTACTCCATCCTCTTTGTGTTGCTGCTAGTTGCCAGATATATTCCCTGATTCATTTGTTATTATCCTACTTTGTATTATTGATTTTTTTGGATTGACCTCTGCTTGTTTTTGTACTATTCTCCAGCCTAACGGGTTAGTACTTTTCTGACCTATCGGCTTTGACTCTGCTTGGTGACTTTTCTATTCCTGGATTGCAACTCATCTATATCCAGCAACCCCCAGGACCCTGCTGTAAAGCCAGATTCCTGTATAGGGGTTAAAGGGTTTCAGGGTATCTCAGGGTTCTGCCTGACAGTGCGGTTTGCATTTAGTCTGTCTGGAATTCCTCCTTTCACTTGTAACTCGGACGGACATTACAGCTGTCAGCTAACCCAACAGCATCCTCACTTAATACAGCCCATCTTTATTACGATGATGGAGACACCAATTCTCCTATTCTTATAGCCCCATAAAATTACTAAAAAACACTAACCGAAATAATGTGTACTCATAGAGGGAGTTACACACTTGCCCTAACTGGGCCCCCACTTCCTCCAGAACCTTAAAAGAAACTGGGGTACGAGTATCCAACTTAGGAAGCCCTTTTCTAACACCCCTTAAGGCTTGACTAACGAGAAAATGTTTTGTTACATCAACTAGACCCCTAAACTTAAAAACAAGTGCTATTGCTGCCATAGTATGATTAACCTTCGAAAAGGACCATCTTACAGGTGCCACCCTACTCAACCAACAAAGCAATGCCCCTACCGAGTCCTTGTCAGACTCCCTCTCACCAAATTCCGGAAATGCGGACAGCACAACTGGTCAAGGTGAGCAATACATAAATATACCGAGGGTAATTATTGTTAACACAGTATGGTGCAAATTGGATTTTATTTCTCACCAAATTCCTGCCTCCAGTGTATCCATTATTTCCAAGCCGCCTCGTACACTAACCATGTACCCTCTGTGAAGGATGTGCTAGTCAATAAGCCCAATGCTCGAATACCAGCTCTAAGAGCTCTGCCGGCCATTTGCAGCCAACAGACTCTGCCTCTGGTGCCAGACTCTGAAAACAATCCCACTGCAATTGAGATTCTGGTAGAAGGAAAGGAAAGGAAGAAAGCGCACCGATCTAAATGTAAATGTATAATCAAATCGTAGGTGGATGTGGATGGCACTCACCTTTTTTAGGTCTTGTTCACTTGCGTATTGGTCACTAGGGACCATTATGTATCCAGGCGTAGATTTCCTCAGTAGTCGGTATGCTGCAAATCCCTGGTAGCTAGTAAGTAGCTCAAACCGAGTTACCATAGGAATATAGATCCAATAGAGTTTTTACCAGGCTATTTGCGCTCCCAGAGGTCTATGATCCAAAACTTCTTGTAATTTCATAAAGAGTTTTTTATTATTTCTTAAGAAAAGCACATACAACGCGTTTCGACAGAAAAAAATGTCTTCCTGAAGGTTCTATTGGAACTGCAATCGAGAGAGAGAATCAGCAATTGGATTCCTGACCCCTGGTACATGTGCTGACACCACTCATACATTAAGGCAAAGGCACCGGAAAATAAATAACCGGATATTAATTGCCATTACCACTGACATGTTGTCGCAATGAAAACGGATTTTTTTATTGCAGAATTGCTCACCCTAAATGGACAGGGGCACAATAGCTCCAATAACATCAAATTCACTCCACACCTCACACCAAGCCTACAGCTATACACCCACACACCATTTTCCCCTGCAATAAGCTACGAAACTCATTCAATCTGCTGCATTCATAAAAAGATTGCAAGGGAAATCATCCACGACATTCGTGATTATCAGTGACAGGCTGTTATACCTGTTCAAGAAACCTTCCCACACTGACAAATCATCTCTTATCTCCCATGTCAATCGTGCATAATGCCTAGTGGACATTTGCTCTGCCATCACCGCCGCCAAACAGCGTAAAGAAATCAAGACCATTGGGCATAATTCAACAGGCAAAACTGAGCTTAGCTAGCAATGACTGAAGGTGTCTCAACTGGATCTTCTTAAAATCTGTCCACCTTAACCACCTCTGCCTGAAAAGCCATGATTGTTTCATCGTGTAACCTGCACTCCATCCTCTCAGTATCAATGATAATTCCCAAAAAACTCAAACAGGTACTTCCATTTTATCTTGAACCAATGGCACTCCGAACTGACCAACTATCAATTTCATGGTTATCAGTGATGACTGGCAAACTGGGAACAAAGTGTGCCAGTAAACGAAAAATTGTTGATGAATCTTAATTAATCACTGACAGTAACCTAGCCACATCACATTTCACCCATTCCAAAAATGAACTAAATGCTTCGAAATAAGTGTAATAAATTGAGCAACCCATCGGGAGACACTTATCTACAAAATAAGAACCATCCCAGAAACATCCAAACTAATGAATACTTTCAGGATGTACTGGCAGCAAACGCCGGCTCAATGTCCGTCTATGCCAACAATGCCCTTTTTCCATATGCCCGGAACCAACCGACAGCTGTATCAAAGAAAGTATAAACAGCCGAGCAAGGCTCCTGCTCTTTGTTGTCAATTACCGACAATCCTTTTGGAAATGATAAATGCTGAATACGCCGAAATTTATTTGGCTCCTTTTCTGGCATGACCCCCAATGTTGAGACTACCAAACCAGAAATTAGAGGAAATGTTAATGGACCCACTATACGTCAGCACAATATTTTGTGCAGAGTTTTCTTGTTCACTACCAATGGGTGCTGAAGAGCTGACATCAGGTTTTTCAACTTAAAAACTGCGTATGTCGTAGAAGGAATTTTAAAACCATAACAAAACCATTCCTCCAATAACTAAGCCTTATCCCGCTTAGGGTATCTGTTTAGATAGGGGGCCATCACTGGCAAACTCACTGGTCTCACCCCCTTTTCCAGTATCTCTCTTGGATTTATATTTCCTTTCTTAAAGCAACGAGATGCTCCATTTGAGGAACCTCTGCATCCCGAACACTGATGTTTAAACTCACAGTTCCCGCCGAACCTGTACTGTCCCTCATTAAACTGCCAACGGACTCCCGACTTCGCACAGGCACTCCCAACCTGAGCCAAAGCTACACAATCAGAATGTTGACCAGATGCCCTGCCCTCCAAAGGACTGACGGTAATGAGCAGGTGCCATTACCTTCAGCCAAAGCCCTATGTCCTTCTGATCTGTCTGTATGCTTGGCTGCACAGCGTTTCACTGCCTAATCTGCTTGTCATATCTGAACCAGGTTTGCTCACCATAATTCCTATAAGCCTCCCCTATAACACCCAAATAGGAGAACATCCCATTCCTCATTAAGTAAGGAAAAGTGAGTCTGGATTGTAGTCTCCCTTCTTCAGGGTTCTGGTTCTCGAACAGTCAGTATATGAGTTATTGCTGCTTTGGCCCTTATCTATGAAGACCCTTGCAGAGCCTAAACACCGTAGGCTTCAGCAGAGGGTGCAGCCGTCTAAGTACTGCTCAGAGTTTTGGAGATGGGCCACTGACGCCAGGTGGAATGACCCTACTCTTAGCTGTCATTTTCATCAGATTCTCTCAGGTAGGCACAGACATGCTCTGGTTGAAATACGCTACTCTGGAGTTAATGATGGCCACCATGTCCCTTGCTATCATGGTGGATAGACATCTCAGGGAAAGATTTACAGTGATTTTGCCCCTTGTTGTTCTCCCTAGGGGGAGGTCCCACAGGTGCAATTTGATGACCCCATGCAGATAGGGGGTCTCTCCCCTCATACTAGGGAAGGGGACATGTTTCTACTGCAATCTTACAGGTCATAGTATTGGGGTCTGTCCATCTATCCCCAAACATGTGACACCAACTAAAAAAAAATCGCCTCCACCTGATCGTGAGGAGGATGGTGACCAGGGTTTGTACAATTCGTCCATTTATACGCCTCAGTTCACTATTTCTGTGGACGTTATGATTGGTGCAAAAACTGAGACTGTCTTCTTGTGGATAGGGGAGCAGGAGTCAATATGGTGGATTCTCGCTTTGTTCAGACCCATGGTCTTGCTGTAGTGCATTAGTGACATCCATTCCTATTGTGGCCATTGATTCTCCTCTCAGCCAGAAGAGTTTGTCACAAGTCATGCATAATGTAATCTTGCTCATAGGGACACTTCACAAAGAGTTCCTGTCGTGCTATGTATTGAAGGGTCTTGCCTACTCCTATCATTTTAGGACTTCCATGGCTGAGAAAACACTATCCTGTGATTCATTGGCGGTCAAGAAAAGTAGTTAATTGGGGCAATTTTTGTGAAGCCAATTGCCTGGGTGCTTCTGTCTCTGCAGTCTTTGTGAACTCTATCCCTTCATCTCAGGCAGAGGTGGATAAAGTGCTACTGGAGAATAAGTTCAAGACTCTACCCACACCCCAAGTTAATACTAGATCCCGGTGTCCTCCTGTGAGAAAGGGTCAGAAGAGGGTGGTCCATCCCACTAAGTACCCTGATGGTAAGAGTTTTATGACATGGAGGAATGCATTTGTCCCCAGTCCGTCTACCTTCCCTGTGTTAAATTACAACAAAGTGTATCTAGTGCACTAAGCAGCCTTCACAATAGCCAGGGTTAGTAGAGGTGATAGCCAGGGACTAGGCATGTGACGGCAATTGGGGGAGGGACCCACAAAGGGCGGTAAGGCAGCTCAGGGACAGAGACAGGCTTGTCTCAGGAGGTGTCCCATCCTCCGCTCCCTACCGTTAGGGCCTTTCTCTCCCTATACTATCATGTTGTACCCTGTGTGTTGCATCCTGCGCTGACAATCCTCCTGCTCGAGCATAACATTCTCTTTCTGATTCCCTCAATTTTCACTGAAAAACTGCAGGCACTTGCATCTTTGAGAGAAGCAAAAAAAAAATCTACTTGGCATATGACTGTAAGTATGACAAGAGCATATGACTGGTTACATCATGGCTAGTGGAATCTGCAAGCACAACCGAATCCTGACAATATGTGCATTACACACTGCTAGGATTTGACATGCAACATTGCGTAATTTTAAAATGATTTCTCCTAACATGAATGCAGATGCAGTAACCCTTAACTTATCATAGGACACAATAATGTATGTATTACATTATCTGATAAGTCATTAATCACATTAACTGACAACTTATGGATTGCTACGTGTGTATAGTATCAGAACAAGTAACAAAACAGGAACACAATACCAGACCCATCATTATTACAGTAATACAGCATCATCAGTGTATCAATACATCACCAGAACCACCAGCGGTACATGATTACATCATCAGAGCCACCTTCAGTACATGAATACAGAACCAGAACCACCATCATTACATAAATGCAGAACTAAAGCTCATAAAGCATGAATGCTTACCAGAATTACCATCAGAATTTGAATGTAGCACCAGATTCACCATCAGTACATAACTACATAAATACATCACCAGAAACAAGACCAGTACATGAATACAGCATCAGAACCCCCATTAGTACATGAACAAATCACAAGGACCAGCATCAGTACATGAATATATCACAAGAATCACCATCGGTATATGAACAGCACCTGATCCACCATCACTACATGAATACAAGTTCAGAACTTCTATCAATACATGAACATGGCACCAAAACCACCATCAGTATATAAATATATCACCAGAACCATGGAATGTACATGCATACAATACTAGCTTTGTACCACGATCAATTGCATTGTCAGGTTGAACGTTTACTAATAACCTTGTCTGAAAGAAACGAGTACAATCGAATTATGGCAAATATTCTTTTACCTTTCCTGCAAGCTAAGAAGTGGTTTTGTGAATGGTCAAATTCCACTCCTAGTGGCAGCAACATGTTATCATGGGAGAAAATGCAGATCACCGCATGAGGCGGCCAGACAGTGCCCCCCCTGTGTCGGTCTGGCCTGCTGGGGTACCGGTTAAAGCCCCGGTAGGCCCCACCCCTTGCACTCTCATTTGCCTCAGGCAGATGCAGGATAAGAATGGCCCTTCTCCTCACTGTATTGTTAAAACGGGCTGCAGCTCTGATGCAGCAGCAGACTGCAGGTGATTCACCTCAGTGTGGTGTTATAACGTAGTCATGGTGGATGGCGGCGGCATCAGGGACCCTGCATCCCGGGGCTCTGGGGTGATGGGCGCATCCTCTGATTGGTGGTAGTGTCACTCAGGGCCGTATTAGCCTACCCAGCAGAAGATACAACACCATGGAGCAGCAGGACCTGCGATGATGTCACAGGCATGTGACTTGGGTGGGCGGAGCCATGGAGTTTTGCCTAGCATGAAGGAGCAAAATGTCATACAAGAAGCTGGAGCAAAGATGGGACCAAATCAACAAGGGTATAAGAGGTGTGTGAGAGAGGGTGCAGAAGGTGGCAGGCTGTGCAGGGGGGTTGGAGGATGGAAACTGCAGGGGATAGATGATGGGGAGTGCAGTAAAATGGAGACTGCCGGAGGATGGAGAGCGCAGGAGGCTGGAGGATAGGGAGTGCAGGAGGATGGGGAGTGTATGAGGATGGAGGATGGGGAGTGCAGGAGGATGAAAGTGCAGGAGAATGGGGAGCGCAGGAGGATGGGGCGTGAAGGAGGATGAAATATGGGGAGTGCAGGAGGATGGGAGTGCAGGAGGACGGAGGATGTGGAGTGCAGGAGGATGGGGAGCAGTGGCGTAACTGTAGCCTGACGGGTCCCGGTGCAATATTCAGACCGGGGCCCCCCAGGTGAACATTGTACCCTTACACCGCGGATGTGGAGCGGAGGGAGGGGTGCTGGCCGGCACTGGTGAGGAGCAGGGGGGGGTGCTGGCCGGCGTGGAGCATGCAGGGCGGGGACCCAGCAGCAGATGAGAGGAGAGGAGGGGCGGATCAGCAGCAGGAAGCAGGATGCTTCCCTCCCGTCGCCTCCTCTCCTCTACCACACAGAGCTGCGATCGCGGTCGCCCTATAGGTCCGGGCCAGTCTCAGTCGCGACTGCTGCGCCCGCGATCATTACGCCACTGATGGGGAGTCCAGGAGGACGGAGGATGTGGAGTGCAGGAGGATGGGGAGTGCAGGAGGATGGAGGATGGCGAGAGCAGGGAATGGAGGATCGGGAGTGCAGGCGGATGGGGAGTGCAGGAGGATGGAGAGCGCAGGAGGATGGGGAGTGCAGGAGAATGAAGGATGGGGAGTACAGGAGGATGGAGAGCGCAGGAGGATGGGAAATGCAGGAGAAGGAGACTGCGGAGGATGGAGAGTGAAGGAGGATGGCGATGGGGAGTGCAGGGAATGGGGATGCGGAGTGCAGGAGGATGGAGAGACAGGAGGATGGAGGATGGGGAGTGCAGGAGGATGGAGAGCGCAGGAGAATGAGGATGGGGAGTGCAGGAGAATGG
Organism: Allobates femoralis; assembly: GCA_033576535.1. Taxonomy (NCBI): domain Eukaryota; kingdom Metazoa; phylum Chordata; class Amphibia; order Anura; family Aromobatidae; genus Allobates; species Allobates femoralis. Next base: position 53,191,712 of record JARQOC010000008.1, on the reverse strand, counting down.
AGTCTGCAGAGGATGGAGAGCGAAGGAGGAATAGGGATGGGGAGTGCAGGACAATGGAGATGGGGAGTGCAGGAGGATGGAGAGCGCAGGAGAATGGAGGATGGGGAGTGGCAGGAGGATGGAGATGCCAGAGGATGGAGAGCGAAGGAGGATGGAGGATGGGGAGTGCAGGAGAATGGAGGATGGGGAGTGCAGGAGGATGGAGAGCGCAGGAGGATGGGTAGTGCAGAATAATGGAGGATGGCGTGTGCAGGAGGATGGAGGATGGGGAGTACAGGAGGATGGAGAGCGCAGGAGGATGGAGGATGGGGAGTGCAGAAGAATGGAGACTGCCAGAGGATGGAGAGCGAAGGAGGATGGAGGATGGGGAGTGCAGGAGAATGGAGGATGGGAAGTGCAGGAGGATGGAGAGCGCAGGAGGATGGAGGATGGGGAGTGCAGGAGGATGGAGAGCGCAGGAGGATGGAGGATGGGGAGTGCAGGAGAATGGAGACTGCCAGAGGATGGAGAGCGAAGGAGGATGGAGGATAGGGAGTGCAGGAGGATGGGGAGTGCATGAGGATGGAGGATGGGGAGTGCAGGAGGATGGAAAGTGCAGGAGAATGGAGGATGGGGAGCGCAGGAGGATGGGGCGTGAAGGAGGATGAAATATGGGGAGTGCAGAGGAGATGGGGAGTGCAGGAGGACGGAGGATGTGGAGTGCAGGAGGATGGGGAGCAGTGGCGTAACTGTAGCCTGACGGGCCCCGGTGCAATATTCAGACCGGGGCCCCCCAGGTGAACATTGTACCCTTACGCCGCGGATGAGGAGCGGAGGGGGGGGTGCTGGCCGGCACTGGTGAGGAGCGGGGGGGGGTGCTGGCCGGCGCTGGAGTGTGCAGGGCGGGGACACAGTAGCAGATGAGAGGAGAGGAGGGGCGGGATCAGCAGCAGGAAGCAGGATGCTTCCCTCCCGTTGCCTCCTCTCCTCTACCACACAGAGCTGCGATCGCGGTCGCCCTACAGGTCCGGGCCCAGTCTCAGTCGCGACTGCTGCGCCCGCGATCATTATGCCACTGATGGGGAGTCCAGGAGGACGGTGGATGTGGAGTGCAGGAGGATGGGGAGTGCAGGAGGATGGAGGATGGCGAGAGCAGGGGAATGGAGGATCGGGAGTTCAGGCGGATGGGGAGTGCAGGTTAATGGGGAGTGCAGGAGGATGGAGAGCGCAGGAGGATGGAGGATGGGGAATGCAGGAGAATGGAGACTGCCGGAGGATGGAGAGCGAAGGAGGATGGCGGATGGGGAGTGCAGGAGAATGGAGGATGCGGAGTGCAGGAGGATGGAGAGCGCAGGAGGATGGCGGATGGGGAGTGCAGGACAATGGAGGATGCGGAGTGCAAGAGGATGGAGAGTGCAGGAGGATGGAGGATGGGGAGTGCAGGAGAATGGAGGATGGGGATGCAGGAGGATGGAGAGCACAGGAGGATGGAGGATGGGGAGTGCAGGAGATTGAAGGATGGGGAGTACAGGAGGATGGAAAGCGCAGGAGAATGGAGGATGGGGAGTGCAGGAGAATGGAGTCTGCTAGAGGATGGAGAGCGAAGGAGGATGGGGGATGGGGAGTGCAGGAGAATGGAGGATGGGGAGTGCAGGAGGATGGAGAGCACAGGAGAATGGAGGATGGGGAGTGCAGGAGAATGGAGACTGCCAGAGGATGGAGAGCGAAGGAGGATGGAGGATGGGGAGTGCAGGAGAATGGAGGATGGAGAGTGCAGGAGGATGGAGAGTGCAGGAGGATGGGTAGTGCAGAATAATGGAGGATGGCGTGTGCAGGAGGATGGAGGATGGGGAGTACAGGAGGATGGAGAGCGCAGGAGGATGGAGGATGGGGAGTGCAGAAGAATGGAGACTGCCAGAGGATGGAGAACGAAGGAGGATGGAGGATGGGAGTGCAGGAGGATGGAGAGCACAGGAGAATGGAGGATGGGGAGTGCAGGAGAATGGAGACTGCCAGAGGATGGAGAGCGAAGGAGGATGGAGGATGGGAGTGCAGAAGAATGGAGGATGGGAAGTGCAGGAGGATGGAGAGCGCAGGAGGATGGAGGATGGGGAGTGCAGGAGGATGGAGAGCGCAGGAGGATGGAGGATGGGGAGTGCAGGAGAATGGAGACTGCCAGAGGATGGAGAGCGAAGGAGGATGGAGGATGGGGAGTGCAGGAGAATGGAGGATGGGGAGTGCAGGAGAATGGAGACTGCCTGAGGATGGAGAGCACAGGAGGATAGGTAGTGCAGAATGATGGAGGATGGGGAGTGCAGAATAATGGGGGATGGGGAGTGCAGGAGGATGGAGAGCACAGGAGGATGGAAGATGGGGAGTGCAGGAGGATGGAGAGCGCAGGAGAATGGAGGATGGGGAGTGCAGGAGAATGGAGACTGCCAGAGGATGGAGAGCGGAGGAGGATGGAGGATGGGAGTGCAGGAGAATGGAGGATGGGGAGTGCAGGAGGATGGAGAGCGCAGGAGGATGGGTAGCGCAGAATAATGGAGGATGGAGTGTGCAGGAGGATGGAGGATGGGGAGTACAGGAGGATGGAGAGCGCAGGAGGATGGAGGATGGGGAGTGCAGAAGAATGGAGACTGCCAGAGGATGGAGAGCGAAGGAGGATGGAGGATGGGGAGTGCTGGAGGATGGAGAGCGCAGGAGGATGGAGGATGGGGAGTGCAGGAGGATGGAGAGCGCAGGAGGATGGAGGATGGGGAGTGCAGGAGAATGGAGACTGCCAGAGGATGGAGAGCGAACGAGGATGGAGGATGGGGAGTGCAGGAGAATGGAGGATGGGGAGTGCAGGAGGATGGAGACTGCCTGAGGATGGAGAGCGCAGGAGGATGGGTAGTGCAGAATAATGGAGGATGGGGAGTGCAGAATAATGGAGGATGGGGAGTGCAGGAGGATGGAGAGCATAGGAGGATGGAGGATGGGAAGTGCAGGAGGATGGAGAGCGCAGGAGGATGAAGGATGGGGAGTGCAGGAGAATGGAAACTGCCTGAGAATGGAGAGCACAGGAGGATAGGTAGTGCAGAATAATGGAGGATGGGGAGTGCAGAATAATGGGGGATGGGGAGTGCAGGAGGATGGAGAGCACAGGAGGACGGAGGATGGGGAGTGCAGGAGGATGGAGAGCGCAGGAAGATAGAGGATGGGGAGTGCAGGAGAATGGAGACTGCCTGAGGATGGAGAGCGCAGGAGGATGGGTAGTGCAGAATAATGGAGGATGGGGTGTGCAGGAGGATGGAGGATGGGGAGTGCAGAAAAATGGAGACTGCCAGAGGATGGAGAGCGAAGGAGGATGGAGGATGGGGAGTGCAGGAGAATGGAGGATGGGGAGTGCAGGAGGATGGAGAGCGCAGGAGGATGGAGGATGGGGAGTGCAGGAGAATGGAGTCTGCCAGAGGATGGAGAGCGAAGGAGGATGGGGGATGGGGAGTGCAGGAGAATGGAGGATGGGGAGTGCAGGAGGATGGAGAGCGCAGGAAGATGGAGGATGGGGAGTGCAGGAGAATGGAGACTGCCTGAGGATGGAGAGCGCAGGAGGATGGGTAGTGCAGAATAATGGAGGATGGGGAGTGCAGAATAATGGGGGATGGGAGTGCAGGAGGATGGGGAGCACAGGAGGATGCAGGATGGAGGGTGCAGAAGGATGAAGAATGCAGGAAGATGGGGAGTGCAGTCGGATGGAGAGCATAGGAGGATGGAGGATGGAGGGTGCAAGGTGATTGGAGATGCAGGAGGATTGGAAGTACAGGAGGATGGAGGATGGGGAGTGCAGGAGGATTGAGAGTGCAGAAGAATTGAAAGTGCAGGAGGATGGAGAGCGCAGGAGGATGGAGGATGGGGAGTGCAGGAGAATGGAGACTGCCTGAGAATGGAGAGCACAGGAGGATAGGTAGTGCAGAATAATGGAGGATGGGGAGTGCAGAATAATGGGGGATGGGGAGTGCAGGAGGATGGAGAGCACAGGAGGACGGAGGATGGAGAGTGCAGGAGGATGGAGAGCGCAGGAAGATGGAGGATGGGGAGTGCAGGAGAATGGAGACTGCCTGAGGATGGAGAGCGCAGGAGGATGGGTAGTGCAGAATAATGGAGGATGGGGTGGCAGGAGGATGGAGGATGGGGAGTGCAGAAGAATGGAGACTGCCAGAGGATGGAGAGCGAAGGAGGATGGAGGATGGGGAGTGCAGGAGAATGGAGGATGGGGAGTGCAGAAGAATGGAGAGCGCAGGAGAATGGAGGATGGGGAGTGCAGGAGGATGGAGAGCGCAGGAGGATGGAGGATGGGGAGTGCAGGAGAATGGAGTCTGCCACAGGATGGAGAGCGAAGGAGGATGGGGGATGGGGAGTGCAGGAGAATGGAGGATGGGGAGTGCAGGAGGATGGGGAGTGCAGGAGAATGGAGACTGCCTGAGGATGGAGAGCGCAGGAGGATGGGTAGTGCAGAATAATGGAGGATGGGGAGTGCAGAATAATGGGGGATGGGGAGTGCAGGAGGATGGGGAGCACAGGAGGATGCAGGATGGAGGGTGCAGAAGGATGAAGAATGCAGGAAGATGGGGAGTGCAGTCGGATGGAGAGCATAGGAGGATGGAGGATGGAGAGTGCAAGGTGATTGGAGATGCAGGAGGATTGGAAGTACAGGAGGATGGAGGATGGGGAGTGCAGGAGGATTGAGAGTGCAGAAGAATTGAAAGTGCAGGAGGATGGGGAGTGCAGGAGAGTGGCGACTGCAGGAAGATGGAGAGTGCAGGAGGATGGGAAGTGCAGGAGGATGGGAAGTGCAGGAGGATGGGGAGTGCAGGATGATGGAGAGTGCAGGAGGATGGAGAGTGCTGGAGGTTGGAGAGTGGAAGAGGATGGAGGATGGCGAGCGCAGAAGGATGGAGAATGCAGAAGGATGGAGAGTGCAGGAGGATGGAGGGTTCAGGAGGATGTCTACCGCCCCCCTGGATCCCCCTCTACCTTCTTTGACCACTTCACAACCTGGCTCCTCCACCTCCTCTCCTCCGACATCCCTGCCATCGTCATGGGTGATTTCAACATCCCCATCGACACCCCCACAGCAGCTGCCTCCAGACTCCTATCCCTCACCTCCTCTTTTGGCCTCTCCCAATGGATCTCCTCCGCCACACACTTGACCTAGTCTTCACCTGCCTCTGCTCCCTCTCTGACCTCGCACACTCAACCCTCACCCACTCCGACCACAACTTACTGACCTTCTCGTCCCTCTTTCCCCCTACCACGCTCCCCTCCCCCGGACACTCCCCCACCCCCGCAGAAACCTTAAGCTCATAGACTTCCATTCACTCTCAGAATCCCTCCTCCCCCTCTCTGACTTGGCCTCTTCTCATGATGCTGACTGAGCCGCCTCCGTCTACAACACAGCCCTCGACCAGGCTGCCCCGCTCACATTTAACACAACATGAGTGCAACAACAACCATGGCTCACGACCCTCACCAAAAAACTCAGACGGACGACTAGGGCAGCCTAGCGTAAATGGAAGAAATCCCACTCCGCAGAGCACTTCGCCCTGTACAAGTGTTCCCTCAATACCTTCAAGACTGCCCTTGACTCCGCAAAACAAGCCTACTTCTCCTCCCTAATTACCGCCCTGTCTCACAACTCCAAACAACTCTTCAAAACCTTCAACTCTTTACTTTGCCCCCCTGCACTTCCTCCCTCACCTCTCATCTCCGCCGACGACTTCGCCACCTTCTTCAAAGACAAAATTAACAAACTCAGACACAGCTTCGACCCACACTCCCCTCGCCCCATCCCACCCCCAGCCCATCCCCCCCACCCAAATGCAGTTTCACCTCCATGACTGAGGACCACCTCTCCTCCCTTCTAGCACGATCACACCTCACCACCTGCGCCCTTGACCCACTCCCCTCCCACCTCATCCCTAACCTTACCACAGTCCTCATCCCTGCCCTGATACACCTCTTCAACATACCACTGAAATCCGGCACATTCCCCTCACCCTTCAAGCACGCCCTAATCACACCCATCCTAAAAAAACCATCCCTCGACCCTACAACAGTCTCGAACTATCGCCCCATATCTCTTCTCCTGTTTGCCTCAAAACTTCTTGAACAACACGTCTATTCCGAACTGTCCTCCCACTTCTCTTCCTGTGCTGTCTTTGATCGCCTACAATCTGGCTTCCTACCGCACCACTCCACCGAAACAGCCCTAACCAAAGTCACTAATGACCTTCTGATCGCCAAGAGCAAACAACACTACTCCGTCCTCATCCTTCTCGACCTCTCTGCTGCCTTTGACACTGTTGACCACTCCCTCTTACTCCAAATCCTTGAATCTCTTGGCATTACTGACCTTCGCATTACTGACCCTCTCCTGGAACTCCTCCTACCTGACGGACAGGACCTTCAGCGTCACCCACTCCCACACCTCCTCCACGCCCCATCCCCTCTCCGTAGGTGTCCCCCAAGGCCCGGTCCCAGGACCACTACTCTTCTCCATTTACACCCTCGGCCTAAGCAACCTTATCGAGTCACATGGCCTCCAATACTACCTCTACGCCGCCGACACCCAGCTCTATCTGTCTGGCCCCGACATCTCCTCTCTTCTATCCAAAATTCCTCACTGCCTATCCGCCATTGCATCCTTCTTTTCCACCCGCTTCCTCAAACTCAACATGGACAAGACAGAATTCATCGTCTTTCCCGCCAACAACCCTCCCCCCTTCCTGACCTATCCATCACCGTCAACGACTGCACTCTCTCACCCGTCCCCCAAGCCAAATGTCTCGGGGTAATCCTCGACTCCTCCCTCTCCTTCAAGCCCCACATCCAAGACCTCGCCACCGCCTGCCGACTCCAACTAAAAAACATTGCCCGCATCCGCTCCTTCCTCGACCACAGCATGGCTAAGACACTTGTCCATGCCCTCATCATCTCCCGCTTGGACTACTTCAACCTCCTGTTCACCGGCCTCCCTGCCTCCTCCCTTGCACCTCTCCACACCATCCTCAACTCTGCTGCCCGACTCATCCACCTATCTCCCCGCTACTCCTCCGCCTCCCCTCTCCGCCGAGCCCTCCACTGGTTCCCCATCCCCCAGCGATCTCGCTTCAAAACCCTAACCCTGACATACAAGGCCATACACAACCTGTCCCCTCCCTACATCTGCGACCTGGTCTCCCGCTACCTCCCTTCGCACAACTTGCGCTCCTCCCAAGAACTCCTTCTCTCAACCCCCCGCATCTCCACCTCCCACAACCGCACACAAGACTTCTCTCGTGCTTCTGCCAGACTCTGGAACTCTCTCCCCCATCACGTCAGACACTCCCGGTCCCTGGGAACCTTCAAGAAAAACCTGAACACCCACCTCTTCCTACAAGCCTATAACACACAGTGAGACCATATCCTCTGCACCATCTCACCTTTCCCCCTCCTACTGTCTCCCTCCCCACCCCCTTTAGACTGTGAGCCCTCGCGGATAGGATCCCCGGCCCTACTGTACCCGTATGATTAATTGTGACTTGTCATCGTTTGTCGTCATTTGTCGTCGTTTTCGACCACTTGTCTTTGTCTACCCTCTAAATTGTAAAGCGCCATGTATCCTAATAGCGCTATATAAATACCTATTAATAATAATAATAAAGAGTGCAATAGGATAGAGGAAGGAGAGTGGAAGAGGATGGAGAGTGCAGGAGGATGGAGAGTGCAAGGGAATGGAGGATGTAGGGAAGACGGAGACTGCAGGGGGATGGAGGATGGAGACTGCAGGGGGATGGAGGATGGAGACTGCAAGGGAATGGAGGATAGAGACTGCAAGGGGATGGAGAGTGCAGGAGGATGGGGAATGTAGGAGGATGGGGACTGCAGAAGGATGGAAGATGGGGAGTGCAGGAGGATGGGGAGTGCAGGAGGATTAGGAGTACAGAAGGATGGAAGACAGGGAGTGCAGGAGGATAGGGAGTGTAGGAGGATGGCGACTGCGGGAAGATGGAGAGTGCAGAAGGATGGAAGATGGTGACTGCAGGAAGATGGAGAGTGCAGGAAGATGGGGAGTGCAGGAGGATGGAGGATGGGGAGTGCAGGAGGATGGAGAGTGCAGGGGGATGGAGGATATAGGGAAAATGGAGACTGCAGGGGGATGGAGGATAGAGACTGCAAGGGGTTGGAGAGTGCTGAAGGATGGAGGAAGGAAAGTGCAGAAGGACGGAGGATGGAGAGTGCAGGGGGATGGAGCTTTGAGACTGCAGGGGGATGGAGGGTGCAGAAGGATGGAGTGTGCACGAGGATGGAGGGTGCAGGAGGATGAAGAGTGTAAGAGGATGGAGGAAATAGAGTGGAGGAGGATGGAGAGTGCAGGAGGATGGAGAGTGCAAGAGGATGGAGGATGTAGGGAAGATGGAGACTGCAGGGGATGGAGAGTGCAGAAAGATGGAGGATGGAAAGTGCAGAAGGACAAAGGATGGAGAGTGCAGGGGGATGGAGAGAGCCAATGGATGGAGGGTGCAGGGGGGTGATAGAGGATGCAGGGAGAATGGAGAGTGTAGCGGGATGGAGTGTGCAGGAGGATGGCGTGTGCAGGGGGATGGAGAGTTTTGGGTGATGGAGGAAAGAGGAATATCCAAGCAGGAGAAGGGGAAAGTACGATGCTGAGGGAAAGGGGAATATCCTACAGATCCCAAATATCTCCAACATACAGAACATTGTATTAATATCATGAATAACAGTCTAATAACAAAGACAGAAAAAAATAGATGTGTCAGACTAAAGGGAAGCAAATGTTCATCAGTCTCCAAATAGAGAAGTGCATTGGAGCCATTGTGCTTTACATCACCACGTTTAAACTCTACAGGGGATATCCAAAGTCACTTGTGACAGACACCATATGGGTCATGGATAGATGGTGACAGACACTATATGGGTCATGGATAGATGGTGACAGACACTATATGGGTCATGGATAGATGGTGACAAACACTATATGGGTCAGGAATAGATGGTGACAGACACTATATGGGACATGGATAGATGGTGACAGACACTATATGGGTCATGGATAGATGGTGACAAACACTATATGGGTCAGGAATAGATGGTGACAGACACTATATGGGTCATGGATAGATGGTGACAGACACTATATGGGTCATGGATAGATGGTGACAGACACTATATGGGTCATGGATAGATGGTGACAGACACTATATGGGTCATGGATAGATGGTGACAGACACTATATGGGTCATGGATAGATGGTGACAAACACTATATGGGTCAGGAATAGATGGTGACAGACACTATATGGGTCAAGGATAGATGGTGACAGACACTATATGGGTCATGGATAGATGGTGACAGACACTATATGGGTCATGGATAGATGGTGACAAACACTATATGGGTCATGGATAGATGGTGACAGAAACTACATGGGACATGGATAGATGGTGACAGACACTATATGGGTCATGGATAGATGGTGACAAACACTATATGGGTCAGGAATAGATGGTGACAGACACTATATGGGTCATGGATAGATGGTGACAGACACTATATGGCTCATGGATAGATGGTGACAAACACTATATGGGTCAGGAATAGATGGTGACAGACACTATATGGGTCATGGATAGATGGTGACAGACACTATATGAGTCATGGATAGATGGTGACAGACACTATATGGGTCATGGATAGATGGTGACAAACACTATATGGGTCAGGAATAGATGGTGACAGACTCTATATGGGTCAGGAATAGATGGTGACAGACACTATATGGGTCATGGATAGATGGTGACAGACTCTATATGGGTCATGGATAGATGGTGACAGACACTATATGGATCATGGATAGATGGTGACAGACACCATATGGGTCATGGATAGATGGTGACAGACACTATATGGGACATGGGTAGATGGTGACAGACACTATATGGGTCATGGATAGATGGTGACAGACACTATATGAGCCATGGATAGATGGTGACAGACACTATATGGGTCATGGATAGATGGTGACAGACACTATATGGGTCATGGATAGATGGTATCTAGAGGGTTGAGAATGCGCACATAGGGTCTTATCCTTTATAGGCAAGTAAATGTGAAAAAATCAGATTTGCTCACCTGGTCAGGTTGTGTAGCACACAACCAGCGTAATCGCTCAAACAATGCAGCTGCTGCAGGGACTGTACTTCCACGAGGTGCGGTGCTGTGATCAGGTTTTTTGGACGAAGTACCTTAATGTCCGCGCTGCTGCCAGAGAGGAAAATACACCAACGACACTGGACGTCTGAGTATGGTAGTAGAGGTTTATTTCCAACGCGTTTCGGAGCCACGTACCGAGCTCCTTCCTCAGGGAACATCAAAAAACCTGATGGATAGATGGTGACAGACACTATATGGGTCAGGAAAAGATGGTGACAGACACTATATGGGTCATGGATAGATGGTGACAGACACTATATGTGTCATGGATAGATGGTGACAGACACTATATGGGTCAGGGATAGATGGTGACAGACACTATATGGGACATGGATAGATGGTGACAGACACTATATGGGTCAGGGATAGATGGTGACAGACACTATATGGGCCATGGATAGATGGTGACAGACACTATATGGGTCAGGAAAAGATGGTGACAGACACTATATGGGTCATGGATAGATGGTGACAGACACTATATGGGTCATGGATAGATGGTGACAGACACTATATGGGTCAGGGATAGATGGTGACAGACACTATATGGGACATGGATAGATGGTGACAGACACTATATGGGTCATGGATAGATGGTGACAGACACTATATGGGCCATGGATAGATGGTGACAGACACTATATGAGTCATGGATAGATGGTGACAGACACTATATGGGTCATGGATAGATGGTGACAGACACTATATGAGTCAGGGATAGATGGTGACAGACACCATATGGGTCATGGATAGATTGTGACAGACACTATATGGGTCATGGATAGATGGTGACAGACACTATATGTGTCATGGATAGGTGGTGACAGACACTATATGGGTCATGGATAGATGGTTACAGACACCATATGGGTCATGGATAGATTGTGACAGACGCTATATGGGTCATGGATAGATGGTGACAGACACTATATGGGTCATGGATAGATGGTGACAGACTCTATATGGGCCAGGGATAGATGTGACAGACGCTATATGGGTCATGGATATATGGTGACAGACTCTATATGGGTCATGGATAGATGGTGACAGACTCTATATGGGCCAGGGATAGATGGTGACAGACACTATATGGGTCATGGATAGATGGTGACAGACACTATATGGGTCATGGATAGATGGTGACAGACTCTATATGGGCCAGGGATAGATGTGACAGACACTATATGGGCCATGGATATATGGTGACAGACTCTATATGGGCCAGGGATAGATGTGACAGACGCTATATGGGTCATGGATAGATAGTGACAGACACTATATGGGTCATGGATAGATGGTGACAGACACTATATGAGTCATGGATAGATGGTGACAGACACTATATGGGCCATGGATAGATGGTGACAGACACTATATGGGTCATGGATAGATGGTGACAGACACCATATGGGTCATGGATATATGGTGACAAACATAATATGGGTCATGGATAGATGGTGACAGACACTATATGGGTCATGGATAGATGGTGACAGACTCTATATGGATCATGGATAGATGGTGACAGACACTATATGGGTCATGGATAGATGGAGACAGTGTCAATATTGCTCTTTAAAACTGACCTACTGATCACTTCATATTTGCAGCGATTTTTTCCAACATGCTTAGATTATTTTTTGATGTTCACAAGACTATACATTGCCGCAATATTGAAATCTGATGGGCTCTTTCATTCTATCTCAATGGGAAAAAAAACAGAAATTAGATCTGATAAAAATAAAGGCTATGATGTCGGTCAGGAGAGAATCTAAGAAAGTTGCATAACTTCATTGCAAAAAAGTCAAGCTCTCACATAGTGTTTTTGTGTTCCTGCTGCCAAGTTGGGAAAGAGGACAACAGGGACAACTACATTAATAATTAATGACCCATCTGACAGCTTTTATACCGAACTTCTAAGATTAATGCGAAAGAAGGGGTGTTTCATAGTGACACCTCTACCATGTACACCATGAGTGCTTATCTTGGCCCTGCTTGCTTCTTTAATATGATATTGCAGCACTGCTAACAGAAATTTTTAATGCCCTGAGTTGTACATTTGCAGTGAATTCAGTGAAAAAAAATAATTTGTAAACAGGGACAACAAATTTCTAAATCTAAACTACTCTTTAATGCTGATGTAGAGAAATCAGGGCAAGAGGTAATTGAGTGCCAAAGTGCAAGCAGATAGCGTGAGATGAATCATAATGTCTCCAGATCGGGTACAGCAAGATTCCAAATAATAAATGGAGCATTAAATGTTTTATCCATGAACAAAGTTAATTTTAAAGTTCATTATTATCAATAGATCTTGGAATAATAATAAGTTCCACAATTGGATGTGTTTTAAAAGATGTTCCTGTGCTGAGATATTCCAATACATGTGTCCCTTCTATATACTGTGCAATGGACATGTCCAGTGGCGTAACTTCAGGCCCACTGGAGACCGATGTGAAAGCTCCAACCGGGACCCCAATTACCGTATTGCAAATCTTTAATAGTATTAGGCTAGGGTCACACTTTAAACCTGAATTGCGTTCACTGCTTCCAGATCCGGATGCATTGAACGCAATTGTCTTCAGACATTCAGCAATCCGGTAGCCGGGATTGCTCAGGATGTGTAATCCTGAGCAATCCGGTTACCGGATAGTTTGCTCATCCCTACTGCCGCAGGGATGAGCAAACTGTTCTGTGTTGTGTAAAAGTATTTATTTAATGAATAAATGCTTGTACAATGTCCCTAGGGGGTGCCCAGTCCCCCTAGAGACCTTACACCCAAGTAAAGTAGAGAAAAGAGGTTATATTTACCTCGTCCTGTGTGAGTTCTCTGTTTCTGAAAAAGTCTCAAAAGGCGGGCCAGTCTGCTGCTCCCTCTGCCCGCTTTGTAATTATGCACACCCCCTCTGGGCTTGCTGCAGTGCTGAGAGCCTGGCCGCATCATGAAAGGGGTGGGGCTACCGGGGTGACATGATTTAGCCCTACCCCTTTCATGACACTGCCAGTCTGTCAGTCAGCGCTGCAGCAAGCCGAGAGGGGGCGTGCATAATTACTAAGCGGGCAGAGGGAGCAGCAGACAGGCCCGCCTTTTGAGACTTTTTCAGAAACAGAAAACTCACACAGGACGAGGTAAATATAACCTCTTTTCTCTACTTTACACAATCGTTTTTTTCTGCAAAAGCGATGGCTAGAAATGATAAGAGGGGGTGCAGGGACAGGTATAAAGATGCGGGGGAGTCAGTTTGTGGGGTCAGGTTCCCTCTATGCACGCCGCTCTGAGGAGCCCGGCGCTTTCATTCATAAAAATGTACAACAGCTGACAGGAGACAGCTGTTGTACATAACAGATTACAGCATTATATGCCCACCTGAGTGGGTGGAAGATCTCTAGGGGGACTGGGCACCCCCTAGAGACATTAAACATACATTTATTTATTAAATAAACACTTTCACTATACACAGTGCACTTTGCTTATCCCGGCGGCAGCCGGGATAAGCAAAGTATATCCGGGAACCGCATTGCTCAGGATTACACATCCTGAGCAATCCCGTTCCCGCATTGCAGATACCAGAGCAGCTCCAAAAACTGCAGCCTGCATGATTTTTCACGCAGGCTGCAGAGCCGGAGACGGACACCGGATTGCTTGTGAAGCAATCCGGTTTTTAGCATTGGCTCCTATGAGGAGCGTTTCTTGATCCAGTTTTGAACTTTCTGAAAGCTCAAAACCAGATCAGGTTTTAAAAAAAAACCCGCAGATGTGACCCTAGCCTTAGTCTTTTTCTATATGTCAAAGGGCCTATAGACCAGTTGTGGGTCTCACAACCTGACAAGGTGAGCAGCAACATTTGCAGTTATTGTAAAAAGGATAAGACGCTGTTGCGCTTCTCTTTCCTCTTTTTCTGTTTCGTATAGTGGTTGTGACTCTCACAAAACATTCAGGTGAGTGGTTTTCTGACCATTCCTTTAGTTTGTAACTCGGATAAGACCCTATTTTCTCTTGTCTCCCCGACCTTTTAGCTTAGGGATGTAGTAGGAAGCTGCAGGGACAGGTAGTGATAGGTTTGGGGGCATAAAGTAGCTGACAGGTACCCTTTAACTGATTTACAACTGCCCTCTTGAATGATTCCATTATGTATCTTTTCTGACTGAGAGGGAAATTTCTTCTTGAACAGAGTCGAGAAAGGTGTATAAAAAGTATTTGCTGTTTACCAAAATATCTATTGGCAGCTCCGGTGGCGGTGGGGCGGCAGCTCCGGTGGTGGTGGGGCGGCAGTTCGGTCATTGCAGGCTCTAAGCTTTCCTGAAGAGATGGGTTTTCAGGTTCTGTCTGAAGGATCCAAGCGTGGTGGATAATCGGACGTGTTGGGGCACAGAATTTCAGAGCATGTGGGACTCCAACAGAGAGAGGGCGGAATGAGGAGGTCATGTGGGAGTGGGAAATGCAAAATGGGCAGTTGGGAAAGTATGAGGCAATCCAGGACAGGGCAAGGTCTTTGATGTCAAGGGAAGAAAGAATCTGTAGTAGGAGAGAGTGGTCAACTGTGTCAAAGGACAAGTCTAAAAGGAAGAGGATGGAGAATTGTCTGTTAGCTTTGGCTGTAAGTCGTTTTGGTTAAGGCAGTTTCGGTGGAGTGGTGGGGCTGGAAGCCGGATTGTAGGTTGTCAAGGAGAGAGTTAGATGAGAGGTAGGAGGAAAGTTGAGCATGGACATGTTGCTCAAGGAGTTTGGAAGCAAACAGGAGCAGTGATATGGGGTGGTAGCTCGTCATAGCAATCGGGTCAAGGTTTGTCTTTTTGAGGTTGGGCGTGATAATGGCATGCTTGAAAGCTGAGGGGAAGGTACCGGAAGATAGCGACAGATTGAAGAGGTGGGTTAGGGTTGAGATGAACGTCTTAGTGAGGTTGGGGAGGAGGTGGGAAGGGATGGGGTCAAGGGCACAGATGGTGAGGTATGATTTGAATAGGAGATGAGTAAGCTTTCCTTCAGTGATGTTGGAGAGGTAGGTTATGAGGGAAGGGCTGGTATATAGAGTGGTTGGGGTGGTGGAACAAAAAAGGTTTGCTTTGTTTGGTCGATCTTATTATTGAAGTATGTGGCGAAGCCCTCAGCAGAGATGAGGGGGGGTCGGAGGGGGCAGCGGTGGGTGGAGGAGAGGGTTAAAAGTGGTGGACAGTTGTTTGGGGTTGTAGGATAAGGAGGATACAAGGTTTGTGAAATACGTCAGTTTAGCAGAGGTGAGGGCTGATTTGAAGGCGAGTGTAGCTTGTTTGAAAGAAGTGAAGTTGTCTGGCAGATGCGTTTTCCTCCAATGCCGCTCCGCAGCTCTGGACACTTGTCGAAGTTTTTTGGTGAGATTGTTGGGCCAGGTTTGCCTATTGATTAGTCGCCCCTTGCGATGAACAAGATGGGCGACTGAGTCTATGGCTGATTTGAGGGTGACGTTGTAGAAGGAGGTGGCACTGTCTGTGTCGTGGAGTGAAGATATTGATGAGAGAGGTAGCATAGAGTCTGAGAGTCTGTGAATGACTAAGTGTGCAAGGTTTCTGCGAGGATGTGCTAGTGGTTGGATATTGGGGACCGGTGAGGACAAGGATGAGAAGGTGAGTAGAGGGTGGTTAGATAGGGGGAAAGGGGAGATTGTGAGATTAGATAAGGAACAGAGGTGGGTGAAGATGAGGTCTAATGTATGTCCGTCTGTGTGGGTGGCTGTGGAAGACCACTGAGTAAATCCAAAGGATGAGGTAAGTGAAAGGAGTTTGGAGGCTACTGGCTGGCGGGTGTCAGTAGCGATATTAAAGTCACCCATGATGATGGTGGGAATGTCAGCAGAGAGAAAGTGAAGAAGCCAGGTGGAGAATTGGTCAATAAAGGAAGTGGCAGAGGCGGGAGGTTTGTGTATGACAGCCATTTGGAGTTTGGAGGGAGAGTAGATACGGACAGAGTGAACTTCAAAAGAAGGGTGGATAAGGGAGAGTGGGGGTTGGATTGGGTTGAAGTAGCAGTTTGCAGAGAGGAGGAAGCCCACTCCTCTGCCATGTCTGTTGC
Source organism: Allobates femoralis (assembly GCA_033576535.1). Lineage (NCBI taxonomy): Eukaryota > Metazoa > Chordata > Amphibia > Anura > Aromobatidae > Allobates > Allobates femoralis. The sequence continues at coordinate 53,175,436 of JARQOC010000008.1, read as the reverse complement.
CAGGGCGAGGAGTATGGGTAAACTGAAGGCCGCATAGCTCAGTGCAGCAAGGGAGGCCGTGTCAGAAGCTGTCAGCCGGGTCTCAGTGAGGCCCAAGAAGAAAAGGTTCCAGGAAGTAAAAAGGTCATGGATCATGTGGAGCTTGTTGCAAATGGAGCGGCCATTCCAAAGTGCTCCAGAGAGAGAAAGCATGGGGGTTGGGGTCAAGGGCATAGGTTTTACGCATGAGGGATTGTGGTAGTTTATCTTACTTTGGCTGGGGTGAGTATAGGTGAAACGTATGGGGTGGGGGGGCAGGATTGGGAGATATGCCACCAGCAGTGAGAAGTAGTAAAGAAAGGGAAAGCAGGTGGGAGAAGGAGACTGGGCGACTTGTTTTATATTTTAGTTGGAAAGGTCTGAAGTTAAGGACTTGGTCTGTGGATGAGGTGAGGTGGATAGGTAAGAGAGTGGGAGAGATAGTTATTTGGTTAGAGGGTGCAGGGGTTTGGGGGTAGCAAAGGAGAGTGAGGATAAGTGGAGCAAAAACTGTGAGGAAAAATATGAGCATAGTGAAAGAGTAGGGTGAGATAAGAAAGGCAAGTATAATTAGAAGACAGAGGTGTCTCTTACCATCTGGACTATTTCTGGTATATTTCAGCTGTACACTTTAAAGATATCACTTAAAATGATATCACTTCAGACCAAGGTCATTCAGACCTGCCTCTCTACATTTATATCATTCAAATGGCCAAAAATGAGTCCAGGTGTGGGCAGAGGGGAGGAGGGAGGAGGAGGGAGCAGTAGGACACCACACAGCAGAGGTGCCCTGCCTTCCTGTTTGGAGAAGTTTTACTGTACTGAGCATGCTCAATACAGTAAAAGCCTCCTCCAGCCTCACAGCCTCCTCCAGCCTCCTCCTGCCTCACAGCCTCCTCTATCCTCACAGCCTCCTCTATCCTCACAGCCTCCTCCAGCCTCACAGCCTCCTCCAGCCTCACAGCCTCCTCCAGCCTCACAGCCTCCTCTATCCTCACAGCCTCCTCCAGCCGCACAGCCTCCTCTATCCTCACAGCCTCCTCCAGCCTCACAGCCTCCGCTATCCTCACAGCCTCCTCTATCCTCACAGCCTCCTCCAGCCTCACAGCCTCCCCCTTCCTCACAGCCTCCTCCAGCCTCACAGCCTCCCCATGCTCACAGCCTCCTCCAGCCTCACAGCCTCCTCCAGCCTCACAGCTTCCTCTTGCCTCACAGCCTCCTCCAGCCTCACTGCCTCCTCCAGCCTCACTGCCTCCTCCAGCCTCACAGCCTCCCCATCCTCACAGCCTCCTCCAGCCTCACAGCCTCCTCCAGCCTCACATCCTCCTCCAGCCTCACAGCCTCCTCCTGCCTCACAGCCTCCCCATCCTCACAGCCTCCTCCACCTCACTGCCTCCTCCAGCCTCACAGCCTCCTCCAGCCTCACAGCACCACAGCCTCCTCCAGCCTCACAGCCTCCCCATCCTCACAGCCTCCTCCAGCCTCACAGACTCCTCCAGCCTCACACCCTCCTCCAGCCTCACAGCCTCCTCCAGCTTCACAGCCTCACAACGTCCTCCAGCCTCCCCATCCTCACACCCTCCTCCAGCCTCACTGCCTCCTCCAGCCTCACATCCTCCTCCAGCCTCACAGCCTCCTCCAGCCTCACAGCCTCCCCATCCTCACAGCCTCACAACCTCCTCCAGCCTCACAGCCTCACAGCCTCTTCCAGCCTCACAGCCTCACAACCTCCTCCAGCCTCACAGCCTCACAGCCTCTTCCAGCCTCACAGCCTCCCCCTTCCTCACAGCCTCCTTCAGCCTCACAGCCTCCTCCAGCCTCACAGCCTCCTCCAGCCTCACATCCTCACAGCCTCCTTCAGCCTCACAGCCTCCTCCAGCCTCACAGCTTCCTCCAGCCTCACAGCCTGCTCCAGCCTCCTCCAGCCTCACAGCCTCCTCCAGCCTCACAGCCTCCCCATCCTCACAGCCTCCTCCAGCCTCACAGCCTCCTCCAGCCTCACAGTCTCCTCCAGCTTCACTGCCTCCTCCAGCCTCACTGCCTCCTCCAGCCTCACTGCCTCCTCCACCCTCACAGCCTCCTCCAGCCTCACACCCTCCTCCAGCCTCACAGCCTCCTCTATCCTCACAGCCTCCTCCAGCCTCACAGCCTCCCCCAGCCTCACAGCCTCACAGCCTCCTCCATCCTCACAGCCTCCTCCATCCTCACAGCCTCCCCATCCTCACACCCTCCTCCATCCTCACTGCCTCCCCATCCTCACAGCCTCCTCCATCCTCACAGCCTCCTCCATCCTCACAGCCTCCCCATCCTCACAGTCTCCTCCATCCTCACTGCCTCTTCATCCTCACAGCCTCCTCCATCCTCACAGCTTCCTCCATCCTCACAGCCTCCTCCATCCTCACTGCATCCTCCATCTTTACAGCCTCCTCCGTCCTCACAGCCTCCCCATACTCACAGCCTCCCCATCCTTACAGCCTCCTCCATCCTCACAGCCTCCTTCGTCCTCCCAGCCTCCTCCATCCCCTCAGCCTCCTCCATCCTCACAGCCTCCTCCATCCCCTCAGCCTCCTCCATCCCCACAGCCTCCTCCATCCTCACAGCCTCCTCCATCCTCACACCCTCCTCCATCCTCACAGCCTCCTCCATCTTCACAGCCTCCCTATCTTCACAGCCTCTTCCATGCTCACAGCCTCCTCCATCCCCTCTGCCTCCTCCATCCCCTCTGCCTCCTCCATCCTCACAGCCTCCTCCATCCTCACAGCCTCCTCCATCCTCAGCCGCACTACCTGACACCGCTGCCATCCTGCCAAGCGTCGGCCCTGCTTCATTGCCACTGCCCTCACGCCCTCCGCGAGGTCCACGTTGCCCGGATGCCGCCGGTGCCTTCCACCCCTCGCCGCTCTCTCACCTGGGGCATCAATGTCGCCATGCTGATGGAGTAGCAGTCTACGGGCTGTGGCCGGGTGACGGGAGCCAGTGACGTCGTCCTGTGGGCGGCAACAGCCAATGGGAGAGAGCGGACCGTGTCAGCCTGCAAAGCCTGACACGCCCCGCTCACTCCCATTGGCCGCCCCTGTAAGCGGATTGGGCGCTGTGTTGTACACACAGGACGCCCATCCCATTGGCCAGGACTTGGCGTCCTAGACCAATCGGATGCCCGTCCTGTCTTTACCACACACCGCCCAATCCGCTCCTTCTCCTCAGGTCACATGTGTGACCTGAGGGCAGGGACTGATCCCTCTCTGCATCACCCAACCCGCCGCAGAGGACAATGCCGTGTGACTGGGGCTGCGATCAGCCCCAGCACACAGCCACGTCCTGCCGCCGAGCGGTGATGTCGCTGCTCCAGCCGCATCTCTCCTCACCCCTCCAGCCGGACCTCTCCTCACCTCTCCAGCTGAACCTCTCCTCACCCCTCCAGCTGGACCTCTCCTCACCACTCCAGCCTCTGCTCTCCTCACCCCTCCAGCCTCTGCTCTCCTCACCCCTCCAGCCTCCCGCCACATCATACTCTGCTATCCACTGAGCCCCCTCTATACTCTGATACCCACAGAGCTGCCTGTATACTCTGCTACCCACACAGCCGCCTGTATACTCTGCTACCCACAGAGCTGCCTCTATACTCTGCTACCCACAGAGCCACCTGTATTCTCTGCTACCCACAGAGCCGTTTCTATACTCTGCTACCCACAGAGCTGCCTCTATACTCTGCTACCCACAGACCCGCCTGTATACTCTGCTACCCACGGAGCCGCCTATATACTCTGCTACCCACAGAGCCGCCTGTACAATCTGCTACCCACAGAGCCTTCTCTATACTCTGCTACCCACAGAGCCGCCTGTATAATCTGCTACCCACAAACCCGCCTGTATACTCTGCTACCCACAGAGCCGCCTGTATGCTTTCCTACCCACAGAGCTGCCTGTATAATCTGCTACCCTCAGAGCCGTCTGTATACTCTGCTACCCACAGACCCGCCTGTATACTCTGCTACCCACAGAGCCCCATGTATACTCTGCTAGCCACTCACCCGCCTTTATACACACAATTCATTTCACTGTGCTCCCGATGCAATTGCATCGGGCCTTTTTACTAGTAATTTATAAATAAGAGCTGAGTGGCTTTGAAGCCTTAGCTATCACTGCTCACCTTGCAAAGTTGTGACACACAACCAGTATGATAGGCACAGAAATGGCGGCTGCTGCTGAACCCACACTTCATGTGCAATGTAGTTAACAATCCAGAGATTCCCAGGGACAATGTGTTGTTGGTCCTCGCTGCCACAGAAAACACGTAGTCGAAGGCTTCAAATTATAACACCTGAATGGATCCAATCAAGGAATCTCTGGGAATGTCTTTTTTCCTTTTCTAAATGTAGTATAATAAAAGTAAGCGCTGAGAGCTAAGACAGGATAAACAATGCTCTTAAATATATTACCTTTGAGTTTTATTCATTCAACAAATAAAAGCCCTCCTGCCACAACGCGTTTCGACGCTGACTGCGTCTTTCTCAAGTGGATTCACTTGAGAAAGACGCAGTCAGCGTCGAAACGCGTTGTGGCAGGAGGGCTTTTATTTGTTGAATGAATAAAACTCAAAGGTAATATATTTAAGAGCATTGTGTATCCTGTCTTAGTTCTCAGCGCTTACTTTTATTATACCACATTTATTCATCGGCTGATCCACAATCTCCCTTTGGGAAGCGTGGTGTTGTGAGCTGCTCCGGAGCAGGACCTGGCTACACGTCATTAATCCATCCCTAAAATCGGCACATGATCCTTCACGTGAGCCAGCTAAGGAGAAGGCAGGAATCTTATATTAAAAACGGTGAAGGGGAAGACTAGATCGGATATACACCAAAGATCGGAAGATCAGTGAATATAAATCTTCACTCACCACATATCTACAATCTAGTTGTGCGGATACGGCACAACTAGTAAAGGTGAGTGAAAATCCTGAATATCGCTAATCTAGATTCCCCAATGCAGCGTGGCGCAACCTTTGTTTTTTCTTTTGCATGCTATTTTTTCCTTTTCTGTAAGTCTTGCTCATTGAGGCATGATACAGCTTTTCTCTTAGCGTGTGACGACAATCATCTAGTCACATTCTTTTTCTTATGAGTCATAAGATCAGAATGATCAGTCAGTGACATGACACGGAATTTTTGAAGCTAGCATTCTACATTGTGTTGTGACATCACAATGGAGTGGGAGTGGCTATGTGTAGTGGGTGTGGCTATGTGTAGTGAGCATGGCTATATGGAGTGGGTGTGGGTCAGTGAAGGGGTGTGGCTATGTGTAGTGAGTGTGGCTATGTGTAGTGGGCGTGGCTACATGGAGTGGCCATATGGAGTGGGCATGGCTATGTGGAGTAGATGCGGCTATGTGGAGTGGGGCTATGGCCATGTGGAGTAGACAGGGCTATCCACATACAAACACATACACACATACATACCCTCAGCTTTATATATTAGATTAACTCTCTGGTATTCTAATTTATTAGCCCCATGGGACCCCTAGCTTGAAGCGCTTGGCCCTAACGCCGCTTAATTCCCTTTCTTCATCTTGTACTCATCTCCCCAAGCATTGTGGGGAGAGGCGGTCGGAGCTGTAGCAGACTGAAGGACAGAAGGTCTGTACAAGGGCATTGAGCCATGTGACAGTGCCGCAGAGTACCTCAGGAAGCCTTTACTCATCAGGGAGTCCATCCACAGTGTCACTGTGAGCCATACACAGGGGTTGTGAGGGGGTGCCCAATTTGGATAGGAGAGTGCGGCTCCAAGGAGTTGCATTAATATTTTACGTTCCCCAACCTCTTCACAGGAGCGCTCTCCAGTTTTTTATGGTTTATTGTGATGCACCTTTTTCTTCTTTATCCTGTTTTTTCTCTCTCACAATAGGTTGTGAAATCTGAAGAACAACATTCTGGAGAGCCCCATCTTCCATTGATGTGCATTCTCCTCCCAATTCATGGTCTATGGGGATGCTGAGGAAAGCCGAGTACAATGCTTGACTATATCCAATAGGCACATATACAACAAATGAAGAAAAGGTTGAGTATGTGAGTCTTCTCTTCATTCATTAAGGGGCACCTTTTCATTCATAGTGGATCACTTCTCAATTTATGATGGGGCATCTCTCCATTCATGATGGGGCACTTCTCAATTCATGATGGGGCACCTCTCCACTCATGAAGGGGCACCTCTCCACTCATGAAGGGGCACCTCTCCACTCATGAAGGGGCACCTCTCCACTCATGAAGGGGCACCTCTCCATTCATGATGGGACACCTCTCCACTCATGATGGGACACCTCTCCATTCATGATGGGGCCCCTCTTCATTTATGATGAGGCATCTCTCCATTCATGATCGGGCACCTCTCCATTCAAGATGGCTCACACATCCACTCATAATGGAGCACCACCCCATTCATGATAGGGATCCTCTCCATTCATGATGGGGCACCTCTCCATTCATGATGGGGCACATCTCCACTCATGAAGGGGCACCTCTGCATTCATAATGGATCACATCTTCATTTATGATGGGGCACCTCTCCACTCATGATGGAGCAATTCTTCATTAATGATGGGCACTGATAACATCCAAAACATATTGAGAGGACAGAGTTGATCACTATGTATCACTCTGGATCACTAGGAGTCTCAGTGTTTGGACCCCCAATGATCAGCACGTTAGCCGCTATACTTAAGATAGGGGTTAACTTGCTTTTTAAATTTACATTATTGTATTTAAAATTACATTCACACTCAAGAGAAGACAGAAAACCTGGAAGCCTGTCTGTCATGATTGACAGTGAACGACAGCTGCAATTCATGGTGAGACGGAATCTGCAGAAGCAAAAAGGTTAAAACATTTATGGAAAATCATTTCCAGAAATTCTTCATTTCACATACTACAGTACATGGAGTTTAAATAAAATAAGATGTTAAAGTACTGACGTCCATGAACTTTAAGATATGACCTTCTTATTAGCTCTAACTAATGTTTATCTATTTAACATTATTGTCCTTCACATGTGAATCCCATGGGTTACGTGGAGAAACATGAATTAGATTTTCCTGTCAGGGTAATGCTGCACGGTCTGCAATATCTGAAGGATTGGTTACATTGCTGATGTATGTAAAGCGTTGTGGAATTAATAGCGCTATATAAGTGAATAAATATTAATATGTCCCGGGAGAGAACGGTTATACTACAGAAATCTTTAGGCTCTTAGAAACTCCATCCCATCGTCTTTTGTAGAAGTGCAGATGACACACGTGAGGCCGTTCCCTTCTTCGTTGACTTGTGTCCTCTTATGTAAAGTCTTTTCACGCTAGCTCTGCCTCTGGGGGAGTTAGAGGACTGCATTTCAGTCTTTCACAACTGGGATCTGCCTATTAGACACACAGAACCACTTCCCTGTTCTTACACACAGCACAAAGAGGCGTATGTGTGCACAAGTGCTGACTCCTCTGCTAGGAACTGTCACATCCAAACCTGAAGAAGGAGAGACACTTTATTTATACACACGGCTTGAGGCTCCTTGCAGCTGCCCATCATAGCCTGTCATCAGCTGTCAACGAGCACTGACTGTTGTCTTTGACTTTTTGGATTGTTCCAGAGTCATGGCTGAAGAAATAGGTTGCCGTTCACCCATTGGTTTGGATTGCTGCAGCTGCTGCCTTGACTTAGCCAACAAAAGCGAGATGGAGGAAGGCAGCGGAGAGAATAACAACCTGGGCAGCCCTACTGTTAATAATTTTCGACAATTAAGGGAGAAACTAGTTTTCGAAAACTTCAACACTGATAAGCTGAACACCATCATGAGGCAGGACTCTCTAGAACCAGTGGTGAAGGATCCCTGCTACCTGCTGAACGAAGGCATCTGCAACAGTAACATAGATCAGACCATGCTGTCCATCCTACTGTACTTCCACAGGTGAGCATTGCATTGTGCCACAGCAAAGGTTCTTCTCTTAATGTTAAGAATTGACATGCTCCTTAGACAATGGCGTAACTTGAAGCTCATGGGCCCTGATGCAAAAGCTCCAACGGGGCCCCCAATTATTGCAAATCTTTAATAATATTAGCATTTTTCTATAGGCCAAAGAGACATTTGGGGCCCCTTAGACTCCACGGCTCAGATGTGATTGCAACCCCTTCACCTGTTGTAGTTCCTTAGTATCCTTAGATAAGGTCCATTGATAGGTCCTGACTTAAAGCCAACCTGTCATCTGTTTCATGCTACCTGAGCTGTGGACAGTATGAATCAGACACTGGCTACGTTACTGCTGTTGTGCATGTTTTACTCAGAAATGCTGTGGCACTTCAGAGAAAACCGGCAACCATGTATCTCAGACGACTAGTCCATGGCAGATCTCCGGCTACTTCTCCCTGCCCCGATTCCCTTCATTGGCAATTGTTTCCTAATACGCACATAGGCTACGTTCGCATGACCCTATAAAAAAACAGCCAATTTTCAATCAGAAAAAAAATTACAATTTTTGATTGGTATTGTCATTTATATAGTAATTTGTACATAGAAGACTTAAAACAGTTTCCTATTTTAATAATGACAATATATCCATAATAATCTAAAAATTGGATGCTATGGTTGATCCTTATGGGATCCAATTTTTTTGTGAAACCATAGGAATTAACATTCATGTCTCATGAACAGCCCTACTGAATCCTATTGATCCCAGTGCTGTCCGTCGTTAGCGGAATCACAAAATGATTTGTGTTTATAAACAATAAAAACCAGGGTTCTAATAAAAGAAAATAACATTTCTTCACATTTATCCTAGCGCTGGAGCCCTGTTCTTGTGATATGTGGATATGCCATGTGATATGTCTGAGATAACAATTCCTCTTTAGGTAAAGATTGATATAATGCACTATATTAACCAAATTTGTTCTGTCATTCTGTATTACGCTAGGGTCACATCTGCGGTTGGGCTTGCAGATCCTGATCCGGTTTTGAGCATTAAAAATGCTCAAAACCGCATCCGGATCTCAAGCCCATAGGCTTAAGTAAAAAAACTGGATTGCACTATTTGCAATCCGGTTACCGCATCCGGTTTTGCAGCCTGCAGTAAAAATCATGCAGGCTGCTTTTTTCAGAGCGGTTGCAAAACCGGATGCAGTTTTTTTTTAACATGGGCGCCTATGGGACCGGATCCGGTACCGCAAGGTACATAAATGTACCTTGCGGTACCGGATCCGGATGTGGTTTATAAAACTGAAAACACCCACATTCCAAAACTGGATGCGTTAATCCATTTAGATGCGGAATGAGGGTTGCAATTTTACTATCAAAAGATAGTATAAAGACACACAGTAAAATCGCATCCGGTAATGGGTGCAGTTACCGCATTGTGCCTTTTAAGTGTGACCCTAGCCTAAGTGATATATAAACTGCAATATTTCCCCCTCTCACTTTAGATCCAGTATGGAGTTCTGATGTATAAGGAAGAGCTATGAAATAGTGCAGGTGTCATAAAGCAATTTCTGGATCTTTGTGCGAAACAATAAATAAAATTGTCATTATATTTACCTTTACTATTATGCTCCCTTACCTCTTCAGCCGTGGTCCAGGTGCACTGATATCGTGTGTACTTGGCGGTGTACTGACGTGTCTTCCATAATGGTAATGTGAGAGTAAAGCCTTGCAAATCAATTGAAACTGGCTAGGGTCACATTTGCGGTTGCAATTGCAAACCCTGATCTGGTTTTGAGCATGAAAAATGCTCAAAACCGGATCCGCACCCATGGGCAGCAATGCAAAAACCGGATCGCCTCAAGAGCGTTGCGTTTCCCGAATCCGGTTTTCTGATGTGCGGTAAAAATCATGCAAGCAACGTTTTTTGGACAGTTTTCTAATCCGTATCTGGATTTCAATGGGAAACCGCAAATGTGAGTGGAGCCGGGTACAGTAATCGGATCGGGTACCGCAACACACATGAATGGCAGTATTGCCGCAATCTTTTCCTTTGGCTCCGGATTCACCCGGATGGAAGTCTATAGGCGGTTGGTTTTGTGCAGTCCGGGTGAATCCATTTTCAGTCCGCGGGACAAAAAGGATCATGGATGATTCCTGTAGTCCCTGGCAAAAATCAGACAAAACCAGATTTTCCCTGATTTGTCCCGTCCGGGACAATCTGATTTCAACCGATTTAATTCCCGGACACAAAAAAAAACCATGCTGGGAAGCCGGGGAACGTTTGTATTACTACAACGTCTAATGCATCCGACAACCGGATGCCACATTAATTAGCAGTCCGGTTACCGCATGCGGCTTTAGGGACACACTTAGAGGGCAAAATTAGTCTGAAGGGACATGAGATTACCACATCCGGAACTGGATGCAGTAACCGTATTATGCCTTCTAAATGTAACCCTAGCCACTGTTATTATTTTTGCATCCTTGTGTCAGGTCAGCCGTTGACCATGATTTGAAGGTGGTTGTCCAGGTTTGGGTATCAAGTCTGCAGTTACTTTATGTGACTGCAGTCTTGGGAATCTTCACAGCATGATCAGCTTGAGTTTTTAGGATTTTCTGGTGCCAGTGCAAGAAGCGAGCGGTCATATGATCACAAATTTGTGATTTGCATAGATGCGGTTACATGCCTACTAGAAGTCAAGTATCGCTAGTGGTAGTAGTCATATATTGCATGTATGTGATTTGTAGTAGTAGTAGACGTCAAGTATCACAAGCATGAGATTTGCATACATGCAGTCACTAGGGATGAGCGAGTCTACTCGCTACTATTCGGTACTCGCCGAATAGTAGGGTACTCGGGCTACTCGTTACTCTGCGAGAATCCTTGCGATTACTCGCAGAGTAACGAGTCCAATATAAATCAATGGGAAATGCAATTCCTCTGCTGCTGGACCCTATAAAGAGGTCTGGCAGCAGAGGAAAAACCTGCAATTCCCCACTTCATTGTTTAAAAGCCAGCGGTAAAAAGCCGCCAGCTTTTAAACAATGCTGAAGCCCCCAACTGGCTTCCCCATCGCCTGACAACAGGATCCTCTGCTCCCCCCTCCGCCTCCCCACCCTATCCTAACTTAGGATTGGGTGGGGAGGCGGAGGGGGAGCGGCGGAGGATCCTGCTGTCAGGCAGCGGGGAGCGCAGAACCGACCGCGGCACAGCAGGGAGCTGTCCACGGTCATGAACTGAGTTAAAACCGGATTCACCGGGATTGCCCCGGTCCAGTGCAATCCGGGTAAATCCGGTTTTAACTCAGTTCACCACCGCGAACAGTTCCCTGCTGTGCCGCAGTCGGTTCTGCGCTCCCCGCTGCCTGACAGCAGGATCCTCCACTCCCCCTGTAGCCTTCCCACCCGATCCTAAGTTAGGATAGGGTGGGGAGGCGGAGGGGGGAGCAGAGGATCCTGCTGTCAGGCGACGGTGAAGCCAGTAGGGGGCTTCAGCATTGTTTAAAAGCCGGCGGCTTTTTACCGCTGGCTTTTAAACAATGAAGTGGGGAATTGAAGGTTTTTCCTCTGCTGCCAGACCTCTTTATATGGTCCAGCAGCAGAAGAATTACTCGCAATACTCGTTTCCCCATTGACTTACATTGGACTCGCTAGACTCGTAACGAGTACCCGAGTATTAGGACCTATTCATTACGAGTCTAGCGAGTCCGAATATTTCAGTACTCGCTCATCCCTAGCAGTCACATGACTGGACGTCAATTATTGCAAGTATGTGATTTGCATACATGCAGTCACATGCCTACTAGACATCAAGTATAGCAAGAATGTGATTTGCATAGCTGCGATCACATGCCTACTAGACGTCAAGTATCGCAAGTTGTAGTAGACATCAAGTAAGTAGACATCAAGTATTGCAAGTATGTGATTTGTGGCAATGGTAGACATCAAGTATTGCAAGTATGTGATTTGCATAGATTTGGTTAAATGCCTACTAGAAGTCATGTATTGTTAGTGGTAGTAGCCGTCATATATCGCCATATGTGATTTGCAGTAGTGGTAAACGTCCAGTATCACAAGTTCGAGATTTGCATACATGCAGTCACATATCTACTAGATGTGAAGTATTGCAAGTATGTGATTTGCATAGCTGCGGTCGCATGCCTACTAGATGTCAAGTATCGCACGTAGTAGTAGTAGACATCAAATATTGCAGGTATGTGATTTGTAGCAATTGTAGACGTCAAGTGTCACAAGTATGGGATTTGCATAGATGTGGTTACATGCCTACTAGAAGTTTCATATCGCTAGTGGTAGTAGTCGTCATGTATAGCCATATGTGACTTGCAGTAGTAGTAAACGTCAAGTATCACAAATATGAGATTTGCATACATGCAGTCACATACCTATTAGATGTGAAGTATTGCATGTATGTGATTTGCATAGCTGCGGTCGCATGCCTACTAGATCTCAAGTATCACAAGTATGTGATTTGCATAGCTGCGGTCACCTGCCTACTAGATGTCAAGTATCATAAGTAGTAGTAGACATCAAGTATTGCAGGTATGTGATTTGTAGCAATGGTAAACCTCAAGTGATTTGCATAGATGTGTTCACATGCCTACTAGACATTAAGTATTTCAAGTAGTAGTAAGGCTAGGGTCACATTTCCATTATGACCCTAGCCTGACAATAGCGGTAAATACTTAGAAATTTCAGCCGCAGTAAATAGCGTTAATGATTTGCGCTGCCAGGCAATGGAGCCCTATAGAAACCCGATGTTTACCTTGCCAACCTTCCACACTCAAAGCTCCCAGATGTACGCTTTTGGACAACGCACATGAAAACGCTGCAGACTGCGTTTTCTGTGTGCTCAGCTAAAGCGCACTTCCTGGAGCTTTGTGTATGACCGGTTGGCAAGGTAAAGATCAGATTCTATAGGGCTCCATTGCCTGGCAGCGCAAATCATTAACGCTATGTGCTGCGGCTGAAATGTCTAAGTATTTAGCGCTTGCGTCTGGCTAGGGTCATAACGCAAATGTGACCCTAGCCTAAACGTCATGTTTCACAAGTATGAGGTTTGCATAGATGCGGCTAAATACCTGCCCGCTTGTACTGACTGAGGCCACACATGTCTAGTCAGCACATGAGCACATGCATGCAAAATACACACCTGAAGTCACTCACTTGTCCTTGTGCTGCTGGCACTGGAGAATCCTGACAGTGTGCACAATGTACTGTGAGGATCTATATGTCTGTAGTCACATAATGTGACAACAAACTTTAAAGAGGCATTCCCATCTCCAATATCATACCCCAATAAGTAGTTGGTGTAATAATAATAAAATGTATAGTTCTCCTGATAAGCAATGTTTTTTCCTCATGTATAGAGCATTGCAGGACCTTGGGTATCCATGGTTACGGTCAGCCATATTGGGAAAGTAAGTTTGTTGTTTGTGATCGTAACCATGGATACCTAAGGTCCTGCAATGTTCTATACATAAGGAAAAGACATTGCTTATCAGGAAACCATACTACATTTCTAATTGGAGGTTTTTGCTAATATTCTCATTGTTACACCCATTACATATTGTGGAGATGGGAATACCCCTTTAACTCCAAGCATGGGCTCCTCAAAGTCATGGTAGACATATTTTAACATTTCGCCAAATTATCTTTAACTCTTAAAATGAAAATGAATTATTAATGTAATAAAATGAATGGCTGTATTTTCTCCGAAGGGATTTCTTTCTTCATATACCTGAGCAGCAGGGGACTGATGACTGTGAGGCTTTACCAACCAGGGCAGGAATATTAATAGATAACGCAGGAATTATGAGGGCACTTGGCTGTCCTGTCCTAATATCTGACTTTGAGAGCCCATCACCGACAGGCCTGGTATGAACACAATGTCCCAGCCTTTGAACCTTGGCACAATATTTGCTCTATGATTAAATCACTAAACAATGATTGTGGAACTTGGGAACTTTTCTTGGATCCCAATGTGTTATGTAAAAAACATGGACAATCGGGAGTCACTGTACTTGTGGTTGTTAGGGAAATATATTCAGCTTTATTTCCACTTTTTATATTATTTGGATATATTAGCTTTGGAGATCCAGTAATAAATCTCATCATAAACAATTCCCTTATTATGGGGTTAAAACTTGACAATCTGTTGATTTTGCCATGAGAAGCCAAGTAAGACACGTCATTGGTTCCTTTCTTCTGTTCTCCAAAGATGGTGACCTTAATAGGGTTGATATTATAATGCCCAATTGTAGTTATGCATTGGCTTTGTTCTCATGGGACATCTCATTTAACAAGAACAAGTGTACAAAGTCAGAGATATAACTCATTGGATGTGTATATTACACACCGATTAGGCCTGTCAATATGTTTAACTGTTATTAAAAAGAGTCAATAAGGATATTAGTATAGAATGGCAGCTCCATAGTGGATTAGCGGACCTGGGTTATGGCCAATGCATTGGTGAGACCATAGCTTCTAGTTTGTTGAGTGCTTAAACAAATCTGATCCTACCATTGAGCGGGTTTCCTCTGGGTTCTCCACTTTCCTCTCATACTTCAAAGACATACTGATAGGGAATTTAGATTGTGAGCCCCAATGGGAATAGTGATCATAATGTCTGTAAAGTGTTTTGGATTACAATGGCGCTATATAAGAAAAAAAATCTAAAATACCATTAGGGTCCATGCTTGTAGCCATGCTATATGGTTGCTTGCTATGGGACATACTGTATCTTTGAGTGTCAAAATTGTACAAAGAAACTCATATATTGTTTTATTTGATACTGGTTTCTTTCTTTCTCATACATTCTAAGAATCCGCATAATGCACATGTCATATCATACTTTATAAGTATTTATTGCTTCACTTTGGCACCATAAATTTTCACTTCTCCATAGCCATAACTGCTCTTAACAATGTCCGAAGTGTGCAGTGTTAGCCACAAGACGGACATCAGCAAGTCAGGTGGAGGTTACTCAACTTTTCTCTATACACTGTGCTGCTACCCGCTGTTGCCCATGAGTTGCTCACCTGTGCAGTCCATTTGTGGCACTGCCTGCCATGTCACTTATGTCCCCCTGCAGTGGAGTAACTTGAAGCTCAGATGCCCCAATGCGAAAACTCTAACCAGGCCCCTAATTATTTCAAATCTTTAATAGCATTAGTCTTTTTCTATAGGCTAAAGGGACTTTTAGGGCCCACTACGCTCCAGGGCCCAACTGCGACTGCAACCACTGCACCTGTTGTAGTTACACCCCTGTCACTCTGTCTTGATGCAGACCTATTGACATCATCATGCCAGTTAGGATTCAAGAATTTGCATTGACAGAATGTGCAAGTGATATACTTAATGATCTGATCGGGTCTGACAAGCATCAACTTGTGAAGTGTAGATGACTGGGACAGAGTTTCACCAAATCAAAAAGAGTTGTGCAGTTTTCTTGGTATGCAGTGGTTAATAACTACCAAAAATGTCCCAAGAGGAGACACATGGTGATAAGGTCATGTGTACTAAAAGCTTTCGACTCTTGATCGGAGCGTTCGTCAGGTGACAACACATACAGTGATGAAGGCTCTGGTCTGGAGTTGAAAATTGGTTTATGCTCCTGAAGACTTTGAATAACGGTATCTTCTTACTCCTGCTGTATCTTATCCTTTCCTATCGGACTGCGACCAGTATTCATCTGTGACATATATCACTTTTTACCTGCTCAGCTTCTGAACGGGTAAGAATTTGGTGTCACTCCCTGATCACAGATGAGCGTGCACATTCCTTCACACCACCTAAAACGTTCACCATAATAGTGCCCCCCATAACTCCTTCTTTTACTGCAATGATGCCTATAAGGAGTCATGGATAACTTTCTGGTCAGGTCTCAGAGAAGAGCTACTGTACAAGAGGAGGCTGAAGAGATTACTGCTGACTGTACTACTCACCTGTCCTGGCTTCAGCCTCGGGTTTCTCAGGAATCCAGTACCTCTGACTTCATCAGCCGAGGCCTTTTAAAGCTGGTAGAGACAGAGGTCAGGTGCTTTGTATTAAGTAGCATTGTCAACAGTTGTCTGTCTGTCAGATTACTTCTACTTCACTTGCTCCAGTCCGGAGTCTATTATCTCCACTGCTACTCCTGACGTCCATGCTACAACCAGTTTTATTTTCAAGCTCAGTCCAGTTTAGTAGGTGTTGTCCACATTTACTATTCTGTAACCAAGTTGCCAATGCTTGCAACTATTTTGTTGCTGTTCAAGCCTATCCTCTACAATTAAGGTAATTATCCCTTCAAGCGAGTCTCCAGCTGGATTATACTTCACTGCTATCCTGCGGTTAACCATTGCCTTTCCACAAGAACCAATTTGCATGCATTGCTGCTATAATCATTACTGTTCTGAAATATACCAGATTGCATTTACTCCTTTGTCATTCCTGTGATTAACTGCTGGAAGATACCAGATTGCATACAATCTTTGTATTCTGGTGATTAACTGGGAGTTCCTAATACTCTATATTATAGCTCCATAACACAAACACGTAAAGACTCTGTAGGTAAACTTACAATTTGAGCGGCCAGATGTTGCTGGGCGAGAACGGCTTAGGTGTGGTATGACATCAGTAAGCGTGGCTCAGCGTTTCACTGAGGGAATAAACGTAAATTTTTGAGTCCACTCAATCGTGGAGTTTATTATAATGGAATCAGGGGACGGGGAGTAAAATCCCCAAGTAGGGGGTGCAGGGGGGGGTTATCCATTATAGCGCACAGATGGCCACCCCACCACATCCCCCAACTAAACTTGCCATGCTCACTAGTGAGCTGTAAGCTCAGATTTATAAATTAACACTTATTTGGTTTGTGGAAGAAACCACTGAGCCACGTCCACCGCCCCAAACCACACTTATCAGCACCAAACAAGCCTACGGCCTGTTTCACATCTAAGGTTGGTGTGCGTTTTGCTTAATTTACGATTCTATGCATTTTTACCACTAAAAACGCTAGCGTTTTTGCCCCCATTGACTTTAATGGAAACGCATGTAAAAACGCATGCAAAAACGCATGTGCGTTTTCAAAAATGCAAAGCGCATGCATTTTTGCAAACGTTACACAAAACGTCAGGAAATGCTTCTAGTGCTGCGTTGGCAAAAACGCATGCGTTTTGCATTTTTGAAAACGCTCATGCGTTTTGCATGCGTTTTTACATGCGTTTTTACATGCGTTTCAATTCAAATCAATGGGGCAAAAACGCTAGCGTTTTTAGCGGTAAAAAACGCATAGAAACGGAAATTAAGCAAATCGCACACCAACCTTAGATGTGAAAAGGGCCTACCAGTCCACCCGTCGACTTCCGGCCGCTCAAATAAAATTATGCCAACTCTGTATGCTTACTTACATGTTTTATCCATGTGTTTTTTGCCACGTGCTTGAGGCTGAAGACCCCAAAAAGGTCCATTTCTGCGTCATACTTCAGGCCCAGGGGCCCCGTTACGAAATCTCCAGCGGGGCCCCCAATTATTGGAAATTTTTAATAGTATTAGTCTTTTTCTATTTGCGAAAGGGTCTTTTGGGGCCCCCCTAGGCTGCAGGGCCTGGGTACAATCGCAACCCCTGCACCTATTGTAATTACGCCCCTGATAAGAACCATTGGGCAGCCATATGATGGGATGGGTGATTTTACTAATTATCAGGCACGAAAAAAAAGTCTGAAAAGCAACGCTGCCAATCAACTAATGGAATGAATAAAGGGATGAACACAAATAAACTTATACCGGGCCACTCACATAAATAATGAAGTCTTGATTATGCCTCTGTCAGCCTGCAGCCACTAAACCAGTCCTCTTGGGGTGAGTACCGTCTCCAAAATTAATTCTAAACAGAAAAAAAGAAGCGCCAGCAGACAGTACTGTGTGACAAGAAAGTGATGAATAACAGGAATGAAGCTTTACAGTGCAGGCGGAGGCGAAACACCTTTATTGCCCGTAATCATGCCAAATCAACCTGACACATCCACAACCTGAGCCATCCGGGGAGGAATCCTCTGGATCACACTGCAACAGATCTCCGCTGTTAAGGTCTTTTCCTCCGACGTGACTCCAGGTGTTCAATGAATTCAGACAGGTGATGCTGTACCAGAGTCTTTCTTCCTGTGGACGTGAACGTGCTTGAATGGAGACTCGCATAGATGGAATAGAAACCGAAAATGTATGTAAATGGAATGTAATAAAATAAAATACAGAAAAATGGCGCATTTCTAGATTAACCCTTCCTCAAGCATTATCCTAATAAAAATGATCCACATATATATCTTACTTCATAAAGTTAATGTTTGATGGGAACTTTTATTCACAATACAAATGTGTACCAGTCTTCTGTCAGTGCTAGATGATGGATCCGCCAGAAGGTGAGTATAAGGCTGGAGGCAGGGGACTTCGATCTAAAGCACCACTCCCGCAGTGCAATAAAAAAAATGATGGAATGGTGATTTAAAGAGGAACTCCGGGGATATAAAACATTTTGTACTGTCCCTGCACTCCCATACTATTATGCTAAGCTGCCTGTTAAAATTGTATAATGTTTAGAATTAATAAAAATCAACTATTCAGTAACTACTTCCTACTAGTCATCACTCCCATAGGGGTTTATATGTCATGCCTGATTGAGCAGCTCTCCCCCCTCCCTCTCAGAAAGTTTCAGCACCATCTGACACTTCCTCATTTTTCATTCAATCACATGGGCGTGACATCACAAGAGGCCCTAGACTAAGGGTGCCTTCACACTGCGGCGTGATCCGGTCCGTGGCTGTCCGGGATGACCCTGACAGCCGCGGACTGGATCAGCACACAGGACTGGAGGGCTAATATGCCCTCTGGTCTGGTGTGCAGCCACACGTAGCTCCCGCTGCTGATAAGTCAGGACCGCGGCGCCGCGGTCCTGACCTGTCAGCGGCTGCAGCTGCGTGCGCTGCACAGTGGACTAGAGGGCATATTAGCCCTCCAGTCCTGTGTGCTGATCCAGTCCGCGGCTGTCAGGGTCATCCCGGACAGCCACGGACCGGATCACGCCGCAGTGTAAAGCTGCCCTAAGCTGGAGTCTGGAGATCTCTTTCTATGCAGAGAGCAGGAGTGGAGATATGTCGATAGGATCTATTATGACATCATGCTACGTGATTGAAGAAGGAAGAGTTTGTTCTTGGATGCACAGTTGCTCACTGCAGAAGGAGGGGGAAAGCTGCACATCAGGCATAACGTATTATCCCTTCTGGGAGTGGTGACTCGAAAGCAGCATTAGTGAATAACTGATGTATATTAATTCAAACATTATACAAAGGTAACAGGCAGAGTTCTACCCAGAGTTCCCCTTTGAAAGTGCAAGATCAACTGGAGATTTTGCACTTTGGCAGTGAGAGGAACTGTAGAGGGCTGCAGGATGCTACTCAGCATGTCAAAATCTTACAACATGGCAATTTGGACCTGATTTTTGCTGTAGGGACATCTCTCAGGATGTTTCCTAATTAATGTTATTTAGTAATATCAGCTTCCCACTGTTTTCTTTCACAAAAAGGTCAGCACAGACCGGTGATATGTGCTCATCTGCTGCAATCACTTCAATAGATTGCAGATTTGAAGCATCACTACTGTATATTAGCACTTTCACAACCTTGCAAGCATGTATTAGCACTTACACACCCTTTGTAAAATTTAGTGCATTCACTCAAAGAGTTAAAATCTTAACAGTAGCCTGTATCAACAACACCTGCACGTTTCGGGGCTGGAGTCAGATTTTATACCTGAGGCTTGGTTTTACTAAAGCTTTGTTGGACTAATGTAAATTTCTATCAGACATACTTTGTACTTCAGCAAACTAGGTTATGTGAAGTGTCTCCAGACTATTCTTACTGTCTGTCTTCTAAAATAACAGATTTTTCCCAGGAAAAGAGACTCCATTTCTCTTGTGATCTATATTCTAGTTTATTTATTCAATTATTTTCACCACATATCATGCTTTAGTGGTTCTGTTTTTAGACATAACCTGTCGAAACCCCGTCAGCTTGAATCAGAGGAGCTATAGTTAGAAGATCGGCACAGACCAAATTAGTCCGGCTCCTCCCCCGGCCAGCTCTTCACAGCACCGCTCCCGGTGATTGACTGGTCTGGCACTATGGGTAGGCAGGGACCATAGTATGAGAATAGACTACTCGAGAGCTGCTCCTGGCTGGAAAAATATACCCCATCAGGCACTGGATTCATGATTCCCATCGTTTGGGCTGAAGGAATCAACTGAAGGCTTCCCTTAAACAAGAGAAGTCCCAGAGAGGGGTCATTTAACATTTCTACCTTTGGAACCCATAGACGGGTCGAATGACCTGAAGGATTTTAGCTAACATCGGCCATGTTCACACACATGCGTTTTTTTGACCATCCCTGCGTTTTTGGGCTGTTAAAAAAAACGCAGGTGCGTTAACGCAGGGTACATTTGAGTGTACATGCGTTTTTCAGCTCCATTTGCGTTTTTTTCCTCCAGTCCAAAAAACGCTGCATGCAGCGTTTTTGGGTGCTGGAAAAAAACGCAGGGGTGGTTTCCCAAAAACGCATGCGTTTTTTTAATATGGGCCCCTATGGGAAACGCATGCGTTAACGCAAGTGCCTATATGTGCTCTGCGTTAACGCATGCGTTTCCCATAGGGCCCATGTTAAAAAAACGCATGCGTTTTTGGGAAAACGCACATGCGTTTCTATAACATGGGGCCCTATGGGAAACGCATGCGTTTTTAAAAGGCACATTTATGCACCCTGCGTTAACGCTTGCGTTTTTGCCTGCGTTTTTGAGGAAAGTCCAAAAAGGCTAAATTTCCTTTCAGACACACAAGAGACATTTTTTAGCACTCCTAAAAAAACGCATGTGGTTTTAGGAGTGCTAAAAAAAACGCAAATTGTGTGTGAACAATGCCTTCCTCTAATCACCGTAAGGTCATTACTGTCGCACCACAGATGTTGTTGTTTCCCATTGAGTTTAGCCATTTAGTTTCTAGTTAGTTCTATTCAGTTTAGACTAAGGTTCATTTGACCCTCTTCCGGGACTTCAGGGGGAGCTCAAAATTTCTGGGACTTCTAGTGTTAAATCACCCCTTACATAAAATAATCTGATTGACAATCATTTGTTGATGGCTGCAAACAGATCTCAGACTACATTGGCCAATATGGGATTTTCTCAGCCAATGATGCCTATTGGTGCCAACAAATCTAAGTGTTTTGATCGATCATGAACGTTTGTTGATCAATCACCAGTCGGAACAGACAATAGTGTATTTAGGTGAGCAGCTGATGATAGATTATGTGAGTGATATTGCTATTTCATTTTACTTTTATCTAGTGTTTATTGGTCTCCCTACTCTAAAGACTGTAAAGATACATCTGCATAGGATAGAAAATGAGTATGAAAATATACACCCCATATATGCATGAATGCGCCCAAAGGATATGTTCACAGGTAGCAAACCTGCGGCTGAAATTATGACCATTTTAGCATGCACATCCGCAAGGACCTTCAGACAAACCCATTGCCGTAAATCCAAACCAAATGATGTTATTGAACTCTTTCTGGATGACCTGCATTAAACTCTGCAATCATTGAGGTTTGGGATGGATTTTGTCAATTTGACTTTACAAACCAGTAACGTTTTCCCCCTTCTTTCAGATTACACAGGTAAATCAGCAGCAGTGAAAACTTCAAAATTCGGTTTGAATTTGCCTTGATGGATTTCCATGCAGATATTAATTTCTGTACTTAGCAATGCAGTACATGTACAGTGTGGCAAAGGAGACAAGCACTTTTTGTGCCCAAGACATGAGTTTTAGAATTAGATTCCTCCCCTTAAATTCAGTATAGTTGCTAGTAAATCTAAAATAATTCATTGAGTTTCCTTCTGTCAGTATCTCTCCAAACAATCATTAACATTCTTTATTTTAATCTATAATCTTCATTTTTACTCCACCAGTCATTCATGTGAAATTCATAAAGAGATCAAGTACTTTAAATTGAGGCCTAGACTAAGGGCCACTTTACACACACCAACTTCTGAACAACTTACTGGTTGCAGTGAAATCATGGACACATTGCTCCATTTTGTGGCTGTGTACAAATGTAACAATGTGTCCATGATTTCACTGCAACCAGTAAGTTGTTCAGATGTTGGACACAGAAGTTGGTGTGTGTAAGGCGGCCGTCACACGCACAGATATCTTTAGCGATATTGTAAGCGATCACGTGCACGCGCAATCGCTTACAATATCGCTCACATCGCTGGTGAGCTGTCACACAGACAGACTCACCAGCGATGCGGAGCCGCGATCTCGCTCGTTACTATGGTACACATCGGGTAACTAGGCGCCGCGCGTCGCTTAGTTACCCGACGTGTACCATAGTTACCATCTCCCAGCATAGGCTCTGCCGCTGGGAGATCGCTCATCGTGGTGTTATACACCACGATGAAGGAGATCGTTAAATCGTTCATCGCTAGATCTGAGAACCGGAGCTCAGATCAGCGATGTCACGATCAAGCGATTTCACATCGTAAATCGCTTGATTACATGCAACGATTTCTTGCCCGATATCGCTTAAGCGATCAAAAAGGAGATCGCTTAAACGATATCGGGCAAGAAATCGTTCCGTGTGACGGCCGCCTAAAGTGGCCATTAGGATAAGTCGTCGATATCAGATCAAAAATGAAAAAGCTGAGCACTTTCTAACAAACAAGTGTGAATAGGTGCAACTGAAAATGAAATATACTCTAAGGCTGGCTTCACACTGCGGGTTACATCCGATCCGAGGCTGTCCGTGTATACTGCAGCGTTTTTGTGTCCGAGAGGAGAATATGTCTTCTAATTGTCAATTCCCGGATTGTCCCGGATTTGCCCGGATCCTCCTGAATCCGGGGCAATCCGGCGCTCCCTAACATGGGATCCTATGAGGCCGTCTGGGGAGGATCCGGGAGCCGGACCCCTGCGGCCGCACGCCGCAGTTATTTCAGGACCACGGCTAGCTCCCTGCGAGCCGCAGTCCTGATTCATCAGTGGCGGCAGCTGTGTGCGGGTGCACACCGGATTGGAGGGCATATTAGCCCTCCGGTTCTGTATGCTGATCCGATCCGGGGCTGTCAGGTTCACCCTGACAGCCTCGGATCGGATCTGACCTGCAATGTGAAGCCAGCCTTACAAATAAACAGTGGCACTCTCAAACGCTAAGGGTAGGGTTAAACCTGCGTCAGCCCTCAGGCTGACGATTCCATTTAAAACTTAGTTTTTCTCAGCCTGAGCGCATAACGTTGACGGCATGTAACACTATGTGCCGGCTGCCTATTCATCACTATGGATACCAGATGCTTTGCGCAGCCGCCGGCTCCACACACAAGTCCCGGATATGCGCTTTTGCTAAGCACATTGGGAAACGCTGCAAACCACGTTTCCTGAGCGCTCTGCAATAGTGCATATCCGGGACTTGTGTGTAGAGCCGGCGGCTGCGCAAAGCATCAGGTATCCATAGTGATGAATAAGCAGCCGGCGCATAGCATTAAATGCTGTTAGCGCTATGTGCTCAGGCTGAGAAAAACTGCGTTTTAAATAGAATCGTCAGCCTGAGGGCTGACGCAGGTTTGACCCTAGCCTAAGGTATGCAAGCATTGAATATAGGAATATGGACATGCATTAATGCTAAGGAAATACATTTAAAAACTTAGACACTTGGTGCATAAAAGGGCCAATTTTATGTGAACCCAGCAGCTACCTTCAATGTGTTTCTCTTTGCTGAGTCCCTACCTGATGCCTAAGTCCAGATTAAAAAAAAAACACTGTAAGTTATGAGTTGCCAGAAACCTGCTAATAGAAAATTAAAACTTGCCTTAAGCATGTGTTTTGACTGAGCACTTCTTCCCAGGTCATGCCTTCTGAGTGATCACTTCTTCCCAGTACATGCCTTCTGACTGAGCACTTCTTCCCAGGTCATGCCTTCTGACTGAGCACTTCTTCTCAGTACATGCCTTCTGAATGTACATGCTTTCCCTATTATTTTCTAATAGTTCCTCCTCGTCCATCAATTGTAGGCTTTGTAATCTGGATAGAGACATTAGGTAGGGACCTAGCAAAAGATACACCTTGACGCAGGTTGCTGGCCTCACATAAAACTGTCCTTTTATATGCGTTGTGTCTCAATTTTTAATGTATTTCCTTAGCAGTAATGCAAGTCTAAATTCCTATATTCAATGTTTGTATACTGTAGCATTTCAGAGAGCAGGTGTTTATTTGTTGTCAATATCAGATTGGTGGCAGTGTGACTCCCAATGACCCTAGACGATCAGCTGTTCTCAAGGCTGCTGTAGATGGGTCACGGAGTGGAACTACAGATCTCCGTCAACTAAAAAGCGGCCACTGTTGCGTACTAAATATTCAACCTTTTTCAGCAGTACTATACAGTTGACGGTGATGTGTATTTCCACTCTACAAGTGAGCATGTGTCCCCACCGATCAACTGAGAACAGTTGATCGGTGGGGACATCCCCACCTATCTGATATTGGTGGCCTATTCTTAGGATAGGCCATCGGTATCAAGTACTGGCAATTACCTAAATGCAGGTTCACATAATTGGGTGGCGTGCTACGAAACAACAGCATACAGAGCATTATATTGCAGTATTTCTATTTTCGGGATCTGTATGACATGAATCCAAATATGGTGGGTGTGTGCCTAGTCCAAGGTTGATTCACCCACAGTAGACTGGTAAGCCGAGTTTGTTACGAGATACCTACAAGGTGGGAAGATAGATATTTAAGCTTGTGGGGATGGTGAAGATGTAATTACACAGATGCTTGGTTTTCTTGGAGTTGTAACACTGTTTCTATAGATAATGACATCAGATGTCATCCAGTCAACTCTTAAGGCGTGTGGTAAGGAGAGATAATTACTGTGATATAATATCTATCCACCAACCTAGAGTGAATTAAGGTCATAGCTTGTTACTTGCCAAATATCACACCAGACATAAGTCTTAAAGTAATTCAGGGCACTAGACTTGGCATACTGATGAAGATCATTCTGAAATGTGAGACTCAGGAACTAAATTTATTTGTGGCTAAAAGGTTCTCCAATAATATAGGTGTCAATAGGCGGAAATCACATTGGACAATAACGTGTACAATGATCACCGCTGGAAAACTCAACATTGTCCAGGGAGGTTTCTGCTCCTCCTCTGTCTGTTAAAGTCATTTTTTTCATTTTTCATTGACAATTTGTTGTAGACAGATTATGAAATGCGTTTTCTACCAAATGTTGCATTCTTTTGGCCTGGAGTAAGATTTCTGGACAAGTTTTCAACTTGGCCCATTTTGTGACTTTTTAAAGAATTTCCAAGTCTTGGTGCTAAGGAGACACAAAAATTGGTAAAAGACAAAACAAAGTAGAATATTTAAAAAGAATTATCAAAACTTCTCTGAATACCACAAACTAAAAAGTAAAGTGACCAATAAATTGATAAAAAAGACTCGGGCTCATAGTGAAATGACAATCTGTTCATCTTTATGACATCCCGATAGAAAAGAAACCAGGAGGACAACATCTTATCTGGTGTCCTTCATTTACCAGGGTGATGTACGGCACGCTCTGTCTGTAGGTGGGATTTATAAGAAAAAAGTACTACTATCTAGATTTCCAAAATAGCACTTGGATGGTATGTGAGTGGTGTTTGATGTTTTTCGCGGACCCATGGACTTGCATTGGCAAGTTTGATCCAACACTTGAATCAAATTAATGAAAGAAAACTAAGGAGCAAAACGTAAAATAGGGTCTTATCTGATATAAACGAAATAAAAGAGACAGCAGTACACTCACAACAAGACATGGCCTTAATAATGGAGCAGCTGCTGCAGATACACGAGTGCACAGGACAGTGCAGACAATGCAGATAAAGAACAGAAGACGTGTTCACTCCACGCTGCTGCTGAAGACTTTCCGAAGGAAGATCCAGGACACCAGTGGAGGTAAGTGGTTTTTATTCAATGATTTTAAAACCCATTACAAGCTTGTTCTTCTTTAGGAAAGGAACCACCACTCATCTCCACTGGTGTCCTGGATCTTCCTTTGGAAAGTCTTCCACAGCTGCACGGAGTAAACACGTCTTCTGTCCTTTTTTGATCAATAATAAGGTACCGTTACACGGTACGATATCGTGAACGATATCACTGAAATGTTACGGGTTTGAAGTCGTTCAAACGACATCATTAGGACGTTGTTGCGTGTGACACGAGATACGACTACGAAAAGTCGTTGGATTGTTGATTGCAGATTTGAGAACATGTTCTCAAATCAAACGATCTTCTATCAGCCAACCTGCTGCATGACTTCGCCCATTCACATCACTGAGCAAGTATCATTCGCTGGGTTGCGTGAACGATAGCTGCTTGCCACATCGTTGGTGTGTCGTCCACGATATGTAGACATATAACATCTCACCAACGATGTCAAAAAGATGTCCTAACGACCGATCGCACACGAGATCGTTAGTGATATCTTTAACGACATTGAAGCGTGTAACGGTACCTTTAGACATATCTCTGCGATTTTTTGTGGACTATTTATCCTCCAAAAAGCAGGACATGTGAATAGCCCCATATAGTAAACTTTTAATTGAAAAATGGATGTCTAAATAAGGCTAGGGTCTCACATGCGGCAGGAATTAGAAATCCTGATCCAGTTTTGAGCTGTCAAAAAGCTCAAAACTGGATCAAAAACTGCTCCCCAAAGGAGCTTATGGTAACCGGATTGCTCTACATGCAATATGGTTACCGGCTCCGGATCTGCAGCCTGCGCTAAAAATCATGCAGGCAGGAGTCTTCGGAGCGGTTCTGTCAACCGTAATGCGGGAACCGGATTGCTCAGGATGTGTAATCCTGAGCAATGCGGTTACCGTCTACTTTGTTCATCCCTCCTGCCGCAGGGATGAACAAAGTGTTAAATGTGTATTAAAACATTAAATATTAATAGTAGCCGTGGGCAACATGTCTCTAGGGGGTGCCCACCCCCCCTAGAGACATGCTGTCCACTTCTGTCAGCATGTGAGGGGTTAAATTACCCATTTACAGTATAGCCGGCTATTGTCGGCTTTGTACAAATTTGTGAATGAAGTATGATAAGTTAATGTTAAGAAAGGTGTACACCACAGTATAAACAATTGGTGCTACACTGTGGCATCTGATTTTTTTCTTGCACCTACAAATTTGAATGAGTCTCATCCGATTCCCGAGTCAAATCTCAACATGCACAGACATACAGTATTATCAGTGAAAAAAAATCTGTCATCCACACTACCTTATTGAATAACATGGGTCAAATATGCTATAGCCTTCAGAATCAGATAGCGCACGTTCAATTTATTCGGTTGACTGCAAAAGCCCTAAGAGCATTACTAATTGCTTGGCCAAACATGAGCTTTACAGTATAACTGTACAAGGATAAAAAGACAATTTCTGAGAACAAATGATATTTACCCACTTATTGATCCCATAGTAATATGGCACTTGACACAGTACTGTGAGACCTACTCTGAGTACCCTTATCATGCAGATAGTCCATCACTAGAAAGGGGCCCCAAGAACCAATAAGTCCGGACCTGTAGCTCCCATGCCTCAGGCAACATCAGTTGTCAAATTTTGTCTGCCACATATAGTTGAAGGATTTGGCCACTACTTTTATATTAATGGCATTGGTCCTCAACTTCTAATTGGTGGTGGTCCAACACCTGCACCCTCGCTGATCAAGAGTTACAGGCACCAGGTCTAAGTATCTGGATGTTGCCGGAATACATCAGCTCCATCATTTCTATTGGAGCTGTAGGTGGATACTACAGATTCACCCCCTATTAAAATATATAGGTTGATCCACAGTATTAAGTCGTGGCCACTTCTAGTATTCTAGTATTTTATTTTTAATATAGAATAATACAATTCACTTAATAAATACCCTTTGTTTGTATATACCCTGCTGCGGATCTCATAGAGGTGTATGTGTGCAATGTCTTTGAGTTGGGTGAACCCGCCAGATTTGATTGGTCGTTTCCGGGGCACTTTTTCTTCGTCTTTGGCCACCAGTGGTCTTCTGACTGTTTTCCCATGGTTTGGAGGACACCATTTTTACATGTTTTGCGGTTATTTTTTCACTAACCTCTATTGAATAATAAGGAATCCTCTAGCGTTTTTTGATGCAAAGATGTTGAGAAAATAGTCACCAGGTATGTTTTGAGCCTTTTTATTGATTTGTATTGTAAAGTATATAGCGTCTTCTGAGCAGAAAAATGAAGGACCAGATCACTTCTTTTTAACTGTTTAGCATCTTATAAAATGCTCAAAAAAACAAACATAGGAATATCATAATTTTTACATAGAAATGCACATATTCATGCATTTATACATTTTCATACACTTTTTTTCAGGTTGTTTGCCAGAGAAAAAACATTTTTAAACATTTAAACCATTTGTTGTTTTCTAATGACAGTTTCCCTTTACAATTAGTCAGTTGTGATCCTGGATCTATTGGCCAGGGCTATTATCTACTGAAATTCTGGCATTTGGATGATCAGTGGTATCACAAGAGCAATCAGCAGGGGTGGTTCAGCATGCAGGGCGAGCTCAGACAATGTCACATAGTTATACCAAGTAACATTATCGTCACAGTAGGTCACATTACGTTATAAATCTTATTGGATTTCCTTGTACACCCCACACACAGAAAGTCCCCGATCAAATCCCAAACAAGGAATGCTTATCCATCCAGCAGGCATCTAATAAAACAATATTGTCATGATTCCTATACTCAGTGTGTCTAGGATTGAGTAACCTTTTGCTGTAACTATGGGATCAAAACATGCTGAGCTGTCAGTTTGGTGAGTGACAGCTCAGTTATCCAATCTGATCCTGGGATATGCAGAGTTATTCAGGTGTTACCTGTTCCGGGTGATTGTCTATATACTAAACTGAGCAGTTTCTCCCAGGACTTTGCCAGTCATAGCATTCTGTTCAGTGGTGCTTGTTGGCCTGTATTCCTTTGCTGTGTTTGATCTATTGCTGCCTGACCTTGGACCTCATTCTGACCATCCATTTGTTTAGCCCCTTTGCTCTAATATGCAACTCTCCAGGTATTCTGACTCAGGATCTGACTACATCTCTGTTTATTCTTTTAATCCTTG
Organism: Allobates femoralis; assembly: GCA_033576535.1. Taxonomy (NCBI): domain Eukaryota; kingdom Metazoa; phylum Chordata; class Amphibia; order Anura; family Aromobatidae; genus Allobates; species Allobates femoralis. The sequence continues at coordinate 53,146,227 of JARQOC010000008.1, read as the reverse complement.
ATGTTCTTTCCAGGTATGCCACTCTGAAACACTTGACTTCCCTGCCTCATGACTTGTCATGGGTGACTTGCGTCACAAATACGACTTCTCTGGGTTAATAACAAGCAACGTTGTGGATGTAGAAATGAGTTCCTGCATTGTTTGACAATGGAATCCTCAAGTACAGGAACCCCAGACAGCACATATTCACTTAATATTGTACATATTAATGTAGAGAACTTCTATCATTTCTGGGGTCTGCAGCATATTTGGCTGATTGATTGTAGAAGAAAGTGCCTTAAGACCAATCAGGCGATCCCCACAGCTCATCAGCAAAATTTGTTACAGCACCACCCATTCAAAAGTGGCTGCTTGGTGGACTATGCAAAGTATCAGATCGATTGTGGAAATGACAATCTGATCAAACCATGTTCCGAGTTTGAGCTGAGTGCCGGCTTAAGCGGCCGTCACACGCAACGATTTTAAGCCCGATATCGTTTAAGCGATCTCCTTTTTGATCGCTTAAGCGATATCGTTTTGGCATCGTTGCATGTAATCAAGCGATTTTACTATGTAAAATCGCTTGATCGTGACATCGCAGATCTGAGCTCCGGAGCTCAGATCTAGCGATGAACGATGTCACGATCTGCTTCATCGTGGTGTGTGACACCACGATGAACGATCTCCCAGCGGCAGAGCCTATGCTGGGAGATGGTAACTATGGTACACGTCGTGTTACTAAGCGACGCGCGGCGCCTAGTAACCCGATGTGTACCATAGTAACCAGCGGGATCGCGGCTCCACATCGCTGGTGAGTCTGTCTGTGTGACATCTCACCAGCGATGTGAGCGATATTGTAAGCGATCGCGCGTGCACGTGATCGCTTACAATATCGCAAGAGATATCTGTGCGTGTGACGGCCGCTTTAGTGTGATCCAATTGTCTCAAATGTGAGAATCATAGCAAACTATCAGGAGATGATGTGGAACAAAATTTCTATAACTTTTCCATTCTGTGAGTCCGATGTCATGAGAGTGCAATCTGATTATTTCCACGTACCCATAGACATGAATGGATGCAAAAACACTGCCCCATAGAATAACATTGGTCTGGGTACTATCCGATAAAACATCAGATAGCACTCAGCCAATGTATAAGCTATTACAGCGAGCCTTAATGCAGTTTTAGGCTGGTTTCATATCATGTTTTCCCGCAATCCGACGCTGTCCATTGTAAATTAGATGCTCAAAATTGGATGCCACAGGTCCGATTTTTTACCGGATCCGTTTATTGGATCCGATAAAAAAATTGGACCGATGGCATCCAATCCGATCTGATTTTTAAACGGATCTGATTTAAATGGGGGAGGGCTGTGGGAGGTCTTGGAGTTTGAGCATGCTCAATACAGAAATCAGATCCGATATCGGATCCGATTTTCCATCCGATCCAATCCCCATAGACTCCCATATTATTATAATCGGATCACATTGGATCCGATGTGATCCGATTTTTGCAGTCCAAAATCGCAGCAGTCTACGATTTTGGCTGCTGCAGAAAATCGGACAGGATCATATTGGAGGAAAATCGGATGCCATTAAGGGCAAATCCGATCCGATCTGTCACCATAGGATTACATGGGGCCAAAATCGGATCCGATGCTGTCCGATTTTCAACGGACAGCGTCGGATTGCAGAAAAATGCGATGTGAAAGCACCCTTACAAAGAATGAACTCACAGTGTTCTTGGATGACTATCCCTAAGGTCAGATGATCCCTCATGCTCATGTACTCTCTAACAACAGCAGATATCATACAATTATCAGACAGAAGCAATAAAGTGAAATATATCATTAATGCTCAAAACTTTGACCTGTGCTCTGTTTTTTCCCTATCATCCAGTTAGTCTGGCAAATAAAGACACTATGCCCTTGGCATTGCCAGACTTTCCTTTGGGCGTTATCAGCTCGCTGGGATGCATTTTTATGCAGACTAGGTCTAGTTTCTAATTACCGTATTATGGGTGTGTTCATGATTGATGACTATTATAGACAATTAACATAATTAACTCGGATGAATTAAGAAATAAGGTTTATAACAGTTTATGTTCCCTGGAAACATATAGCAAGTGCATGACTCCATATAAAGTATTTTAATTGTCATAAAGAAGGTGACCATTTTATTGGTAAAATAGAAATATATGGGGTTATCCAGGTTGGAGAGCAAAGTCTGTGGTCACTCCATCCAACTATAGACATGTGAATCATGATGGTGTAAGGTACACATACCGTCACGATTCCCTGGTGTTGCCAGTGAGAGCAAGCGGTCATGTGACCATATTTGTGCGATTTGTATACATTTAGTCACATGCCGACTAGATGGATGTGTCTTCTGTCAATTCACATTACCGTAATTGAGAGAAGCCAGACAGGGGCGGACCTACCGTGGTGCAGCTGGTGCAGCTGCACCAGGGCCCCGACTGGCTAAGGGGCCCCTGAAGCCTGCAGGGGGCCCCCAGCCGACCCCCATGACTCTGTGCCAGTGTGGCAGAGGAGAGGGGGTTAACCGAGGGAAGCTTCCTGCTTCCCCTGGCTGAGCCCGCCCATCCTCTCCTCAGCTGCCCCCGGCTCCCAGGACTGTGCGGCTCGCTCAATGCATGTAGGAGCAGCAGCACACATGGCCCCCCCCCGATCCTCGACGACTGATAGCACATCCCCCCCGGTCCTCGCCGAAGGCCGATAGCAGCCCCCCCACCCGCTCCTCACTGTCAGCTGCTGCACCAGGGCCCCCGGTCGCAAGGTCCGCCACTGAAGCCAGACAAGACTTGTTGGCACATGATCACATGTACGGTATAGAAATCATCATGCACTGTGATCATTTGAACGTATGCAATTCACATGAAGCTCTCAAACCTGGACAACCTCTTTATAATATTTATACTATACTTATGAGGAAGAACTTGTGACTGGCCTTTATGGGATTGTAGGGCAGGTCATCAGTATCAGGTAGACCGGAGGCCAACACCTGGCAGCCCCACCCATCAGCTGAGATGAGCTGCAGATTTTACCATTCTATGATAAGTATTGGTAATCAATATCTTGGGAAAATCTTCTTCATTCTCATACCTGTTTTCTTACGTTGGTTACACATACTTTGTTGAATTCCTGTTGTCAAATGAAGAGGCTGTCAGTCTTGGAAGTCATTCTATACTTATTTTTATTCTTGACTGTAATGAACCCCAGCTGTCTTCAAGAGATGAGCTGAGATACCTTTTGATGGAGGGATCAAGTACCAACATGAAGATCTCACGCACTTGGTGGGTCTACGATGGAATATTATGTAGATGTTGAAATTACCGTATAAACTTATTTTTTATAATTTTTTGTTACAAAACGTAAAAAATACAGACCTAGGCTAGGGTCACATCGGCGTTTTTTGTTTAAAATCCTGATCCGGTTTTGAGCTTTAAAAAAGCTCAAAACCGGACCAGGAAAGGCTCCTGATAGAAGCCTATGCAAAACACCGGATGGCTTCACAAGCCATCCGGTGGCCGGATCCGGCACTGCTGCCTGCGTTTAAAATCATGCAGGCAGCAGTTTTCGCAGCGTTTCTGGGACCGCACTGCGGTCACCGGATGGCTCAGGATGTGTAATCCTGAGCCATCCGGTAACTGCCGAGGTTGCGGATCCCGGCTATTGGCGGGATCCGCAACCTTAATAAAGAGTTAAATTGTTGATCTCAATGACTTGTTAAGGTCTGTAGGGGGCTTAGACCCCCCTACAGACCGGCCGACCACTTATACAGTGTTCTTGTACAATTTGTCAATGGGCACGGGCTCTTCGGAGCAAAGTACCCTCCCCCCCCCCCGTATCACTATACAGGGTGCATACACCCCTGTATTACAATGATGCATTAATCATGTGTAGTCCAAAAAGGATTTGATTACTCGCAATGTAAGTTCATACTTACATGCTGTTGAAGGCAGAGTCCAGCGAAATCCATAGGTGGGGCTGTGTGCAGCAGCCTCCGCCCGCTTCATGTTGATGGCCGCCCCCTCTGGCCGTAATCCACTGTTGTGAGGGCGGATACGTCGTTAAAGGGGCGTGGCTAACCTCGGCACATAGTTAGCCACGCCCCTTTAACGACGTATCCGCCCTCACAACAGTGGATTACGGCCAGAGGGGGCGGCCATCAACATGAAGCGGGCGGAGGCTGCTGCACACAGCCCCGCCTATGGATTTCGCTGGACTCTGCCTTCAACAGAATGTAAGTATGAACTTACATTGCGAGTAATCAAATCCTTTTTGGACTACACATGATTAATGCATCATTGTAATACAGGGGTGTATGCACCCTGTATAGTGATACGGGGGGATGGGGGGGAGGGTACTTTGCTCCGAAGAGCCCGTGCCCATTGACAAATTGTACAAGAACACTGTATAAGTGGTCGGCCGGTCTGTAGGGGGGTCTAAGCCCCCCTACAGACCTTAACAAGTCATTGAGATCAACAATTTAACTCTTTATTAAGGTTGCGGATCCCGCCAATAGCCGGGATCCGCAACCTCGGCAGTTACCGGATGGCTCAGGATTACACATCCTGAGCCATCCGGTGACCGCAGTGCGGGATTCAGCACACATTTTTGAAAAAAATGTGTGTGCCCGCCATTGCGTTCACCGCATCCGGATCCGGATGCGGTGAATGCAATTTAGGTTTTCAATGTGACCCTACCCCTAATCTGAAACCCTAAACTGATCAATGCTATGCATTTTTTGCTTAAATAACCCTGTTTAATCAGGCAAGTACAGGTAGGAGTCAGACGCTCCAAATTCATTACAAGGCGTCCAATAAATCAGGAGTGTCTGACAACTAGCGTGTGACTCCATATGCTTTGTATCTTTATCTAGTAAGATTTCTGGTCAAATGAATGCTACCATTTCTTATGAATTACGAAAACAGTGGTGTCCCACCCCCACCCAACTCTAGCTTTGCCCATTTTGGGGAAAACTGGCATCCAAAAGACAAAAACTGCAGAAGTGTGTGAACTAATACTGGGCATTTTCTTTTTTTATCTGATCGGTGCAACTTAAAGTGCCCTTGTCGCCAGTTTTGGAGGTTCTAAACCCTGCCCACCACATTAAACGTGATGGAATTGGGTTTCCTGTAACCCCTTTATATCCTCAGACGTTCCCCTGCATACCTCATAAAATGACTTTCAATCTGTCCTGTGCTGTATAGTGATTTCATTTTAAGGGTCATATGGTCTTCACACTGCAGTCAACACTGCCCCACAACATGGAAAACCCGCTCCTCCTGAATGTATGCAATTGACTGACATAGCGACATCATTCACAAGCCTCGCACCTGCGCAGTGGCGCCTCATTGTGCCCTATTGAAGAGCCAGTGTTTTTCTGCGCAGACGCGAGACTTTGGTCTCACATCAGCCGCACAGTGCCCAACGTCTCACAATGCGAGTCTGAAGATTCGCGCATGCGCAGTGGAAACACTGGCTTTTCAATAGGGCACAGTGAGGTGCCACTGTGCAGGCACGAGACTTGTGAATGACATCGCTGTCATTCACTTGCATACATTCTGGAGGAGCGGGTGTTCCAAGCAGCGGGGCAGTGACCCCATATGAACCCTAAAAAGTAATTAGCATAGAGCGCGAGACTGAATATAAGTCAGGTGGTGGGCAGGGTTTATAACCCCCAAAACTGGTGACAGGTGCACTTTAATAAAATAAATTAAGACCTGCCATTTTCTTGCTAGTTTCTCCAGGCTCCATCAAGATGGGCAGAGTTAGGGTGGGACGGAGGCATGATGAGGGTTTCGTGCCACAGCTCAGGTATTTCATGATGAATATGATTGCTCCAGAGATGCACACCACCCTTCAGCCACTCCTGATTCATTAAGAGTCTGTCTCCGACACTCCCCCTTATCAAGGTTAGCGTGAACATCACCAGTCTTGATAAATCAGGGCCTTGTGTTTATCTTTATAAGTGATATAGAATTTGACCTATATGAGCCATCAACCCTGAGTTCTGCCCGGTTACATAGTATCCAATCAAGTGTTAGTTTCCTTAGTTATGTTGCTGATTTTCTGTGTATTTTACACTTTTGTCTATTATTTTTCATTTCATAAAGCTGTATAATCGCAGTCTGTAAATACAGATACCCAATGAATGTGAACATAGCGTGCACGGGTATTAGAAGAGGAGGGGGAGTCACAGGAATTCGCCTGTGGCATCAATACGTTGCCGGAATGTGCAGAACACCATTTAGAATATGTCGTTTAACCGGTAAAATATTCAGTCATTATCTAAGGAGACGAGACGGTCTTGTCAGCATCGACCTGAGCCGCCACAAAGATGAACTGTCATATTGGCTTCCATGAAGAGATTAGTTTACAATCTGCTATCTGTGAGACATTACATGAATGAATGAATGTCAAGAGCTTCAACCCCAGGACAAATACAATGTGTACCTAATATGACTGATATGTAATAATAGTCTGAGACCAAGTTCACATCTAGTGTCATGGTGAAGCCCAAAGCCTTAAAGGGAAGCTGCCTCCAGGTTTTTGTAACCTAATCTGAGAATAGCATAATATAGGACCAGCAATGTGTAGCGACCGGTGGTAAGGCCGCGGGTGTGTGTGTATGATCTTTCTCAACAGAATCCCCATACTCAGGTTTAACCGGTAATAACATTTCTTTACTGTAAAACATATTTATATCACAGTCAACCGAACTATATGCGCACTTGTATATATTAGAGTCTCTGGATCTTCACTTCTTCCGGGTACGCAGCAAGCAAAGAAAACACAACAATGAAGGTATCTTTCCCTAACTTTCCCTAAAATCACGTACCAGTCTATCACAGAAGAAGGTGTCGCTCCCACGTAGCAGGCCTGGGGATCTCCTCACTCTTCTTCTTTGGTCTCCTTCTGCAGGTAACAGTCTGTCTCTCCCAGTCTCAGGGCACACAGAGCAACAGCAGAAGGGAGATCACAGCAGCACAAATGGCTCCCTTATGTCGGTCACGGCCCCAGCACAAGCACTCTGGGTGCACGGCGGGCAAGGTTTTGCAGAGCGGCCAGAGTCACAGCACCAAAGTCCAGTGGCCCAGGATCAGTCACAGGGGCTTCTGTGGGGTGATTTTTCCGGCAAGGTGTTGCAAAGTAGCCCTCTTTCAACACACATCCACAGGCAGATGTTCTCTTGTTCAACTCTGTGTCTGTACTAAGCTCTTTCACTTCCTGGTTAAACAAAAGAGATGGCTGGGAGTTTCCCAGCTCTGTGATTGTACAGTCCACTGATGCCCCCTGGTGGACAAGTGCGGACTGTGCACAGTTCATTTCACTGTCAATTTCGATAATACAATCTGAATTGTACACCTCATTACAAATGTGTCACTTAAGGGGCTGTCACACGCGTCAATATCGCTGTCAATATCGCTGCTGCACGTGACGTTGCAGCGATATGGACGCGTGTGACAGGGCGCATCAACCAGCGATAAATCGCTGGTTGATGGTCGCCAGGTTTTCGGACAGGACCGAAAACCTGGTGATGGTTGCCTGGTGTACACGCAGCATCCCTACATGTGACACCGGGAGACTCGCGATCAGCCAGTTCCCAGCGCCTCTCAGCAAGCGTTGGGAGCTGGTATCCAGGGTAAACTGCAGGTAACTGGCAGCGCGCACTGCCTAGATACCCGCTGTGTACCTTGGATACCAGCTGGTGAGCGGAGAAGGCTGGTAACCAAGGTAAACATTGGATCTCTAGGCAGCGCGTGCTGCCTAGTTACCCGCAGTTTACCCTGGATACCAGCCTGCAGACATCGTGGAAACGATATTTAAATAATTTCCACAATGTCGCTGGTCCAATGATCGCTGTTGAGTCTGCCTGTGTGATAGCTCACCAGCGATCAGCCGTCAATGTCGCCAGCGATCAGATTGCTGACGACATTGACGTGTGTGACGCCGGCTTTACTGAGCTGCTCAGTGTAGTTTTGATAAAATGACTGTTTAATCAGCTGGAGATTATGATTAGCAGTCTACTTGGCCTGCTGCCAGGTAGTCTGACAGTCACAGACTGCTACATTTGCAACAGAGAAAACACAAATTTTATCAAAATGACAGCAAGCAGCTCAGTAAATGACACATCGCTGGAATCAGGGTCTCTATTTCTATATTATGCTGCTCTCAGATGGGATGGCAAAAACCTGGTGACAGGTTCCCTTTAATTACTACATAAAAATAACAAATGTCTTAAAATTGTTTTTTTTTTTGTTTGTTTTTAAAAAAATGCAACTTTTTGATATTTCATAAATTTTTTAAAAATCCAAACCGAGAAAATGATCTTGAGGGAGGAAAGAATAGACACTCATTTATTATTACTATTTTTATTATTATTACTATGTAATCATATATTTATATATTTCCTATTCCCTTTGAATACATTTCTGATTTTGGCTCAAAATACTACAGAAAAAAACTCACAAAAGCGTCAGACGTTTTCTGGAAATGGCTATATGTGAAAATAAGGATAATATCCCATATGACATGTTCATATACTGATCATGTGTCACAGTGTGAGCAGCTAGAATTATAGCTTTTCTCTTGAACATGATAAACTTAAGAAGTTTCCCACTACTTATGTGAGCCCTTTTCTTTGCTGAGTCCACCCGGTCCGTTACCCGTCAACTGTATACCATGTATCACCTGCTGGTTACAGTAAAGTACCCGTTACAGAGACTATCAGTGTCCGTGCCTTTCTTAGAACTGTCCATCTCCGCAGACTAGAAGGTAACTGCAGCTGCCTCACAACATCTTGTGCAGCTCCTGGCTCCGGGGACTCCCGCTCATCCTGTGGGGAGCGTCCCATCTTGCTGCATTCCATCCCCCGGAGGCCCAAGCAGCGCCGGTGGACATCACCGGAACTCTCACAGGTGGCGTCACGAAACAATTAACCCCTTAACTGTTCAGCCAATATATTGATCTGGACCACCGGGCCCCACAGCTACAGGCGCGGTTCCCGTGACAAGGCGCATGCTCAGATCACACTTCACTCTCCTCTCAGCCCCACCAGTGATGTGCCCTGCTCAGTTTTTCCAATTCCGGTTTGCAGGCCGGAAGATCAAAGCAAGGACAATAGTGAAGTATTTATGAGAGTCTTGCAGATAAGCCCACAGGAGCAGGGTGAGTTTTAGAAGTATATTGGGAAAGTGATAGTCACAGTTAGGGCAAAATAAAGGATGTCACATTAGTAGGGACAACCTCTTTAATTACACACCTAGATGAAAGCATTGGAACACCAATACATAACATTTAGAGGAGTTTTTATGACAATCTCACTCCATATATATTAGAATGGAGTTGGTTCCACTTTGCAGCTAAAAGTGACTCCACTCTGCTGGAAGTGCGTTGTACAAGAGTTTGTGTGTTTATGGGGTGTTGGAGAGTGTCAGGGGTTGACCTTTGAAAAATCTAAAAGCATTAACCCTCCTCCACCAAACATTTCCAGTTGGCTGTCAAGCAGGTAACATTCTGTTGGAAACCACCAAATTCAGAATCCTCCATTAGACACAAGATAGAGAAATGTGATTCATCACTCTACTGACCACAATTCCTTTGCTCCAAAGTCCAGTGGTGGCTGCTATAGACCACTCATCCAACACTTGGCATAGAACGTGGTGATGTAAGGCTTGCATGCAGCTTCCAAACCATGGAGAGCCATGACATGAATCACCTGGTGCACAGCTTTTGGGCTGATGGTAATGACATAGAGAAGGTTTGCAGGTACTGAGTCAGCTGAACGTTGGCATATTTACGTGGTCTGCTTCTTTGTGGCTGATTTGCTGTTCCTATACAATTTCTCTGCTCATCAATACCATTCAGGCTGGGGTCACACATAAGCCCTTGGTCCGTTTTTGGCTTCATTTTTGTCATTTTTTTTTCTAAGTCCAAAAACTGACAGAAAAACGGATTGGATGTAATAAACACCCTGTCCGTTTTTTTCTGGACCTCAAAACATTGCTCTGTCCGTTTTTGAGCCAAAAACGTTGCTAGCAACGTTTTTGGCATCAGTTGAAAAACGCATGCGTTTTTTTAACATGGGGCCCTATGGGAAACGCATGCGTTAACGCATGGCACATATAGGCACCTGCGTTAACGCATATGCGTTTTTAATGAAAAAATGACTAAGTCCAAAAACGTTCAGGGGTGCAGGAGGCTCAAAAAGCACCCTATAAAAAACGGATTGGTGATGAAAATCACTTCCAAAAACGGACTTCTATGTGTGACCCCAGCCTCACAGTGACTAGTGAAATATTCAAGAGTGAAGAAATGGCAGGACCTCTCATGAATTCAGTGAGATTTTTTAGAACGACCCCTTGTTTCACAAATATTAGTAAAGCATGGCGAGGGGCTGGATGTTATAAGCTTGTGACAAGAAGATCCAAGACTAACCAGAAATCAATGATAACTGTTAGGGTACCTTTACACGCGGCTACATTTCTAGGGTGGCTACAGGTAACTTACTGGTTGCAGTGAAATCATGGAGAGATTATTCCATTTGTACACAGCAACAAGATAGAACCTTGTCTCCATGATTTCACTGCAACCAGTAAGTTACCTGTAGCCACCCTAGAAATGTAGCCGCATGTAAAGGTACCCTAAGAGATGTGTCCCAAGACTTCTGTCCACGTTGTGTCTATAAGCTCCTGGGCTGTGGACGCACTTTTAGTATTACACTCTGTTTGCTTTAGACCTTCGTAGGCTTAGTGTGGTATTGGTTTACAAAGGCATTGGCGAAAAAGCCTGAGTGCTGATGGCCTACATCCAGGTCTGTGCTGTGCAGGGAAGAATCACTTTTAGTTTAGCTCTTGAAAACATGCACCTTGTACATGTACTTGGGAAATAATATGAGGATATTTTAGCTTTAAAGATTGCGCTATTAGGCCAGCTTTACATTACTGTAACATAGATGCTTTTTCGGCCATTTTATGGATGCAAATTCCAGTTAAATCACATGTCTAATGACCAGATCCAACATCATGACAGATCCCTATGAAGCTTCCCTTGGGTCAATTTGGGTCTATAGACCCATGGAAGGGACATGTGATTGATTGAGGCTAGCATTATTCAAGTCTGTGGGCAGTGGCATAACTTGAAGCTCATGGGCTCCGATGTAAAGTTCCAACAGGGCCCTCAAGTATTGCAAATATTTAATAGCATTGGTCATTTCAAATAGGCCAAAGGCACTTTTGGAGCCCCTTAGGCTCTAGGGCATGGGTGCAATCGCAACCCCTGCACCTGTTGTAGTTGGGCCCCCGACTGTGGGAAAGATGGCAGCAATTTCACATTACCAATTTACATGATCGCTTACCTGCTTTATGTTGTCATCCTAGAAAATCAGATCAATTATGCTAATCACGCTCTGATCAAAGTGTGAGCCAATTTTCTCGGATGTGGAGAAAATAGGAAAAAAGCTTTCTTTTGTCTGTCAATCATTGAAAATCAGACGGCACTCAGATGTCATCAGACAGACTTGGTCTGAGGAAAAAAAATTAGACTTTTACATGGCTCCATAGAAGAACATTGGTTGATTGTGATCCAAGATCGCACTCCGACTGCAATTACGGTTGTCTGCAGCTGGCCTTACATAGACAAAACAAAAAAGGGAATTGAGCTCTGTAATGAAAACATCGGTATACATCATCCCAAGATCAGATCGCAATGCACGGACTGGCTACCGGACCTCCCTACCTGTACTTGATCGCTTCATAGAGATGTATCTGTCTAAAGGACCCACTACACGCTATGATATTGTTAACGATATCGTTTGTACGTCACGGCTTTATGAGTGGAGCAACGACATCGTTACAACGCCGTTGCGTGTGACAAGTAGATACGATCAACGATAAGTGAGCTGATCGTTCATCGGAGGTTTGTTATCAGGACCTTAAACCAAGTGATGATTGTCCGTCCAACCTGCAGCATGGATGTGTGTGACACCTTGATAACGATGACTTTGCCTATTCAGAACTGAAGGACGTAGGTGATCAAACGACCACAAGTATCGTTCGCTTGTCGTGGAATCGTTGCTGCGTCATTAACGATGTCTATACGTGTGAAACTTCACTAGCAATCATTGAACGTCGTTCAAGCGATCTAGGTCAAGTCGGATCGTTGGTCGGATTGTTCGACCATTGAAGCGTGTAACCCAGGCTTTACTCAGGTCAGGAGACCCATCAACTTTGAGCTGATCTAGGACTGATTTAGGCTAGGGTCACACATGCGGCATGTATTTTAAATCCTGATCCGGTTTTGAGCTTTCAAAAAGCTCAAAACCGGATCAGGAAACGCTCCCCATAGGAGCCTATTAAGGTAACCGGATTGCACTACATGCTCCGGATCTGCAGCCTGCACGAAAAATCATGCAGACTGTAGTTTTCCGAGCGGTTCTGTGATCCGCAATGCGGTTACCGTCTACTTTGTTACCGTCAGGGACAATACCTAGTAATGTCCCTGAGGAAGGAGCTGGGAAATAGCTCAGAAAGGCGTCGGATTAAAGAACTACTTCAACCAGACGATCCATTGTCCTGGTCTTCCTTTGGTAGCAGCGTGGATCGTACGACATTTCGTCCTTATATGCAGAGAACAGGAAGGCACATGAAGGGGTACGGGGCAAGCTATCCCAATTCCTTGTGGACAGACCAGATTGGACTTGGTAGAGAGAAGTGCCCTGTGGCCAATTGCAAGTGAAGCGAGTAAACCGGGTGCAAAATTCCAACGCTGTGTGAGGCTCTTATTCCCCACCTGCAGAGCCGCCGACTGCCATAGCAGACAAGGTAAAGAGGCCCAGCGTGAATCCAGCCTGACAAAGCCAACACAATTACATACATTTGCCACGGGGTTCCCACTCCACCTAAGGGGAGTAATGACATCAGGCTGCCATAACAACAACCCCGGAGGTCTAACCAGCAGCGTTGGTCCATACTGACCGAAAAACTGTGGGTGGCATCATGAACATTTACCCAATCCCCTATAAAATCTATACCCATCCTACACTACTTAACCCAATAATCCCAGCCAGAGCATTGACTCCCCCGGGGTCACGGAAGCCGAGTCTCGATCCCTGTGACTCCCACGGCAGAACTCATAGCCCGGTTCCGAGTACCCCACGGTAGTGGGTGAGTCAATATATTTGTTTCTCTTTTTGTATTGAATTACTGAAACAAATGAATTTTTTGATGATATTCTAATTTATTGAGATACACTTGTAGCTTTTAAGCTTGGGAGCAGCCCGTGGCACTGCAGTCAGTATACAGACTGTAAAATACTCTGGTTTAGACCTGTAATCAGAAGAACATGTCCTATTCCCACATTGCCTCCAGTCAGTCATACTCTGCTCTATATTGATGAGAAGGTGAGATAAATCTGCGCTGCTGTAGGATATCTGTCCCTCAGCAGCGCAGATTTATTTCACCTTTGTATCCTGTTCCCATATATTTGCCCTAGGCACATGGAGTATGCGGCAGCTGTTTGATGCTTTGGTTACTGGTTTTGTGACACACAATTACATAATGTGAACGGGCTACCATGTTTTGCCTAATTCTATTACTTGGGTGATGGTGGGTTTACACGTCGCGATATCGGCGTCCAACTCCGACCCAACTCCGACCAAAAGTCATGTGGTTCAGGAGTTGGTCCCGATATCGTTCGCGCGTTGTATGGTTTGAACGTACAATGCAATGCTGGAGCGATGCCAAAACGATATCGGGGTTGAATGAGCGTGCTATTCAACCGCCCGATATCGGATGGCCGTTGTAGCCGCATCGTCCCGTGTGACAGCCCAACTACAATGTGTACGGCCACGTCACCCATTCACTACCATGTTAACTGGTCGTTCCTGGGTTGGGGGGCGTACACATCGTCGGGACGTTGTATCCCGATATCGGGCTGTGTAAAAAGGCGGCAAAAGCGCGCTCCCGCGTCGTTGGCTACGATATCGGGCCGATATCGCGACGTGTAATCCCCCAAAATGAGACCCTATTGCGCCTTGTTAATGGACAGCATTTCTTCTTGAGTCCTATACTGATTAGAGACAGCTGTCTTTAGTTTATTGCTGGATATGTATTCCTGGTTATGTTGCAGGACTACCCTTCTGCCCAGTGGCGTAACTTCAGGCCCAGGGGCCCCGATGTGAAAGCTCCAACGGGGCCCCCAATTATTAAAAATCTTTAATAGCATTAGTCTTTTTCTATAGGAGGGCCCGGGTGCGATCGCAACCCCTGCACCTGTTGTAGTTACGCCCCTGCTTCTGCCACTTAGGAGGTACAACACCTATCTAATGCTATTTGCTTTTGCAGCTGCTTCCGGGCATTAGAAGTGCATTCGTCAGACTTATATGTCGGGAAGATTGCCTGAGAGATGCCATATATGTCTTCCACTATACATGCGTACATAGCTAGATGTTGCCCATAGGCTAACATGTAAAAAATACTGCAAGGTATACATATTCTTTAGTGAATGTCTGTGTGCAGAATAGCATAGCTGAACATACTAAACTATGCAGCAAAAAGAAAAATAACATGTCTTAGTATATGGGCTTGGCAGAACACTCTTCATCCAGGTAATTAGGTGTCTAATCAGTATGCTTAACATATACGCTGGCAGCTTTCCAGACGTAGTGTGAATGCAGCCTTACCTTGTCATTATCCATCATATCCAAACCCTTGTCTTCTGCTTCACTGTCAATTGGAAGAACACACCCAATTCTTCATTGTGTTCAGTCACTCCTGATATTAGTAGGGCTGTGTAATCAGGTTTATTCTGGATTTATCATGATTTATGCACAGTGATGATGATACGTGAACAACGCTGTAGAATTAATGGCGCTATATAAGCAAGTGAAATAAGTCAATAAATAATACAGTTAAAGGCAGAATCCACTTTCTAATGAAATCAATGATTAGTAGAATTTGTAGAGAATGAAATGTATGTTGGAAGAAAAATTATCCAATTATTCTGATCAGACTCTGATCAATTTAATCGAACCCTGGTCAGACTGTCATCAGTTTTTCTTGGAAGACATACGTTTTACACCCCTCCCCCTTCATTTTGTAGTAAAGTCCCACATCCCGTAGCAATGTCCTGTCCCCCCTTCCCATCCTGGGCCCCTTCCAGGTAAATACGTCTCTGTCCTGGTAAATACGTCCCCCTATCCCAGGCCCCTTTCTGGTATATATGTTCTCAATCCCGTAGCAATGTTCCCCATCCAGGGCCCTTCCTGGTATATATATCTCTATCCTGGGCCTATATAAGGAAGCATACAGGTGCACCCTGGGACACACAAAAAAGGGAAAAATGATCTAGCAAAATGAATGTGAAAATATTAGATGATAATATTATCTGGTAGTAATAATAATACTAGATAAGACAAATACATGAAGCTAATGTAGAACGTAACAAAGAAAATAAAGCATAGCAAAACTGCTTAGGAATATCTGAAAATGGAGAAACTTAGATGATGTATTGGCCAATCCAAGAACGCCTCATAACCAATGACAAGGTGTTCTCCTGTACCTGTTCAGATTGGTGTCTCTGGTCAGTTTTTTCATCTATCCTGGTATATATGTCCCCCTCCTGGTGAATATGTCCCACATCCGAACCCATTTTGGTACATGTCCCCATTCTGGACCCATCCTGGTAAATATGTCCCCATCTTGGTAAATATGTCCCCATCCTGGTTTATATGTCCACTTTCCTAGCATACTGTATTTATCCATCCCAGAAAACATTCTATTTGCCTCCGGTGTCTGTAGCCAGCGCAATATCCAGCAGCTTGCCTACTATGGCGACGCATGACGTCACTGCCATGCACCCCCAATCACTGTACTGCTGAAGTCAGCTGCTGGCCTCTGTTTGGTTGGCAGCATGTATTGAAGTGCAGGGACCCGACGGGTCTCAGCACAGCAATGAATTTCAGATGGTGTACATCCACTGAATCACATCGAGCTGAGGTAGGCTCTGGGGATGAGGGGCCTCCTCCAACCGCGATTGTTTCACCCCTGGTTACACCCCTGGTTGTCAGTGACTAATTTAGACATTTGCATGGCGTTTATTACAAAACATTGGACACTAATAAAATTCACATTCTATTGCACCATAATTGGGACTTATTTTACTAGATAATACATTGTCTGCATATTGCATTGCATTGTGTCTGAACTCCCAAAATGCCTAGAATCTGCTACCATTATTATTATTATTTATTTATATAGCACCATTAGATTCCATGGCACTTTACATATGGTAAGGGTAGACGAGGACAAGTACAATATGTGTGGACAATCAAGTCGTACAGGTACAGGTACAGGAGGGGAGATGGCCATAAACACTTAAAGGAGTTGTCCAGATATGTACAATCTAATATATAAAGCTGAATGTGTGTGTGTATATATGTGTGTATGTATGTCCGGGATTGGCATCTACACCATCGCAACTACAGCCACAAAATTTTGCACAGTCACACATCTGGACCCCGAGAGCGTCATAGGCTATGTTGTGAGGTGAAATTTTAACTCTGCGCGTTCCAGTTCACCAAACAATTTTGCCCCTGTCTACATAATGGGGAAAAAGTGAATGGAAAATTGTTGGAGGAAAATCGACAGCTGTCAGCTGTAGCCACAAAATTTTGCACAGTCACACGTCTGGACCCCAGGAGCGTCATAGGCTATGTTGTGAGGTGAAATTTTAACCCCATGCATTCCAATTCACCAAACAATTTTGCCCCTATCTACATAATGGGGAAAAAGTGACAGTTACCAGTTGACAGTTGTGAATGAGAGGGGCTTAATGATAGCGCCAAAGACTAACAGCACATACCAGCATATAGTCACTAAGGTGGGGCCCCAACATGAGATACTCACCACGCACGGGGACATGTATACACACCACACGCACACAAAGAGTTACAGCAAGTGTATAGTCGCTAAGGTGCAGCCCCAACATTGGATACTCACCACGCACCTGAACAAACACACACACACCACAAAGAGACACACACAACACAGAGACACACACACACACCCCCCCACGGTGACACACACACACCCTATAGCGACACATGCACTCACCCCACAGGGACACACACACCACAAAGAGACACACACACGCCACACAGACCCCCCCACAGGGACACACACACATACACACCCTATAGGGACACATGCACTCACCCCACAGGGACACACACACACACCACAGAGACAAACACAGCACACAGACCCCCCCACAGGGACACATACACACCCTATAGGGACACATGCACTCACCCCACAGGGACACACACACACCACAAAGAGACACACACAACAGAGACACACACCACACAGACCCCCCCCCCCACAGGGACACACACACATACACACCGTATAGGGACATATGCACACACCCCAGAGGGACACACACATACACACACCCCAGGCACACCCACACCACACAGACACAGATGTGCACAAATCACCTCACACAACTCGCCTCATACGTGTGCTATCTTTAATTTCCAAACATAAACATCTGATTAAAAACAGCCAATGTGCAACACATGTGCCATATAGGGAATTAACGCTCCTATATAGGGAAGATGGTGTGTCACGGTCTGCTGTGCTGCCTCAATGGAACCCCAAAGAATGGATGTCTCCAAGAAGTCACAAGGAAGGCAAGATTCCAAAGCAAAGATCTCCTTTATTTATATAGGGAATTAAGGCAGATGTCAGTCACATGAGCTGTCTATTATGTGTATGTGTGAGGTAAGGCTGGTTTCACATAACGTTTTTGTGCCTGTCCGTGGGATCCGACTTTGAAGGGGGATCCCACGGACAGGCACGGATCCATACGGATCCCTGCAATCGGATGGCAAATAGCCATCCGATCTGCAGGATCCGTGTGGATCCTGCGGTCCCCTGTCTCTC
The DNA here is from genome assembly GCA_033576535.1 of Allobates femoralis. NCBI lineage: Eukaryota > Metazoa > Chordata > Amphibia > Anura > Aromobatidae > Allobates > Allobates femoralis. The sequence goes on along the minus strand of JARQOC010000008.1, from coordinate 53,128,275 downwards.
CCTACTCCTGCCTCCTCCATCTTCTTCCCTCTCCTATTCTATATGATGTGCCCCCGCTATTCTATCTGTGTCCCCCGCTCTTCTATCCTCATCTATCCCTATCCTGTCCCCTGTCCTCTCCCTGGGTGTAAAAAAAAAAAAAAAAACTCCTCCGGGAGTATACATTACCTGTCACCGCTCCCACGCTGCCGCACGATCAGGGCTAAAGGACCTGTGATGATGTCAGAGTCATATGACCCGGTCAGCTGACCGGGTCATGTGACCGGGCTCTTACATCATCACAGGTCCTTTAGCCCTGATCGTGCGGCAGCGTGGGAGCGGTGACAGGTAATGTATACTCCCGGAGGAGTTTTTTTTTTTTTTTTACACCCAGGGAGAGGACAGGGGACAGGATAGGGATAGATGAGGATAGAAGAGCGGGGGACACAGATAGAATAGCGGGGGCACATCATATAGAGTAGGAGAGGGAAGAAGATGGAGGAGGCAGGAGTAGGGAAAGACAGGGAGATACGGAGCCGACATCGGATCTGAGGTGAACTCAGATCCGATGTCCATAGGCTCCTATGCTGTGGGCACATCGGACAGCCTCGGATCAGCAGTGATCCGAGGCTGTCCGATGTGAGTCACGGACACAAAATCGTAGCAGGCTACGATTTTGTGCCCGTGATTACATCGGATGGGATCGGATGGTGCCAAAATCGGATGCCAATAGTGGCACATCCGTTCCCATCCGATTCCTATAGGGGAACATGGGTCCGATTTCGGATCCGATTGTATCCGTTTTGAAACGGATACAATCGGATGACCGAAAATCGTTATGTGAAAGCAGCCTAACATATACTGCCCGGCCAGGGGGAGGGTTTACTGTTGGCTGGAGATTTATTAGGCTGCCTATAGCAACCAATCACAGCTCAGCTTCTATTTTCTTACAGGTCATTAATATGACATATTCAAATTCTATTTTGTTATAGCTAACATCAGTTATTTATTAACCCGGGCGTAGCCGGGTACTACAGCTAGTTGGTTATAAAATACAAACTATTGTTTACTTACCCTCCTGTGCAGTGCAAACGTATTGTTATTGTTTGACTGCAGTAACGTCATGTTGACATCACTCCTACCAATCACTAAGGCTGGTTTCACACTACGGATTTTGCAAATCTGATGCTGTCCGATAAAAATCGGACAGCATCGGACCGATTTTAGCCACCATGCAGCCCTATGGGCATCGGACCGAATCGGATGTGCAGTAAATGCCATCCGATTTGTTCCGATCCGATTCTGTCCGATTTTTTTATCAGTGCAAAAATCGGAGCATGCTCCGATTTTTGCACCGAAAATAAAATCGGACAGAATCGGATCGGACCAAATTGGATGGCATTTAGTGCACATCCGATTCGGTCCGATCAATTTAACATGGGGCCCTATGGAGCAGGGTCCGAGGAAACATTGGATGTCTCCTCGGACCCGCCAGCTCCCAGTGTCCTCGCGGTGTCTGCAGAGGTCTTCATCTTCTGTACAGGACCTGCCGTGATGTTACAGTCACGTGACAGCAGGTTATACCATGGCAACATGCGGTCACGTGATTGTGACATCACGGCAGGTCCTGTACAGAAGATAAAGACCTCTGCAGACACTGCGAGGACACCGGGAGCCTGCGGGAGACGGTGGGGGCCTCGGGGATAGGTGAGCATATACTTTTTTTTTTTCTTTTTTTCAGCCCGGAGGCTACGATTTAATGCCGGAATCGGATGCCTATTTGGCATCCGATTCCAGGCATCAGAAGGGAGCCGATGCTGTCCAATTTTATCAGACAGCATCGGCTCCCTTCAAAATCGTAATGTGAAAGTAGCCTTAGCTCAGCGGCTCTGAGCTGCTTGTCCTATCTACATGGGCAAAACTGCTGAACTCAGAGAGGGAGGTAATGGCACAGATTTAGTGCTGGACCCTTAGTTGGTAAGTAAGGGCTCGTCCACACAACTGTTTTCTCAAAATCCGCAAAATATGGTAAATGACTCTGGTCAGACTCTGATCAGTGTAATCAGTTTTTCTCAGAGGTGTAGAAAAAAGCAATAAAAAGTTTCTCCGCCTTCTTCATTCGATCAGTTTGTGACAATCGGATGGCACTCGAGTGGCATCCTGAATTTTACTATACACCCATAAACTTGCATCACCAATTTTGATCCAACTCTCAGATCAAAATTGGCATCCCTATAAAAAAAAAATATGGAATTTAAATCCGGACGATGAAGGAATAAGACACAAGAAGAAACCGCCCCATTAAATGTGGTGCTGTAGAAGGATGTTATCAGTACCATGGATGGCAAAAAGAACAAACAAATCAATTTTAGAACAATTCAAGCCAGACATGGCTCTCAAAGCAAGGATCTCCAAGCTACGACTTGTCTATGAGTCGGTCGACAGGGTAGGTGGTACTCGGATACCGAGACAGGTGGTTACTTCAGAGGGGATCATGGCTGGTCGGTTCCCGGTTCTGTGCCCTGGACCCTCAATGGCGTGGTGGGGGTGATGATGATGGGGGAATGGTAACGGGACACCACCTGTGGTACCTGGTAATAGGGATACCAGCGCTGTGGCCGGCCGCTGAGGTGATGGAAAGGCAGCTTTGGTAGTACAGCTCCCCACAGGTGGAGCTTTACCTCAGGGCAGCGGGGTGGATGAGGCGGGTAGTAGTCCTCACCTCGATGATACTGTAGAAGACCTTCGGGCGGCGGATAGGAGGAGACCAGACACCAGATCAGCTCAAACAGTTCTTTACTAGTACCAGGTGAAAAGGGTACACTGTACAGTCTGGTTGAACGGGGTTTGTAGCTGCAGATCTTGGAGAACTTTCCAGAGTCTGGCAGTGGTGCCCTTAAAATGGTGTTCCTGGTTCTGTTCCTCTCTCTCTGTGCCTTCCGCTCTTGAATGAAGTCTCTGGTCCTCGAGATCTGTTTCCTAAAATCTCTTACTTGTCGGTGTCTTGGACCCAGCTGCGGGACCGATGTTGGACTTCTTTAGGGGTGCTGTGGCTCCCTTGTGTCGGATCCTCAGCCTGCCGTACAGCAGTTAGGGATATACCTTTGACTAACTGCCTCGGCTCCAGTATGCCGGTGGTGACCTGGGTCTCCAGCTGGCTCCAACCAGTCCTGGATATGACCCCCTTTTATGTCTGGGTCACCCCTCTCCTAAGAGGTGCCTTCCTGTTCCAGCCACAGGGTCCCCTGCATCTGTCCTCCTTGCTGTCTGCCTGACACTACTGTCACTCCTCGTCTCCCGCTTTCTAGGCTCCATTCCCTGGGACCTACTAAATATATGGTCCCCTGTCTTAAAGTGGCCTACTGTATGGATGCAGACTCTGTAGGGTCCTCCATGTCCATGGTTACGGAGGCACTACACCTTCTATTTGGGGTGCAGTACCTCCCTGTGGCTCCTTGCCATAGGGGCGCCACATCTACTTTGGACACATCATACGAAGAGAGCAATCACTGGAGAAGGACATTATGGTAGGAAGAATAGAAGGAACAAGGTGAAGAGAATGACCAGCAACTCAGTGGCTTGATACTGTCAAGATTACAGCAGAGAAGACCCTGGTGGAACTATCTAGGCTAAACAAGATCAATCTTTATACAAAGCATCCATCTATCAAATGCCATGGCTTGAGATCAATCTGAAGGCTGGTAAATAAAAAATGGGTATGAATGTCAACCATCAAAACCACAGCTAGCACTTGTCTGATTCAGACCCTTGTGCGTGTGAGCCCTAACGCAATGTTTGTCTTGTTTCAATGATCTGTGCATGTGAAGATATGTTTTCTGAAAGTGAACAACTCCTTTAAGTAGATCTGGTCATTTTGAGCATTATCAGAGATGTAGACACACATATAGACCATGGATTACTGAAACTGACAGGTTGTAAGGACATTACATCCCTGACTAATCCTTTTGTCCTGTGTGCTTCAATATGAATACTACAATGTATGCTTTAGGCCTGCCATGAACTTTGCATTGTGCCTAGACAATTGAAAGGACAGACCACAAAGTACAGGGACCCACCCACAGACATCAGGCTAAGGACGGTTAAGACTGGATATGTTTGTGTTGTTGTGTCTGCAGGCAGAATCACATTACAGCACATTACATACCACAGATTAGCTTTCAACACCTCATAAATCTTGTTTTCCAGGCAGCAGCGCACCTCCCATATGTGTCATAATAATGGTTACACCAAAGTCATGCATTAGGATTGGCTTATACAACCTCCTTCATTTTAGAATTTGGGTATGAGCTGTCATAATTTATGGAAATTTGGGTTTTGGTTCTGCAGGACTGATTGCTATATTTATAATATTCTTACGAATTGCTGTCATTTATTTAACAAGTATATAATGCATATTTTATTTTATTTATTATCTGCCTTTCCCTCAGTTTTCATTTAAACCACGGCACTAAAGATAGGATGGTGCACTTCTAGGGACCCAGCCCTTGTATACTGGAATTACAAAGAATAAGGCACTCACGTAGATATAGGAAAGTAGGATATCTATTTTTGTATACAAAACTGGGTATACAACATTTCGGTCATTGACTGTGACCTTCATCAGGTACATAGATGATATTCTCAAAGAGACGCGGATCAAGCTGTGGGAAAAATGCTGGATGCCTTGGCAGTGAGAGTGATTTTTCTGCTCTGTTTCTCCCATAGCCTTTATCACAGCTTGATCAACGTCTCTCTGCAAAAACCATCTGTGTACCTGATGAAGGTCAGAGACAATGACCGAAACGCTAACCGAATGACACTCACTTTTGGATTTCAAGTAAATTTTCCCCTATCCCAAATCTATATGAGTTCCCAATCCTTTGAATTTGCCCAATTTTGTCCTATCTGAGGCCTCCTGAGATGGGACAACTCATCACATTATCTGTGACGGTAGATTGGCGTGTCTGCTTCTTCAAGCATAACACTTATAATAGCATATTACATCTCCATTGAAGCATACATATCGTGTGAACAAGTTATTTTGCAGACTAAAGCTGGAGATAATATCATGTTTGTTATTTGTATCGTTATTTTTGCAGTTCCAGACTTGATGGTTATTATTCTCAAAAACTGAAGCCAACTTTACCATAAAACTATTTCTCTTACCGTCAAGGATTGTCTCGTATTTCCTGGTTATAACTGGATTAGGTTTGTGCGCACGAATAGCGCTCCATCAAGGGTTTCTGTTGACCTTTCTGATATTTTCATGGCCAGAAGAGTATGTTCTGTGGAGCTATTCTTACTAACAAAAACAATCTACATCTAATACAATCTAATTAAGTCATTGTGGGCTCTAAGGATCCCACACCATCTGTTCCGACGGTAGGGGAGCTGGACAGGCGGACAAGAGTAATGACTGCAAATATTACTTCATGGGGTTTGTTGTAGCCTACAGTGGTGTACAACTGTCAGCATCCCTTTGCATTTAGATAATGAAAACTTGGTGTTCTTTTAGTGTCTCATTCAACACAGATAAGAATTTATAGAAATAGGAATTTATTGATTATACTCTCTACAATTGTAGTGATAACAATAGAAAATATATTAAGAATGTTCAATACATGTTTATAGGAAACTTGCCTGAAACACTTCTGTGCAAGCAAGACGTACTGTGACATTGCCCCCCACATCTTGATTAACAGCAAATAGTGCTGTTCTATAAAAGAGCTTAGACTCTGATGTCAATTTAGTAGCTGTGGCAATGCTGGTGGTGGAAGGCCATAGACTACAATTGCACTGATACACCGACAGGAGCACTGATACACCACCAGGCACTGATACACCCACTTGTGCACTGATAAACCCACCGATGCACTGATTCACCTGCAGGTGCACTGATACACCTGCCAGTGCTCTGGTTCACCCTCTGGTGCACTGATAAACCCACCGGTGCACTGATACACCTGAGGCACAGTGATACACACTCTGGTGCACTGATACACCCGCTGATGCACTGATACACTCCGCGTTGCACTGATACACCCGTGATGCACTGATAACTCCGCGTTACACTGATACACCCACTGATCACTGATAAACTCCGCGTTACACTGATACACCTCTTATGACTAATAAACCCCGTGCACTGATTCACCGAGGTGCACTGATACACCTGCAGTGCCTGTACACCTTGTGCACTGATAAACCCGGTGCACTGATACACCTGACGCACAGTGATACACACTCTGGTGCACTGATACACCCGCTGATGCACTGATACACTCCGCGTTACACTGATACACCCGTGGATGCACTGATACACTCCGCGTTACACTGATACACCCCTTTTATGTACTAATAAACCACCGGTGCACTGATTCACCCGCAGGTGCACTGATTCACCCGCAGGTGCACTGATACACCTGCCAGTGCTACTGATACACCCTCTGGATGCACTGATACAACCCACCGGTGCACAGTGATACACACTCCGGTGTACTGATAACCGCTGATGCACTGATACACTCCGTGTTACACTGATAACCCATTGATGCACTGATACACTCTGCGTTACACTGATAACCCGCTGATGCACTGATACACTCCGCGTTACACTGATATACCCGCTGATGCACTGATACACTCCGTGTTACACTGATACACCCATTGATGCACTGATACACTCTGCATTACACTGATATACCCGCTGATGCACTGATATACTCTGCGTTACACTGATACACTCCGCGTTACACTGAATATACCCGCTGATGCACTGATACACTCCGCGTTACACTGATACACTCGCTGATGCACTGATACACTCTGCGTTACACTGTTATACCCGCTGATGCACTGATACACTCCGCGTTACACTGATACACTCGCTGATGCACTGATACACTCTGCGTTACACTGATACACCCAATGGTGCACTGATACAGACCCGGTGCACTGATTCTACCACCAGTGCATTGATTCACCCACCAATGCACAGATAATCCACCAGAGCACTGATTCACCCACCAGGGCACTAATTCTACTGCCAACATACTGATTCAACCACCGGTTCACTTATGCACACACTAACGCACGGATTCATCCAGCGGCGCCCTTATTCACCCACCAAAGCACTTGCAAACCTGATTTACATAAGAATGAAAGCAAATTTAAGCACAGTGGATGAAACTGTAATGGGCATCTTACATAGTCTTTTGCGCTGCCCTATCCCACAATTCCTCTACTTGTGCAGATGTAGTGTTAGTAACAGATTCCCTTAAGCTGATGAACAGATTTCCATTCCTGAGGAGAGATTAGAAATCTTACTACTAATTATCATTGGATCATTTCAATTAGGAAAGGCTTTACTGATTATCCATAACGGCATCCGACCCCATCATTGGCTGTCAGTCATGATATGGCTACTGCACGAAGCCAAACTACCCTGTGTAATGCAGCCCTATGCCCACCCCCAGTGGGGCAGTACCGATGAACATCGCACCTGGATGCTTTATGCCCAAATTTATAACTGAACCTTGTAAATGATAAATTGTAGTCAAGAAGGTCATTTCAAAAGTGTGGTTAACTGGTTATACATTTAGTGAGGAAAGTCAGGACGTGGAGATTTCCAACAACATGGAGTTGTAAGACTCCCAGCCGTCAATACATTCCTCCCGGTGTGGGCATGTAAACAGAGCTGGGACACCGTAGGAGTCAGATTCCAGCACCCACATGGGGCACAATGTCATTTTCCAACCCAATAATAATTGCATTGATGTTTATAGCGTGACTCTTATTATAGCTCAGCAGTATGAAATGTATGAAGGAGGATTTATAGAAAGAGTGTGGTTACAGTGCTAAGGAAACCTGGAAACGTGGGTCTCTTTATTGTCTAAGGCCCCTTTCACATCTATGTGTTTGCTGCGTTTTGCTTCATTTGCGTTTTTTATGCGTTTTTACCGCAAAAACGCATCAAAACGCATGTGTTTTTGTCCCCATTGATTTTAATGGGAACGCATGAAAAACGCATGCAAAAACGCATGTCAAAATGCATGTGCGTTTGCAAAAACGCAAAACGCATGCGTTTTTGCAAACGCAGCTCAAAACGTGGCAAGCAACGTGGCAAGCATGCGTTTTGACATGCGTTTTTGCATGCGTTTTTCATGCGTTCCCATTAAAACCAATGGGGACAAAAACGCAAGCGTTTTGATGCGTTTTTGCGGTAAAAACGCATAAAAAACGCAAATGAAGCAAAACGCAGCAAACGCATAGATGTGAAAGGGGCCTAATAGTACTAATGAACTTGAAGAAGTTATTCAGATATCTCAGAAATAGCACAGGTGAAGATGAGGCAAAACCCCTCGGAGTACCACTGCTCCGACCTGTGGGATGTTGTCGGACAGTTTTGTGATGCAGAACATGACGCCTGCAGCCAACACAAACCACCCACCAAAGCTGATATCTGTGTGACACCAGACATACCGCTACAGTGCATGGGACTGCTCCATGTCTACTACTGTCAGTGACAGTTTTTAGAAATATGCTTCATAATGCTTTTTGATTGTGGATTTCCATCTTAAAAACGTTTCCCCCTACTAATGTGATCCCCTTTCTTTTGTTCTATATTCCTAAGGCGGCCGTCACACGCTTCAATCTTGTGAGCGATATTGTTAGTGATCACATGCATGCGCGATCGCTAACAATATCGCTCGCTGGTGAGCTGTCACACAGGCAGACTCACCAGCAATGTGGAGCAGCGAGATCGCTGGTAACTATGGTACACATCGGGTTACTAGGCGCCGCGCAGCGCTTAGTTACCCGACGTTTACCATAGATACCATCTCCCAGCATAGGCGCTGCCGCTGGGAGATCGTTCATCGTGGTGTCACACACCACGATGATGCAGATTGATCGAGCGATTATCGCTTGATATGAGCTCCGGCTCACAAATCTGCGATCAAACAATCAAGCGATTTTACATTGTAAAATCGCTTGATTACACGCAGCGACGCACAAACGATATCGCTTAAGCGATCAAAAAGCAGATCGCTTTAGTGATATCATTCAAGAAATTGATGTGTGTGACGGCCGCCTAACTAACACTTTCCCATTAGACTTCTGCTACCAGTCCTTCTCCTCTAAGCTGATCTCTAAGGGGCTTTTCACATCAGCAGTAAAGTGCTGATCGCGGCAGTTGCGGTGAAAAAAACGCAACTGCTGCAGTTACCGCATAACGGCCGCACTTGCGGTTCACCTGCGGCAAGCCCCATGCAATGTCTATGGGGCTTGCGGTAAATGTGTGGCAGGTGGGGTTTCAGCACTTGCGGCAGATGCGGCTGCAAAAAAAATGCGGCTGATCACGATTTTTCGCGGCCGCATCTGCCACAAGTGCCAAAACCGCAACTATACCACACTTGCTGCACCTGCCACAAGCCCCATAGACATGGCATGGGGCTTGCCGCAGGTGAACCGCAAGTGCGGCCGTTATGCGGTAACTGCAGCAGTTGCGTTTTTTTCACCGCAACTGCCGTGATCAGCGATTACCACTGATGTGAAAGGGGCCTAAGAGGCTTGTAAATACCTTTATTGTTGTTATAGCTGTATCAGGGCACATTACAGGTGGGGACAGTCAGGCCAGATCACACTCTCCTCTCAGCCCTGGCCAGTGATGTGCCCAGTTCTGTTGGTCTGAAACCGGTCTCCAGACCGGAAGTATTAAAGGTACAACAACAATAAAGGTATTTATGAGCCTCAGGGGGCCGTCACACGCTGCGACATCTTTAGCGATATTGTAAGCGATCACGTGCACGCGCGATCGCTTACAATATCGCTCACATCGCTGGTGAGATGTCACACAGACAGACTCACCAGCGATGCGGAGCCGCAATCTCGCTCGTTACTATGGTACACATCGGGTAACTAGGCGCCGCGCATCGCTTAGTTACCCGACGTGTACCATAGTTACCATCTCCCAGCATAGGCGCGGTCGCTGGGAGATGGATCATCGTGGTGTCACACACCACGATGATGCAGATCGTTGCATCGTTCATCGCTAGATCTGAGAACCGAACCTCAGATCAGCGATGTCACGATCAAGCGATTTACCATCGTAAATCGCTTGATTACATGCAACGATATCTTGCCCGATATCGCTTAAGCGATCAAAAAGGAGATCGCTTAAACGATATCGGGCAAGATATCTCACCGTGTGACGGCCCCCTCAGAGACATTAAGTTACAATAGCAGGGTAGATAGCAGAAGGATATTGGGAAAGTGTTAGTTAGGCTAGGGTCACACTTGAGCCTCGGAAGCGCTGAAATCTAGCATTTTTAACAATTCCAAAAAACAGTAGCGTTAACGCTTCCATAGGCTCCCATGCAAAAAATGCACGGTCAAAATGCAACATTTTTGACGCTATGCGTTCTTGCTGCAGCACCCAAAAACGTGGTAAGCAATGTTTTTGGGGCTGTTTGCAAAAATGCATGTGTTTTTTTTTTAACATGGAAACCTATGGGAAACGCATGCATTAATGCATGGTACATATATGTACCATGCGTTAATGCATAGGCTAAAAAGGGAAAAAATGCAGATTTAAAAAACTGCCTCCTTTAAAGAGGACCTGTCACCCCCCTGCAGCATGGCAATCTAAATGCAGCACTGAATGCAGCAGACATGCTACATTCAGGGAAGGGGTCACACATGTGTCTGTGTGCTGTGTACCCTGAGACATAGCCTTTGTAACACAAACACTACAGTTAGAACTCATGGAGGCAATCACTGTGGCTGGAGGGAGCTTGATTGACTGGGGCCATTCTCTCCCCCTCTGCCTCTGTGTGCCACCTTCTGCTGTGCTGGCTCTGCCCTCCTCCTCTCTGTCACTCACAGCATGCAAATCATTTGTCCTGATGTCAGCTCCCGATTCCTGCCCTAACAAAGCATAAACTACACAGTAGGAGGCGGCACACAGAGCGGCAGAGGGGGAGGGAATGGCCACAGTCAATCAAGCTCCCTCCAGCCACAGTAACTGCTTCCATGGCTTCTAACTGTAAGTTTTACAAAGCCTATATCTCGGTGTACACAGCACACAGACACGTGAGGGACCCCTTACGTGAATGCAGCAGACATGCTGCATTCAGTGCTGCATTTAGATTGCCATGCAGCAGGGGGGTGACAGGTCCTCTTTAATGCATCCTTGCAATGGATGCACCCTCCAAGTGTGACCCTAGCCTTAGGAAGAGTTAGAAGAAAAGAAAGGGGGTCACATTAGTAGTGAAAAACCTCTTTAATGTCTCTGGGATTTGTAACGATTTATAAGACCAAGGGAGAATGGGGAATGTCTGAGGCATCGATAGAAAACTAAAAGAGTTACAGAAGAGGCAAGCCACATGTTCAAACGCATCAGGGCAATGTCTGTAAAGAATCAGCCACAGGACCTCTGTTCTTCTGAAAGATGAGGTCCCAAAGGTGGGTCCAGATGTTATCAGTCATTAGGGGCCTGTAACCTGTGGATACAATATAAATGTGTAAGGCAGAACTTTTTTAAGGTTATGGGTCAAGTGCATGAGGCAATATTATAAGGTTCTGTATATATATATATATATATATATATGAATAGCAGTGCCACTGCTGGTTATAAATACACCGATTGCTATCTCTATGCCTCCTGCTGCCTTTCAAAGGTTAATGTGCAATTCTGGAAAGTTACAGGACCTCTGCCAATGCTTAGGAGGAATCCTCAGTTGACTTATGGCTCACAAAGTACAGCTGGACACAGGCAGAGCCCAACAAGGGGGAGTCATGGAGCTTCAGAACATGAGTCCAGAATCCTGACCAACAACATTATAAAGCAGAAAAATAACAGGTCATGGGGGCAGCACAGCAGGATGGAAGACTAGTACAAAGGAGGGATGAGGATCGCTCTGCAGGACATTAATACATCACAAATAGAAAACTAGAGAATATGTGACACTCCTGAGACCATGAAAACCAAAAAAGTGTTTGCACTAGAACATCAGTCATTGGGGAAGCCTTTACAATGTGCACAGCATGGCACTGGCATGCATTAGTTAGTATCCTTAATGAAAAAATTAATTACCCAGTAAATTACTTCTCTGCTGCAGCCTGTATATTGCCTGATGTTGGCACCATCCATGCCGTAAGCTTTGGCTCTGGTAACTCCCTTGTCAACAGTTTTGTCACATTTGGCTATAAAAACAGTAGGACATATAGCTATATGTTCTCGCGGGCAAAGCAGCAGATGCCACAATGAAATGCAGAAGTGAATGTTGGTTTCTGTTGGTATCGGCTTGACGACTCTTCAGGATGAATGATATGGCTTCCATTATAAGCATAAGCCATGATACAGATGTGAACAGAACCTTAGATTTAGCAAATCCTTCATGCTATATTGCAAATATGAGCCAAGTGAATCCTTATCCAATCTATGAGAAAGTAGAAGGAGCTGTAGTTTCTTATATTTCATTGTGGTAGTGGGACCTGATGTAGCTATTCTATTTATATGTATGTGTCGCATCCGCTAGGGGATCGGCGTACTCGGGGCTACGCACTGTCTCAGGGGTTGCCACGGTGGTGGGCCCGTCTCCGTGGCCCCAGGTGCGGCACACTTGAAAAGGGTTTTTTGGGAATAAGTAAATAAAGGTGATAAGGTGTAATTCGTGACGCACCCGTGGTCGTGGCCAAGATGGCCACGCTGCCATGGAATCTTCGGGGACAGTGATAGTGGCGGCAGCCGGGGATGGTGAGCCCTCCACGGTAGGACTGGGTCCCTGGACAAAGAGAGATGTCCTGCGCGCCCGGGATGATGTACTTTTCCTCTTCACACAGCTCCTCCAACCAGCGAGTCGCAGCTAGCAAGTGTATTGGGCCCTGCCACGCGAGCCACAGCCTTCATACACTTTTGAATGCAGGCACCACGATGCTCACTTGACCCGGTAAGTTTACTTCTCTTTAGGTTAACGTCCCTTAACTACCTGTTGTGGCGGGTCACGCACAGTCACTGTGTCGGGCCATCTAGAAGCTGGAGATTGGTGCTCTCTGCGTCGGCCCCCATGCACCTTTGGGCCCTCTCTCCTTCAGCCAAGTCTACAGTGGGGCGCACGTGCTTAAGGAGTCTCTGTGCCGCCCCTGCTCACGCAGGAGCTACAACCTTCCCTACTGCACAGCTGGTTTCCACAGCAGTACCTACTAATGCAAAACTTCACCCGTACCGTAGTGATGTAGACTCGACTATCTTTAGGTGAGTCACCCATAAATACTGCTGCTTAGGAGACGTTATTAGGAGTGTGCAGACTAGATTAAAGTTAGACGCTCCTGGTGCCTCTCGTCGATGCTGCGGTGTTGGGACCGAACCGTGACCCGGCGTGGCCTTCTGCCGTCAGCCAGTCTAGTAGTTGGACAAAGGCACGGAGCTCAACCAAGGGAGCAGAGAAACTAGTGGAAGTTTGGCAAGACCTACCGAACTTCAGGGATCCGCACTTGCAGGATCACTCTAGGACTGCACATGTGGAGACTTTAGTCACCTGGTCACCCTGCGTACCCAGCAAAAGGGAGACAGAAACCATAGTGTGGAATGACACAGTAGTGATCAGAGAGGATAACCCGTGGACCGCGCAGGAGGAGAGAGACAGGACCAAAGAAAGTGAGGAGGCCAGTCGTGTTGTATACAGACAGGGCTTCAGTGACAGCAGAGAACCTGAGGAGGCCTTATACCCACTTGCTGTGGAGACTCACTGTGCACCTGGTCACCCGATAGTATTCAAGGAAGATGTCCAGAGATCTATCAGTAAAAAGGTAAGAGACTTTCGTCAGTGTGTGTGCGTTATTCCTCTCCGTCCCCAGCCTCCATATAGACTGCCCCACGCTTCTTACCCTGGCCTCAAGTCCCACTCCAAGCTGCCCCTTTACTCTACGCTGCCCTGGAGGCCCAGCTCCAACTGTAGGGAGCTTTGCTATCCTTGCCGCAATACCATCACCCTCGGAGGACTGTGGCGGTGCTGGTGACCCATCACCAGGTACTACAGGTGGCATCACGAGACAACAACTCTTATCCCTTGTACATAACCCCTCTTTGAAGTGTCACCAAGGCCACGGGCTCAGGCACTGCCACCCGTGACATCCCCGTGAACCCCTCTGAGCCTGATACCCGAGTTCCCCCCGGGCCTGGTCTCGACACATCCAACACTCTGGGTCACTAGCCCTAGTCCTATGGGCTTTGTCCTACTCGTAGGGTTGTTGGGTCTCTAGGACTTGGAATTCCCGCACCCCGTCGGGTGTACTCGTGGTTAGGGGCATAAAGCGTTCCCGGCCACATCTACAGAGCCGGCTCTTTGGTTTCTCTGGTCCAGCCACCAGTGACCTGGGTTCGTCGGGCTCACCTGGTTACTTCTACCGTCCACAGTTTTCAGCTTTTTGAGTTCCCGGCCGACCAATAGTGGTGCAGGCTGCCGGGCCCCGTTTCTCTCAGTCTCTGTTAGTCAGTCCTCAGCTGAAGGGTGTCTTGGCTTGGGGATGCTTTCCCTTCTCCTCCACCCTCCAGAAGCTCTTTCCGTCTACTCCTCTTCTATGAGAAGCTATCGGTTCGTCTCTCTTCAGAAGCTATCATTGTCTCACCCAACTTAGTATTCCAGTGTTTTACTACTGTTCCTCCACCCACTGTCCGGGTTCTGTCTACTTCCCACCCACGTCTGCTACTCCCCCACCCCTCGCCTGGAATGAAGCGACTTAGGCTCAGGGTCGGAGTGTGGGTGTTGTTGGGAGCTGCCCTTCTTACCTGTCCCGCTGCAGTTCACAGTGTGGCTTCCTGGTCGCAGTAGCACCACATGTGATCTGTCCTACACGCATCATATAAGCCACACAGATGCTCTATAAAGATGTAATGTGACGCGGGGCATTAGCGTGGGTGAAGTAGTCTTCTCTGACAACCTAGAATGTTACATGAAGGTGGGGGGCCCGCTATAGTGTGACTTGTACTATGGGGGCTCTATGCTCTTATAGGCTGCATGATTGAGTTGACTATGGCTGGCCAGGACTAGGTGTTGTAAAGTTCAACAAGAGAGACCACCATTCAGAATTATACTCTTACTCATAGGTAACATTGGGTTATAGTATACAGTGGATAGTGGGTGAATAGCTTCATGAACATTTCTCTGACAATATTTAGCATTTTCCTACAGTCTCTTACTTCTACAATCACTTACTTTTTCAATCACAATGTCTAACAGTCTCTTTACCTCTTCCTCTTTACTTGTCTATGTCTCAGCTGTTCTCGGTTCCTTCACCACAACCCAGCTCATTATCACAGTCCAGCCAGTGAGAGTCCTTTTCTGAATCCCCAGTTCCAGATCTTCTTCTCTTTACGTAAACAAGATTGTTAATATGGCTGGATCTTAGACTTCTCTAGTTTTGACACTTTGGTAAAATCCGCCTAGGAGACTCGCCTCGTCTCGTGTATTCTGTCCTGGCCCCTTACCTTTCTGTGCCACAAACCTGGGGCCATACTGCTAGGCATCCTCTCCTAGGACCCATCAGGAGCCGATCACTCTGTCCTTCGGTTAATTCTCTGTACTCTGTCCTCTTTATTTTAGATCACGCTATCCAGCATTTTGGTCTTTTTCTATTTCAGGGACACCCCCTTCATGTGGATCTTCTTACTAACCAGCAGGGTCGGTTTTTAGAGTGGAGCCCTGAGAAAAACGTTAAAGTGGGACCCTTATATCCTCATATATTGCACCATCACACTCAAATATTTAGGTTACATTTACATGCGCTTAGGTCAGACTGGTAAATGAGGGCGATAAACAATATTATGTCCTTCGGTGCTTGTTTTCTTTCTCTTTACACAGAATGATGAAGAATGCTGGACACAGAGTGATCACAAATCACAGACAACAGGATCACATGTATCAGCAGCTCTTCTGCAGTCTGCACCGGACCATGTGCTGCCGAGAACAAGGATTTCTATTCCACCATAAACAATCCAATCACCTGATGATGAGCAGCATTGCTCGGGCGTTAGGTGATTGCCGACATGTTTACACCTGGGAAACTCATCTGTGCATCCTGGAATTATAAATATGGATGCTACATACACACAACACACAGTATGTGACACACATCGCACACACCCATGTATATGACTCACCGTAAGCCGGGTTCTCAGGTCTCAGGTGCTGGCTGTGGTCACGGTTCTGTGCCTGAATCTGTGGGGGCCCGGTGGTCAATGAAGGGTTAAATAAGATTACATAGGAATAAAGTTACAGTTTCGTGACGCCACCTGTAGGGGTCCGGTGATGGCATCGGCGCTGCTTGGACCTCCGGGGGATGGGCTGCAGCAAGATGGATCCGCTCCCTACAGGACGAGCGGGAGTCCCCGGGGTCAGGAGATGTAGTGATGGAATACGGCAGTTCAGTTGACTCTGTAGGTAAATCAGTTAGTAACAGTTCGGAAATTATGCTCGGACACGATGCTCCTCTGCACGGGTCTTTACTTAGTTCTCACACAGTACACTGGTATAACGGTTTTCACTTTCAGATAACGGACCGGGTGGTCCGTGTGATGAACAGTGTCCCTCATAGGCTCCTCAGTGTCTCTCTTAATCTGACTGTCCCTTTTACTCTTTGCTGCCTTCCACGTTCCAGGTCAGGATTCAGAGGAACTTCTGTTGGGCACACGAGCCGTTGGCCTAGCGACTCCCGATGGGTCCCTGGACCTCAATGGTGGGTATCCCTCCCGGTACAGCTGCGGTGATGGAGATTTGTGTGTTGTGCTCCTATGAAGCCCTCAATCACTCCTGTTCTGTAGCACAGCGGTAGATCATCTGCACTGCCTCGGAGCCGGTTCTCCGGGTTTGGACTGGGCTTGGGTCGTCTTTTACCCGTACTGGTTCTCTTGGCCCCCTTCAATTCTGGATCACCAGCTCCTGGTGCCCTCCCTGTTAGCTGTTCTGTCACGACTTGGTTCTTGTTCTTGTCTCTCCCACTTTCTAACTCTTTCTGCTCTTTCCCCACTGCTATGCATCTAACTCTCCTCCCACCACGACCGGTTGCCCGAGAATCGAGTCTCTAATTGGTCCTCTGTCTCTAGATGTTGCATGTGGTACATGGAGCCTTGGGATTAACCTGTTCATCACTGAGACGGAGAATACTGCACCTTCAGTCAGGGGTGCAGTACCCTCCGGTGACGCACTCGTTGCGGGGCGCCACATATACACCGAGCACACACACATATTATATACACACACATGAATACAGAGCACATACATATACATATATATCTTCACATACACACATATCCATACATTCCAGGCTTAATCACAGACAGACACACACAGACAGACACACAGACAGGTACACACACTCTTCCATTTACACTATCGTTCATATAGGATGGGTTCCCCAGGAGAGATGCTCTGTGTCACCTCTTATATTCTGACCAAGAGATTGGAATTGATAATAATTAAGAATTACGATACTTAGAAATGTTTAATAAAATAGGTTTCGCAACCTGGAGAGTCAGTAAGAAGAACGTTTTCATAAGATTATCTAATGAAATGTAGTTTTTAACATAGTCCTCCTATATACTTCATACTAAAGTCTATTTTTCTATTATTACACAAAAAAAGTTAATTTAGAATTATTAAGCCCCATCCTGCTGGTCCAGAATCCCTATGACAACACTTCCTGTCTTGTGTTGTTCTGGGGTCACTAGTAGAAATGTTGACCCTAATGCCTTATAAATTCGGCCTGATAACTGTCTACAAATTTAGGAATTAAGGAGGTGCCCGAACCCTAATTACATCGTATAGATATGATTAGTTTTGTCCGAAGAATGAAGCCTGATGGGGGCGCTCCTACTGCTATCATATGACTATTACAAGGAGTTTACCCCTTTCATCCCAAGGCGATTTTCAGTTTTTTTACCTCTTCTCCTTCCAAGAGCCATAACTTTATTTTTCCACCCATATGGCCGTATGAGGGCTTGTTTTTGTGTGTGCCGAGTTGTACTTTTCAAGGAAACCATTCATTCTACGACCTAAATGTACTGAAAACAATTCCAAGTGTGCTGAAATTGCAAAAAAGTGCAATTTCCTTAGTGTTTTTTGATTTTTTTTTATTACCATATATATATACCCTTGCTGTACGCAACCATAGTTCCTCTCTCGTTGGGTTAGTCCCAACTTTTAACCCTATCAATGCCTACTCGCTACCTGTTGCTGGGCAGAGCAAAGCTTCATCACATAGCAATGCAAATTATTAAACAGCATCAAATCACATCAATACTTGTGTCTTCAAGTGGGAACAGGAGCAACCTTATAAAGACATACTGCATATAGTTTATCAAATTGAAAAATTTACTGCAATTTTAGCTATAGTTAAAGAGGTTTCCCACTACTAATGTGATCCCTTTCTTTTGTCCTAACTTTTCTTAACTAACACTTTCCTAATATACTTCTATCTACCCTGCTCCTGTAAGCTTATCTCTAAATATGCTTGTAAATACCTTTATTTTGATTATAGCTTTCATCCTGCAGACCGGAATAGGACCAACTGAGCAGGGCACATCACGGGTGGGGGCGGGACTGCCTCTCTGTGAGTGATAGCAGTCTGGACACCTCTCTCCTCTCAGGTCCCATCAAACCTGCTCAGTTGGTCCTATTCCGGTCTGCAAAAGAAAGGGATCAAATTAGTAGAGGAAAACCTCTTTAATGAGCCGAGAATAACATTACTCTTTTCTTTTTAAGATTCCATTGAATTGAATGTCCACTATTTATTTATTCAGTTTTGCTTAGAAAAGTCCTTGACATGTCTCAAGATGGAGCCTTGGCTTTACATAGTAATTTCCTATGTGTGTTTCTACATGGGAAAACCGTTCTCCACATATATCTTTGGTTCTTTTAAGTGTTGGCCTAGTAATAACATTTCCTTTCCAAAGGAAAGTCACAGGCGTATAGCTGAGCGTCCTCATTACAAGTTATCACACGGAAGCCTCTCCCTGCAAACTCGGCAAGAAGTGCTGAGATCATTGAGCCGGACAGAGCTGGCAGAGAGTCAAACTGCTCCACAAGTTATATAACTCTGCTATAAAGGATAATATTACCCTCTAACACAAAGCGTAACACGTACAACATGTTGACAGGACGGCGTTCTTGGCTGGATCTTTTGTTGAATTTCCAGGGAAACAGACAACAATGCTTACCTTATACAGTACATGTGTATATGTTCATGAGCCGCCTGATCACACATGGCTGCTGCGCTATCATGGCTGCAAAGTCTCTACATTTTCCTGTGCAATATTGAAAAAAACTCCCAGACTCTCCATAGTCTTACATTGTAAATATGTGTGTCTTTAATCCTGGATCCAATCTCTACATTGCATTGAAAAGCTGCAATGCAGAAACCTGATGTATACAACATTATATTCCCTATACCAGGGACGGACCTACCGTGATGCAGCTGGTTCAGGCTAGGGGGGCCCCTCAAGCCTGCAGGGGGGCCCCCAGCCGACCCCCATTACCCTTTGTCAGAGGAGAGGGGGATAACTGAGGGAAGCTCCCTGCTTCCCTAGGCTGATCCCGTCCCTCCTCTCCTCTGCTGCCCTGGCTCCCAGGACAGGAGCCGCAGCAACTGTTAGCACCGCAGCATCTGTTAGCACCCCCCCCCCCCCCCGCTCCTCGCCGACATTCGCTAGCATCCCCCCCATGGCTTCTCGCTGACACCCGATAGCACCTCCCCACCCCACCCCCACTCCTCACCATCAAATGCTGCACCAGGGCCCTCTTGGCACAAGGTCCGCCACTGCCTTATACTGTATATTGCCCTTATTTAGGTTCTAGAATATTAAACATGGAGAACAGTTCAGTCTCCCCACTCATTTCACTAGCATCATAACTACGAACTAGGGTCGAGTGCTAGCCATTGTATTCTATGAGTCTCCCCACTTGTCATCCATCTTGTAGCTGCGCCCCTATTACATCCTAGGCTAAAGGAAATGTATCATCCGAATTTAGCATAGTGTAGAACTATACACCCTGATTAATTCCAGTGATGTGTCCCTTACTGGGCTGCTTAGGGCATTTTTATAATCACTGATTTATCAGCAAGAGGTTATCACTAGAGGGCTAGTAAATCTGCTGCCAAGTAGTCCTACATATTCATATTCTATATAACCACCCCCACCACTGACTAGCAACCTTCTGACTATGTACAGTGTAAACAAAAAGATGGCAATCACTAGAGGGCTAGTAAATCTGCTGCCATGTAGTCCTCCATATTAATGATCTCTGCATTATCTCACCCCTACCACTGACTAGCAGCTTTCTGGCTATGCACAGTGTACATAGAAAGCTTCCAATCAGTGGTGTGGGCAGGGTTATAAAGAGCTAAGCATTCAGAAAGCTGCTAGATCTGCAAAACTGTAGCAAAAACCCAGTAAGTGACACATCGCTGAAATCAGGGTCTCTACCCCAACATCATACTGTGCTTAAATGGGAAAGAGAAAAAAAACTGGTGACAGATTCTCTTTAAATATAAAAAAAATCCCATCTGAAGCTTGACCAACAATATACTACAAATGTACAGGTATGAGGGGTGGAAGCAGGGGTATAGCTACAACAGGTGCAGGGGTTGCAATTGCACCCGGGCCATGGAGTCTAGGAGGCCCCACCAGTCCCTTTGGCCTATGGAAAAAGACTATTGCTGTTAAAGATTTACAATAATTGGGGCGTCTTGGAGCTTTTGCACCTCGGCCCATGAGCTTCCAGTTACGCCACTGGGTGGAAGGATGGTGAGATACGATTACTTTATAGTGATCCCACACATTATGTTGTGAGCTTTAGTGTAGATGCATCACATGAGGGCTAGGGCTTCTTGCCATTCTTAGGAGAGAGAAGTAGCATAATGTTCCTTATCTGAGAAAAAACTATACATGATCATATGTGGATGAAATAAGGTATATACATGACCACTGCTGCAGATCCACAGGCACACAGAGCCAATAAGTAAAAGAGAGTGAATGATGATTAGTGGTTATTCTGCGCTGCCGGCCAGTAATGATGCTGTACGTTATTAAAAAAAGAAGATTTATTGATTCAACGCGTTTCGAAGCTGTCTTGTTTCTTCATCAGGAATAACCCTAATCTAACTTGTATTTTCTTTTTCCTGATGAAGCGAGGCAGCTTTGAAACGCGTTGAATCAATAAACCATGTATGTTTAATAACGTACAGAATAATTATTGACCGGCAGCGTAGAATAGTCACCAATCGGCCTTCTCTCCTTCCCGCCACTATGGCAATGTTGGCCTGCTGTGCAGAGTTGGCAATGGTCTGGGACACATTGTATAATATTGCTTGGCATTATAGAATACCGTAGGGTTCATTCTGTACACGGACTATAAATATTGTCCCTTGTAGATGGCCGGACATTGGGCTCTTTCTTACAGTTCCCGAAAAGCTTCATAGGAATGTCTTGCTGAGTCTTCTTGTTTGTAACTGTTGTCCAAACAGTAGAAAGGCCTGAGGAGACCGGGTAAGAGAAGGGGGAGGCCTTGGACAAGGGTTGTTCTAGTCTGGGGCGTAACTGGGATGCCAGACATTAAGAACTGGGAGTTCTGCCAAAGGCTTTATCAAAGGAAGCAGATCGCCCGGCAGCTGGAGATGGGAGCTTGCCAGCTGCCTCGCTCTCTTTTTCATTTCTTTATCTTTCCTTTATGTTCTTTTTACTTTCTTACAAACTACATGTATGTTTGTTCTGCTGTGAAGACTGTATGTGTTCTGGGATTCTTTGCCCTTTGTTATTCTCAGGCCTTTTTCCTTAGTCATTCCTTCTGTATAGATCCCTTGACTCACAGTGTTCTTGTCAGTCGAAATGAACAAGAAAATGACAGGTTTATTCCCTTTAGTTCCCTGCAGCCAAGTCGTGACTTCGAGATAGCGGCAATTCCACGCTTGGACATTGCAGCACTGGGTTTCTGCTCCATTCCATGTACTTATATGCAGATAAGACATTAAGCAAACCTTACCTTATTATTCAACTAGTTTATCATTTCAACATTTTATGTAAAATTTCCAATATGAAATATAGTAAAGTGTTTTCAGCAGTCATTACATTGTGTCTTCAATGAAACCTTTATTGATGATCCTCGATACATTGTCTCTCACCCTATTCCCTTACCCAGATTATCTCAGAGTGGTTTCATGTGGGTGACCAGAAAAATGCCCAGTTAGGGGTTACGGTTAGGATTGCCTTTGGGCATTTTTCCTTGTGGATATTTTTCAGGGTGACCAGAAAAATGCCCACAATAAAAATGTCCACAGGATTGGGGTTAGTGTTAAGGTTAAATTTAGGGGTTAGGTGTTAGATTTAAGGAAGGGTTAGGTGTTTGGGTTAGGGGTTAGGGTTAGGAGCTTGGGTTAGGGATTATGGTTAGGGGTTGGTGTTAGCGTTAGGGGTTGGGGTTAGGTGTTTGGGTTAAGGTTAGGGATTAGGGTTAGGGGTTGAGGTTAGGTGTTAGGGTTTAGGGTTAGGTGTTGAGGTTAGGGTTAGGGATTAGGGTTAGGGGTTAGGTGTTGGGGTTAGGTTTAGGGGTTAGGGATTAGGTTTAGAGGTTAGGTGTTAGGGTTAGGGTTAGTTGTTGGGGTCAGAGTTCAGAGTTAGGTGTTGGGGTTATGGTAAGGTGTTGGGGTTAGGGTTAGGTGTTGGGGTTAGGTGTTAGGGGTTAGAGTTGCCTGTGGGCAAATGTTCTTGTGGGCATTTTTCAGGGAACCTCTCATATGAATTTTATGCAGGGTGCCATGACAGGCAAAGTTATCCATACATAGAGTAATATTTTTGGCACTAGTCCCCTATCTGTTGGAAAGTCAATGCACATAGTCCATACAACTCATTGGTGCCTTAATATGAAAGGAACAAAGAATTTATCTTTCATAGATAATGTAATTATCAGATCTAATGATAGGTCATTGATTTGCTTATTCCCTCTCCCTACAGTATTACATATTAAAGTACATGGAAATAGCAGATTCTAATGACTGTGTAGGCTGAAGCATAGAGCATTTGAATACATGTCATCAAGATTATCATTGTGTCAAACCAACCATGCACAGGGGTGTGTTCACTTAACCCTGTAATGCCTACTGTTGCATATTCACATCATAGCAGCTCAATTAATTTGTATACATATGTGTGTATTTTGGAGATTTTAATTCAAGCAATAAGGAGTTAGGCTGCCTTCACATTTGCGGACCCCTCCGCAGCGTTCTGCGGAGGGGATCCGCAATGTGACCGCAGCACCGCAAGCCCCTATCTTTATAATGGGAGCACACGATGCTGCGCTTGACAGCGCAGGACTGTGTGCTCCCATTCACTCCCATATGTGATCTGTGCGCAGGCGGATGCCTGCACACAAATCACCCAGTCTCATCCGCACCACGAACGTGACATGTTGCATTTCTGGTGCGGACAAGAGTGAGTAATTTGTGCGCAGTCATTCGCCTGCGCACTGATCACATATGGCAGTGAATGGGTGCGCACGGTCATTCATTGTCAAGCACAACACCGTGCGCTCCCATTGTAAAGATAGGGGCTTGCGGTGCTGCGCTCACATTGCGGATCCCCTCCGCAGAATGCTGCGGAGGGGTCCGCAAATGTGAAGGCAGCTTTAAAGAGGTTTTCCATTACTAATGCGATCCCCTTTCTTTTGTCCGAACTCTTCCTTACTAACACTTTCCCAATATACTTCTGCTATCTACTCTGCTCCTGTAATCTGATCTTTAAGAAGCTTGTAAATACCTTTATTGTTGTATGAAAAATTATACAAATTTTATTGAATCTTTATGGTTGTTGTAGCTTTCATCTTTCCGGCTGCAGACTGGAATCGGACCAACTGAGCAGGGCCCATCACTGGTGGGAGCAGGGCTGCCTGTCTGTGAGTGACACTGGTGGGAGCGGGGCTGCCTGCCTGCCTGTCTGGGAAGGTACCTTTACACGCCGCGACGGCAGGCTGGATACATCCCGCTACTTCACGTGCACGAGCACGCTCAAACGGCTACAAACGGTGAACGCATCTCCTTTACACGCCGCGACAAGGTGCGCTACGCCACGCTACATCTATAGCTAGCTACATCGCCGGGTGTGTCAAGTAGCCAGCTGTAGCTTAGCGTACCACGTTTACACAGCGCTACAATAAGCTAATATGGGCGGACCTGGTACAGCAGGGACAGCACATAGGCGTGCCACAATCTTGGATTACGAGCCGTCCGTACGATGATAGGACAGCGCAATATCATCATGATTGGCCAGGCATCGCAGGAGGCTGAGACATCCAGCACGCTCGAGCGATTGTGTAGTGTGACTGGTCAGCTCCTTAAATATGCCGCCCTAGGCAGCGACTACCAATCGTCATGCAGGAGCTTCCTCCAATGATCGGTGATGAGGCGCGGTATCCCGGAGCCTGGGTCACGCCTTAGCTACATTGCAGCTACAGCCCCGGGTGTCCAGAGTTCCCTTCCGTTGCCTCTTTACACGCCGATACAGCTCGCTACCATCGGCGTTGTAGCCATCAGTTTTCGAGCAGACCTAGGAAACAGATGTATCTGTTGCCGGCTGCAGCGTCACGTCTTCAGACGCCGCTACGACGGGCTACATTGGCGCTACAAGCTACATTTGTAGCCTGTAGCGGGATGTATCCAGCCTGCCGTCGCGGCGTGTAAAGGGCCCCTGAGTGACAGCAGTCTGGACAAGCATGTTAAGATCACATTTCTCACCTCTCAGCCCACACCAGTTATGTGTCCTGCTCTGTTAGTCCAAATCCTGTATCTAGACCAAGGATCAAAGCTGCAACATTAATAAAGGTATTTATGAGCCTCAGAGAGATCAGTGTACATGAGCAGGGTAGGTAGCAGAAGTATATTTGGAAAGTGTTAGGGAGAGTTAGGACAAAAGAAAGGGGATCACATTAGTAGTGGTAAACCTCTTTAAGAGTGGTGCATTATACCAATCTGTGCACATATTGCTGCTTGCACTATCTATCTGGCTCACACCTTTTGAGAAATACAGGGCCAAAATCCAAAAGTCATAGTCTTTACACCTGGCGATGTGTCCCTAATACTCTTCTTATGATAGGAATGAGGGGAAGATAACCTCTGTTGATTTTAATGCGATAGACCTTCTCTTCCCCCAAAGTGTCTTTTTTAAAGCTTGGAAATCCCCTTAAAAGACTTATTTTCTTAAATCACTTTATTGGATAGTTCTGACATTTTTAATGAGTCCTATTTGGGTTGTCCGGTAGTGAGAACATAGTTCTTGTTTGTACATTGTTTAATAATCTTTGGCTTATTAAAAACATAAGGAAGTTAAAAAGATTTTTTAAAATAAATACTGTTTGCCATAAACTGTTTATTTCTCTACCTGGGAGAGGAATGTTCTGTATAGATATTACCAAATGACATATCCCCAGTCACCAGCGGAGGATGCTATCAATAGATAATAGGGACACATATGTAACTGGCTCCAGTCAATAATCACTTTACTTTCTCAAACAATTGAATCAAAGCATATATTAATCTAGAATTAATCTAGAATTATTCTAGAATCATAGAATTAAACAACTGTTTAGGGAGGAAGCTAATGACAGCATAAATGATAAAATAACATGTAGTAAGCTTGTATGCTCCCCCTGGTGGTGGCTGAGGGCAGTCAAAATGTATATATTACATCTGTCTATGCAAAGGATTTGTAGTTCCACTAGTAAACTAAGCCCCATAAAGATATTTTAGAACATTAGTAAAACTTCTATCTCCTTCTTTCTCTAAAGGAAATACTTTGCAAAAAGAAACAAAAAATCCATCCACCTGTGAATTCATCAACTCCTTTATAACTTCTATCTGTTGCTGCATTTCCAAGAGATTAGTGTTTTCATTCATGTATAACTGAGGCACAAAGCACTTAAGGAGCCACTTCTTGCCAAGGTTGTTTTCCCACCCAACACCAGCCTCTTTAGCTTGTTTTGATAGCTCTTTGCCTGTTAGTGATGGGCAGTTGGTGATCCAGCGTCCTTGGCTGTGCTCACCAAAAGGAGCTGGATCTTTTGGATCCGAAATGGCTCCCTATTAAATATGTGTTCAAAACCAGTTGAACACATATTTCAGATGACGATGATGGCGACAAAAGTCCACCCACCTTTGGTCAAAACCACACCCACTTGCAAATTACAAATTATATTGATGAGTGAGTAGGGTTTTGTTGAGCTGAGTGGGTTTATGGACGCCAAACACCAGAATTTTATGCAAAGTAAGAGCCATTAAAAGAATTTAGTGGCTATCATTTGTGTGCCGATTCCCGTGATTCACAGCAGGGAGCTGGCTCTTTGTGTTGGATCTGATGACACATCACAGCCAACTGTCACATACCAGCAGGAAGGACAGCGCCACAGGCATGGGTAGTGATGAAAACAAACCTCTTTATTCCATGGTCGTGCAGCAACGTTTCGACCATCCACACGTGGTCTTTTTTTTTTTTTTTCTTATTACATCACAGCCAACTGTGTGATGTCAGAAGCCAGGCAAGGAAATCTACCAATCAAGTTAAAGAGGCTGGTTGTGGGCAAGAAAACAACCTCAGAAGGCAGAGGTTTGGGAAGGAGAGAAAAAGAGGAAGCAATGGAGAGAAAGGGATAGATTCAGAGGGAGAGACAAAGAGAGAGAGATAGAGAAGGAGAGTAAACGTAAAAGGGTTTTTTAAGTCTAAATTAACAAGTCTGCAGACACTCTGTGTGTCTCTTTATGTGACTGTAGACTTGTGAATCCTCACATCTGATGCACTATGGGGATTCACCAGTGTCAGAGCCAGGAAAGGCAATCACGTGGACTTGAGTGTGTGATAGGCAGACTCCTGGCCATATTCCGAGTAGATGGATTGAATACACTTGCATTGAGCAAGGCTGAGCCTATCTCATCGGATTCTAGCCAGGAGTATGCATATTACATACTTGCGGCCATGTGATCGCCTTTCCTGGATCTGACACTGGTGAATCCCCATAGTGCGTGAGATGTGAGGATTCACAAGAGTGCAGTCACAACGAAAGACATAAGCAGTGCCTGCAGACTTGTCATTTTAGACCAAAGAACCCCTTTAAGTAATTCCCTGTAAGACAATATCAGTGAGACCGACCATCTGATATGTGAATGTGTTTGGTAGTTTCCCAACTCTTCCCTAACAGATAATCTTTAGGTAGCACATGTAGCTCTTCCTGGAGATTGTTCACCAGAGGAGCCTTACTACAATTTACTTTTCTCTCCTTATGCAGAACACATACAGATCCAGGCGAATTCAGTGTAACTGTGTATAAGGATAGGACACATCAATTCACACTGGTGCCAAGTCTCTGCCGAGAATGGGGGCTGACTTCCCTCTATTTTAGGACTTATCCACCATCTTCAGTTAGACTTTTAGGCCATGTGCACACGTTCAGTATTTGATGTGTTTTTTACCTCAGAATTTGTAGCCAAAGCCAGGAGTGGATAATTAAATACAGAAGTGGTGATGTGTTTTTATTAGACTTTCCTCTGATTGCTCCACTCCTGGTTTTGTCTACAAATCCTGAGGTAAAAAACTCATCAAATACTCAGCGTGTGCACATGGCCTTATGGGTAATATGACACAAAAGGGTAATTGGCTGCAACCTGGATTCATATCAAGACTGGAATTGATTGTTATGAACATCTTTGGGTAGAGACCCTTTCCCCCTCTCCCCTTCTCGGCCGCTGGACCCCAACAGATATAATTTGCTGACTGACATTACAATGACATAGTTGCCATTTGCGTTCTGTCGCTTGGAAGCCCTGACAGAATTCTAAATCTTGTGCCGGAAATCTCAATGAATGGAAAGTTCTTTTCTCTAACTCTGGGAAGGGAAAACCTCATTATCACAACCTGGTAGCACGAGCACCAGCTGATGTATGAGATTCATAGTGTTCTCCTAGGAACACAGGAATGGAGGAATGAGCCTGAGTGCGTCCTGTTTCCTGCTATTATGTAACAGGCTACAAGTCTGACCATCATAGAAAGAATAAAGAGCTGAGGGCTCAATGTCACAAACATGTCCTGAAAAAACAGAAATGCCCAGTAGAGTTGTGCACATCACCTTCATTATACTGATCAGGTTATTGCACTGTCAACACCATAATGTTGTGTCCATGTCACTATATATAGCAAGAAATTGTAAAGATATTATCTAATCCTTAAAGGGAAGTGAACCTGCCTCCCAAATCCTGGCTGCACTATTGCAAAGCAAACAGACTTTAAAGTTCCAACCATAGCTAGAGAGGAGACTAGACCGGTGTCGCTCCCTAGAAGGCTCATCAGAGCACCTCAGATGATTGACAGGACTCTCAATCATCTGCCCATGGGCCACATCTGGCTGTTCCAGTCTTGCCCACAAACCAAGATAGCCTAAGGGCCAAAGGGACGGCATCATGACCTCCCCACCTGCACCCTGATATCACTACTATCTGTATCCACAGGATGAATGCATTGGTGGAAGATGGAGATGTCAGCTCTTTCTTCCACCAATCAGCATGTGCAATGATGGCAGTGAGATGAGTATCTGTATTTTTTTAAATATATGTGTTCCTATATATAGGGGGCTATGTGAGGGTTCGTGTTTACATAGGCTGTGTGGGGCTTCACATTCTATATAGTGGGCTATGTGGGTCCTCACACAGTATGTAGAGACTATATGGGGGCTCACACTGTATACTGGGGACTATGTGGGGGCTTAGACAATATATTTGTAGGGTCTCATACTGTATATAGAGAGGCTATGTGGGGGCTCGTACTCTATGTAGGCATGGCGCTCCTGCGATCTGATTGCCACAGAGGGGTACTGCACCCATTCAATGGGTGTGGTATTCTTGTTCTCAATAAACGGGATGGTAAGTCCAAGATACCCACAAAAGCACCCAACACACCCAGGCCTCAGGTAGTCAGTGGGACGGTGGGGAGAGAGTTGGAGGGTGGGAAGTTAGTTAGAGCAGTCAGAGAAACAAGTAGTAGGAGAGTCGAGAGGAAGCAGTGAAAGGGGAAGGATCTGGAGGACTTGAGCGGAGAGGAGCTCGTCCTGGGACCCGGAACAGCAGACTGCAGAAAGGCAGAGGGAGCCCTAGGGGCACGGGCAGTGAGCAATCCACCCGTGCACCTGAATCTGAAATGAAGCAGAAGGGCAGGTTGAGTACCAGGGGACCGGCCCTGAAGGTGGCGAGGAGACTTTACGCTCCAACTACGGAACCAGAGGCCACGAGATCTAGAGGAGCTGTAGCCAACTCCCAACACATCCACGGTGAAGGTAGCTGTACTAGGTTCAGGGACACGGCCGGTTGCACGACAGGACTCGTGGCTGCTGGATTGGGGCACTGTGTGTGGAGGCACGAGAAGGAGTGAGGCGTACAAGCAGCGCTCAGAGAGCAAGCAATCTGAGAAGAAAGGAACATAAAGGGGGTGTCTTGGACGAGCTATGCTTGCTGTTGAGGACTATCCAGACTAAGAATGTGCAAGGACAGTGCTCTATAACACCGCCAAGTGAAAGCTAAATAAACCGGGTTTAGAACTCAGAACTGTGTGTGAGACTATTCATTTCCCGCCTGCGGATCAGTAGACTGATCAGATGCGCAGGCCGCAGAAGTCCTGCCAGAGAATCGTTACAATTCCCCTATCCCGCCGAGAACAAACCTGCTGGCCCTCCATCATCTGAACATCACACCGGTAGCCCTTGGGAACCACTTCACTCATGGGGAGTGAAACCACCAAAGCTGCCATCTCATCATCCCCAGAAGTCCCGCACCACAGCATCTGCCATCACTAGCTGAATACCACGAGTGGCGTCACGACAACCATCCCAAAACCCGTTTCTCCCTTCAAACTTTTATTCACACTGCCAGGGCCACGACCCCGGTGACTCCCCCGCAGAAGAGCTGTTAGCTCGGTCTCCGAGTACCCCAGGCCCTGGGTAGGGGCGTGTCATAGGGGTCTATGTGAAGATTCATATTGTGTAAAAGGTACTATGTGAGGGAATATACTGTATATAGAGGCTATGTGGGGGCTCCTACTATATATAGGCCATGTAAGGGCTCATATTGTACATAAGCTGCTATGTGAGGGCATATACTGTATATACAGAGGCTATGGGGAGGCTTATACTATATAAGGGGTGATGTGGGGGTTTATTATGTACATAGTGGATTATGTGTTTTTTTTTTTACTGTTTATAGGTGTTCTGTGTGGGGGATCATACTGTATATAGTGGGTGTTACGCCAGCCACTAGTCACAGACAAGCCGTGAGCTGGGTAATCAAACATTCTCAGCTCAGACCAAGACAGTGTGTTGTGAACACAGTGTACTTTCACACTACGATTTTGTGCAATCCGACGCTGTCCGATATAAATCGAACAGCATCGGATCCAAACTGATCCATGCAATCGGATGCCAAATAGGCATCCGATTCCCACATTTTGCAGGATCAGTTTGGCCAGCTCCTCCTGTCATCCGGCTCCTCTCTGCCTCCTGTCACCTGTCTGTCCCCTGTTCTCCCCTGCTCTACCCCAGTACTCCCGCTTCTCCCTCTTCTCCCCTGTATTTTCTTGATCTCCCCCGGTAACCCCCCGCTTCTCCCCTGTGTTTCCCCCTCTTCTCCCCTCTCCTCTGGACTAAAAAATAAAAAAACATCTTTATTCTCACCTGTCCACGAGTCCCCGGGGTCTCCAGCTATATCTTCTGATCCTTACAGAACCTTGCGTGATGTCACAGTCACATGGCCGGTTACCGTGGTAATCGTTCATGTGACTGTGACATCAAGGCAGGTCCTCCAGGAGGTGCTGGAGACGCCGGGGGACTCGTGGACAGGTGAGCATACATATTCTTTATTTTTA
The DNA here is from genome assembly GCA_033576535.1 of Allobates femoralis. Taxonomy (NCBI): domain Eukaryota; kingdom Metazoa; phylum Chordata; class Amphibia; order Anura; family Aromobatidae; genus Allobates; species Allobates femoralis. Next base: position 53,097,362 of record JARQOC010000008.1, on the reverse strand, counting down.
ACCCCTGCTTTACTTAATTTTACTTCCGCAATGTATGTATATACATTGCGGAAGTGAAATTAGATGGTTAGGAGCATGCTCAGTACACTAAAATCGGGTCTGAGGAGACATCAGATGTTTCCTCGGACCCTGCTCCATAGGGCCCATGTTAAAAACCACGGATCGGATCAGATTTGGCCTAATTGCCATCCGATCGGTCAGATCCGATTCCATCCGGTCTTTGATTCGGATGCAAAAATCGGAGCAGTCTCCGATTTTTGCACTGGAAAAAAATCGGAAAAAATCGGATCGGACGCAATTCGGATGCTATTAGTGCACATCCAATTCGGTCCAATCCCCGTAGGACGACATGGGGCAAATTCGGATCCGATGCTGTCCGATTTATATCAGACAGCGTCGGATTGCACAAAATTGTAGTGTGAAAGCAGCCTAAGGGGAAAGACAAAGGTGTAGTTAGGTCATGTTCCAAGGTCAGAATACCTGGATGATAGTGGATCAAAGCAAAGAGGCAAGGCAGATGGATGGTCAGAGATGGTCCAATGTCCGGCAGCAATAACTCAAAACATAGAGCACAGATAAACGAGGCCAACATGCACCAATGAGCAAAATGCTACGACTGGCAGTGGGACTAATTAACTGCTCAGCTAAGTAGCAGGGCAACTGGTTAAAACAGGGAACACATGAAAAAGCCTATCTCAGATTAGTCATCTGAGCTGTCAATCAACTCACTGACTGCTCAGCATGCCCCAGCATTAGATTGGTTGACTGAACTGTCACTCAGTAAACTGTCAGCTCAGCACAGAGCTCATGTGGCTCTTCGTGAAAATGAATTGCCCATCCTTGCTCTAGGGGAGAGAAACTATCAAACAAGTGCCACCCAGGAAATATAGAAATGAATGCAAAGCCAAAATCCCATCTATATACTTTTCTCTGATACAGTATTGCCTTTAAGCCTCAGCTGGTCTCTGTCCTCGCTTTGCCCCAGTCAGTAACTATACTCAGCTCTACGGTGATGAGGGGTAAACACTACATCAGGCTGCAGATGAATTTCCATCAGGGCATTAATTCCTGGCTGTGTTGCTAGGCTCGTATTTCCCATGAAGCATTGTTTTTAATACTCTATACTCAGCTGGGTCTCTTTAAATGAAATATGTTATCTATGGCATAATGTAAATACAGGGACCCTAATTCCAGTAATATACCAGTTACCAGGCTGCTTGCTGTAGTTTTGATCAAAAATCACAGTTTTATCAGCAAGAGATTATCACTAGAGGTCTAGTAAACCAGCTGCCATATAGTCATGTATATTCATGAGCTCTATAACCCTGCCCCCACCACTGATTGGCAGCTTTCTGCCACTGCACAATATACACAGGATGCAGCCAATCAGTGGTGTGGGCGGGGTTATAGAGCATTAAGATAATGGGTAGATCTGCTGCAGAGGATACTGGTATTTTATCAAGACTGCATCAAGTGGCCCAGTAAGTGACACATCGCTGGAATTAGGGTCTCTGCTCCTACAATATGCTGCTCCCACATGGGAAAGCAAAAACCTGGTGACAGATTTCCTTAAAGAGGCCCAGCGCTATGTATGTATCTGGGAATTCCTGGACGGCCGGCGCTGTAACAATAATAATAGGTCTCCTTCCTGCTGCTATTTATATTCTCCTCTCAGTAGAGCGGGACACATGCATGATAGATAACGGGGTTATTTCTTGACTTCTCAGAGAGTGGACCTCTAGTTGTTTACTGCTCGGTATGGACAGACATACAGACATTCGCACTTTCATGCTATAGACGTTTTCTACTTCTCACTATTTTACTTCACCTCTCACTTCAGTTATCTGTTCTCAGATTTGATTGATTTTATAGAATATTTATATTTTGTTTAAGTGTGAATTGTTCATTAGGAGGCTGCACCTGAGTTGCAGCTGAAAATTTACCAAAATTTGCTCAAACTGTAGCATCTAACTTTAAACCTACACTGTGTGCAGAATTATTAGGCACATGAGTATTTTGATCCCATGATACTTTTTATACATGTTGTCCTACTCCAAGCTGTATAGGCTTGAGAGCCAACTACCAATTAAGTAAATCAGGTAATGTGCATCTCTGTAATGAGGAGGGGTGTGGTCTAATGACATCAACACCCTATATAAGGTGTGCTTAATTATTAGGCAAATGCCTTTCCTTAGGCAAAATGAGTCAGAAGAGAAATTTGATGGACTCTGAAAAGTCCAAAATTGTGAGATGTCTTGCAGAGGGATGCAGCAGTCTTGAAATTGACAAACGTTTGAAGCGTGATCACCGAACAATCAAGTGTTTCATGGCAAATAGCCAACAGGGTCACAAGAAGTGTGTTGGGAGAAAAAGGCGCAAAATAACTGCCCATGAATTGAGGAAAATCAAGCGTGAAGCTGCCAAGATGCCATTTGCCACCAGTTTTGCCATATTTCAGAGCTGCAACGTTACTGGAGTATGAAAAAGCACAAGGTGTGCTATACTCAGGGACATGGCCAAGGTAAGAAATACTGAAAAACGACCACCTTTGAACAAGAAACATAAGATAAAATGTCAAGACTGGGCCAAGAAATATCTTAAGACTGATTTTTCAAAGGTTTTATGGACAGGTGAAATGAGAGTGACTCTTGATGGGCCAGATGGATGGGCCAGAGGCTGGATCAGTGAAGGACAGAGAGCTCCACTTCGCCTCAGACGCCAGCAAGGTGGAGGTGGGGTACTGGTATGGGCTGGTAACATCAAAGATGAACTTGTGGGACCTTTTTGGGTTGAGGGTGGAGTGAAGCTCAACTCCCGGACCTACTACCAGTTTCTGGAAGACAACTTCTTCAAGCAGTGGTACAGGAAGAAGTCGGTATCGTTTAAGAAAAACATGATCTTCATGCAGGACAATGCTCCATCACACGCATCCAACTACTCCACAGCGTGGCTGGCGAGTAAAGGTCTAAAAGAAGAAAAAATAATGACATGGCCCCCTTGTTCACCTGATCTGAACCCCATAGAGAACCTGTGGTCCCTCCTAAAATGTGAGATCTACAGGGAGGGAAAACAGTACACCTCTGGGAACAGTGTCTGGGAGGCTGTGGTGGCTGCTGCACGCAATGTTGATCGTAAACAGATCAAGCAACTGACAGACTTTATGGATGGAGGCTGCTGAGTGTCGTCATAAAGAAAGGGGGCTATATTGGGCACTAATTTTTTGGGTTTTGTTTTTGCATGTCAGAAATGTTTATTTCTAAATTTTGTGCAGTTAAATTGGTTTACCTGGTGAAAATAAACAAGTGAGATGGGAATAGATTTTGTTTTTATTAAGTTGCCTAATAATTCTGCACAGTAATAGTTACCTGCACAAACAGATATCCTCCTAAGGCCCCTTTCACATCAACGTTATTTTTAAATCGCGGCAGATGCGGTGAAAAAACCGCATCTGCCGCGATTAACGCATAACCGCGACACCTGCAGCACAGTTGCGGCAAGCCCCATGCAAAGTCTATGGGGCTTGCGGTAAGGGTGCGGCAGGTGCGGTATCGGCACTTGCGGCAGGTGCGGCCGCAAAAAAAACCGCGGCTGACCGCGTTTTTTTTCGCGGCCGCACCTGCCGCAAGTGCCGAAACCGCACTTGCCGCACCTGCTGCACCCTTACCGCAAGCCCCATAGACATTGCATGGGGCTTGCCGCAACTGTGCCGCAGGTGTCGCGGTTATGCGTTAATCGCGGCAGATGCGGTTTTTTCACCGCATCTGCCGCGATTTAAAAATAACGCTGATGTGAAAGGGGCTAAGATAGCTAAATCTAAAAAAAACACTCCAACTTCCAAAAATATTAAGCTTTGATATTTATGAGTCTTTTGGGTTGATTGAGAACAAAGTTGTTGATCAATAATAAAATAATCCTCTAAAATACAACTTGCCTAATAATTCTGCACACAGTGTATTTATATGTTTCAAGCATTTTTGAAGAGACAAGTGACGTAGTACAGCAAAGGGATCCACCAGGGATTCTTTTGTTTTCTGGAGGGCCAGTCCGATCCTGATGACTCTTAATGAATTAGGCTTCCTATCACTGCGCCTCCCCATATTACTGGAGGGCTGAAGGACATTTCTTGAATAGAACGTAACTTGTGAAGAATTAGTCAGGAGGTCTTGACCCAGCGATGTCCTGCCCATGCTCCGCTCACTCTGCTGGATATTGTCAGGAGTCGATAAATCACTACATTTTTGCACAACTTTGAGTTGCACAAACGTTTTGCAACTTTTCAAAGTGAAATCTGTTGGAACACAGATGATCCAGGCCTTAAGGTGCTGTCACACAGCACAACCTGGCCAGCGATGTCGGAAGCGATGCGCGGGTGCCCGCTCGGTTCCGACATCGCTGGCCAGCTGTCACACAGCAACACTGCGGTATAGGCTGGATCGCCGCTGACATCGCTCTGGCGATGTCACACGGCGCGATCCAGCCTAATCGCAGGTCGCAGGTTGTCAGGTTTACAGTTCTTCCCGTAAACCTGACAACCTGCGACTAGCGATAAAACGCGGTCGCGTCGCGCTGTCACACAGCGCGACGTCGCTAGCGACATCGCTGGTACGTCACTTTTCCGGCGATGTTGCTAGCAACGTCGCCTGGTGTGACAGCACCATTAGACTTTTATGGTTAGAGATGACCACCAGTGTCACTGGGAATCTCCTGACCTCCTGACCTCCACCCTCTAGATGACCATTAGTGTCACAGGGAATCTCCTGGCCTCCACCCTCTAGATGACCACTAGTGTCACTGGGAATCTCCTGGCCTCCACCCTCTAAATGACCTCCAGTGTCACTGGGAATCTCCTGGCCTCCACCCTCTAGATGACCACCAGTGTCACTGGGAATCTCCTGGCCTCCACCCTCTAGATGATCACCAGTGTCACTGGGAATCTTCTGGCCTCCACCCTCTAGATGACCACCAGTGTCACTGGGAATCTTCTGGCCTCCACCCTCTAGATGACCACCAGTGTCACTGGGAATCTTCTGATTCCACCCTCTAGATGAACACCAGTGTCACTGGGAATCTCCTGGCCTCCACCCTCTAGATGACCACTAGTGTCACTGGGAATCTCCTTACCTCCACCCTCTAGATGACCACTAGTGTCACTGGGAATCTTCTGGCCTCCACCCTCTAGATGACCACCAGTGTCACTGGGAATCTTCTGATTCCACCGTCTAGATGAACACCAGTGTCACTGGGAATCTTCTGGCCTCCACCCTTTAGATGACCATCACTGTCACTGGAAAGCTTCTGGCCTCCACCTTCTAGATGACCACTAGTGTCACTGGGAATCCTCTGGCCTCCACCCTCTAGATGACCACCAGTGTCACTGGGAATCTCCTGGCCTCCACCCTCTAGATGACCACCAGTGTCACTGGGAATCTTCTTGCCTCCACCCTCTAGATGACCAACAGTGTCACTGGGAATCTTCTGATTCCACCCTCTAGATGAACACCAGTGTCACTGGGAATCTTCTGGTCTCCACCCTCTAGATGACCACCAGTGTCACTGGGAATCTTCTGATTCCACCCTCTAGATGAACACCAGTGTCACTGGAATCTTCTGGCCTCCACCCTTTAGATGACCATCACTGTCACTGGAAAGCTTCTGGCCTCCACCCTCTAGATCAGGGTGGGGAACTCCAGTCCTCAAGGGCCGCAAACAGTTCAGGTTTTCACGATTTCCTTAGTATTGCACAGGGATTGGAATCATCACCAGTGCAAGTGATTATGTTATCACCTGTGCAATACTAAGGAAATCCTGAAAACATGCACTGTTTGCGGCCCTCGAGGACTGGAGTTCCCCACCCCTGCTCTAGATGACCACTAGTGTCACTGGGAATCTTCTGGCCTCCACCCTCTAGATGACCACCAGTGTCACTGGGAATCTTCTGGCCCTCCACCCTCTAGATGACCACCAGTGTCACTGGGAATCTTCTGATTCCACCCTCTAGATGAACACCAGTGTCACTGGGAATCTCCTGGCCTCCACCCTCTAGATGATCACTAGTGTCACTGGAATCTCCTTACCTCCACCCTCTAGATGACCACTAGTGTCACTGGGAATCTTCTGGCCTCCACCCTCTAGATGACCACCAGTGTCACTGGGAATCTTCTGATTCCACCCTCTAGATGAACACCAGTGTCACTGGGAATCTTCTAGCCTCCACCCTTTAGATGACCATCACTGTCACTGGAAAGCTTCTGGCCTCCACCCTCTAGATGACCACTAGTGTCACTGGGAATCTTCTGGCCTCCATCCTCTAGATGACCACCAGTGTCACTGGGAATCTCCTGGCCTCCACCCTCTAGATGACCACCAGTGTCACTGGGAATCTTCTGGCCTCCACCCTCTAGATGACCACCAGTGTCACTGGGAATCTTCTGATTCCACCCTCTAGATGAACACCAGTGTCACTGGGAATCTTCTGGCCTCCACCCTTTAGATGACCATCACTGTCACTGGGAAGCTTCTGGCCTCCACCCTCTAGATGACCACCAGTATCACTGGGAATCTCCTGGCCTCCACCCTCTAGATGACCATCAGTGTCACTGGGAATCTCCTGACCTCCACCCTCTAGATGACCACTAGTGTCACTGGGAATCTCCTGACCTCCACCCTCTAGATGACCACTAGTGTCACTGGGAATCTTCTGGCCTCCACCCTCTAGATGACCACCAGTGTCACTGGGAATCTTCTGGCCTCCACCCTCTAGATGACCACCAGTGTCACTGGGAATCTTCTGGCCTCCACCCTCTAGTTGACCACCAGTGTCACTGGGGATCTTATGGCCTCCATCCTCTAGATGACCACTAGTGTCACTGGGAATCTTCTGGCCTCCACCCTCTAGATGACCATCACTGTCACTGGGAATCTTATGGCCCCCACCCTTTAGATGACCACTAGTGTCACTGGGAATCTATTGGCCTCCACCCTCTAGATGACCATAAATGTCAATGGGATTCTTCTGGCCTCCACCCTCTAGATGACCACCAGTGTCACTGGGAGTCTTCTGGCCTCCACCCTCTAGATGACCACCAGTGTCACTGGGAGTCTTCTGGCCTCCACCCTCTAGATGACCACCAGTATCACTGGGAATCCTCTGGCCTCCACCCTGTAGATGACCACCAGTGTCACTGGGAATCTTCTGGCCTCCACCCTCTATCAGGAGCAGATTATCTAATGACTGGAACCAAACCGTGTAATGTCATCAGACAACATGCGGTTATTGATATTAGAAGCATTACACGCACTTCTCTGTCTGGAGATTAACATTCCACTGGCTTTACTCAGATTCTGCTCCAATTACATGTTAGTGCCTGACCTTATTTCCAAAACACTCCTGTTATTATATAATTGCTTGGCACATATTTCCATGCACGCCTGTAATCGGCAGAGACGTGTATCACATTGTATGTACCTGCTTTTATATCATCAGCAAATACAAGGAGAAGCCAGAAATGATTTCTTAAACCAATGTTATGTGGAATTCACCTTCATAGAGGTCTGTGGGACAAGGTCTATTAACGCCCTCCCAAAGAGGGACACAGACTTTATTTACCATAACATATTGGGCAATCAATAAATATGGTAACCCCCTTTCTAATGGGAGAAGGAAATATTAAGATTTTTTTAACATATTTGGGAGCACACAGGATAAGAGAAGTTCTGTAAAACAGATTTATGTTAGAGTCATAATAAATATGCCATTTTCCTTCAGAGAGGAACTCTAGTGTCATCTATTGGAAGTAGCAACCCTAAATGTCAAAAGTGACCCTTAAATGAGCCTTGCAATATGACTTAAGTCGTTAAAGGGTCACTTTTGACTTTTAGGATTGCTACTTCCAATAGATGGCATTAGAGTTCAAGTCTACTTCCTCACTAAAGAGATACTTGCATTTTTTATTTCCCAGAGGAGCATTGTGGCTGTAAGTCTCACCATTACTGGCATGCCGGATTGGTGTGTCACTCCCATAAGAAGAAAAGCTTAACCCTGAGAGTCATAATAACAAATTACACATGAAGAGGACCTGTCACCAGTTTGTCTCCACAATTTAGAGATAGTATTCTATTTTGTGAAAATCTTCCATTTGGAACTAATGATATGTGTCTTTTTATTTAATGCTGCTTTTTTTATAAGAAGGTATTACTTGCATGGTGATGATTCAGGGTAGCCTAAAGATACGCCCACAAAGAATCCTCTGAGCCACACCCACTTGGTTAAGATCATAAAATTAGTGCTAAACTTATAAATCTGTGACACGCCCTGTGGGGGCCGTGGGATACTCAGTGCCAGGTCTGACGATGTTGTCGGGGAATGGGATGTCACAGTGGCATGACCCCGTCTGTGGCCCCGGAGTGGTCAATAAAAGGGGAAGACGTTCATGGAATAGGGGATTTATAGAGATTTAGGGGTGTTTGTCATGACGCCATCCATGGTGTTAGACTATTGATGGTCGAAGCTGCAGATCGGGACCTCTGGGGATGGTGGAATAGCAGCTGTGATGGTTTCGCTCCTCACGGGTGGAGCGGTTCCCCAGGGCATCCGGTGTAGAGGTCTTGGTGATAGGGGAATCCAGCGGGACTAATCTGGCAGCAGGGAGGTATCAGAGTGACTCACGTGCAGGTCCCTGCTGCCTGCACGGCTTATCAGTCTACCGCTCCTCAGGCGGGAAATGAACAGTCTCACACATGGTTCTGTGTTCCAAACCCGGTTTACTTAGCTTTCACTCTGCTAGCACCACAGTGTACTGTTCTGGTTCGTTCGCAGTCCGGATAGTCCTCAGCAACCAGAATAGTTTATCCAAGACACCCACTTTGTGTTCCTTCCTTCTCGAGTTGTTCTCTCTCTCAGCGCTGCCTGTTGCGGCTCCGCAAACAGTGCCCCAATCCAGCAGCCACAAGTCCTGTCGGGCAACCGGTACCAAGTCCCCTGACCCTAGTATGGCTACCTTCTCAGCAGATGTGTCGAGAGTCGGCCACAGCTCCCTTAGATGTCGTGGCCTCCGGTTCCGTGGTTGGAGCGTAGAGTCTCCTCACCACTTTCAGGGCCGGTCCCCTGGTTCTCAACCTGTCCTTCCGTTTCACTTCAGACTCGGGCGCACGGGTGGATCGCTCACTACCCGCGCCCCCGGGGCTCCATTTGTTTCTCTGCAGTCTGTTGTTCTTGGGCCCGGGACGAGCATCATCTCCGCTCAAGTCCTCCACTCTCCTCCATACTCTCTCACTTACTCGCCATCTTACCCCTTACTTCCTGTTGTCTTTCGTTTTGTTTTTATCTACTCCCCTACTTCCTGACTGCTTCCCTACTAACTTCCCACCTCTCTCTCCACCGTCCTGCTGACTACCTGGGCTTTCCCTGTATCGGGTCCGCCCGCCGTCCCCGGGACCGGTTGTGTTGAGTGATTTTGTGGGTGTCATCCCGTTTAGTGAGAACAGGAATATTACACTCGTGGATTGGGTGCAGGACCCTTCTGTGGCGACCAGACCGCAGGAGCGCCACATCTGTGTCTCTGGAACCGGATAATGGATTAAAAAACATAATAATAATGCAAAGTGAGAATTCCTAGTGAGGAGCAAGCACTATCATTTTAGGTGCTCGTTTTGGACCTACAATTTTTCGGTACTAGCAATTAAATAAGAGCACAAATTGGCCATTTTTGACCCCTTGACAGGTCCTCTTTAAGAAGCTACTAGCAGAGGTGTAACTAGGTTTTCTGGCACCCGGGGCAAGGATTTATTTTGGCGCCCTTCCCCCCCCCCGGTGATAAATCCGGCGATAAATCCGGCGATGTCGACCCGTGTAACGGCCCCATCAAAGTAGCGGTTCTGCAGGTGGTGACCACAGACTATTTCCGGAGCCCTGCTGGCCCTGGAGAAGGGGGGGACACTAAGCAGTGAAACACATAATACACAGAGCACAGCTGTATATAGATGACAGGCTGCACACACAGAGCACAGCTGTATATAGAGGACAGGCTGCACACATAGAGCACAGCTGTATATAGATGACTGTCATCTATATACAGCTGTGCTGTGTGTGCAGCCTGTCCTCTATATACAGCTGTGCTCTGTGTGTGCAGCCTGTCATCTATATACAGCTGTGCTCTGTGTGTGCAGTCAGTTCTATATATATATACACATTATATATACAGTTGTCATATATACAGTATATACACCTCATAGTGTGTGCCTAATATATATACAGTAAATATACACCCCATAGTGTGTCCCTGATGTATACATATATATACCTGAGGTATATATATGTATACATCAGGCACACACTATGGGGTGTATATATACTGTATATATATTAGGCACACACTATGAGGTGTATATATGTATACATCACCAGGCAGGCACACACTATGGGGTGTATATATACTGTATATATATTAGGCACACACTATGAGGTGTATATATGTATACATCACCAGGCAGGCACACACTATGAGGTATAATATTATACCTCATAGTGTGTGCCTGTGATGTATACATATATACACCTCATAACTCCCAGCCGGGTCAGCCACCACCCCCCCTCCCCTCTCGCCTGTTTAGGCTCTTCTTCTTCTCCAGTCCTCTCTGTCCCACTGTGCGGTGCCGGGTGACGTCAGCCGGGGGGGGGTTGTAACTGCCAGGGGGCGGACCAGCAGCAGGGCTTGTGTGTGCACGCACTTCTCCACGGCCGCCCGTGCTAATATGCGGCGAGGAGGAGATTAGTTCTGGCAGCGGCGCTGCAGTGCCAGCGCCGGATGCCTGGTCACCTGATGATGGCACTGGCGCCCCCCACTGAGCGGCGCCCGGTGCAAAAAGTCCGGCTGCACCCCCCTAGATACGCCCCTGGCTACTAGTAATGAGCAAGCACTACCATGCTCTGGTGCTCCGTATCCAAAATGAGTAGGTCGGATGCTCAGATGTTTTCGACTCGAGTACCGAGTATAATGGAAGTCAATGGGAGACTTGAACATTTTTCTGGAAGATCTTTTGGAAAAATGCTTGAGCTCCCCATTGACTTCCTTTATACTCGGTACTTGAGCCAAAATCATCTGAGCGTCCGATCTACTCATTTTGGGTATGGGGCACCAAATCATGGTATTGCTTGCTCATCACTATAAGCTACCTATGTACTAAATTGTGATTGACTAGGTAAGACAACATCCCTCTCCCTGCACTGCATTGACGATTAGTTCCATGCTGTCCTATACATGCACCACCTCTTTTCTGTGAGCTATATTTTACTCTGAAAATAGTTGAAAATAAATCTGTACCTCGTCTTACAGCAGCGAGATGTAGGAGCAGAGAACCTGATTCCAGTCATGAGTCATTTACTAGGCTGCTTGCTGCAGTTTTGATTAAAATCAATTTTATCTCTTGCAGATCTTCCAGTTCGTTTAATGCTGAGCTCTGTATAACCTGCCCACATCACTGATTGGCCGCTTTCTGCATATAGGCAGGAGGCTGCCAATCAGTGGTGGGGGTGTGGCTGAATTACATTAGAGCAGGTCAAGTAGTCCTCTAAAGATACGAATCTCCTGCTGATAAAATAGTGAGTTTAGAAAAAACTACATTAAGCAGCTCGGTAAGTGACACATTACTGGAATCAGGGTATATGCCCCTACATCATTTTGCTCCTAGATAAGGTAGCAAAAACTTTGACACAATGCACTTACAGTTTGAGAAAGAACCAAGCACTAGGCACAGTAAAATATTTTCATTGGGCAGATCCCCTTTACCTTGCTTGTGGCAGGCTCAGCTTGACTGATCAGGTCTCTACCTTTTTGTGTATAGGTATAGAGCTAAAAGGCAAGCTGAGCCTGGCATGGAGAATCTGAATAGGATCAACTCCACAGACATTCCTCCTAAGGCCGGGGTCAGATGGCCGTATAACACAGATGATGATCACATTGTAATGCCCGGACTGGCCAGTGGTTCTACTGACCCAAGTGTGACAGCTGCATATAGTAATAAATGAGGCTGTCATGCTCGGGTCAGCAGAGCCGCTGGCCAGTCCTTGCACTGCAATGTCATCCTTATGGCTGAATATTTAACCTGTGCCCAACTTAACTGCATTTTTTTTACAAACTATTGTAGAGTTTCAGGGTAAAACATAATTCACGGTCACGAGGAAACGTGTCTTTTTCCTGCTCCTCTTGTGTAGAAAGCAAGCTGAGACTTACGTGTTGTAGTCAGTGGTTTAACTTGAAGCTCATGAGCCCCAATGCGAAAGCTCCAAGGGGACCCCCAATTATTACTAATCTATAATGGTACCTTTACACGCCACTACAGAAGGTTAGAAACAACCGGGTGTTTCACGTGCACGAGCACGTTGAACCGGTCACTAACGGTACCTGATACCGCCTTTACACGCCGCTACAAAGTGCTCTACAGAAGGTTTAATCTATCCTGGAGGCACCGCAGGTGCCACAAGTTACCTTCTGTAGAGCACCGTCCCTCATTTACACACCCGCTACAGACTTGTGTATTATGTGACGCTAAAGCGTTGATTGGACAACGCCATAGCGTCATGATTGGCCAGCCAGCTCAGGAAGGCTGGCTAATACATGACACTATTCCAAATGAAGACTATGAATGGACAGCTCTTTAAATATGGCGCCCTGTGAAGGGACAACCAACGTAACACAGGAGCCTCCACCAATGATCGCTGATGGGGCATGGTATCCATGACGCTGTGGCACGCCCCAGGGATACACTAGGTGACGCAAAAAACCTTCCTGTTCCTCCTTTAACGGCTTCCATCGGGTTGAAACCAACCTGTTTTTGAGCAGTGCTCAAAACAGGTGTCGACAGTGACGGGTGGCAACAACCTATTTACACGCCGCTACCTCGGGTTGTTTTGACGTTGCAAGATACATTTGTCTCCGACACCCGGTTGTTTCTGACCTTCTGTAGCGGCATGTTAAAGGTACCATAATAGTCTTATTCCATGGGCCCACATGCGGGCCCCCAACGATCCAGGGCCCCGGTTCGATTGCAATCCCTGCACCTGTTGTAGTTATGTCCCTGATTGAATTTGATGTCAGGATCCAAGGGATAAGCAATCTGAAGAGTAAATCCATATTAGAACAATAGAAGAATCCATAGGACGATATAATTTACCTAGATGATTATATATACCGTAATTTCATTACTCTTAATCATCATTCATTAAAATGGATTAGGACCCAAAGTCTCACCCGCACATGAGCCTTATTAATGCTGCAGTTATAATACCGCTTACGTTGCATCATCCGTGAGTGTTTCATCATTTAATCAGGTCATTGTTGTATCATAGAGCACCGCCACTCTGTGGAAGCAGAGCAAACACACCAGACGTCAGCTGCAATACCAAGGTTATCCACCAGGTGACAGAACAAGACAGATTTCTTGCATGGACAAGAAAAGTGTTTAAAATTCTGTTTAATGTATGAAATGTAACTAAGAAAAATCAGCGCCACCGGAGCACTGAATTCCAGGAACAATGCACTAATGTGGATTTATTTCAGATAGAGATTTATGAAGACATACGCACAATAGCCGTATTCACGTACGGTAACTCACACATACTGTACATTCAGGTAAATGCTCCTCCGGACTCAAACTGTCACATTATCATATTTACAGCTCATAAACGTCTGCGGGGCCCCGGGCGAGAGTGTTCATAGAATGGCCGCACCATGCACATCTGTCCCAATACTATGCACAGGATCATACATCAGACCTCATCACTCCTTTACTTATTCTTTTTCTGTGAAACAAGACTAATAACATCAGAAAATTACAAAAAGTACAAAAAAAACTATTGTCAATTCTCCAATCCCACATAGAAGAGAATATTTGGCAGTAACCAGACCGTCATTGGCAAGGGTGTAAGTTAAAGCTCATGGGCCCCGATGCCAAAACTCCAAAGGGGCCCACAACTCTTTACTAGCAATAGTCTTTTTTTATAAGACAAAGAGACTTTTAGGGCCCCCATAGGCTCCAGGGCCCGGGTCCAATTGCAACTCCTGCACCTATTGTAGTTACGCCCCTGGTCATTGGCTGCAGACAATCAGTTGGCTTAGTGGTCACATGGTTTTCCTTACTGAGTGGCGATGCCAGTACCGTTTTCCTGCTCCTGCACTGAAATAGTGGGAGATTGGATACTTAAAGGGAACCAACCAGCAGGATTTAAGGCTATAAAGTGAAGCCAGTGTCTTACAGGCTCTTGGATACTGTGTACAATCATAGCTTTACTTTAATGATTACATGTTTGATTGCAGAGAAAACTGTTATCAAACACTAGGAAAACAGGGCAGCAGATGATTGATGTGTGCAGCACTGCATCACTATTTGGGGTTGGTTTTTTTTTTTACTTCCCTGTGGACATGACTTTTGGCTGTAAGCCAAACCATCCCCCCTCCCTGATCTCTTCTTTCAGTTTCCGGCTCCTGCTCACTGTCACTATACTCCAGCAGTACTCCAGTGCCTGACAAAACTGAAAATAGAGATGAAAGGGAGGTGTGGAAGGTTTGGCTTACAGCTGAAAGGCATGACCACAGAGGGGGGAAAAAAACAACCCCAAATAGTGACGTGGTGCTGCACACGTCAATCACCCTCTGCCCTGTTTTCCAGGAGTTTTTCTTTGCAATTAAACATGGAATTATTCAAGTAAAGGTATGATTGCATTCAGTATCCTAGAGCCTGTAAGGCACTGGCTTCACTTTATAGCCCTAAATCCTGCTGGCTGGTTCACTTTAAAGGAAACCTTCCATTCTGCTTAAATCACGGGCAGCATGAACCAGATTCTGGCTGCACAATTGCAACCAGGTAAATTATTCTCAAAAATATAGAAAATATAATCTAAAGATCTGACTGGAGACCAGACAAGCCAAGATCCGCCTGGGCCGCCTCTTCCCAGCAGCACTGCATGTGATTGACTCTTCTCTCCTTCTCTTGCCCCTGCATACCTTACAAAAAGATTATTATACTTGTATGTAATTGTGCACCCCGGTCCAATGGGTGTCTCCAGATTGCGATCAATGCCGTCCTTTGAGCACTGCCTTTTCTAATCACTAGCAAGTGGATGATGTCTCTATACCATCTATACAGTGCCCGAAGTCTTGTGCCAGCATAGTGTAGTGATTGGCTGCTCAATAGGGGACAGAGAGGCGCCTGTGCAGGTCTCCAATTCCTCCGCGTATGCGCAGGACTTAATCCTCTGTGTGGATGATGTAGAGACGTCATACACTTACTTGTAGTTTCACAGCGCAAGCACAGGATTTTGTCCACTGTATGGATGATGTAAAGAAAAGATGTCATCCATTTACTTGTAGTTTCACCACGCAGGCACAGGACTTTGTCCATTGTGTGGATGATGTTCAGATGTCATACCCTTACTTGTAGTTTCACCGCTCAGGTGCAGGACTTTTTCCATTGTGTGGATGATGTAGAAACATCATACATTGATTTACTTGTAGTTTCACCGCTCAGGTGCAGACTTTGTCCATTGTGTGATGATGAGAGACGTCATACACTACTTGTAGTTCACCGCTCAGGTGCAGGACTTTTTCCATTGTGTGGATGATGTAGAAACATCATACATTGATTACTTGTAGTTTCACCGCTCAGGTGCAGGACTTTGTCCATTGTGTGGATGATGTGAGACGTCATACACTTACTTGTAGTTTCAACCGCTCAGGTGCAGGACTTTTTCCATTGTGTGGATGATGTAGAAACATCATACATGATTTACTTGTAGTTTCACCGCGCAGGTGCAAGACTTTGTCCATTGTGTGGATGATGTAGAAACGTCATACACTTACTTGTACTTAGAAGATTTGTTTGCCGGGTGCGGGGCTGCACTGATCATTTGATAATCTGGAGACATCCATTAGAACGGACCACACAATTTACATACAGCGGGAAAAGTATGAAAATCAGGGGCACATCTGAGGATATAAAGGTGTTACAGAAACCCCACTCACATGATGATAAAGGGGAGGGGTGGGGATTATAAGCAAAAAAACTAGTGACAGTTTCCCGCTAATTTCTATTTCTATAATTTAAGTTGGCACAAATGTAAAATATTCTCAATCAATTTGGGGGTTCGGAATGAGATAATTGGACAAAAGTACATTGTTCTAGCTACATAATAATTGCTCTGAAGATCAACTATATAGTCCCCAAAATATATGGGAGATAGTAAAATATTATATGCATCTTATAGACAAATAGTCATGGCATGGACGTTCACAATGGTATCCTTTATAAAATATGGAGCCCAAAACTAGATCCCATATTCTAGATGTGGCCTTACAAGTGATTTATAGAGGGGTAACAATATGTTGGGATCCCGGGATTTTATCTCTTTTTATACACCCTAATATCTTGTTTGCTTTTGCAGCTGCTGCCTGGCATGGAGTGCTGCTGCTCAGCTTACTTGTAACCAGAAAGTCCTTCCCCTGTTCTGTAGTCCTGAGTATACGTCCATTAAATGTATATACCCTGTTTCCCCGAAAATAGGGTGCCCCCTGAAAGTAAGGCATGCTTGGGGGGTGCCCTACCACCTAATATAAGACACCCCCCGATTATAAGGCGTACCTTCTCAGCATGCGACTGATCACAAGACCGGGACATGCATCTGTGTCTTGCTCCCCGCTGTCTGATGCCCACCACTCTGTACTGCTCTTCTGCCGTGCTGCAGTGCTCCCAGCCCAGGAGTGCAGCTGTGAATCACAGCTCTGGAGCTCTATGCCGGTCTCCGCCCATAAGCCCTGCGCCAATCACAGCGCAGGAATCATGGGCCAGTTGACGTCAGTAGCCTCTGATTGTTTCTGGGCTGTGACTAGCCCAGGGCTCCTGCGCTCTGACTGGCCCAGGGCTCCTGCGCTCTGATTAGCCCAGGGCTCCTGCGCTGTGCACCACCAAAGCAGCACCGCAGAGGAAAGAAAGTGAAAAGAAAGAAGTACGGTAAGAAAGTGAAAGTGTGTGTGTGGTGTGTGTGTGGGTACACACATGGGAGGCTGCAGTGGGATACGGTACTGGGATGAGAGGCTGCTGCAGTGGGATACAGTAAGGTACTGGGATAATGGGAGGCTGGTGCAGTGGGATACCGTACAGTACTGGGATAATGGGAGGCTGCTGCAGTGGGATACCATACAGTACTGGGATAATGGGAGTCTGCTGCAGTGGGATACCATACAGTACTGGGATAATGGGAGGCTGCTGCAGTGGGATACGGTACTGGGATGGGAGGCTGCTGCAGTGGGATACAGTAAGGTACTGGGATAATGGGAGGCTGGTGCAGTGGGATACCGTAGAGTACTGGGATAATGGGAGGCTGCTGCAGTGGGATACCATACAGTACTGGGATAATGGGAGGCTGCTGCAGTGGGATACCATACAGTACTGGGATAATGGAGGCTGCTGCAGTGGGATACGGTACTGGGATGGGAGGCTGCTGCAGTGGGATACAGTACGGTACTGGGATAATGGGAGGCTGGTGCAGTGGGATACCGTACAGTACTGGGATAATGGGAGGCTGCTGCAGTGGGATACCATACAGTACTGGGATAATGGGAGGCTGCTGCAGTGGGATACGGTACTGGGATAGGCTGCTGCAGTGGGATACGTACAGTACTGGGATAATGGAGGCTGCTGCAGTGGGATACGGTACTGGGATGGGAGGCTGCTTTTCTGTCAATTTTTTTTTTGGCTTATATAAGACACCCCCCGAAATTAAGACATGGTGCACCTTTCGGAGCAAAAATTAATATAAGACAGTGTCTTATTTTCGGGAAACAGGGTATATTGTAAAATACAAAATAAAGAAATCATTCCATTTCTACATAGTAAATGTACTATTCCACATTGATGATACCGATACTCAGAGCTAACCACAAGGTCCTGACGGCTGTTGTGTATCTTCTGCAGTATAAATATGTCATGGACTCTGTGGAAAATTTCTACAAGTTATTGATATCAATTGGCAAAGCTGTAGCTTTATCCCTAGGTGATGAACATGATGAGGTCACATGGAGGGTGACCACACCTCGGTAACAGGACTGGCGAACACCAGAGTCTCCCTGGCTTGTTTGGAGTGTTTGCTCGGCATTGTTTTGGCTCTGCCATATCTCAGCAGAACACTGTGTTCTTTTTTAGCAGAAATGTAAACAAGATATTGGAGTAGTTATTGCAGTTGTAATGGCAGGGGGACACCAGCAGGGGACTCGATGATCATGAGTCAATGAAAGTGCAGACTAATAACCAGGATCTCCAGACTCAGCGCTGTGGGGGAGGGGAGCGCGGGGCCATTTAATAAGGCAAGTGATGAATATGGCTGCTGCAAGAGGAAATGGATGCTGAAATATGAGATTAAGAATGGCCTTACTATCACAATCTATGCAGTGTACAGCATGATACATTAGGGCTGTCAGACATTTATCTATTTTGCACATATGTAACATTTGTCTATGATAAAAGGACATTTACCCAACCATAGAGTTCAGTGTGTGATATAGGCACGATTACGGAGCCAGTATCTTCACCTGAACTAATAGGCTCCCAGGCACTGGTGGACACAGACAGAAAAGGGCCCCTATGCAGGAACAATATATGGGCCCTTTGCCCTCAGGTACAAATGGGCCCCCTTCCGTCTTGGGCCCTGTGCAGCTGCACCAATGATATGTCGGCCCCCAGGTATATATGATGCCTTTAGTTTGGAGTTGGATTGAGAATAGTGTCCTTCAAATCATGGGTGTGCAGCAATGTCCATGATCATCGTTCCGATCTGGGATCGTTATACATGGACTGGTGGTGTTTCTACTGTCCTGAGTGACACAGATTGTGAGAGCTGCAGCCAGTCTGTGTGTGGCGCCCCCTGGTCGGGACGCCAGGTAAGGGTACTGCACCCATATATGAATGTGTAGTATCACTGTGACTAGGGAGGTGGGATGGTGACTAAAGGACCCTCACTTATTCACACACACACTCTAGAGTAGGGGACCTTGGTGGACCTGCTGTACGGAGGACCAGTCGTAGGGTCAAAAGCTGTGTGAGTGGGAGGGCAGTTAGTCACTCAGAGAGAGAGAGACTGGAGAGCTACATTGGGGAGAAGTGCAGGACAGCGGAGAAGCCGTCGGGACAGAGGGAGATCCTAGGGGCACCAGGAAGTGCAGTGCGCCCGAAGCTGACCCGGTACATCTACCGACCGAAGGAATCTGGTCCCGGAACAGAGGACCAGCTCTGAGCACGGTGCGGGAGTCTATCCCTGAACCGTCGAACTGGAGGCCTGAGCTTCTAGAGGCAGTTGTGGCCGAACAGCCGGCGCATCCTTAAAAAGGCACCGAATAGGGTCAGGGGGGACCCAGAGAAGAGTCCTCCACAGAGAGCCCGAGAGAGCTGGCTCAAGGCTCAGCACGCGGGAGCGCTTTAAGGGAGACAGGAGAGGGCACAGTTAGGGACTGGAAAGGAATGGCAGGCACACCACCAAGGGTGCTAAGTGAGTCATCACGGTTTCCTGGTGACTACCCAGGCCAGGAAGACCAAAAAGACTGTACCATCTGTAACCTGCCTGAAGTACTGCCAGCAAACCGTCTAGAGTTAATGTACTTTATTTGCCTGCGCCTGAAGAGCCGCATACTTGTTGCATTGATAAGACTGGTGACAAGGCTATGTGGTAAGCTACCTCCCTGTATAAAGACTGTACATAAACTATAACATTCACAACTGTCCCGGGGATCCCGCTCCACCTACAGGGAGCATAACCATCTGTCTGCTCCACCATCACCCCGGAGGACTGTCCTGCAGCGTCGGTAACATTACCGTAGGTGGCGCCACAAAACACTTTTATTTTTATTGACTGTTTTCCCCCTTATTTAGCGACCACCAGGGCCTCGGGACCAGGCACAGGCCCCAGTGACATCCCCTGTGAATCGACGCACGTGACTGGGTACCCCACGGTCCTGGGGTGGGTCATGTGCATTGGGATCCAACATCAGATTGGAACGCACAGAGGCTTATGTATCAATTTGTGTGAACCGTTCTCTCAATTTAAAAAAAAATCAGATTCTGTTACTTTAATGTGTGGACCTCACTGACCTTGGGAATGAATACAATGCTGCACCATATCCTTCTCTATTCTTCCCCTGCACAGTGGCACCGCTCACTACCATTGTGTAAGTGACTATGGTGCTGCCCTGGTCGGGTGCATGGTGCATGGTGCAGTCTCATATATAGCGAACAAGCATCATTACTGTCCTCTGTACTGAGGACCACAGAGATTCTAGAGCTCAACCCTGAACAATCATAAGGTGAGGAGTTCTAATGAGTTGGGAAAACCCCATAACTGATATTAAAGGGATTTTTTCGATGTGAAACTGAAAGTCTGCAGTCACTGTGACTGTGTGCGCACTGTCATGATCCCCTGCGTCCCCTGTGCAGGAGACTTTATATTCATTCTAGTAGTCACTTGCAGACTAGACTCTCTCAGTTCTCTTTTACTTGTTTATATAGTTCCATCATATTCCTCAGCACTTTACATTCTTCCACATCACTGTCCCCATTGGGGCTCACAGTCTAAATTCCCTATCAGTATGTTTATGGAGTGTGGGAGGAAACTGCAGTATCTGGAGGAAACCCATGCAAACACAAGGAGAACATACAAACTCCTTACAGGTGTTGACCATGGCTGACCCCAGCGGTGCAAAGATAATGTTCTGCCACAGGGGCATAACTACAACAGGTGCAGGGCTGACAATCACACCTAGGGGCCCCAAAAAACCCTTGGCCTATAGAAAAAGACTAATCCTATTAAAGATGAGCAATAATTGGGGGCCCTGTTGGAGTTTTTGCATTGGGGCCCATGAGCTTCAAGGTACGCCATTTTTCTACCCCCAAGTTATTTACCTGAGTTATACACATCATTATCTTCATCCCAGTATGGCGGCTCTTGAATTGTTGACATAAAGTGAAACATAGAAAAGCTCCATCACCCCAGCGGCTCTGTGCACACAGCAGTGCTTGGTTAGGAACGTTCTGCACCGTTTCTGAATCTCTCGGTGGAAAAACACAGGGGAAAAAATGGGCAGTTTTGACAAGTTTTTGATGCATTTTTACCTGTATTTTTTCACCTGTGTTTTTCAATAGTTTGTAAATGAATGTTAAGCTAATTGAAAAATGTTTTAATTTTTTTCATTCAACCCCTTCTGAAAGTGTTAATTCCTATAGATAGATAGATAGATAGATTTGTAAATAGATACATAAGGTTCCGTTAGGTTGCCTTCACACTACGGCCCGATCCGGTCCGGGGCTGTCCGAGATGACTCTGACCGGATCAGCACACAGGACTGGGGGGCTAATATGCCCTCCGGTCCGGTGTGCAGTGCCCACAGCTGCAGCCGCTGACAGGTCAGGACCGCAACGCGGCGATTTTAATGGAAAATGCATTAAAAACGCATGCAACAATGCTTGTGTTTGAAAAAACGCAAAACGCATGCGTTTTTGCAAAAGCAGACTAAAACGTTGCTTGTGACGTCGCATGCGTTTTGCGTTTTTTCAAACACACAAGAATTTTTGCATGCATTTTCCATTAAAATCAATGGGGGCAAAAATGCAAGCGTTTTCATGTGTTTTTCGCAGTAAAAACGCATAGAAACGCAAATGAAGCAAAACGCAGCCCTGCATTAGATAGTGTGCTAGTAGCGGTGGTGAGGTTATAGGTCCAGATGTGCACAGTAATGTGACATGTATCTACACCCGCGTCTATACACTTATTCTGCTGGATTTGGCTTAGAAATGCTCTTTTGCAATTATTATAAAAATGCAATGATTATTCCTATTAAAGCAATCCCCTTGTCCATATAAATAAGTGGTAATCGGTGTCAGTGATAGTGTACCCCGCGGGGGCCCCTGTGGTGTAGATACACGGACCCCGCGGGGGCCCCTGTGGTGTAGATACACGGACCCCGCGGGGGCCCCTGTGCGGAGCTGATCATGGGCTCCAGGACATTATCAGGACATTCCTGTCTGTATCTTGTGTTCAGATCCACAATAACACAAAGCAATGTACAGGAGGGAGAGCACAGCTCCTTGTGCCTGAGTGTGGGGGAGGGGCGGTGCAGCCAGGGGGTGACACCATGTGACGTCACAGCCTCCTCTATATAAGGAGGAGCGGCTGGGAATAGCCTCAGTGTAGTGTCATCACCAGCAGTGGAGGCTGTGTCACCCAGTGCAGGCACCAGCAGGCTTTCTTCTCTTATACCGTGGGAATCTCTAGTGATCATGAGTACGGGATTGTGTAAATACCCCATGGAGGTGGCCGTGTACGAGCTGCACAATTTCTCCATCTCCTTCTTCTCGTCGCTCCTGGGGGCGGACGTGGTCTCCGTGAAGCTCGATAACAGGTAACGAGGAAATATTTAGTGTTATTATTGCAATAAGCGACTGTAGCCGGTGTGTTCTGCTTCACGTACAGGGGCGCCCCTGTGTTATAGGATTTGTAGGGTCACAGCGTCACCGCACTGCAGAGCTCATATTATATATATATGTATTTTACTGTTTTAATTAAAACCTAATGGCTAATTATTTTTGTATATTGTGCGTTGGTGACGGGCTGTCCAGTGACAGCGATGGTGGCTGTCATGTAATGCCTCACACATGCCTTTGTTGCAGCCAGGGAGGTTGGTTACAGCAGGATTCTCCTGGTTTGGACTGGATCCTGTGTTTCCGCCTCCTTGTTTGTCAGAGTCTTGCAGGAGACATTGCTTTGTCTGCGCTCTCAGTTTAACCCCTGAGGGGATGGGCGCCCGCTGCTCAGCCCTTTACCTCCGGTATCTCTATGATGTTGACTATGTATTACGATGTAGTACGTAGCCGTTCACACTAACGTCCTGTTATTTTTCTCTTTGCAGCGCTTCAGGTGCAAGTGTTGTGGCGATAGATAACAAGATTGAGCAAGCCATGGTGAGTATGGTGTCCGTCTTTATCAGTTACATACATCCACACGTTATTATTATTACCTCATCTGATTTGTAACGTGCTGCAGAATAGGTTGGCACCGTAACAATAACCTCCCGGTCGGGTGGTGGCGCTCCTTACACTGGCACAGCCTCCTATGCAATTAACCAGTGCATTGCATCAGTCCGGCACGTAGGTGTTTGGGGTTGGACAGTGGGATCTCCCCGCTGCTCCGGTGAAGACGTATTGGTGCTTGTTGCTGAGCAGATTTCTCCGCTGAGCTCCTGGGATCTCATTGGACAGGAGGGGACTGCAGTGTGGTCTGCAGACCGTGCCAGGCTGGGGATGTGGGAACCCCATCCGCAGGAAGGAAACTGCACACTCCGACCATTGCTCTCACCCCGCCATGACTGACCTATTGTGCCAGGTGCCAACAGTCATTACGCTACATGTCCATGTTTATAAAGGTAGCTTTACACGCAGCAACCTTTCTAGGAATTTCACTGGCAACTTACTGTTTGCAGTGAAATCATGGAGACATTGTTCCATTTGTACATGGCAACAAGACAGAACAATGTCTTCATGATTTCACTGCAACCAGTAAGTTGCCAGTGAAATTCCTAGAAAGGTTGCCGCATGTAAAGGGACCTTTAAGCAACTATAATGACAGACATGGAGGATATTAATAATAATAATAATAATGTATTAATATATATAATACTATTAGTTCAATATTACCATTATCCATATTCTTTACATACATTTGCAACACTGTCCCCATTGGGGCTCACAATCTAAACATCCTATAAGTATGGCTTTGGAGTGTGGGAGGAAACCACGCACACACAGAAAGATCATACAAACTCCTTGCATATGTTGTCCTTGGTGCGATTTGAGCACAGGACCCCAGAACTGCAACCGTGCAAATATTATTTTATATACATTGCATCCATTTAATATTTTCTACAAGGTATATACAATGATGTGCATGCAGACCTTGTTTGGCTGTTTGGTTCGGACTAGCTGTCTATTAGGTGACTCCAACACAGATCTTTATAAAAATGGAAGGATGTCCTGAAATGCTATTATCCTGTTGATATAGGGTTAATCTTCAGCTTAATAGCATTACGATTAGGCTGGAAACACACCATGTGAGATGCATGCAAGATACTCGCATGACTCACCCAGAACAGCCCCTGCGTCTCTGAACTGGAGCGCTCAGCTGCATGTGTTACTATGCAGCTGGCATGCTCCCATCCAGAGTGGGAGGCCATTCCAGGCGAGTCATGCAAGTACCTCACATGCATCTTTCATTCTGTGTCTCAGCCCCTTACTGAAAACGTGGCTACCAGGAGAAAATCAGCTTTATTCCTCTTATTGAATAAAGGAAGAATCCGGTATCTTGTATTGCCTTGTCGTGCTGTATTCACATTATGAACTAAAACATCACATACCCCGTAGGGTTACGCTATATGCGTTTCGGGGGTGCTCCCCTTAGTCGTTAGCTCTTTATTCCTCATAGTAGCCGCTGGCTTTCAGTCAAAGATACATCCCTGGAGCAGATACAACACTGTTCGGTGCACAGTGAGCTGCCGCTGTCAACCAAAGTGGTGGGAGCACTTACATCTGCAGCTCACAAGACTGTAGCCACTCCGAGCACGCCTCTATGACTGAAAGCCAGCGGCTATGACTGAAAAATAATGTTCATTTTCTCCCAGTGGCCACAATTTCTGTACGGCTTTGTTAGGCTGTGGTCACAGTTGCCATGCGTTTTTTTTAGTGATTTTACAAAACTCATGCGTTTTGTCATGTCAGTATGAGTTTTTTAAGGTGTGTGATGGCTCCCTGCGTTTTTGGGTGCGTTTTTGAATCTGCACCTAAAAATAGTGCTTGTAGTATTTTTTTGAGCATTTTGAAAAACGCATGCGTTTTTGTAGAAAACGCATGCGTTTTTATAACATGGGTTCCTATGGGAAACGCATGCAAAAACGCATGTCCAATTAGTACCTTTTAGTGCCATTCAAAAACGCATGCGTTTCCCATAGGAGCCCATGTTAAAAAAAACGCATGCGTTTCCGGAAACGCATGCGTTTTTTTAACATGGGCTCCTATGGGAAACGCATGCGTTTTTGAATGGCACTAATTGTACATGCGTTTTTGCATGCGTTTCCCATAAGGCCCCTTATTAAAAAACGCATGCGTTTTTGGATATGCTCCAAAAACGCATGGGACAGTCACACATGCTTTTTGGCTATTAGGGCATGCGTTTTTTAGCATGGGGGCCTATGGGTGCGTTTTTTACATGCGTTTTTGAAAACGCAGGTCTCCAAAAACGCACGTGAAAAATGCAACTGTGACCACAGCCTAACACTACTAACCTGCATATTAGCCTATATCTGCAGGGTAATAACATTTGGGGACATGACAGGTTCCTTTTGACCTATTAGTACGCTTGGTGCAGACCTATTTATACTAAGCAGTAGAAGTAAAATGTGATGATACATTTGAATTGTTATGGACAATAAAACTGATGACATTTGTGTTTATGTCCTGCAGGATTTGGTAAAGAACCATCTCATGTACGCCGTACGGGAAGAGGTGGAGGTCCTGAAGGAGCAGATCAAAGAGCTGGTAGAAAAGAATTCTCAGCTTGAAAAGGAGAACTGTCTACTAAAGAACCTCGCCAGCCCAGAACAGATGAAGAAGTTTCAATCCCGGCTTCCTTCAGATGAGTCCAGGGCGATCTCAAGCCTAGATTTTCTACATGCAACCCAACCACGCAAAGCCGGATCTGCAGTTTAAGTGGCTCTGTCTTTGGAGTGGACAGAGCCACAGAACTTTTCCTAATCCTCGATAATGAGAAAAAAATGTAATTTTTTTCCCCCCTCTTTAAAGTGTCACCATGGCCTGGAGGGTCGTTGACTAGCCTATACTGGCACCATGAGATGTACCAGGGCTAGAACAGGCTTCCTCACAAGTCTTTTCTCCAAGAGAAGAGTGAGAGAAGCCAATGGTGGACTCCTTAAGAAGAGTACCAGTAAGACAGAGCTTGTCCGCTATGGAACCTGCCTTTCTTGGTGTCAGGGCAACAGCCGAGGCTGCAGAAGAAGCCTACAGACCTCTTCTGAAAGAGCTCTCTAACCGTGGAGTACAAAGTTGGTTTAGAGGGACCGTCTCTGTTCGGCTTGACCATAAACTGTTCTGAAAACAGAGATCGGTGACCTCCAGAATGTAGAGACTGGTGTAGGACACGTTGCTCCATCCGGTTGAAGAACAAAGCTAAGCTTGAGATGCACCTAAACACTTTGAAATGGATATCTGTAGTTAGAGCTAGTGGAGGATTTCCAAAACCCCACCGTACCGGGGCAGTAAGCATGGGTCTACACCGATAGTGTTCACGTATGGATCAGCGGTTGCCATGAAGTCTTGTAGGCTTGGAATATGCTACACGTTACATGGACACTGTTCATCTATTGTTTCTTTCTACTTTTTTTTATATGTCTAGAATAGATAGTATTTCTCTTTTGTTCTTCATTTCCATTCGTCTTCATGCAAAAGCACATTGGCTGACAAAGAGCCTCCTGAGACGTTCACACGACACTTTAAAATCTGGGAAAAGTATGACAGACTTTTTTTTACTGTACAGCGATATTAACGACTTTAGGACTAAAACTTCAAACAATAACCTTTTATGGCTCAATGGAGAAAGTACTTTCTGCTGTTTAATGTACATATTTCAATGGATTCTGCAATAAAACCTTTTGATATATACCTATGGCAATGTTTCATTCTTCTGATACCAATTGAGTAAAAAAAAAACTTATTTTTTCTTCCTTTTTAGAAAAATATCAAGTGAAAGGGTGTTTCGGGATTAGAAAACATGACTCCTTTCTTCTACATTGCGTCACTCCTGTCCCCAAGTGGTGGAAGGAAGGAAACCTGTAGACAGGTGTGACCGTGGGTTTGGAAGAAATCAGCCATGTTTTCTCTCCACCTGTCCAACCTCTTTATGGTGTCATCACAAAAAGGGAACCATGTGCAGACTACATGGAGAGTCAGTGTCATGGACTGAGTTTTACTCCAAAACCGATGAATTTAAAGGGTTGTGCACACTTTAATTAATAGATCTTAGAATAAAAATAGGTTTTACAATTGGATGTGTTAAAAAAAAAATGTACCTGTCCTGAGATATTCTTATAAATGTGCCCCTGTGTAATGTATGTGTCCAACCATGGAGGAACAGGCCGGATATACCACAGCTCCTGGGCAGGAAGTAGAGAAGTATACAGACATTAGAGTCGGGGATCACAGCTGATTCTTTGTGATGACAAACAAGTTTTTTAAAAGGCAATGAAATGTTTTACATCACAGAAAAAATCAGCTGTGATCCCCTGCTGTAATGTCTGTATAGTCTTTAACATCCTCCCCTGCCCAGGAGCTTTGGTATATCCAACCTGTTCCTGCCGAGGAGTTATGATATATCCAACCTGTTCCTGCCCAGGAGCTATGATATATCCAACCTGTTCCTGCCCAGGAGGTATGATATATCCAACCTGTTCCTGCCGAGGAGGTATGATATATCCAACCTGCTCCTGCCGAGGAGGTATGATATATCCAACCTGCTCCTGCCGAGGAGGTATGATATATCCAACCTGTTCCTGCCCAGGAGCTATGATATATCCAACCTGTTCCTGCCCAGGAGGTATGATATATCCAACCTGTTCCTGCCGAGGAGGTATGATATATCCAACCTGTTCCTGCCCAGGAGGTATGATATATCCAACCTGTTCCTGCCCAGGAGGTATGATATATTCAACCTGTTCCTGCCCAGGAGCTATGATATATCCAACCTGTTCCTGCCCAGGAGGTATGATATATCAAACCTGTTCCTGCCCAGGAGGTATGATATATCCAACCTGTTCCTGCCCAGGAGGGATGATATATCCAACCTGTTCCTGCCCAGGAGCTATGATATATCCAACCTGTTCCTGCCCAGGAGCTATGATATATCCAACCTGTTCCTGCCCAGGAGCTATGGTATATCCGACCTGTTCCTGCGCAGGAGCTATGATATATTCAACCTGTTCCTGCCCAGGAGGTTTAGTATATCTGACCTGTTCCTGCCCAGGAGCTATGATATATCCAACCTGTTCCTGCTCAGGAGCTATGATATATCCAACCTGTTCCTGCCCAGGAGCTATGATATATCCATCCTGTTCCTGCCCAGGAGCTATGATATATCCAACCTGTTCCAGCATTGTCAGTCACATACATTACACAGTGGCACATTTATATGTGTCTGACCAAGCAGGGACAGCTTGGATGGGTAAATTCTGTAGTAGTGATGAGCACCACCGTGCTTGGGTGTCCGGTACTGGTAGTGAGCATTATGTCGCAGAGACGGGTTTGACTGGTTTACTGAGTATAAAGGAAGTAAATGGGGATCTCGACTATTTTCCTAAAGATTTTCCATTGATTTCCATTATACTTTGCAAATGAGCGTGTGGCTGCTCATTATGAGTCCTGAGAGCCCGAGCATGGTGGTGCGCGCTCATCACAAAGAGAGATTTAACTCGTGGTTCAGAATTTTGAGAATAAATGATCAGTCCTGGAGGAGATAGGTAATCTGCTTCTATCTTCACTTTTACTATTCACTTTTTTTCTGGAAGGGGGAGATGGTCACTCCTTAAATTGGAAGAGTGGAGAGCCATACTCATTGGTGTGTCAATGTGGATTCACAGTATTTCACATGATATTTATTCTCACTAGCCGGAGACACTGACCTGGACTCCTCTGGAGCTGCGAGGGAACACAGTGTGCAGCCGCTCTGTACTCACCATCTGCAGTGGCTGCGGGGCAGCTTCTCCCTGCATTCACCCGCTATCGCTTCAGACTCCACATCTGTAAATTAACATGATGTGGAGATACGGAAGTGCGGTAACCTGCACTGCAGCTGAACACGCTGCAGAGGGGAGAAGCACAGTGAGCACCGGATTTCTAGTAATCCCATCCATTGTGCTTGCACTTTACAACTCAGTGTTTTGGACCCAACGGTAAGAAGCTGGGTCCAAATATTCCGGATTGTGTGCACGCAACCTAATAATTATCCAATGGAAACATCATTCAAAAAACAGGAAATATCTATACTTCTACGGCCAGCAGGGACTTTATCATATGTGTGTTAGTTGTTCCTGGAGGGTAACCTTAAGGCACTGGGAACACCATGTGTGGGGTCCAGCTGCTAAACTAAAGTATATTCCCACATTGAGACCTGCCCTAATGAAAAATGCAGCTCTACACTAGATACATCTATTTTACTAGATCCACTGATGTTTTCACATTTTTTTTATTATTTATTAATTAACAACAAAAAAGAAGTCTGCAGCAAAAACATCCCCTCCCTCCCTGTGCCGATTACCTTCCTGTATGTGCACATTACATTCCTCCCTGTGCAGATTACCTCCCTGCCTGTGCAGATTACCTCCCTGCCTGTGCAGATTACCTCCCTCCCTTCCTGTGCAGATTACCTCCCTGCCTGTGCAGATTACCTCCCTGCCTGTGCAGATTACATTCCTGCCTGTGCAGATTATCTCCCTGCCTGTGCAAATTACCTCTCTGCATGTGAATATTACCTCCCTCCTTGTGCAGATTACCTCCCTGCCTGTGCATATTACATTCCTGCCTGTGCAGATTACCTCCTTGCCTGTGCATATTACATTCCTGCCTGTGCAGACTACCTCCCTGCCTGGGCAGATTACATTTCTGCCTTTGCAGATTACCTCTCTGCCTGTGCAGATTACCTCCCTGCATGTGCATATTACCTCCCTCCCTTTGAAGATTACCTCCCTACCTGTGCAGATTACCTCCCTACCTGTGCAGATTACCTCTCTACCTGTGCAGATTACCTCTCTACCTGTGTAGATTACCTCTCTGCTTGTGCAGATTACCTCCCTGCCTGTGCAGATTACCTCCCTACCTGTGCAGATTACCTCTCTACCTGTGCAGATTACCTCCCTGCCTGTGCAGATTACCTCCCTGCCTGTGCAGATTACCTCCTTCCCTGTGCAGATTACCTCCCTGCCTGTGCAGATTACCTCCTTCCCTGTGCAGATTACCTCCCTGCCTGTGCAGATTACCTCCCTGCCTGTGCAGATTACCTCCCTGCCTGTGCAGATTACCTCCCTCCCTGTGTATATTACATTCCTACATGTGCATATTACCTACCAGCCTGTGCATATTACATTCCTGCCTGTGCAGATTACCTCCCTGCCTGTGCATATTACATTCCTGCCTGTGCGGACTACCTCCCTGCCTGGGCAGATTACATTCCTGCCTGTGCAGACTACCTCCCTACCTGGGCAGATTACCTCCCTGCCTGTGCAGACTACCTCTCTGCCTGTGCAGATTACCTCCCTGCATGTGCATATTACCTCCCTCCCTTTGAAGATTACCTCCCTACCTGTGCAGATTACCTCCCTACCTGTGCAGATTACCTCTCTACCTGTGCAGATTACCTCTCTACCTGTGTAGATTACCTCTCTGCTTGTGCAGATTACCCTCCCTGCCTGTGCAGATTACCTCCCTACCTGTGCAGATTACCTCTCTACCTGTGCAGATTACCTCCCTGCCTGTGCAGATTACCTCCCTGCCTGTGCAGATTACCTCCTTCCCTGTGCAGATTACCTCCCTGCCTGTGCAGATTACCTCCTTCCCTGTGCAGATTACCTCCTTCCCTGTGCAGATTACCTCCCTGCCTGTGCAGATTACCTCCCTGCCTGTGCAGATTACCTCCCTGCCTGTGCAGATTACCTCCCTCCCTGTGTATATTACATTCCTACATGTGCATATTACCTACCAGCCTGTGCATATTACATTCCTGCCTGTGCAGATTACCTCCCTGCCTGTGCAGATTATCTCCCTGCCTGTGCAAATTACCTCCCTGCATGTGAATATTACCTCCCTCTCTGTGCAGATTACCTCCCTGCCTGTGCATATTACATTCCTGCCTGTGCAGATTACCTCCCTCTCTGTGCAGATTACCTCCCTGCCTGTGCATATTACATTCCTGCCTGTGCAAATTACCTCCCTGCCTGTGCAGATTACATTCCTGCCTGTGCAGATTATCTCCCTGCCTGTGCAAATTACCTCCCTGCATGTGAATATTACCTCCCTCCCAGTGCAGATTACCTCCCTGCCTGTGCATATTACATTCCTGCCTGTGCAGATTACCTCCCTGCATGTGAATATTACCTCCCTCCCTGTGCATATTACCTCCCTCCCTGTGCATATTACATTCCTGTCTGTGCAGACTACCTCCCTGCCTGGGCAGATTACATTCTTGCCTGTGCAGACTACCTCTCTGCCTGTGCATATTACCTCCCTCCCTGTGCAGATTACCTCCCTACCTGTGCAGATTACCTCCCTACCTGTGCAGATTACCTCTCTGCTTGTGCAGATTACCTCCCTACCTGTGCAGATTAGCTCTCTGCTTGTGCAGATTACCTCCCTGCCTGTGCAGATTACCTCCCTGCCTGTGCATATTACATTCCTGTCTGTGCAGACTACCTCCCTGCCTGGGCAGATTACATTCTTGCCTGTGCAGACTACCTCTCTGCCTGTGCAGATTACCTCCCTGCATGTGCAGATTACCTCCCTGCATGTGCATATTACCTCCCTCCCTGTGCAGATTACCTTCCTACCTGTGCAGATTACCTCCCTACCTGTGCAGATTACCTCTCTGCTTGTGCAGATTACCTCCCTGCCTGTGTAGATTACCTCCCTGCCTGTGCAGATTACCTCCATGCCTATGCAGATTACCTACCTCCCTGTGCAGATTACCTCTCTCCCTGTGCAGATTACCTCTCTCCCTGTGCAGATTACCTCCCTGTGCAGATTACCTCTCTCCCTGTGCAGATTACCTCCCTCCCTGTGCAGATTACCTCCCTGCCTGTGCAGATTACCTCCCTCCCTGTGCAGATTACCTCCCTGCCTGTGCTCGGCCACCACAGCCGGGTTTTCTCTCTATTAGTGGTGCAGAGATGATCACCATTACAGTTATTTTCTGTGGTTTACGCTGACCTCACTGACGTCAGCAGAGAACATGGGTGGTGCAACAGAGGAAAATAGTGAAACTCAGATCAGTAACTCAGAGAGAGATTGTATCCTATCCTCTGTGTTTGTTTCCCTTTCACCAGGGCAACCGGCGGTGACACCCACATCGAAAAGAACAAACAAGCTCTAATTGATGCACATGACTGGAGTGATTGACCCTTGTGCAGAAATCCCAGGGTCAAGTCTGCAGACCATACTGTCACTAATGATACAAGGGCTGAAGGATGGGAGACAAACTGTTTACTCCATCCCCCGCACACTCAGATACCGGAGACACCGTTCTTGATAGTTTACATTCATTTTAAAGTGTCTGTCCCGTCATTAGAATCTAACATTAACGCCAGCGGTGTAATTAGGGTTCAATGGGCCCCAATGCAAAATTTGGACCTGGGCCCACACCTGCATGTTAGGAAAATGTATGGGGCCTTGTAGCATTCTAAATCCTATAAATACATATGCATATCCTGGTCCCCGACCAATAAAAATGACCCCAATCCTGGTGTAATATCCCCATCCTGGCCCCTACAAGTAATATATGTCACCTTTTTTGGGCCCCTTCCTGGTATAATATTCCCTATACTGGTACAATGTCCCCATTCCCCCTCCAGCAATAATGTCCCCATTCATTATTGAGTAATATTATCCCCATTCCCCATCCAGTAGTAGATATGCACCATCCTGGACCCCACCTGCATGTTAGGAAAATGTATGGGGCCTTGTAGCATTCTAAATCCTATAAATACATATGCATATCCTGGGCCCCGACCAATAAAAATGACCCCAATCCTGGTGTAATATCCCCATCCTGGCCCCTACCAGTAATATATGTCACCTTTTTTGGGCCCCTTCCTGGTATAATATTCCCTATACTGGTACAATGTCCCCATTCCCCCTCCAGTAATAATGTCCCCATTCATTATTGAGTAATATTATCCCCATTCCCCATCCAGTAGTAGATATGCACCATCCTGGCCCCCACCTGCATGTTAGGAAAATGTATGGGGCCTTGTAGCATTCTAAATCCTATAAATACATATGCATATCCTGGGCCCCGACCAATAAAAATGACCCCAATCCTGGTGTAATATCCCCATCCTGGCCCCTACCAGTAATATATGTCACCTTTTTTGGGCCCCTTCCTGGTATAATATTCCCTATACTGGTACAATGTCCCCATTCCCCCTCCAGTAATAATGTCCCCATTCATTATTGAGTAATATTATCCCCATTCCCCATCCAGTAGTAGATATGCACCATCCTGGCCCCCTTCTTGTCACCATTCTCCATTCAGTCCTGGCCCCCTTCTTCAGGATAAAAAAAATCACAAATGTACATCCATCTCCTAGTACTGAAACTATTTATACATTCTCATTTGCAAAAAACTAACATTAGCAAACAGGGTGGACAAAAAAAATCACATGATGAACAAAGCAATCATGCAGAGTATTATCATCTTTCCCTTACATAAATAATATGATCATTAATCGACCATTTCATTAAGGCCGGCTTCACATTGCGGGTCACATCCGATCCGAGGCTGTCCGTGTAAGCCGGATAGCCCTGAACCGATTTTGGCCCCATAGTATACTATGGGGCCGGATAGAAGTTCTCTGCCATCCGGTTTCTATCTGTCTGGGACAATCCGGGAGAATTCAGAATTCTCTCACAGACACAAAAACGTTGCTTGAAGCGTTTTTGTGTCTGTCCGAGAGGAGAATATCTCCTCTAATTGCCTACTCCCGGATTCTCCCGGATCTGGGGCAATCCAGCGCTCCCTAGCATGGGAGCCTATGGGGCATCGGTCCGGGAGGAACCGAACCGGACACCTGCGTCTGCACGCTGCAGTTGTTTCAGGATCGCGGCTAGCTCCCTGCCAGCCGTGGTCCTGATTCATCAGCAGTGGCAGCTGCATCCGGTGCAAACCGGACTGGAGAGCATATTAGCCCTCCGGTTCTGTGTGCTGATCCAATCCGGGGCTGTCAGGTTCATCCTGACAGCCTCGGATCGGATCTGACCTGCATTGTGAACCCAGCCTTAAAGCCCCCTTTACATGGGGCGACATCGCCGCCTATTACGTAGGGGCGTGGCCTATCGGTGGCCTCATCGCCCCTACGTTGCCTCATGTAAAGGGGCGATGTCGGCACCGCCGGGCGGTCGCCTGTTTCAGAGCCGTCCTCTAAAACCAGGCGACCATCATGGGACGATGTGCACACATCACCCCATGTAACCGACCGCCGGCGACTTGTCAGTCTCCCATTGTCCTGCTTCGCAGCTGGGGTTTTCAGACACCCCAGCGGCGATGCCGCCTGACAGCTCGTCGGCGCGGGGCTGGAGATGTCGCCCCATGTAAATGGGGGACGGCGACGCATCAAAAATGTGCACGCTCCCGCCAGTCGCCGCTGACATCCCCAGCCCCGTCGCCAGGTGTGACGGGGCCTTAAGAGTTCTTGTCCGGCATCAACATTTGTCCAACATCATTTGCTGGTCGTGAGTTATGATCTTTCATCATTTACATCAAACGAACCCTAAATATCATTTCCAGATACCTTGTAGAAGAATGCCTGCCTCTGCCTCTTCCTCCTCTCTCTCTTCTCTATTGAATCTTATGAGCACCAACTGTCTCCGGCCTCAGTGCGACATAATCTGTGTTCACTCAAGGTCGATTTTACACATCAACTGAGAATGAACGATCAGACGAGGATGAGAAAGATAAATGACAAAGTTGATTATATTCATGTGTACTATTGATTTATGAAATAAAAATTAAAAATGACAGTTTCTTTTTAACAACTACATATCAAGAGTCTTTCTCACACACCCTTTATACATTATGTTTTTTTTAAACACTGAAAACCAAGGGCGTTTCAAACATTTTTACATACATTTTTGTTGTTTTTCCCCTTTTAGTTTTTGTTATTTCTTTCCTTTTTTGTTTCCTGGCACTGCAGAGGAACCTATGGAGAGCTCTTCAGAACAAAACACCATACCTGGGGCATTGTAAAATAACGTTGCACAAACAACCCCCCTCAAAAAAAAAAAGAAAGAAACAGCAAAAACATAAGTGACTTATATGAACACTTAAAGGGAACCAGCCCCCAGGATTTAACCACCTGTTAATCAGTGCAGCAGTGATTGACATGTGCAGCCTGACATCACTATGTGTCTTGTTTTCTTTCACTTCCTACCTGTGGGCTTGTCTGTCTGCTGTAAGCCAAAACCCCACCTCTCGCTAAAGGCCCCGTTACACGGCACAACATCGTTATCGATATTGCAGATACATCACAGGTTTAGAGTTGTTCCAGCGACATCGTTACGACCTCGTTGCGAAGTTGTAACGATAAATCGTTGGGTCGCTGATTGCAGGTTTGAGACCATGTTCTCAAACCACATGATCAACAATCAGCCAACCTGCTATATCGTTGTGTTTGACACCGTGATAACGATGTCGTTCACGACTTTGCCCATTCACAGCAATGAGCAGGTATCACTAGCTGGGTTGTGCGAATGATACCTGCTCACAACATCGTTGGTGCGTCGTCCACGATATCTAGACTTGTGACATCTCACCAACTATGTCAAAACGATGTCTGAAACGACCGCACGCCCACATCGTGCCGTGCAACGGGGCCTTAATCCAGACTCATCCAGGGGGGAAAGGGTTTTGGTTTATAGCTGAAGGACAAGCCCACACAGGAGGAATTAAAAAAAAACTAATTGTGATGTCAGGCTGAGTACCTATCACTTCTGAAAAAAGCTCAAAGGGCACGATTTACCTACACTAGTCCTGGAGTAAGATGCCCCAGTTCATTAAGAAGGGACATTTTCCATCTAACGTCTGCATAACAAACATGCTCCTTTCAGGGCCTGCAGGATATTGCTGTGGAAATGTAGCCACAAATATGTTGCACATCTTTAATAATGAAGTTTCCCAGGAGATAATAGGTCATCTTTAAAGGTGCTATCTGAGATTAATATTACACCTGCCTGTTGTGCACAGCACCGGTCACTTCCGTTCATCCTCGGCACAGAGTGGTCACAGACCGCTCCTGCTGGGGACAACATGGTGGGGTAAACAGAGCAGAGGTGGCTTTCCTGCTCTGATCTGTGGAAGTGGGCGGGACAGCCGATGTCATGCTAAATGACAGCCGGTTCCTCGCTACTTGATTGGGGGAGACGGCTGTCAATCAGTTTGACGCCGACTTTGACACTCGTCGACTGAGGGGAAAAAGCCCGTCCCCTCTATAGTCGGACTCGTAACATCGGTAGAAGCTGCAAAATCGCCGACAGAAGTGGTCTGTGACCACTCCAGTCAGCAGTGACTGGTGCCAAGCACAACAGGCAGATAGATAGGTGGCAGCTGCTTGCCTGTTAGTGCTTAGGCACAATTTTTTTTTATCCTTTATGGTACCTTTACACGCCGCTACTGGATGGTGGCAACAACCGGCTACTTCACGTGCACGAGCACGCACAAACGGTTGCAAACGGTAATCGCACCACATTTACACGCCGCAACAAGGTGCGCTACGGTAGGTTACATCTATCTCTGGATACACCGCCGGGTGTCTCAAGTTACCTTCTGCAGAGCACCTTACCTGATTTACACACCGCTACAACAAGCTAATATGGGAGGACCTGGTGCAGCAGGGACAACACATAGGCTTGCCACAATTGTGGATTACGAGACGTCCGTACGCTGATAGGACAAAGCAATAACATCATGATTGGCCAGGCAGCGCAGGAGGCTGATTAATACATGACGCTCGAGCAATTGTGTAGTGTGACTGGTCAGCTCCTTAAATATGCCGCCCTATGCAGCAACAACCAATCGTAACGCAGGAGCTTCCTCCAATGATCGCTGAAGGAGGCTGTGTCACGCCCCAGTTACATACCAGGTACATAGCATGGTGTAGAAACAACCCTTCTGTTCCTTCTTTACACGCCGATACAGGTCGCTACCATCGGCTGGGTAACCACCTGTTTTAGGGCAGTGCTCTGAAACAGGTGCCGCCACTGGCGGGTGGCTACAACCGTCTTCACATACCGCTACCTCGGGTTGAATTGGCGGTGCAAGATACATTTCTCTCATGTACCCGGTTGTTGCCACCATCCAGTAGTGGCGTGTAAAGGTACCATTAAGGTATCTTTACACGCCGCTACAACAAGGTGGAAACAACCGGGTTGATGAGACAAATGTATCTTGCACCGCCAAATCAACCCGAGGTAGCGGCGTGTAAAGGCGGTTGTTTCAACCCGTCACTTGCGGCACCTGTTTCAGAGCCAAGCTCTAAAACAGGTTGATTTCAACCCGGTGGTAACGGCGTGTAAATACGGTAGGGTAAGGTTTATTCATAACCTAGATGTGGCACCCTGGCACCTGTTGGGCACCACAGAAATCCTTAGAGCACAAATGGAGTAAGTAACAGCAGCAAACCCACAAACACCAAACAACACAACAACACTTAGAACACCTGGTTTCACCCCGAGCCTCTAGGGGGAGCTACACTGGTGACTTTGAGCCAGTTCCCCCTATAAAAAGAGTCTTGGAGGGAGAAACTTCTGAGTGTGGTAGACGCTACAAGAGCTGCCAGCCTGTGTGAAACCTCCACCCTATGAGGAACACACTAGGCCCAACCAGCCTGTTAGCCAGTGGAGATCCCTGCAATTGGGATAATAGGAAGAAGGAGATCACCTCTCAGGAAAACAGAGTTAACCTGACTCTTTCCAAATTAACCGGTTACTGGAACCGAAGCTGTGAGAGCTGCCCAGCCACCACAGAGAACCAGCACCACCAACAGGAGGTTTAGCCACCTGTTACACCTGATGCACCCATCCACGAGAGCCCAGGGAAGAGTACTGATCCTGCTCAGACCCTTTTACAGTGCCCTCAGTGCTGTTAACCAGGTGAAGCAAGTTCCATTGGAAACACTGCCCGGTCCGGCTGGATTCCACATCCACCCGACCTTAGCACCAGAACTAGAGAAAGGAAGCCTAACACTGCTTGCTGTGAAACTCCAGAAGTGCCAACTTCACTATCCCGGTCCGAGTGTACCTGACTACCATCCAGTAAAGGTACCTAAAAGAGACTTTGTGTGGTTGTACATTACTCCTGGGTTCAGCGCGCAGCACCCTGCAGCTGCCTCACAACATCTTGCGCAGCTCCCGGCTCCGGGGATTCCCGCTCATCCTGTGGGGAGCGTTCCATCTCGCTGTGTACCATCCCCCGGAGACCCGAACAGCGCTGGTAAAGTTACCAGAACACCCGCAGGTGGCGTCACGAAGACAAATCACCCCCACTGTTCCGCCATTCCCCTATTGATCTGGACCACCGGGCCTACACCACCGCAGGCGCGGTTCCGTGACTGGAGGAGAAACAACGCCCGCTACGTGTACCCCCGGCTACGGTGAGTCAGAATTTGGCGTCACGAACAGGATACGAGCAGGCCCGTTATCACGGGTATTGTGTGCTATTTATTGACTGTAAATATCGAACTGTACATTTAGTCCGCCATTGCTGCGCGAAAAGGCGGGAAAAGAAGGGGCGTGACTGTGCAGAGGGCGCGAAGATTGGCTCCGCCCCCACGCTCTGACGACTTCCTCCGTACGCAGCAGGAACCGGAAACTCCCGTGGTGCCTCACTCCTCACCGCGAGGCCGACACTTCCGTTTGAGACCGAGGGGAAGGCTACGCTTAACTAAGGGGGAGCGACCATTAGTAACCCGGCTCCCGATCACGCGGTGCCCCCGCTAGACCAAGCGGCACCCCAAAACATACCTCTTGATGGACAGCAACAAGTCGGCGGTATGCCAACGCAACCCGCTCCGATTATGCCGATGTCTCTACCCTACGTTCCTAGTGCGACCTGGTTACCCAAATACAGCGGTGTACCCAGTACCTTGGAGAACTTCCAGAGGAAGATATGCCAAGCGCTGGACATGTACCCGATGACCGGTAAGCAAAGAGCTTCAGTTATTATGGGACAGTTAACCGATGCAGCCGAACTGCAGAGCCGCAGCTGGCCTGTAGAAGTTCAGGAATCTGTGGAGCAGATATTCGCTAGATTAACCCGGGTCTTTGAGTGCCATACCGAAGCTGGATTAAGACTGTCATTCTATCGTTGTAACCAAGGGGCACAAGAAAGTGTCCTTGATTATTCACTGCGCTTGCAAGAAGCATACAGACTGTTAAAACAAGTCGATCCTGATAGTGCTCGAGATGAGAACAAAGCGTTAATTGGACAATTTATTGTGGGCCTTAAACTATCTGAGGATAGAAAGCAAGCAAGCTGGTGGTCCATACAAAATCCAGGCGCAGAGTTTGACACCTTGAGAGATTTAACAGTTTGGGGACAGCGACTCGCTGAAGTACCTGATCCCGCTTCGCCGCAGCAGCAGTACACTGACACCCCTTCCGTGCCGGCAGCAGCATCTCCAATCCCTGCGATTCAGTCCAGCGCACAGACTGTAACACCTGACCGGTTTGATCAACTGTGTGCTAATGTCGAGCAGCTGATGAAAGACGTGGCCAAGCTACAAGCTGGGAGAAGACCCAAGACAGATGCAAGGCCATCGGACAAGATTCAACTCGCCGACAGCCCGGATGACGTCCCCTGGATGAGGAGAAAGACACAGCCGTCGCGAGGAAAACCTGCAGACCTCCGCAGTCCTGACAGATGCCGCAACAGTCAGCAGAACGACTTAGGAGGACGCAACCTGCAATCCCGTCCTTTAAACGAGCGACCCCTGGGCGAGAAGGGCCAACCCCAGGAGTAGACTGTCCAGGCCCTACGTCCAGCTGGGAACACAAGTATGTGGGAGACTGTCCATACTTACCAATCGTCATCGATGGCATCGCTATCTCCGCCTTGATAGACACTGGATCCCAGGTGACATCCATCCCCAGTACCCTTTACAAGCAGTTCTGGCCAGATGTTAAGCTAGAACCCCCAAATCCCGAGATGAACCTTGAAGCCACTAATGGTATAGCGGTTACCATAGAGGGACAGTGGGAAGCTACAGTAAAGGTGGGGAGGGTGCAGTTGAAAAACCAGGGTATCTTAGTGGTCCAGGATAAGCCTAACCACAAGGATCCATATGTCATATTGGGTACCAATGTCATGATCAAATGCCTCGATGAAGTGTTGTTTTTACTCCAACAGAGTGCTGAAGCCGGTAAACCCAGAGAAAAGAGGGCTATCCAAAAGCAGATCAGAGCTCTGGTGTATCAACAACAGGTAACATTGTCAAATGGTGAGATTGGCAGAGTAAGGGTCACAGATCCCATTCCAATTGTGGTACCACCCAGAAGTGAAATGATGATCTGGTGTCGAGCAGCCATAGGCCTCAGAGGGCAGGACTACCAAGCTGTAGTAGAACCTGTAATGTCTGATAGTAGTCCTACGCTCTTGACAGCCAGAGGGTTAGTCGACGTAAGAAAGGGGAGAGTCCCCGTACGCATATTAAATTATGGTGATGACGAAGTCAGACTACCTAGATATGCAACTGTTGCTAAATTGTACCAAGTAAAAGATGATGCTGTGATTGATGTAAAATCCTCAAACCAAATAGTCACTGATGAACCCCCTCACTCCAAAGATCAGTTAGAGAAATGGTGTCAATAGTTCAGTGTAGGGACTGACAATACACCCTCTCACCAGAAGAATGGAGTATACCGGGTGGTTCGGGAGTATGAGCAAGTGTTCAGCAAACACCCACTTGACTTTGGGAGGATTAAAGGGGTACAACATCATATCCCCACAAACAACCATGCACCTATCAAAGAAAGGTACAGGCCTATACCACCCACTCACTACCAAAAAGCAAAAGAGATGCTTCAGGACATGAAAAATGCAGGAGTCATTAGGGATAGCTGTAGTCCCTGGGCCGCACCACTAGTCCTGGTTAAAAAGAAAGATGGTAGTATGAGGATGTGCGTAGACTATAGGCAAATCAACAAAGTCACACACAAAGATGCATACCCGTTACCACGCATAGAAGAGTCACTAGCTGCACTCAAATCTGCCAACTACTTCTCCACATTAGATCTTACTAGTGGGTACTGGCAGGTTGCCGTTGCAGAGGAAGATCGTGAGAAGACAGCTTTCACTACTCCTATGGGCTTATGCGAGTTCAACAGTATGAAATTCGGTTTGTGCAATGCCCCAGGAACATTTCAGAGACCTATGGAGTGTTGTTTGGGCCACAAGAACTTTGAGACTGTCTTGTTATACCTTGATGATGTCATTGTCTACTCTCAGACCTATGAAGATCACCTCCAACACCTGAGTGAAGTGTTCGAGTCACTGTCCAAGTACGGGATGAAACTGAAACCGTCCAAGTGCCACCTGCTGAAACCCAAGGTCCAATACCTAGGACATGTGGTCAGCGCCGAAGGCGTAGCACCGGATCCGGATAAGGTCACCGTCATCAAGGACTGGCCAGCACCCATCAACCACAAAGAGGTACGTCAATTCCTAGGACTGGTCGGGTACTACCGACGCTTCATCAAAGGCTATACCAAGATAGCCGCCCCCATGCAAGATCTCTTAGTGGGTCAATCCAAAAACGGCAAGATCAGGGGACCCCCGTTCCACTGGGGTCCAGAACAGGACAAATCCTTCCAAACGCTGAAAGAAGCTTTAACCGGAGAAAAAATCCTGGCCTACCCTGACTACAATCTACCGTTTTTACTGTACACAGACGCAAGTAATGAAGGTTTAGGAGCAGTCCTATCTCAACGTCAGCAGGGCAAGGAGAAGGTGATAGCCTACGCGAGCAGAAAGCTCCGTCCCACAGAGAGGAACCCGGAAAACTACAGCTCCTTCAAGCTGGAGTTCCTGGCCCTGGTCTGGGCGATCACAGAGCGTTTCAAGCATTACCTGGCATCCGCCCCGTTCACAGCTTTCACAGATAACAACCCTCTAACACACTTAGAGACTGCAAAGCTGGGAGCCCTAGAACAGCGTTGGGTAGCAAGACTCGCCAACTACGACTTCACTGTAAAGTACCGGGCAGGTCACAAGAACGGCAATGCTGATGCCCTGTCCCGAATGCCTCATCTCCCTGAAGAGGGAGAAGACATAGATGACCTAGAAGAAATTGAACTACCTGCTTTTCACCGTTCCGGTACAGCAACATGTCATCAGAGAAACCAAACACGTGTAGAGAGGACCGTGAACCCGTTACCTCACCATGACTGGAGGGAGGCTCAAGCCAACGACCCAGATGTCAGCCTGGTAAGGGATCTCATCACTCAAGAACACGCCAATATGGACTCTGATGCCTCACCAACTGCTAAACGCCTGTGGAAGGAGAAAGGAAGGTTGTTTGTCTACCAAGGTAAACTATGCAGAAGATACCTCAATCCAAGAACCCATGAACTAATCTGGCAGATTGTAGTTCCCAAGACCGAAGTCCAAATGATCCTTGAAGCATACCATGATGATGCAGGACACTTTGGATGGAAGAAGCTGGAGAGACTCCTGAAGGATCGGTTCTACTGGGTCGGTATGAGAGGTTCCATTGACAAATGGTGTAAAAACTGTGGACCATGTCACCTTCGAAGGAAAGACCATCTCACTCAGAAAGCTCCGTTGCAACCAATCGTTACCACCAAACCTCTTGAAATAGTTGCTCTCGACCACGTGAAGCTTACCCCAAGTCGAACCGGGTACACCTACGCTCTCACCATCGTCGATCACTACTCAAGATTCCTGGTAGTCGTTCCAGTTAAGGACTTAACTGCTGAGGTAGCAGCCAAAGCGTTCCAGAGTTACTTCTGTCGCCCCCATGGGTATCCAGACCAGGTCTTAACCGACCAAGGGCCAGCCTTCGAATCAGCTCTGTTCCAAGAATTCTTAGGGCTATATGGGTGTAAGAAGATCCGCACAACACCTTATCATCCTCAGACGAACGGTTTATGTGAGAAGATGAACCACATAGTCATTGACATGCTCAAGACCTTACCAGTTGAAGAGAGAAATCAAAGGCCAGAGAAACTTCCAGATCTCGTGGACATCTACAACCACATACCTGTCAGTTCGACAAATTACACACGGGCTTACTTGATGAGAGCAAGACCAGGTAAACTGCCTATTGATTTGCAGATGGGAACCATTGAACCCACAGAAGATTCTTCTGATGAAGACTGGGTCAGCCAACGCCAAGAAAAGTACAGGAAGGTACAAGAAAGCGTGGAAAGAAACCTAGAAATCAGTAGAACCAAGCAAGAGAAAGACTTTAACAAGCACGCCTCAGCTGAACCGCTAGCTATAGGTGATGTAGTGCTAAAAAGAAAGCGAAAAACCAACAAATTGGATAACAGTTGGGAATCCATACCCTACACTGTTATGCCGTCACACTATGACAACTCAAAAACTTGTGTTATTAGCAAAAACAATGGGAATACTATTGCGACTGTCTCAAGGGATCATTTGAAGAAGTGTCCGCCACAGTTAATCCCACAAGCAACCAGTTACCCTACTGTAACTACAGATGAAGAAACCAAAGAAAATCTCGTCCTTACAGAAATTGGATCCTTCCAGCTGATTGGCCACAAATAGGTGAAGCATTCCTCATACCAGTTATGCATTTCTACCAACCTGTTGAAGATCAGCCAAAACCACATCCAATTCCACAAGTCCAACAAGAAAAAGTCCAAGTGCAAGAATTGCAGCCTGTTGTATTGGAACCTGAGATTCCTGTAATCGGTCAGCCTGCTAGTCCCACAGTAAGAGAAGCCATTCCTAATCAACTACCTACAGAGGTCAGTCCAGTTGATAGACTCCGCACTTACTATGGTCTTACACAAAGCAGACATAGAGAATTACCAACCTCTTCGTACACTACACCAACAGCTTTGGAAACACCCACACTACGCAGATCCACACGTAGTACATTAGGCCAACCCCCACAAAAACTTGGAGAATGGGTTTAAAATGTAGTGGAAAATGTAACCTGTAAGTGTTGTAAATAGCTAACCAGTTTTCAAAACCTGTAAAAAGTAGTGTACAGAAGGGTGGAGGAACTGGGCTCTGTCCCAAGTATACTAAGTTGGGGACAGAAAGCGCCTGGTAAGGTATAGAAGGTTAGTACCGGCCTCCCAAGCAGAGACACCCGTAGGGAATGTATAAAGTTTACCGTGTATCCCTGGACTTTACATTTTTCCTTTTCATAGACTTTGAACAATTGT
The DNA here is from genome assembly GCA_033576535.1 of Allobates femoralis. Lineage (NCBI taxonomy): Eukaryota > Metazoa > Chordata > Amphibia > Anura > Aromobatidae > Allobates > Allobates femoralis. Next base: position 53,053,082 of record JARQOC010000008.1, on the reverse strand, counting down.
CACAGGACTTGTGTGACCACTAACTTTACCTTTTTCCAGCCTGCGGCAGATGGACTAGTGCCGTACGGACTGCTTTTCACCTTTTCCACATTTTTTACTTCCTTTTCAGTGATTTTTGTGTTTTCTTTAAGACTTTGTAAATTGAATGTTATAAAATGTTTAGTGGTAAGTTGTAAAAAAAAGAACTTTTTGCTCAGCCGGGAGAACTGAGGTTAACTAAGGGGGAATGTGGCACCCTGGCACCTGTTGGGCACCACAGAAATCCTTAGAGCACAAATGGAGTAAGTAACAGCACAGCAAACCCACAAACACCAAACAACACAACAACACTTAGAACACCTGGTTTCACCCCGAGCCTCTAGGGGGAGCTACACTGGTGACTTTGAGCCAGTTCCCCCTATAAAAAGAGTCTTGGAGGGAGAAACTTCTGAGTGTGGTAGACGCTACAAGAGCTGCCAGCCTGTGTGAAACCTCCACCCTATGAGAAACACACTAGGCCCAACCAGCCTGTTAGCCAGTGGAGATCCCTGCAATTGGGATAATAGGAAGAAGGAGATCACCTCTCAGGAAAACAGAGTTAACCTGACTCTTTCCAAATTAACCGGTTACTGGAACCGAAGCTGTGAGAGCTGCCCAGCCACCACAGAGAACCAGCACCATCAACAGGAGGTTTAGCCACCTGTTACACCTGATGCACCCATCCACGAGAGCCCAGGGAAGAGTACTGATCCTGCTCAGACCCTTTTACAGTGCCCTCAGTGCTGTTAACCAGGTGAAGCAAGTTCCATTGGAAACACTGCCCGGTCCGGCTGGATTCCACATCCACCCGACCTTAGCACCAGAACTAGAGAAAGGAAGCCTAACACTGCTTGCTGTGAAACTCCAGAAGTGCCAACTTCACTATCCCGGTCCGAGTGTACCTGACTACCATCCAGTAAAGGTACCTAAAAGAGACTTTGTGTGGTTGTACATTACTCCTGGTTCAGCGCGCAGCACCCTGCAGCTGCCTCACAACATCTTGCGCAGCTCCCGACTCCGGGGATTCCCGCTCATCCTGTGGGGAGCGTTCCATCTCGCTGTGTACCATCCCCCGGAGACCCGAACAGCGCTGGTAAAGTTACCAGAACACCCGCAGGTGGCGTCACGAAGACAAATCACCCCCACTGTTTCCGCCATTCCCCTATTGATCTGGACCACCGGGCCTACACCACCGCAGGCGCGGTTCCGTGACTGCAGGAAGAAACAACGCCCGCTACGTGTACCCCCGGCTACGGTGAGTCATAGATAACTCCCCGGGGCGTGACACAGGCTCCGGGAAACCACCCCCCTTCAGCGATCATTGGTGGAAGCTCCTGCGTTACGATTGGTTGTTGCTGCATAGGGCAGCATATTTAAGGAGCTGACCACTCACACTACACAATTGCTCGAGCGTCATGTATCAGTCAGCCTCCTGCGCTGGCTGGCCAATCATTATGCTATTGCTTTGTCCTATCAGCGTACGAAATTCTCATAATCCACAATTGTGGTACGCCTGTGTTGTCCCTGCTGCACCAGGTCCGCCCATATTACCTTCTGTTACGGTGTGTAAATGAGGGACGGTGCTCTACAGAAGGTAACTTTAGGCACCCGGCGGTGCATCCAGAGATAGATTCAACCTTCTGTAGTGCACCTTGTAGCGGCGTGTAAAGGCGGTGCGGGTACCGTTTGTAACCGTTGCTGCGTGCTCGTGCATGTGAAGCACCCGGTTGTTTCCACCATGCTGTAGCGGCGTGTAAAGGTACCCTTAAGGATATGTCCATCAGCAAGATCTGCAAAAACTGGTAACGATGTCTCTGCTGATTCAGCAGTGGAAATACTGCAAATTTGCCCCAGACTCCCCCCTTTATATTTCAAAGGATAAATTACTGTGTGAAAAAATCTAGTGGGACACTCCAATCACAATGGAGATATTTTTTATGATATGGGGATGAGCTTTTAGAAATATTTAACCACCATACTGCAACTGTAATTAACTACATATGTGAACAAACTCTAGGGGTAAGACCAGATGTGGTCAGCGGCGCAGTAGACCTCCACCCACCCATGCTCACCAATGCTCATTCATTTGTTTTATAATCCTGTGGTGATTGGCAACCACAGTTGAGAGTTTTAGCAATGCAGCCAAACACTTTTCTGGTCTTACCCTTAAAGTAACATCTATATTAGAGAATTTGAAGTACAGGGGTTTTCTCGAGTCTTCTGGAGCTGTGCGCTCCTGCTTGATTAATGGCTCAGATTAGAGGAATCCTCCTGGCCTGATCTGTGTGCTCTCTGATGCTACAATCAGAGGCAGCTTTGTGTCTGTAGCATTGTAGGAAGCCACTGGAAGGGAATGTAGCCAGAACCGTCAATCCAGGCAGCTTCAGAGCAACGTGTTAAAGCACTCTGGCTATAGCACTGTGCTTCTTACCTAAGGGCCGCTTTACACACACCATCGTCTGTGTCCAACTTCTGAACAGATCTCTGGTTGCAGTGAAATCATGGACACATTGCTCCATTTGTACACAGCCACAAAATGGAGCAATGTGTCCATGATTTCACTGCAACCAGAGATCTGTTCAGAAGTTGGACACAGAAGTTGGTGTGTGTAAAGTGGCCCTCAGTTGTAGATTGCCTCTTCAAAAAGGACTTGAAATCGAGTGCCATCTATTGGAAATAGCAATCCTAAAAGTCCATCTTACTAAAGAAACCCACCATCACTAATAGACTGCAGCGGTGGCTGGTAAACTAAACAACAAACCATTCTTGATAAAGGAGGGAACTGTAGAAACCAGTCAGTATCTGGAGTGACCAGCATTTACCAGTCTGCCATCTGCTGTGTACAGTGAAAACTGGGATTCATCCATGAGGAGAAACACTGCTTCAACGAGCCAGATGCCATTGAATGTCAGCATTTGCCCTCTGAATTTATTACAAACTGCAGTCAGGTGGAGACCCCGATGATAAAGAAGAGCCGCAGTCAGGTGGAGACCCCGATGATGAAGAAGAGCCGCAGTCAGGATAAGACCCAATGAAGATGAAGAGCTGCAGTCAGGTGGAGACCCTGATGATGGAGAAGAGCTGCAGTCAGGTGGAGACCCCAATGATGGAGAAGAGCTGCAGTCAGGATAAGACCCAATGAAGACGAAGAGCTGCAGTCAGGTGGAGACCACGATAATGGAGAAGAGCTGCAGTCAGGTGGAGATCCCGATGATGGAGAAGAGCTGCAGTCAGGTGGAGACCCCGATGATGGAGAAGAGCTGCAGTCAGGTGGAGACCCCGAGGATGAAGAAGAGCCGCAGTCAGGATAAGACCCAATGAAGACGAAGAGCTGCAGTCAGGTGGAGACCCTGATGAGGAGAAGAGCTGCAGTCAGTGGAGACCAATGTGGAGAAGAGCTGCAGTCAGATAAGACCAATGAAGACAAAGAACTGCAGTCCAGGTGGAGACCGATGATGGAGAAGAGCTGCAGTCAGTGGAGACCCGATGATGGAGAAGAGCTGCAGTCAGGTGGAGACCCCAATGATGAAGAAGAGCTGCAGTCAGGTGGAGACCCCGATGATGGAGAAGAGCTGCAGTCAGGTAGAGACCCCAATGATGGAGAAGAGCTGCAGTCAGGATAAGACCCAATGAAGACGAAGAGCTGCAGTTAGGTGGAGACCACGATGATGGAGAAGAGCTGCAGTCAGGTGGAGACCCCGATGATGAAGAAGAGCTGCAGTCAGGTGGAGACCCCAATGATGAAGAAGAGCTGCAGTCAGGTGGAGACCCCGATGATGGAGAAGAGCTGCAGTCAGGTGGAGACCCCAATGATGGAGAAGAGCTGCAGTCAGGTGGAGACCCCGATGATGAAGAAGAGCTGCAGTCAGGTGGAGACCCCGATGATGGAGAAGAGCTGCAGTCAGGATAAGACCCAATGAAGACGAAGAGTTGCAGTCAGGTGGAGACCACGATGATGGAGAAGAGCTGCAGTCAGGTGGAGACCCCAATCATGGAGAAGAGCTGCAGTCAGGTGGAGACCCCGATGATGAAGAAGAGCTGCAGTCAGGTGGAGACCCCAATGATGAAGAAGAGCTGCAGTCAGGTGGAGACCCCGATGATGGAGAAGAGCTGCAGTCAGGATAAGACCCAATGAATACGAAGAGCTGCAGTCAGGTGGAGACCCCGATGATGGAGAAGGGCTGCAGTCAGGTGGAGACCCCGATGATGGAGAAGAGCTGCAGTCAGGTGGAGACCCCGATGATGGAGAAGAGCTGCAGTCAGGTGGAGACCCCGATGATGGAGAAGAGCTGCACTCAGGTGGAGACCTCGATGATGGAGAAGAGCTGCAGTCAGGATAAGACCCAATGAAGACGAAGAGCTGCAGTCAGGTGGAGACCCCAATGATGAAGAGCTGCAGTCAGGTGGAGACCCCAATGAGGATGAAGAGCTGCAGATGATCTTACCTGAGATGGTTTCTGACAGTTTGTGTCCTTTGGTTATGCAAACCGATTTTTGTAGCCACTGTCCGGGTGGCTGGTCTCAGATGATTGTGGGGGTGAAGATCCTGGCTGTGGAGGTCCCGGGCTGGTGTGGTTACACTTGGTCTGTGTTTGTGATGCCGGTTGGATATTCTGCCCAATTCTCTGATAGGCCTTTGGAGATGTCTTATGGTAGAGAAATGAACATTCAATTTACGGGCAACAGCTCTGGTGAACATTCCTGCAGTCAGTATGCCAACTGCACGCTCCTTCAAAATGTATGACACCTGTGGCATTGTGCTATGATAAAACTGCATATTTTAGAGTAGCCTTTTATTGTTGCAAGCCTAAGCACAGCTGTGCAATAATCATGCTGTCTAATCAGCATCTTAATATAAAGCACCTGTGAGGTGGATGGATTATCTCAGCAAAGGAGAAGTACTCACTAAGGCTACCTTCACATTTGCGTTTGCCACAGTGCCATGGGCTTTAAACTTCTTGATGAAACTGCGCACGGTAGACACAGGAACATTCAGGTCTTTGGAGATGGACTTGTAGCATTGAGATTGCTCATGCTTCCTCACAATTTGGTTCCTCAAGTCCTCAGACAGTTCTTTGGTCTTCTTTCTTTTCTCCATGCTCAATGTGGTACACACAAGGACACAGGACAGAGGTTGAGTCAACTTTAATCCATGTCAACTGGCTGCAAGTGTGATTTAGTTATTGCCAACACCTGTTAGGTGCCACAGGTAAGTTACAGGTGCTGTTAATTACACAAATTAGAGAAGCATCACATGATTTTTCTAACAGTTCCAATACTTTTGTCCACCCCCTTTTTTATGTTTGGTGTGGAATTAGATCCAATTTGGCTTTAGCACAATTCTTTTTGTGTTTTTTCATTGAAGACAAATTAAATGAAGATAATAATACCAAAGAATTTGTGATTGCAATCATTTTCAGGAAGAAACTGAGTATTATCTGACAGAATTGCAGGGGTGTTAATACTTTTGGCCACAACTGTATATTATATTAGATGTTCTTTCTCCACTTATGAGCCATTTCCTTCCCTCAATCAACTCAAATATGTCTTGTTCAAATTGTTGATGTTTTAAAACTGGATGCTATAAAAATGCCAAAATGGACTAAACAATGTCATATGGGAACATGGATGAGAAAATCTTTCATATGTTGGTCTGAATGCAGCATCCACTCTACTCAGGCAGCTCTCACCCCGCTCAGCCCCTTCTAACTAGGGATGGGCGAATCTACTCGCTAGGACTCGTTACTCGGTGAGTAGTAAGGGACTCGCAGGACTCGGTACTCTGCGAGTTTCCCAGTGATTACTCGCACGAGTCCAATGCAAATCAATATCAATCCTAGATTTGTCAGAAACGCTGACAAAACTAGGATTGCCATTGTTTGCATTAGACTCGGCTACTGTGCCAGTGATAGCAGGGAAACTCGCAAAGTAACTGCTGTTTCTTTGCGAGCCGAGTCCAGCTGTCTTCTCTGTGCAGCTCCAGGGTCCTAGAGCCCGCCTGCTCACAGAGATGATGTAGCAGTGCTGAGATTGTTCTCAGTCTGCTCATTCCCTGTGCATAGACATCTATATTTATGCACAGGGGATGTAGCAGAGAGGACATCGCGTTTTGGACTGCGTCGGACGGAAGAGGATTTTTTTAATTAAAGATGGAGTCCCTAATGGCTTTTTTTTTTATTTCAAATAAAAAATTTTCTCTGTGTTGTGTTTTTTTAACCCTTTATTGGAGATTCTTAGTGGCTGGGTCAAACGTGGCCTGACATTAAGAATCTCGGGCTTAATACCAGCTTGTATAACAAAGCTGGTATTAACCCCTTTATTACCCAGCGTGCTACCGCCACCAGGGCCGCTGGAAGAGCGGGGTTCAGCGCCAGAGGATGGCGCTTCAATGAACGCGCCATCTTCTGGGGCGGCTGCGGGCTGCAATTTGCAGCGGGGGGTGCCCAGAAAGCTTGGGCATCCCTGCGCTGCGGATTCCAGCCCCCAGCTGCTTAGCTGTACCTGGCTAGACATAGAAATTGCGTGGAGCCCCACGCATTTTTTTTATTATTTAATGAATTTCAGAGTCAGAGTCTCAGAGTCAGAGTCTCAGAGTCGGAGTCGCCTCAGAGTCGGAGTCGCCTCAGAGTCGGAGTCGCCTCGGAGTCGGAGTCGCCTCGGAGTCGGGGTCGTCTCGGAGTCGGAGTCTCCTCAGAGTCGGAGTCTCCGAGTCGGAGTCGCCTCAGAGTCGGAGTCGCCTCAGTGTCGGAGTCGCCTCGGAGTCGTAGTCGCCTCGGAGTCGGAGTCGTCTCGGAGTCGGAGTCGTCTCGGAGTCGGAGTCGTCTCGGAGTCGGAGTCGTCTCGGAGTCGAGTCGAGTTGGAGTCGTCTCGGAGTCGGAGTCGTCTCGGAGTCGGAGTCGTCTCGGAGTCGAGTCGGAGTCGGAGTCGTCTCGGAGTCGGAGTCGTCTCAGAGTCGGAGTCGTCTCGGAGTCGAGTCGGAGTCGTCTCGGAGTCGTCTCGGAGTCGAGTCGGAGTCGTCTCGGAGTCGGAGTCGTCTCGGAGTCAGAGTCGGAGTCGGAGTCGTCTCGGAGTCGGAGTCGTCTCGGAGTCGGAGTCGTCTCGAGTCGAGTCGGAGTCGGAGTCGAGTCGGAGTCGTCTCGAGTCGGAGTCGTCTCGGAGTCGGAGTCGTCTCGGAAGTCGAGTCCGGAGTCGTCTCTGGAGTCGGAGTCGTCTCGGAGTCGAGTCTCTCGGAGTCGAGTCGGAGTCGTCTCGGAGTCGTTCGAGTCGAGTCGTTGGAGCGAGTCTCGTCGTTCGAGTCGAGTCTGAGTCGGAGTCGTCTCGGAGTCGGAGTCGTCTCGGAGTCGTCGTCAAAAAAATGCTTGGGGCTCCGCGCAATTTCTATGTCTAGCCAGGTACAGCTAAGCAGCTGGGGGCTGGAATCCGCAGCGCAGGGATGCCCAAGCTTTCTGGGCACCCCCCGCTGCAAATTACAGCCCGCAGCCGCCCCAGAAGATGGCGTGTTCATTGAAGCGCCATCCTCTGGCGCTGAACCCCGCTCTTCCAGCGGCCCTGGTGGCGGTGGCACGCTGGGTAATAGAGGTTAGGGCCAGCTTTGTATTATCAGCTGGCCCTAAGCCCGAAATTTATGGCGGTCACGCCAATATTAGACATGACCGCCATGAATTTCTATTAAATTGTTTTAAAAAAAACACAACACAGAGAAATTTTTTTATTAGAAATTAAAAAGAAAGCCATTAGAGACTCCATCTTTAATTAAAAAAATCCTCTTCCGTCCGACGCAGTCCAAAACGCGATGTCCTCTCTGCTCATCCCTGTGCATAGATATAGATGTATATGCACAGGGAATGAGCAGACTGAGAACAATCTCAGCTCTGCTACATCATCTCTGTGCACAGACATTCATGTCTGTACACAGGGAATGAGCAGACTGAGAACAATCTCAGCACTGCTACATCAGGCAGCAGGCAGGCTCTAGGACCCTGGAGCTGTGGCAGCCAGCACACTGAGCAGACAGGACTCTTCTTTTATCTGTGCGAGTTTCCCAGCGATTACAGTTGCAAAGTAAACGAGCAATGCAAATAAATGACAAAACTAGGATTGCTTCAGGCTGAAGCTTCCGAGACACATCTGCGATTTGTAAATCTCACACTACTCGCTATTACTCGCTTCCCCATTCATTAACATTGGACTCGCTAGACTCGCAACGAGTAGCGAGTCCTGTGCTCGGACTCGCTAGAGTCAAGCGATTCCGAGTAATTTAGGATTCGCCCATTCACTACTTCTAACCCCGCTCTCAGCCCGCAGCCCACGCACCCCATAGCCTGCTCACCCCACAGCCCGTGACCACATGGGGGAGCGACCACAGGAGGGGAAAGAGAGAGACCACAAGGGGTAGACAGTGTGCACGGGAGTGCAGAGAGCAAATACAAGGGAGCAGAGAGCGAGGGGGGAAAACAGCGAACATCAGAGATACTGCACAGGGGGAGAGACAGCCGCCCCCAGCACCACAGAGCCCGCCCCCATTGTGATGTCACCACCCTCTTGATTTGCTATACATAAAAAGTGATTTGAAAGCATAATTGGGACTGACTCTCAAGTTTGTGTGACCCAACAGATCTAGTCCAATCTTATTTTCTGTACGTCCATTAATGTGATAACATGGAGTGCCTCTGCAGTGCAGTTATATTGGGGCAGCGCTGTATGATCTGCACTTTTACAGAATACTTTGTACTGTTATGACGGGATAGTGATACTGGCTGTTGGAAGTGATGGATGAGTCAGTCCATTGGAGATTATTTCCACACGTACACGTTGCTTTCCTGGGTTTATTTTTTTAGTATCCATAGTTACAGGATGTGGTGATTCCCTCTAATCACTCCCATACTCGCTGTACACACTGTACATACAGTCATATTGCTATAATAAGCACAGCTAGATTTGTCTGGTGCCAGGAGCTATTTTTAGCTTTTCAGCTTTAAAATGCATTTTTTATGATTTTTACATGGGAAGGAGATGCTACCTCAGGAGTCTTGCTGAGCCGCACCATTATCATACAGACAGTATTTACATAGCTCAGGTCTTCACTTCCATTGCTGAGTTTGCAGTTTTCAGGACACTTGTAGAGAATGTTTGTTGCCTGTAAATGGGGTTTATTAGACACAAAATAAATGGTTTTATGTATATTTGCATTTGCACTTTCTGGATGTTGTAATAGTAGGTATGTATTACTCAGTCCCAGGACAGCTATAGGGACGTTTTGGGCACTATACACTGTGTTTTACAGACCTCCAGCTTCACAAACTTGTGTTCTCCTTTATTCATTAAAATTCTTCCATTAACAGCATTGCCTAAATTTCGGTAGTTACTTGTCCACCTGTTTTGGATATCGCAGTATCCTTAATCAAGACCCACCAGTCCTGTAGAACATGTAAGAGGTTACTGTACTGTTATAAATGGTGACTTACAGGTGACGTTCATTCTTGTGGAGTTGTTCTCTTTTCCCATCTTTTCCATCTGGTCCAGACCGACAGGACAACGTCTCCAGCCAGAACTCATCTACAGAGATTACAACAAACACATCTGGATCCTCACATTTCCAGCCTCATCTAAATCTTTCCCCAACATGAACAAACTCCTCATCCTACTGTCACTGCAATACTAAACCAGCACTGCCGGTGTGCCCCTATTACTGCACCAGGGTAAGTGAAAAGACAAGCGATATTATAGGGCTCCAGGAGAAAGTAGATCAGGTGATCGCCTGATGAAGGGGAAGTACTGCCGAAACACCTTGTGATGATCAATAAAAGAAGAATTTCTTTATAAGTAGCTGCTGCCCTAATCTACTTTTTCCTGGCACCCAATAATACCTCTTGTTTATTCGCTTACCTTATACCTCTCCGACTATGAGGACTGAGCGGACGAGCTGCTTGGGAGCATTAGTGATTCCTAACCTATAGGACCTGTGGCTTGAGCACCTGTGACGACACGCTGAACTCCAGAAGATGCTGATCGCTTGGTGTGCATGAGTCACCACAGGAATTTTTTTTACTAAAAATTGGTGTTTACTATGGATGTCACCCAAGATTAACCGGTGTTTTTCTCCTACAGTATGAAGGACAAGCAGAGGGTTCTAGGGGTGATTGGTGGTCAGGCCTCCTTTTTGAGTAACCCTTCTGTGGCGCCCCGCAACGAGTGCGTCACAGGAGGGTACTGCACCCCTGACTGAAGGTGCAGTATTCTCCGTCCCAGTGGTGAATGGGTTAATCCCAAGGCTCCATGTACCACGTGCAACACCTAGAGGCAGAGGACTAATTAGATACCCGTTTCCTGGGCAACCGGTCCAGGTGGGAGGAGAGTGAGGTGTATAGCAGTGGGGAAGAGAAGAACAGAGTTAGAAAGTTGGAGAGACAAGAGCAAGGAGAAGTCTAGTCGTGACAAGAGGAACAGTAACAGGGAGGGCACCGAGCACTGGTGACCCAGAAGTGAAAGGGGCCAAGAGAGAAGGAACACGGGTGATAGACAACCCGAGCCCAGTCCACAACCCGGAGTACCGGCTCGAGGTGGTACAGATGCTACATCTCTGCACCACAGTACCCGGAGTGATTGAGAGCTTCACAGGAGCGCAATACACAGTCTACCATCACCGCAGCTGTACCAGGGGGGTACCCACCATTGGGGTTCAGGGACCTAACGTGAGTCGGAGGCCAACGACTCGGGTCCCAACAGAAGATCCTCTGTATCCCGGCTTGGTATATTAGAAGCAGCGACGAGAGAGGGACAGTCAGGATAGAGAAAGACACCGTGGAGCCTTGGAAGGACCCTATTCATCGCAGGGACAACCCTGTCCGTTACTTGGCAGTGAACACCGTGTACCTGTCTGCCGTGAAAGAACTGAGTAAATACCCGTTCAGAGGAGGAACGTGTCTGAGATTTATTTCGGGACTATTACTAACCACTTTACCTACAGAAATAACCAAGCTGCCATATTCCTTGACTGCAGCTCCTGACCCCGGGTACTCCTGCTCGTCCTGAAGGGAGCGGATCCATCTTGCTGCCGCCCATCCCCCGGTCCAAGCAGCGCCGTGCCATCACCGGACCCCTACAGGTGGCGTCATGCAGCTTGCACCAATTCACACTATATCTTGAGTGCTGTGCAGTTTTATTCTGTTTTATGTCTAATATGTGCAGTTGCTGGCTCTGCAGCTACACTTAGCACCCTTATCTCCCCCAGGTGGTCTGAGGTTGAGATGGTGTCACCCCCTTAGTAGTGGGATAGGGAGGACAAGGAGGGCAGGGATGTCAGCGTAGGACTCATCAGACCTGGGGTCACCGTGGCGTGGTTGACGAGCAAACAGATATTGGCCAATGTATGTACTAAGAACCTCAGAAAATAAAAAAAATAAGATTATTGAGTTTTTTGAAAAAAACGTACGTTTTTAAATTTTTTTCCTCAAATATAAACCGCTTATTAGCATGTGTGCATTATGGTAGTGGTGAGTGCTGCAGTGAATTTGTTTCTGGTATCTATCTATCTATACTATCTATCTATCTATCTATCTATCTATCTATCTATCTATCTATCTATCTATCCATCTATCGTATCATATGTTGTTGAAGGTCTTTTGAATACTACTCGCTTACTCACGAGTTCTCTGCATCCTCCTGGTACATTGCTGTCCTTCCTAAGCTGATTTCATTAAGCTGGACACATGATTGCTTTATACAGTACAATTATCTGCACCCAATGTTCTCTCCCAGCCTCCTGCGGAGTGACAATGATTATACTGCACACCCCCTAGTCCCTTATCTCTTTATCTTCACTTAACTCCAGCCTTACATGCACATTTCTGAAAGGAGATGGAATTTTCCACTATATTGGAATGATTTTTCAAGCAAACATTGTTATCTAGGGAAAGCGGTTACATAACAAGGTAATGAGTAATTGAGCGCCAGGTCACTGATATCAATCTCCACTAGAACATTTTTTCTTCAACTTAATACATTTTTTGACAACAATACACTGCATATTTTCGATATCCAGTAGGTGTAACAGAGTCCTAATAAATGGAGTGTCAGGAACCCTCAGACACAGTGCCGTAACGTGAAGCTGAAAACGCCAACGGGCCCCAATTATTGCAAATGTTTAATAGCAATAGTTATTTTTTATAGGCCAAAGGGACTTTTGAGGCCCTCTATGCTCCAGGGCCCGGGTGCACAATATTCACAATAAATGCTTACGGTATTTAGAAAAAAGGGTGAACATATGGCTCCCTGAGTGAAGGAAATAGAAAGGTCTGTGAGAATAAATGTAACCTCGATGACCTGGATGAGGGAGTGAGTCGGAAACATACATAATATTACACTGATGGGAGCGGAGGGGAATGGAAACAATAGGGAGCGCATACATAAAAATGTATGCATGATAGATCAGTGCATGAAAAGTATATTTGGTGAAAATCTTGATTTAGAGTGCACAATGTAAAAATTCTATCATTTTCCTTTTTAGCAATAAGTTCCATCACGTTCGCTAGTCTAGCTGAATATGTTTAATTAGGGATAATTTTAGTAAGTCCAGATCAAGGCTATGGTAGTAAAGAAAGTCCAGAGACGTTATACTAAGATGATGATATGTTTGCTTTTATGTATATTTATCCTGGCTTTCTGCTGTTGGGAAACATGACTGAAGCATTGGAGCCCAGTTGGGCATTCTAAATGGTAGATCAGTCATCAGGGTACTGCAAAGTGAAGTTGGACAGCTAACAGGCTTTACACAAACCAACTGGCTTAGCAAATCCCAGAGGAACCCTTGCCTTCACCCTTTAACCCGTATACAGGGTTCTGGACTTACACAGGGCTCCCTGGGTTGGGTCCATAGAAGGGCTGCTGGCCGGTGCAGCGTGCTGGTAGAGTCAACATGCTGGATCAGAACCAGAAAGAGCTGAGTCTAAACAAAATGAATAGTCAGGGATGTGATCAGGATGATGCTAATATCCATAAATGGAGGAGTCAGAATAGTAAGTAATGAGAGTATTAAGAAAAATCCAAGATCAGCAACAAGAAACAATAGCATATAAATGCAGCATGGATTTACTAATCATCAGACTAGTGTCAGTATACACCTATCAACAAGAGATAACGGTATATGTGGGCACCACTGCACTATTAGGGCGCTGAACCGCTGACATACAGTACTTTGATTCCAGAACAACCCTTGTGGAGAAGTTCTTGCAGTGGTGCTGGACCACCACAGTCTAGGTCAGGCAGAACAAATTGATGAACTATGAAGGAAGCCACAGCACATTTCTGGACCGTAAATACCCCTTCTTTATTCAAACAAACATAAACCTGGGGCACAATGCCAGGATAGCATGTGTGGCGCCCCTGCGTCCAGGAGGCCACAAAAGGGAACTGCAGCCAGGCAGGTAGGACATTGTTGCACATCAACACCCTCACAGCCCACACAACCAACGTGTAGAAGGAGTTAATATCCAGCCCTGAGATTAGAACTCTATGAGATTGAGGGGTGGTGGATCAGAGGAGTGGGTTGGGCAAACACGTAGTCAGGTGACTTGACAGTATATAGTGAGGGGGAGGAGTGAAGGAAGTTAGTAGGCTCAAGGTGCCGAGAAGCAAAGACCAGAAGCTGAGCTGCAAAGACAGAAAGACTCACACACATCCTGTGAGTGCAAGGCTAGGAGCGCAGAATTCGTACTGAGCCAGTGTGAGCCAGAGGGGAGAGAAAGCCCGTCCGACGCTGATGCCACCAGGAGTGTGACAGAACAGAGAGGGACGGTGGAACCCGTGCCCTAGACAGCAGCTAAAGCCACTGACTGCAGGCCGAGTAGCCCTCCTAGTATACAGAGAGGAACAGAAGTAGAGAGCCTGGTAGAGCCTCGTGCTGAGGACTGCTGGAGGCTGGGCTGAGTAGAGTGTCGGCTCTAGAGGGGACCGCAGTTTACCCGGGATCCCCAAACAACACGACGGGGGACCACAGCTCCACGTTAGGGTCCCCAACCCAAAGGACAGGCAGCTCAGTGACAACCAGGAGGGCCCACGAGGGGTCCGAGTCACCGCCATACTGTCCAGCGCACAACACACCACCCGTACAGACGGAGACCGTAGACAGCCCGGAAAGGACACCAAAGACTGTGTGAGGGGTCACAGAGAGAGGCCTGGCTGCAGAGTAAAGGGAACCCGGAGAGGGAGAATGCGCCCGTGTGCTAAGAGCTGTAAATGCACTGTGTAACAACTGACTTGTAAACTGCTTGAAGGACAAAGAGTAAAGCTTTGGAAAACCCTGGAATTGCTTCCCTTATGTCTCTGCATGAAAGCTGTTCCCTCCATACAGGAATACAGCAAGCCTCCACCTGCAGAGCCACAGCTCCAGCCTGTCAGCACCAACGCTGAGGAGAAATCCCTGCAGCGTCTGCAAGTAAGTGTGCTACAACTTCACCATAGACTTAACCCTTACCGCCCCGGGCGATACAGTTCTTCCCACTGGAACTACACCTTCTCCGCTGCCATCACATCACCCCCGGAGGTTCTGCAGCAGCGGCGGCCCCCATCACTGGCCGCATCAAGTGGGTGGCGTCACGACTGACATTTCCCCTGTAAATATTCCCTTTTATTTGCCGAGCCCGGGACACGGTCCGGTCCAAGCCACCCGTGACTTCCCCGGCACCGTCCGGTCCGGTACCGAGTTCCCCTGTCCCGAGGGGCCCGACACATGGGGGGAGAGGGGGCGGACAAGCAGGTTGTAAAAGGACAACAGCTGTTTCCCGCACTAGCGCTTCAACAGGTCCACTACATAAATGGAGGAGTCAGAATAGCAAGTTATGAGAGTATTGAGAAAAATCCAAAGTCAGCAGCAAGAAACAATAGCATATAAATGCAGCATGGATTACTACTCATTAGACTGATGTCAGTATACACCTATGACTGGCACATTTTTGGCACTGCTAAGGGTTTAATTCGGGTGTGTATGAATACACATGCATTTCTCCATTGCAATGTGCCATGCTTGCAAGTTCTTTCAGTAACCTTAATGTGTTCTAATTATTTTTATTGGCAACATATGTAATATTTTCATTGGTTATATCTGTGCATATATACCCACTTTTCTATTCTGAGACCATACCAAAGGAAAAGGTTGCAACCGGTGAGTATGCTAATGCCATCATGACACGTACACATAATACCTAACAACATGCCAAACTAACAAAAAATCACCTAAGTGGTGCCTTAAGATGTGGGCAACAATAATGACTTCAGTGTATTCTGATAGTTCCTACAGATTGCTGAGATGGCAACTGCTTCAGATTGGAAAAAGATGTCTTAATGTTCAATTTTGTTTTCATGCTTACGTTCAACCTCTCAGCCATGTCTATGCTAAGTGTAAAGCGGCCGTCACACGCTACGATATCTTGAAAGATATCGCTTGAACGCGCCAGATTAAACATCGCTTGAACGATGTCTGTGCGTGTGACGGCAAGATACGACGAGCGAGAATTGATAAAATCGCAAAATCGTGATCTGAGCTCCGGAGCTCAGATCTTGCGATGAACGATTTCACGATCTGTCTCATCGTGGTGTATAACACCACGATGAACGATCTCCCAGGGGCAGAGCCTATGCTGGGAGATGGTAACTATGGTACACGTCGGGTTACTAAGCGACGCGCGGCGCCTAGTAACCCGATGTGTACCTTAGTAACCAGCGATCTCGCTGGTCCACATCGCTGGTGAGTCTCTCTGTGTGACATCTCACCAGCGATGTGAGCGATATTGTAAGCGATCGCGCGTGCATGTGATCGCTAACAATATCGCTAGCGAGATCGTAGCGTGTGACGGCCGCTTAACACTGCAAACAGATTTTCTTGCAGATCTTGTGTTTGTTTGAGCTGCAATGTTTTATTGTTCACCTGATCTTTCAACCATGACCTTAATGTTCTAATAACCTTTGTTCTTGATCCAGGGGCGTATCTAGGGGGGTGCAGCCGGACCTTTTGCACCGGGCGCAACTCTGCGGGGGGGCGCCGCCGCGCCGGTGCCATCATGTCAATTGTCAGGCGTCCGGCGGTGGGTGACTACAGCTCCGGCGCAAATCTCCACGCCGCCCTCCATATTGCGCGCCGCCCTGCTGGTCCTCCCACACACCCCCTCCCCCTGGTCACGTCGCGGCCGCGCGGCGGCTGACATCACCCGGCGCGCCGCAAACAGTGAGAGCGCGGCGCGCTACAGTGGGACAGAGCAGAAGAAGAGGAGCTGCTGCAGCCTGCCTGCCTCCCTCCTTCTGACTGAGTCGTCCGGCCCGTCCTACTCTACACACACTATGAGGTATGATAACACCCCCCCTGTCCTCAGAACCAAGGCTGCAGGGCAGCGGGGCTGAAAGCTGGAGATGACAGCACCGACACCTCCCCCCCCCCGCTCCTCACCTACCGGGGGGAGCGCCGAAATAGAGCTGTGCCCCGGGCGCCATGAAGCCTAGTTACACCTCTGTCTTGATCCCATAGTTGTTTTGAACTTTTTTCAGCATCTTGATTGCTTTTCTCTCTGTCCTGTGGTTTTTAATTGATGTCTATAGCGGCCCTGACCTTTGACTGTTTGTGAATTGTGACTTATGCTGGGGTCACACATAGAAATCCGTTTTTGGAAATGATTTCCATGACCAATCCGTTTTTTTTGGGTGCTTTTTGAGCCCCCTACACCCCTGAACGTTCTTGGACTTAGTCATTTTTTTACCAAAATTCTCAAAAAAACGGATCCGTTTTTCCATAGGGCCCATGTTAAAAAAAAAATTTTTGGCTCAAAAACGGACATAGCAATGTTTTTAAGGCTGCGTTCACACGTTGCGTAAAAATATGCGACTGCGTTTTTTTACGCGCGTATTTCCAGTGCTTATAATGGGGCCTATAGAAAATACGCGCGTAAAAAACTGGAAAGAATTGACATGTTCATTTTTTTTAAGCGCGTATTTTTACGCTGCGTAAAAATACGCGACGTGTGAATGGCAAAGGTGAATGTCCATTGACTTTGCTGGGAAATACAGATGCACATTCTTCTGGAGAAAATACACGCGTAAAAATACGCGTCAAAATACACACTGTGTGAACGCAGCCTTAGTGCAGAAAAAAACGGACAGGGTGTTTATTACATCCAATCTGTTTTTCTATCAGTTTTTGGACTTAGAAAAAAAAAATGCCAAAAATGAAGCCAAAAACGGACCAAGGGCTTATGTGTGACCCTAGCCTTAAAGAGGTTTTCCACTACTAATTTCCACCCCTTTTTATTTGTTCTAACTCTTCCTAACACTTTCCTTACATACTTCTACTAACTACCCTGCTCCTGTAAACTGATCAAACGGCTCCTATATTCCTCTGTTGTGGTTACAACCAGTGGTGTAACTAGGGTATGGCAGGTCCTGGTGAAAAATTTAGACCTGGACCCCCACCACATGTTGATGAAATGTATGGGCCTCATGTAACGTTCTAAATCCTTTAAAGACTCACAAATTGACCCCTCTCCCCATTCATTATGCATTAATGTCCCTTATCCTGCTATATATGGTCCTCCTCCTGGAATATGGCCCTTATCTTGGTATATATACCCCATATCCTGGTTTATATGGTCCGATTCCTCCCGACACCATAGTCGTACAATTATTATCATGCATCCCCATATTTCTCCATATATTACAATGTACCCCCATATTCCTCTATGTATTATAATGCATCCCATAATCCTACATTCATAAGGTAGCCCCAATAGTCATTCAATTATTATAATGAACTCCCATTATCCTCCATATAATATAATGCGTGGACACACATCCATGTGAAGCAGGAGCTGTGATTGGCGGGTGCAGAGTGCGGCTGGAGGCCCAGGCCCCTAATAGGTCCGGGCCCCGTCACAGCCGCGACTCCTGCGACCACGATCGTTACGCCCCTGATTACGACACCTCTACTTCTAATGTAGGAACAACAATTGGACAAACTGAGCAAGGCACGTCACTGGTGGGGGGGGGTTATATACTATCTAATGATCGGCATACCGAAGCACTTGTCACATGAAAGCACCGCACTGTAAACCAGGCTGAGAGTGAAGTGTGATATGTTCATGTGGGCCCATATTACTGTCACACACAGAGAGGCTGCCCCGCCCCCACCAGTGACGTGCCCTGCTCAGTTTGTCCAATTCCGGTTCCCAGATCCAGGAATGTAGGAGCCGCAGAGAGATCAGAAGTATATTGGGAAAGTGTTAGTTAGTAAGAGTTAGGAAAAATGAAAGAGGGTTAAATTAGTAGTGGAAAACCTGTTTAGTGATCTATTTATTAGTTATTGCATCCTCACACTAATAGGTTTATACAGCAAAGCTTAAAGGGAACCTGCCAGCTCTTTTAGCCCTCCAAACCTATCATTGCTTGTCCCTGCAGCCTCCTACTACTTTCCTAATCATCCCTCTCTGACCTATATGGCATTTATAATAGTGGAACAGAACAGTTTATAAACTTACTAAGAGCTTGATTCCAGTTTTTTAATGCCAGTGTTTTATTAGCAGGAGATCATCACTATAGGTCTAGATGTCTTGTCATCTAGCCAATTGCTCTATGTAACCCCACCCCCACCACTGATTGGCAGTTCTCTGTTAGTATAGAGAGTACACAGAAAGCTACCAATCATTGGTGTGGGTGAGGGTATTCACAGCCTGGCATTCTGAGAACTGCAGGTTCTGCAGCAGAGAAAACCGTGATTGTATCAAAATGACAGCAAGTGACACATCATTGTAATCAGGGTCTCAGCCCCCACGTCATGCTGCTCTCAGATTACAAAAGAAAAACCTTCTGACAAATTTTCTTTAAGTTTAATGAAACTATTAATAAGGTTCTGTCTGGATTATGAGGTCTCCTTCAAGCTGTGAAATGCTACTTTGAATTGGAGGTAAATGCATAGTTTATCCTACTCCACTTCAGCTGGTGACTATAGACCCATTTGCCATTGAATCTACCAAGCTTTTGTTATTAATCTAGTTTAGGGCTATCAAAAAGCTTTTATTTTTTTTTCTTGTCTTTTTGTTTTTTTAATGATGCAACTATGAGCATTATACTAACTTCTCTTATCCCTGAAGACCTCGTTTCAACTTTCAACCCTATTAAGTTGATGGATTCCCTTCCATCCTAAAAACTGAGTTTCCTTAAAAGAATATGTTTTATACTTAGAAAACGATTCTTTGGACTGGATAGCAGACAAAAAACTCCCTTTTATCATGCATATGTAAGACCCAGATGATGAACAAGAATTGCACATTTTTTTTAAAGCAGACCCCTATTTAAAGAGAACATGTCATGTTATAAATGCTATTAACCTGCAGATATGGGGTTAATAGTGTTTGGAACCTACTTGGTGCCTGTACATCAAACCCTGATGCCGGGACGTAAAGAACTTTATTCCCGCTGATGGTGTCAGTCATGGAGGCGGCGCCTGCGCGGGTTCAGTTACTGCTCTGTGTATGGAGAGCATTGGTTGTAACCCCCCCCCCCACACACACACACTGACTGACAGCCTCCTCTAATGCTGAGCGGCTGTCAGTTAGTGCCTGGGGTGTGGTTACAGCTGCCGCTCTCCATACACAGAGCGGTGACTGAACTCTCACCGGTGCCACCTCCGTGACTGAAGCCGGAATGCTGTTGGGGGGGGGGGAGTTAATTTCCTCCCGTTGGTGAGGTTTGCTGTACAGGCACCATGTAGGTTCTAAACACTATTAACCCCATTTCTGCAAGACAATAGCATTTCTTCACGTGCCAGGTTGCCTTTGAAGATTATGGATACAAGAAATCTTTTAATATGTTTAGCTTTTAATTTCATCTCATGTTTTAAGGACCACTTTACTAGTAGCCCTGACAGTTCCTTAACTACTGGTTACTCCAGAATAGAATTTATAGGCATTTTAAGCTTTATATTTTGAAAAGTATATCTATTCGGTTAACAAATATTATCCTAGAAATAATGACTGACCAAAAAACAACTGAGCTAAGTAGTATCGAGATAAGAGATCAGCCAAACAAGCTCTCCCGTGACACACAAAGGTGCAATTTAGGTTAAAACATCTAGTTACCACCGGTTAATTCTTAAAAGGGCAGATCATAATAATATCTCTGCTTAAGTAACCGAGCCCATCAAACGCCAAACCCTTGGCAGGCTCATGAGTTCTCTTCTGCGTGACTTGGCTCGCACCAGCTTTTATATTAGGACTCACATTTCTAAATGGCTTCTTACTCTATATAAAGTCAACTGAGTTCAAAAAGTTGAGTATTCTTTTTAAATGGTATCATATAGCATAGCTGATATCACATTAATCCTCATGACAGGTGTATGTCAAAAATTGTGAACTGTGTAATGTTCCAAGGTCTGTTGTCCAGGCTTGTGGCTCAAGTCTGTAGTAAGTCTATGTGAGTGAAGACTTGTGATTCCCCACAGTGCCCACACTGTCAGGATACTCCGGTGCTCCTAGACCAGGTGGGCACAATTTGCATACAAGAGGTCCTGTGCTGACTAAATGTGGGTGGCCTCACTCAAAGCAAGTGAATTGAGTGAGGTTGGACAGGTCTTGTTGAAATGTGGGTGGAAGTATGCAAATTGCATACATGCGGTAACATGACCGCTCAGTCTCACCACCAGCACTAGAGAATCCAGACAGAGCGTACTGTGCGAGCTGCGAGGATTCTCAAGTCTGCAGTCACAGAGTCTGGAGACTTGATCCACAAGCCTGGACGAACCCTAAAAACTACTCAACATAATGGAGTGATGGAGAAGCCTAGCATATTTATGAGCTCTGTATAACCCCACACCCACCACTGATTGGCATCGGCAATAATCTACACAAAGGACACTTTTATTATTATATGCTGCATAGCTGACCATCTCGACAATTGAATATTCAATGACTTTCTTTAACGACTTAATCTTGTACAGTAGATATATATTAAAAAGGTCTACTTTACAGGTTGAATACTAGGTTATAACTGAACATTAGCCACTGGCCAGGGCAATGCTTAGAAATACCTAAGAGTTTATCACCATGGTTTACAGATTATAAAACGCACCAGATTACAAAATGCACCCCAAATTTAGAGGTGGAAAATAATTTTTTTTTTTAATGGGTTCTGTCTTATAATGTTGTCCCACTTACAATGCATATATAATAAGCTCACAGGGGGGTGTGACGGCTGTGGGGCGAGGTCCCAATCAGAAGGGTAGGTGATGCGGTGGGTCCAAGGCTCGGAGGAGGGGGTTCTGTGGTGGCGGGATGAAGGCTCCATTGATCTCTGGGTTCATTGATCAGTGGGTGCGGTGGCGGTGGAGTGAGTCATGATGGTCACAGGAGGTGATGCTGCATGCCTGGGTCTCGTAGGAGGTGACAAAGCAGCACTAGGTGAGTGTCATTGATCTACTGATGCTGGGCAACTGCCAACGTGACTTCCCCAAAAGATTGCCAGCCCGGCTACCGAGTACCCTAGGCCCTTATGACCGTTGCACAAGCAGGACCTGTCTGTGAGAAGTACGAGCCCTTACTGGACGTTGAAACATGTGACTCTCAGCCAGAGTCACATGGTGGTAGGTCCTGAAAGTACCGTACCCACTACCCACAGGTCCAGAAGGAAGACATCACTGGGGCTCACCGTGGGATCGCCAGGGAGGTAAGAAAGTGTCTGTTTGTCTGTGTGTGTCTGTCTGTAGCCCCCAAAGACAGATCACTAACATCCAGTGTGAACATAGCCTAAGACCACACAAATACCTACTATAAGTATGTTTATAGTGCACTTTTGTTAATTAGGAAGTTACCCCATTGTAACAGATGAAGTATGCCTAGGAAACAATCACAACTCAGTAAAACAATGAATAAAATATTGAAAATAAACATAGAAACAGTGAGAAAAACATAGAGTAAGATGGCGAGACGGCTGTGTCATGTGGGCTCTGATTTCCGGAACACAATGTCCCCATCACTGCTGAGGTTTGTGGTTATATTCTCTATAGGAAGCAGTGAAACTTAAAATGTCACATTTCTGTATTTACCGCTTCAGCACCACAGATGACACCTGCTATTTCTTTGTTCTTCTAACCACCATATATATTAATTCATGATTAATATCAAATGTAGTTTGTTTTTTCTGGATCTTATATCATTCTTCATTGTGAATTACAACTTATTTGTTCATCAACCCCAGAGTTAATAATAATTTAGAAGAAACTTTACTGAACTACCTCTGGTGGAAATGTTAATTGTATTAGTGAATAACTTTTTCCCCAGTACTACTAATTTTATGTGTATCAATCCTAAAAAAGGTAAGGCAAAGGCAAGGCAAATAGTTGGAAGCCAATTGTTATGAGTGTGCCACATCATGATGTTACCTGGGGTCAGGAGGTCTCAACATTTCATGATCCCAAGCGCTCTGTGGAGCTCACTTGATTGTTATCTTACTGATTTACTCTCCTCTTTATGTTGAAGGAGTTAAGGACCCTTTCCCTCCTGGTTGAAAGTTATCTTGGCTTTTATCCCAGCTGCAGTAGTTATTATCTCTCCCTTCCCCTATATTTACCCACCCCTGCCTCCACTCCTTGCCAGATACAGAACTTCTATACTAACAAAGATGAAGGAGCTAGTTTTTGTAAATATGAGGTGTTCATTCCTTTAGCAGCAGCAAAGCTACCTACTGGAGAAAATCTTGGAGCTATTTTATACCTGTTGCTGTGCCTGAGTAGTCTGTGTGTTTCCTTTCTCTCTTGCCCCTTCACTCACTTTCAGGGGAATGGAGGACATCTAGGTGAGTCTAATCTAGGACCCTAATAATGTGCGAGATCCAGGCATCCCCAACTTCAGGGATAATCTTGGGGACAGGGATTAGCCTAGGGATCCCTATCTTGAGGGGCAGCTAAGGTGCACACTGTCCCACAGTCTTAGGCTGGCTTCAGACTTGCGGACCCTGCCGGGGGCCACATAGACGGTTATCGAAGGCCGCATTCGGCCCTGGGTCCTGAGCTTCCCCGCCCCTGCTGTGCTGTGTAACATATGAATAACAATCTGTATTTGTAAAAGCTCCATAATCCATAATCACCACTTCTGCCAAATACAAGTTGTGTATTGTTAGCGATACACTTATGTGTTGTGGATTTATGAGCCAACTAAATTAGTATGGTGTGGATTCCTAGAGAAGAATAGACAGTTGTGAAATATTGGCACATTTTTCTGCCATGGTGCTACTGGCCCTGCAAAATCAATCCATGTATATACATATACGAGTCTCGAAGTTGTCTCTAAGCAGGATTTACAGTGATGTAAAGGCAGACTCTACCAGGATTTTTTAGGATCCTTGAAACCACAGATTTCAGGAAACTATACTCAAAGTTGGATTGATGCCCTCATCTCTAAAAATAACCCTATGGTGTAAGCAGGGTGGCCAAATCTCCCTCTACTCTCAGTATTTGTATTCAGCCAAGCATGGCTGTGTCATAGAGCGTATATATAGGCATAGAGTAGGCTTAGCTCCACCACTTAAAATGGGTGCTTGGAGAAAGAATAAACGATCAAAAAAAGTAACGATCCCCAACATACTCAAAGAGGAATGGACTAAAGTTTCAGATGCAATAAGTGTTTTTATTTATGTAGAGGGTCAAATAAATAAGTGCAAGCTTCCCCAAGATTGCAGCCATTTTTTTGACCCTCCATGTCAATAAAAACACTTATTGCATCCGAAACCTTAGTCCATTTCTCTTTTCTTGATAAAGAGTAAATAGTTATGAAGAGTAAACCTTTACCGGCAGCTTATTGAACTTGACAAGAAGGGATCTGACATGTTCACAGTCAACAGTTCCCATTCCTTTCTTTCCTAAACATGGGGAAAATGTCTAAGTTTAGAGTCACCTTTCGTTCAGACTTGGAAGTTAATAATAAGTTGCATTCGATGAAGTGTCATGTGACTGTAATAATTTTATTAGTTTATAATAAATTGTAATAAATGCACAATAGAACCAAGTGTTTTGTGGCCAGTGATATGTTAATAGCGGTATGTAAAAAAAAATATTCACGGTCAAATAAAAAATGAGCATATTTGTGTTCTGTTTCGTGTTTTAGCTCCACAATCTTTTCAAGGTCTACCATAAGTGACTGTAAACATTGTCCACATTCAGAAGCTGGAAACCTATCCTGGGCTGCTCACACTCCTGATACATTATCTGTCTATTCCCTTGCAAGCTAAGCACAGCCATAGGGTAATGTAGTCCGGGCACAACCAGCCCAAACAAGATCCTACGATGGGTCCATGTTTTGACACAGTAGACAGTCACTGTCAGCAGATGGGGAGATGCCACTGGGAACCCGCCTTTCTCGCTAGTCTACAATGTGACTTGGTCCCTGGCCGGCTATTAAAACATGTTTTTCTCCAAAACACCAAAGTATTTCAGAGTCAGACATATCCAGCATGGGTTGGGACACATATATCAGTTGTCAAGTTCCCCTTAAAGTACAGTAAAGAGATATGCTTAGGCTTGAACTCAATGAACTGCAGTTTTACTAGCATGACAGATAAAGTATGCACGGTGTCAGCCTTACAGTGATCTTCAAACACCTGCACTGACATTGCTTATCAGAAACATGAGGTTATTATGTGTGTAATAAATTGTATACATGTTCCTCAACACTGACACGTCAACATCAAAAAGGAAAAGTTATAAAATTAGGGAATATAGGA
This sequence comes from Allobates femoralis, assembly GCA_033576535.1. NCBI lineage: Eukaryota > Metazoa > Chordata > Amphibia > Anura > Aromobatidae > Allobates > Allobates femoralis. The sequence goes on along the minus strand of JARQOC010000008.1, from coordinate 53,028,320 downwards.
CAAATAGACCCGTTTTTGCTGATGTGCAGCAGATTGACCGCATCTGCCGGATCTGCCACCTAACGGCCGACTTGCGGCCTGGATCCAGCAATCCCCATGCATTGTCTATGGGGCTTGCGGTGTGGTGCGACAAGTGTTGTTATGCCGTATTGGCCGGATCCGGCACTTGCAGCCGTGAAAAAAAAGCTGCAAGCAGCGTTTTTTTCGAGGCCGCAAGTTCCAGATCTGCCGCATCCGGAAGAACCGCACTTGCCACATCAGACCGCAAGCCCCATAGACAATGCATGGGGATTGCCGAATCCAGGCCGCAAGTCGGCCGTTAGGTGGCAGATCCGGCAGATGCGACTCCACCTGCCGGATCAGCAACAAACATCAGCAAAATGCTGATGTGAAAGGGGCCTTAATGATATGTAAATGATGGAAAATAGGAACAAAGTTTTTAAAACATCTCAATTTATTCAGTATGGTTTTAAAAACAAGGTTATCTATGGTTGTCATCAAGAGCAGCCGTTGGAAGCTCCCTTTGCATTTGCTACCAGTGACGTCCAAAATAGGAGGCAAGTCCTGAGACGTTGCATGCCAGAGTAACATGTTTGGAACATTACTGGTCCGGCAATTGCAAAGGGATCTGCCAGTAGCGGATCTTGATGATTTGTTTACCTAAGTTCATTCATTGTGGCAGAACATTCCTCAGACAGCCATTAATAACAACCAAGGCTGTAAGTGCAGGGATTTCTGTGTGCGGTACTTATAATTCATATTGATTAAATTGATATGTTTTGAAAATGTTGTTTTGATGTCTTCATCATTTGCAGATCATTAACATGCCTACGTTCCCTAATTTTATGGCTTTTCCTTTTTGGTGCTGTAATTTAAGCATTGTTAAGTGTAGAAATGTTACCTTATCCCAGAGTGCTCTAGCTGCAAAATCAGGGTTTATTGTGCATATACAAGTACTACTGTAAATGGGTTATTTACTGGTATAAAGGGAGAGAAGTCTCTGTCTTTGAGGGTTTATAATCTACCAGGAAAGAGGAATGAGACAGTATGTGAAGGTACTAACTGCTGATATGTCATCTGGAGGCAACCGAGTTATAGCAGATTTTAGCATTTCTTGAAGGTTGTGAGCCTGTACTCACCTCCATTGTTGGCACCATTCCAGTGGTGTTGGTAATCAGGTTCTGGGGCTCACATGACATTGTGTCATCATGCAAGCCTCACTGTCACATTTGTCGTCCATGCCTTGGAGACTAGTGACAAGTCTCATTCCTTTATTGAGACTTTATATTGCACGTGTTTCTTTCCTTTGGCAGTTATTGTCAGTTTCTGTTGCTGCCAAGGCTCCTAGGTGCTCTACACAGTTGAGGCTACTCTGTGACCACTCCTATCTCCTTTATATTGTCACATGATCCAGCATTCCTTGCTGGTGATTGAACTTCATTCCTAGCCAAGCTGCCTGGGTGGAAGGAGCAATTCTGGAGAGCTGATTGTTGACAAGCCGTCTACTGCCTACGAGAGTGGCGGCAGCAGTGAAGTGGTGTTGGGTGTGTTTCCTGTTTGTCTTCCTTTCTTTCTTGTTGTTTTTAGTGCAGCAGTTGGGACTAGTGCTCCCAACGGCCATCTCCCTAGTGAGGGTTAACATGTCCTCTTTCCTCCGTCCCCGAGGAGCAGGGCCCTTCCTGTTGTATTTGTCCTCCCCTGTGTTTCCCCTGTTTTGTAGTTTCATGTTGTGCGCCAGACACCATTGATCCAGGTGGTACTGAAACATTCTATGTCCGGACGCACCCTCGTCCATGGCGTCACACCCGCATCCAATCACCACCAGCTTTTGTCTCTAAGCCTTTGGAAACAGGAGCAATCACAAGGAATTGAGGGTCAGACAGGGCGCCACTTCTTGTTGATTGACAAAAGCCAGTGGTGATTGAACGCAGCACTAGCGGAACATCCCAATGTCACATGGGCTCCGCACCTCGGTTACCGACAGCGTTGAAATGGCGCCAATTTCTGACAGAGTCTATTTTTATACCTGGGAGGAACATGTGAAATCAGAAGGCTGGTCCTAGTAGTGGACAACCCCTTTAAAAAGATCTAGATTGTGTTTGAAGGTTTCAACAGGTGGCAGATACTCTCACTAACCCGTGCCACTTCACCCAGCTTGAATATGATAGCATGTGAGGGATGCAGAGAAGACATCTTGGAGACGGTTGGGTGAAGAGCAGTGAAGAGGCCAGAAAAGAAGGTCCTGGTATCTGTTTATAGAGATGTTACTGAACAATGTAACTTCTAACAACATTGTACTGTCAGATCTGTAACTTATTTTTACAATCAACATATCCGTATTGTAGCAATGTTTCACCACTAGATCCCATAAAAGTGATTTACAAGCCGTATTATGGAACATCAGTCTGATCTGTTACAGATGAATTGCCTGGAATCCATGTATTCTAGAGCTTATGTGGAATGCTGCATTTCACATTATTGTATTTCACTATTTGCCTGATTTGTACTTTACTCCATGGAAAAAATCTCTTACTAAATTCTGTACAACGACATATGAAATACTGGGAAGACGGTGAAATGGTTTATAACTAGAACTCATTATTTAGCATCTGTTCACTTCCTCAATTTCCAATCATCCAAGAATTGATGCAACCCATGTATTCTTAAGCAAATATTATATTTTTTTCTGATTGTTATTGACTGTCATTATACTTATTTTGTCCTGTAAAATACTTCAGATAAATTTCCGTAACTGAATGTAGATGTTAATATGGTAATATATACAGTGGCTCAACTTGAAGCTCAGGAGCTCTGATGTAAAAGTTCCAACGGGGCCCCCAATTATTGCAAATCTTTAATAGCTATTGTCTTTTTCTATAGGCCACAGGGAGTTTTGGGGCCCTCCTAGGCTCCAGGGCCCAGGTGCAATCGCAACCCCTGCACCTGTTGTAGTTACGCCCCTGAATATATATGTAAATTGGTAATATAGGTAATATTTTGCCTCTCAGACCCTTCGTCCTCCCTACTCTAATTTTCTGAGATAATGACCTTTGGGTTTTTGTTGGCTGTAAGCCATAATCATCAACATTTACAGAAATAAACACTTGAAATAGATCACTCTGTAATGACTCTATATATGTGTTTCGCTTTATGTATTGAACTAGCTGTAGAGCCTGGTGTTGACGGGGCATAATGCCCACTTATGGTTGTAATGCTCATGTATGGTAATATCACTCATATATGGCAATATTGTCCTTATATGGCAGTGATGGCGAACTCCAGTCCTCGAGGGCCGCAAACAGTGCAGGTTTTCAGGATTTCCTTATATTGCACAGGTGATAATATAATCACCTGCACTGGTAATGATTCCAACCTTTGTGCAATGCTGAGGAAATCCTGAAAACCTGCACTGTTGGTGGCACTCGAGGCCTGGAGTTCGCCATCACTGTTATATGGTAATGTATCTGTGTGTATGTGTTAGGCCTCATGCACATGCTGAGTATTTGATGAGTTTTTTACCTCAGGATTTGTAGCCAAAACCAGGAATGGAGCAATCAGAGGAAAAGTCTAATAGAAACACGTCACCACTTCTGTATTTAATCATCCACTACTGGTTTTGGCTACAAATCCTGAGGTAAAAAACTCATCAAATACTGAACGTGTGCACGTGGCCTTACACTCACAGCTCGTGATGTAAAGTGGACTCGCTGGACAACTGGTGGTGCACTGGTAGCTATATACCCGAAACTCAAGAGATAGGAGAGTGACTTTCATAAAATCAAGGATATTTATTGAGGATAGTTTAAAAAGGGAAAAGGTGCCTGAGGGGAGGACCCTCTGGAGCATGACATTGTACCACTTAGTTGAGCACCGGCAGAGCTAACCCCTGTGTGGAGCTCTGTGTAGTCTCGGATAGGCTGATCCAGCTGGTAGAGGTATCCGGAGGGTTCCATGAAGAAAGGCTAGGCCAGCTCGCGGTGAGATCCGGAGTGTAAAAAAGGATCCAAGACAAAGAACTGCCAGCATCGGATACTGTGGAGACAGAGGAATTAGTAACATGCGAAGCAACAGTCTTCCTTGCACAGAGCACAACAGGGTATGACCTAGACAGGCAACTTCCATTAGAATGAACAAGTTGCCCAGGCACCCCTCAAAGGGGGAGGGTGCCTTTTATGCTCAGAGCAGCAGCACTCAAGCAGAGACCTAATGGGGAACAGGTGTATTGCTCCTATAAGTGTGTGCATTTATTTATTTGATAGGACTAGACACATTCTTTGTTCTTCCAAAATATGGGGTTTTGTTTCCTTTTTGCATGTGAAACTGTAAGTCGTCATTGTGGGTCTTGTAAGTGCTTGCAATCAGACTGTTCTAATATACTACTGAGAATTTTGTGTCCCTATTATGAAGTAATCTATTAGTATCTGTTAGATTGCTATATGACATGGGTTGGGAGTTTTTCCTTGTCCATTTATCTATACAGTATCTAGGGGTTTTATTTCTGTAATTTTAATTTATTACTATGTTATGAACAGGGCAAATATATGTCTTAGGGCCCTTTCACATCAGCGTTTATTTGAAATCGCGGCAGATGCGGTGAAAAAAACGCATCTGCCGCGATTGCAGCATAACCGCTGCACTTGCGGCGCGGTTGCGGTAATCCCCATAGAAAGTATAGTGGGACTTGCGGCAGGTGCGGCAAGTGCGGTTTTGCACTTGCGGCAGGTGCGGCTGCGAAAAAAACCGCGGCTGACCGCGCTTTTTTTCGCTGCCGCACCTGCCGCAAGTGCAAAACCGCACTTGCCGCACCTGCCGCAAGTCCCACTATACTTTCTATGGGGATTACCGCAACCGCGCCGCAAGTGCAGCGGTTATGCGGCAATCGCGTAAGATGCGTTTTTTTATCACCGCATCTGCCGCGATTTCAAATAAACGCTGATGTGAAAGGGCCCTTAATTGAATATACAGATATAAACATATATCGAAATGGTTCAAGACATACGTATGTACAATTTTTTTCTATGTTGTAAATGGATTACAGATAATTCCATATTGTTCTATCTTAGGCCCCTTTCACATCAGCGTTTTTTTCAAATCACGGCAGATGCGGTGAAAAAAACGCATCTGCTGCGATTAAACGCATAACCGCCACACTTGCAGCACAGTTGCGGCAAGCCCCATGCAATGTCTATGGGGCTTGCGGTAAGGGTGCGGCATTGGCACTTGCGGCAGGTGCGGCTGCAAAAAAAACGCAGTCAGCAGTGTTTTTTTTCGCGGCCACACCTGCCGCAAGTGCCGAAACCGCACTTGCTGCATCTGCCGCACTCTTACCGCAAGCCCCATAGACATTGCATGGGGCTTGCCGCAACTGTGCCGCAAGTGTCGCGGTTATGCGTTAATCGCGGCAGATGCGTTTTTTTTCACCGAATCTGCTACGATTTGAAAAAAAACGCTGATGTGAAAGGTGCCTTAGTGTGAAGGAATTAACCGTTTTGATATCTGCAGGGCTTCCTGATTACCGGAAAGTATGAACATCTGTGATTGGGGTTGGATTTACTGGGACTACTTCCATAATGTAGCATATATTCTTGGACATTTGAATCTGATGGACATTCCATGATTGAGGATGTTGGATTTTAGGAGGGGGTTTTGTAGGGGTGTCAAGTGTTTTGGCTATTTATCACTAGGAACAATAATTATCGAGCCTTTATGCACATATTTTTCTGTCTCAGTCACTGACATTTTTCTCCTTAATATTGTGCTTGTGGAGTGGTCAGGACTGGGCCATTTCCGCGCTGAGCGGTGTTTTTTGGACTTCACGCAGGATTGTGGTGAGCTGACTACTTTTCTTGTTAGAGCCCCCATTATGTAGCAGTGTCCCCCATGCTGGCCCCTTCCTGATAAATAGGTCCCTCATCTTGGTGTATATCTAACCATCCTGTTTTCTATTTCCCCATCCTGGTATATTCTGTATGTCCCTATTCAGGCACATATGTGTTTATCCTAAGCCCCTTCCTGGCATATAATAATAAATATATAGTCCACCTTTTATTTCTAAGGCTGGCTTCACATCACGGTTTTTGGCATCAGGTTCTGTCCGGTGTGAACCGGAAAGATCCTGATTCGGTTTTGCCTCCCATGTATCCCTATGGTACCGGATTGTTCCTATGTGGTCATCCATTTTTCTCTATTCTGAGCCAGATTCGTTTCTGTCCGGTTTTTCACCGTCCTCAAAAATGGAGCCTGCAACATTTTTGTGCTCCGATGAAAAAATCAGATAAAACCAGACAGAAATGGATTGGGGCGATCCGGCGCACATAGCATGGGAGTCTGTGAAAAAATTGGATCGTTTCCCAGATCTGATTTTAAGCACAGAGCATGCTAAGAAATCCTGCCATCCAAACTTCAGCACTATGGACAGCACTACTTCAAGCACAGGCTGTAACTTAAGCACCAAGGACAGCGGCAGAGCAGACACAGGCAGACTTCAGGACTATGGACAGCGGCAGAAAACAAATCCTGCAAAAAACATGATCCCAGACCATATTTGGCCACACTTTCTACACATCCTGTCCTGTCAGCTTCTGTCTGGGGGATCCTGCAAAAAACAGGATCCACCCTGACAGCCAAAAACCGTGGTGTGAAGCTAGCCTATTCACATAGAAGAAAAGAAAAAAAAATTCAACTCTCCTTTCCCTGCTCCCATGTTGTGCAGCGCCCCTTCTGTAGCCGGAAGCTGACATCGGCATGCTGGCTATGGTGACGCATGATGTCACTGCCATGTGCCCCAGTCATGGGCAGGTCAATGTGAGCTGCTGGCCTCTGTTTAGCCGACAGTATTTATTGCAATGCAGAGACCCTATGGGTCTCAGCACAGCAATCCATTTCAGCTGGATATGCATTGCACCATGATTGTCACTCAATCTACAAAGCAAAACCCATAAATGAATGGTACGGTGAGTAATGTGAAAAAGCTTAAATGGCCACACTGAGCCCTGTCTATCAAACACTTGTGAAATCAACTGGATCCTGACTTTGGGATGAACTTGAGTGCCCACACAGCAATTCACGTAAAACCAAATAGGTTGGTCAGAGAGCACACGGGCTGTACATGGTTGTCAACTCTGTACAGTCTGTGAATTCAATACATGGACTTGTATTGCTAACTTTGATCCATGATGTGACATGTTCCATGTGACATGTTCCATATAATGATTACATGTTCTACCTTTGAAAAGCGCACATATTATTATTATTATTATTATTTATATAGCCCCATTAATTCCATGGTGCTGTACATGAGAAGGGATTACATACAAAATTATAGATATAATTTACAGTGACAAATTAACAACGACAGACTGGTACAGAGGGAAGAGGACCTTGTCCTTGTGGACTTACATTATACAGGATACTTACATAGAACACTTATCGTCATGAAATACGATGTCTGATTACAAACAGCCTGAGATTTTCATATTGTAAAAAGAATAATCAAATTAATTAAAATATACTAGTCAGATCTGTACATTTAACAACATTAATGCATATTTCATATCAGGCTCGGACTCGCCCTCCGGAGAGCAGGGGAATCCCCCGGTGGGCCCTTGTGCATGAATGGGTTCCCCACTCTCCTACATGAGCAGTGGTTGATACAATACACTTCATTTACTATGTTCAGACAAAGCAACATCTAATCATACATTTAGAAAATGACCCAGTTTACTATAATATAGCTATATCACAGGTACATTTTTGATTGAGGGTAATGTAAAATTTGCATGTAGGGGGTCCTCATAGTCAATGTTATTAGTAGGCTTTTTCTTTTCTTTTTCTCTCGGTGAGAGACACAAGATAACAATCTTGTAGTTGTGATACACAACATTGGAAGAGGAGCCTGTGAATGTCCCAGGAATCTTATAATCCTGTTGTGAGTTGGGGATCTGAATCCTGTCACTGGTCTCTATGTTCAAAGACACTGAAGTCGTAAGACACCATGTTTTCATATAAATTAGTGTCATAAAAACGTTGACATTACTAAGCCTGGCTGATTAAGTATCCTCTCCAGGCTCTGTTTTGTTTATTTAGTTAAATGTCCATTCATTCTAGTTGTGCATGTATATATTTTGAGTTTCTTTCAATATTTTGTCATACCATGCCTAATGAAGGGACATAAGACGTCTCGAAAGCTCGTCTTGTAACATCACTTATTTTATTTTTGTTAGCCATTAAAAGGTGTCACAACTACAAGATTGTTATCTTGTTTCTCTCACTGAGAGCAATCGACATTTTGTCAACTGGCTAAGGCTGCTTTCACATCAGCGTTTTACGCTGATCGCGGCAGTTGCGGTGAAAAAAACGCAACTGCCGCGATTACTGCATAATGGCCGCATTTGCGGTTCACTTGCGGCAAGCCCCATGCAATGTCTATGGGGCTTGCGGCAGATGCGGCAAGTGCGGTATTGGCACTTGCAGCAGGTGCGGCCGCGAAAAAACCGCAGCATACTGCGTTTTTTTGCGGCCGCACCTGCCGCAAGTGCCGAAACCGCACCTGGCGCACACTTAACGCAAGCCCCATAGACATTGTATGGGGCTTGCCGTAAGTGTTCCGCGAACGCGGCCGTTATGCGGTAATCGCGGCAGTTGCGTTTTTTTCACCGCAACTGCCGCGATCAGCGCAAAACGCTGTTGTGAAAGGACCCTTAGGCTGCTTTCTCATCAGCGGTTTGCGCTGATCGCGACAGTTGCGGTGAAAAAACTGCAACTAATGCGATTACCGCATAACAGCTGCACTTGCGGTTCACCTGCGGCAAGTCCCATGCAATGTCTATGGGGCTTGCGGCAGGTGCGGCAAGTGCGGTACAGTTGCGGTTTCGGCAGATGCGGCTGCGAAAACCCGCAGTCAGCCGCGTTTTTTTTCGCGGCCGCATCTGCCGCAAGTGCCAAAACCGCACTTGCCGCACCTGACGCACCCTTACCATAAGCCCCATAGACATTGTATGGGGCTTGCCGCAAGTGTGCCGTGATCACGGCCGTTATGCGGTAATTGCGGCAGTTACGTTTTTTTCACTGCAACTGCCGCAATCAGCGCAAACCGCTGATGTGAAAGGGGCCTAACACGGTACTAAAACTTTTTATTCTAACTAGTAGGCTTTTGGCACCCCAGTCCATCACTGTTTCAGATACATAGCATATCAAACACCATGTCCTTCTGTATACCGGTGACACCCGGTCTAGTCTGCTTCTAGCCACACAAAAATGGGGTACCCCAGAAGCTTTTGTGCACAAAACATGGGGAATGTATATGGATAAATAAAGCATTTTTTGAATAATGTTTAGTCAATCCCTCATGTATATCACTTCAACTACCAAGGAAAACAAGAACAGACAAAAGACAAAGCATTGTGCACATCCCAGATGATGTAACAAGAAACATGTCCCAGGAAGACCAGTAATCTGAAGCACTAACAAAAGCATTTCACGAAAGCATAAAGTAGAATTCTTATTATATGAGATTATTTCCTTAACCCTAGTGGTGAATTAGCTTCCCATTCCCTAATACACCACATGGACATGTAAGGTTAGTGAGTCCACTGATCCCAGTTCAACGCCGTCTATGCACCAGCCATTACTGATAATGAGCACAATTGACAAACTGTTCCTTAAGGCCAGACAATGGCCACTGCTTGTTGTATTTCCGAGTGCAGCCTTATGGTACCTTTACACGCCGCTACTGGATGGTGGCAACAACCGGGTACATGAGAGAAATGTATCTTGCACCGCCAATTCAACCCGAGGTAGCGGCGTGTGAAGACGGTTGTAGCCACCCGCCAGTGGCGGCACCTGTTTCAGAGCACTGCCCTAAAACAGGTGGTTACCCAGCTGATGGTAGCGACCTGTATCGGCGTGTAAAGAAGGAACAGAAGGATTGTTTCGACACCAGGCTATGTACCTGGTATGTAGCTGGGGCATGACACAGGCTCCGGGTTACTGCGCCCCATCAGCGATCATTGGAGGAAGCTCCTGCGTTACGATTGGTAGTCGCTGCATAGGGAGGCATATTTAAGGAGCTGACCAGTCACACTACACAATTGCTCGAGCGTCATGTATTAGCCAGCCTTCCTGCGCTGGCTGGCCAATCATGATGTTATTGCTTTGTCCTATCAGCGTACGGAATTCTCGTAATCCACAATTGTGGCACACCTGTGTGTTGTCACTGCTGCACCAGGTCCGCCCATATTAGCTTGTTGTAGCAGTGTGTAAATGAGGTAAGGTGCTCTGCAGAAGGTAACTTGAGACACCCGGCGGTGTATCCAGAGATAGATGTAACCTACCGTAGCGCACCTTGTTGCGGCGTGTAAAGGTGGTGCGATTCCCGTTTGCAACCGTTTGTGCGTGCTCGTGCACGTGAAGCACCCGGTTGTTGCCACCATCCAGTAGCGGCGTTTAAAGGTACCATTAGGTGGTCCGGAGCCATTTGCCTGGCCCAGAAGACAGTACATATAGGACTAGTCTATGTCAGGATGTGCGGATCAGAGCTCAAATTTGGCTCTTCTCCTTTTTTCCTAATAAGTGAGCTGTGCCCTTTTCTCCAACATGCAAATGGAGTCCGTGGAGCCTCGATTAAGAGTCTCAAACACGGGACTAGCCAGATATCCCTCCAGGGAAGGACCTAGCCCTGGGGTGGAATCCTTGCGGAGAGCACCATAACCACCATATTAGGTGGCCCTTTTAGTCAATATCCCACTCAGTTACGAGTTAAGGATATGACAAGGGAATTAACAGAGCCAGGTACCCATCCACAGACAGCTGTTTCGGGGTGTTGCCCCTCATCAGTGTGGAGTAGGATTCTGGCTAGGTGGGAGCAATGCCTGGTAGACCAACATCACAAAGTATTCACTGATCTCAGGGAGACCAGACAAGGAAGACACTGCGGGCAGCCGGCTAAAGCGCTCAAACACAGTGAATTCCTTTTCTCCAATAGGCAGCTGGCATTTCACATATGTGGTGAGTCAAAGTTTCACTATGGGCAAAGAATGGTGATTACACTAAACAGATTGACTTCACTGCTGCTCTGGACACACGTTTGAGTGGCACTATAATTTTTTGAGTCGTTACGTGTAGCACTGTAATATTCTTAGGGGGAACCTTATCGTTTTATGCAGACACTTGTCTAGGTTTTAACAATAGCAAACCCAGTGGGAATTCATTTCAAATGATGCAACCAAAAATGAGCTTTGGAAAGCGTCTTGTCATCAACAGCACCTTGGTGTTGCATGTTCGCAGAGCTCTTTATGAGAGTCTTTCCTGGCCTATTTCCTGCTCCTTGGTGCATAGGAGTCATTTATCTCATCTGTCTAGGCCTCCAAAATACCTTTTCTCTGTCCTGCACCTACACATTACACCGACAGGAGCTTTTATGACATCCTATTCTAAATTCATAGGCACCATTAAAAAATGGGAAAGGAAACGGTGTTCACCAGTCCGCGCTGCCAGGATCCACTTATTCCAGGGAAGAAAGTATCCCTGAGGAAGACGCCAGGAAAGGCGTTGAAACGCGTTGGATGCAATAAAAAGCAATAAAAAGTTTTGATCACATCACATCTGATCGTGAGTTTCTTCCCTGGAATAAGTGGATCCTGGCAGCGCGGACTGGTGAACACCGTTTCCTTTCCCATTTTTTACTGTGTGATTCCACGTGCAAGTGGTCGGTGGGAGTCCAGCAGCAGCCATCCGGATTATACACTACATGTCTGCATACCAGTTGTGGGTCGCACAACTGAAATAGGTGAGTGGTTCCTTTATACCACCGGATTGCCAGTGTCTAAGTGATAAGGCACTATTGCGCCTCTTGTTCCCCTTCCCCCTTTTTCTTTTCATAGGCACCATTAGTTCTACCAACAAATCCGCGTCATTCCAAGCTGTTATTGTATGTGACAAGAGGGACCATACATAAGGCCTCACCACATAATTGGTAGAATATCTGTTCCCTTCTTTCCACATTCAGATGTATTCATGCCATACAGGGGCTTAGGAGTGCTCATCCGCTCCCACACCTGGGCATGATTTGGCCTGATGAAGTCATTACGCTGCTAACCTGAACATCATGTTGCTACAGTCAATGCTGTCCCAAAGTCAATTCGGTAAACTCCGGCACTCAAGAACATAATGCAAAGTGAAAATGTGATGCAAAACATATTTTTATTGTGTAGGCTTCTAGAAAGAAGATCCAAAACAAAAGACAAGATCCAACATTTTGGCCAAACATTAAAGTCGGCGTCACACACGTCAATGTTGTCAGCGATCTGATCGCTGGCGACATTGACGGCTGATCGTTGGTGAGCTGTCACACAGGCAGACTCACCAGCGATCTGGACCAGCGACATCGTGGAAATGATTTAAATATCGTTTCCACGATGTCGTGCTCCCGCTGACAGGCTGCAGTTAGCGGGAGCAGGCTTGTATCCATGGTAAACTGCAGGTATCTAGGCAGCACGCGCTGCCAAGATAACTGATGTATACCTTGGTTACTGGCCTTCTCCGCTCACCTGCTGGTATCCCGGGTACACAGCGGGTAACTAGGGTCCCTAGTTACCCGCTGTGTACCTTGGATACCAGTCGGTGAGCGGAGAAGGCTGGTAACCAAGGTACACATCGGGTATCTAGGCAGCGCGCCTCTCAGCAAGCGCTGGGAGCTGGCTGATCGCGCGTCTCCTGGTGTCACACGCAGCAATGCTGCGCGTACAGCAGACGACCATTGCCAGGTTTTCAGTCCTGTCCGAAAACCTGGCGACCATCAACCAGTGATTTATCGCTGGTTGATATACCATGTCACACGCGTCAATATCGCTGTAACATCACGTGCAGCAGCGACATTGACAGCGATATTGACACGTGTGACGGCCCCTGAAGGCTATTCTCAAGGATTGTTTATCTATGCAGATGAATAAAAAGACGTGAGGAGCTACACAAAGAGATAGGCCTTCTAGGAGAACCTTCTTGAATAAAGGATTACAGGAGATCAGGGCTTATTATTGGCTTCTTTTAATTGAAGGATGCAGGACAAAGCCAATAGACTAGTGGAGGTTCAGGATGAATCCAAAAAAGAGAGGTCCTGGTTAGACAATGTAAATTCCATAGATTAGTAGGTTCAAAGTAAAAGCCAAGACATAAAAATACTGGAAAGTCAGGTAAGTGTAATCAGATGACCCTGCAGGAGGCCTGGCTCTTCTTAACTGAGCCAGGCCTTCTGCATGGTCACCTGCTTATACTTGGTCTATGACCTGCTACGCCTTTCGTTAGGTAGGTGTCATTTTCCTGTCGGTCTGAACATATATTATTTACATAACATTTAATAGAGGAGATTTCCTTCCTTGGTTATAGAATCTACCTTATCTCTCCAGGATTTTTTGGACCCACTAATCTCTGGAATTTCCCTTATCTAACCAGGACCTCTCTTTTTTTGGATTCATCCTGAACCTCCACTAGTCTACGGGCTCCGTCCTACATACTTCAATTAAACGCCAATATTAATCCCTGATCTCCTGCGACCCTTTATTCATAATGGTTCTCATAGTATACCTATCTCTTTGTGCAGCTCCTCACTTCTTATTATTCTTTGTATAGATAAACTACCCTTGAGAAAGGCTTTAAAGTTTGTCCGAAACATTGGAGCTTGTCTTTTAGTTTGGATCTTTTTTCTGGAAGCCTACACAATACAACATATTTTTACATCACATTTTGACTTTGCATTATTTTTCTGTGTGCCGGAGTTTAACACATTAACTTATTATGGACCCATTATTCCTGATCACCAACTCTGTGGTAGAGCCGAGCATATATATTGAGACTGTGGCCCTGGTGGTCAATGAATAAGGGGTAAAAATAAAATAAAATAAAGAGTTTGTTTCGTGACGCCACCTGCAGTACCTGGTGATGCTCACCAGCACCGCTACAGTCCTCCGGTGGTCGATGGTATTGCAGCAATGATGGTGTAATCTTCCGCAGGCAGGACTGGACTGCTGGGGCAGCGATTCTGTGAAAGGAATCAGTTTATGCAAGGAAAGATGCAGCAGAGTCGACAAGTCACTTCCCCGGGTACTTTACTGAAAAACCTTTAGTCATCATTACAGTTCTTCAGTGCAGTAAGATGTTACAGCGACAAATGCTACGGGTGCTGCAAGTGGATGTTATGGTTGGTAGATGGATCCCTCACTGTGTGCCGTTCCTGTTCTTTCTTTCCCTCGCCTCCCAGTGGCTGTGAAGTCTGACCTCATGAAGATAGAATCTGACCTCATGCTGTTCCTTGTCTTTATCTCCCTTGTACCCATGGGGTGAACCTTTTCAGTGCTTACCGCGGTCGCCTACCGTGGGTCTGATTCCCCTCTGGTGGGTTCTTTGGGAGTCAGGGCTGTATCTAAAGATACCTCCGGTAATCGGATTTTTGTGAGCCTTGAAGGCTTTCACAGGTGCGGGCTCCGGTACCCGGTTCCTTTCCTGGGGCAAACTCTCTGGTTACATTGCTCCCCACATTGAGTGAACTCTCGCTTGAGTTACTTTCTCCTTTCCTTCCTTCTGGGATCTATTCTTTTCTGTTCCTTGGGTTCCTCAGCCGAGGTAACCCTCTTTCTCCCCTCAGGCCAACTGCCTGGCTCACACTCCATTCCACCCAAGGACCTGGACCTTCCAGCCGACTACCTTTCTCCCTTTAGGGGCTACTATACACCCCTCCCAGGGTCCCTCCCACCTGCTGACTAGTGTGGGGTGTGGGTTCTAGGGTTCCACCTACTGTCCATGAATCCGCTTGCAGTGGGGCGACTACTCGGCTTTTATGGGTGTAGTACCCCTTTTTGTGGCACCTACATGGTGGGGCGCCACATGAATGCTGTGCCACAGAAGTGACAAAGATAGTGGGCGTTTTACTGTGAGGGGGTATGGGGGTATTATGTGAGCGCACAGTATGGAGTGGAGGCTGTGTGCAAAAACGGAAAATGTGTGGAATCCCACAATATATAGAAAGAGCAGCAAGGAGGGACAATTAAGAGAGGTGAGAGTGACAGTATGGAGAGATGGGAGTGTGGGAGGTGTGGCGTCCCACAACGAGTTTGTCACAGGAGGGTATTGCATCCCTGACTGAAGATGCAATATTCTCCGTCTCAGTAATGATATGGTTAAAATCTCACAGCTCCATTCCCTACATGCACCACTAGAATAGAGGGCCAATCAGGTTCTCATGGGCGGAGTGTAGGAGTAGAGTGTAGGAGAAGTAGACAGGAGAGGAGAGTCGGAGGAGAATTGGGAGGATGTAACGAAGGAGAAGGGGGCTCTGCACAGTGCCGTGCAGCCCTGAAGTCCACTACCGGCTGGTGCCATTAAACTGTGCCCTAGACCGGAACACGGGCATTTCACTAAACGGGTCCGACCATACCCGTGCCCAAGCACCAGCAGGGAAATTCAAGCAGCCCCCTTGTACCCGAACTGGTGCACTAAGGTGACATCGGCAAATAGAAAAGGTTAAGAAAGGAGGAAACCGTGGAGCTCTGAAACAACATCGGTCATTGCTGGGACCACCCGGTCCGTTACCTGTTGACTCTATACCTTGTACCATCTTACCGTTTACTGTAAACACCCGTAGAAGAATTTGGTGTCTGTGTTTCTTCAGAAGTGTTTAACTCCGCATGCTAAGAACCACTGAGCTGGTATACACCATCAAGTGCAGCTCCTGGCCCCGGGGACTCCAGCTCATCCTGTGGGGAGTGTCCCATCTTGCTGCCGTACATTCCCCGGAGGCCCAAGCAGCGCCGGTGGAATCACCGGAATTCCCGCAGGTGGCGTCACGACAAGAAGAATTAACCCTTATCTGTTCAGCCAACTACCCCTTTTTGATCTGACCACCAGGCCCCACACCTACCGGGCGCAGAACCGTGACAGGGAGAAGCAACACCCGGAGACGTGAAGACCCAGCCACGGTGAGTCAGAGGACACTGAAGATTGAGACCACAAGAGGGAGGATAGTGTGCAGGCTTTATGTCATAAGGAAAGATAGCTTGGAAATTTTAGTTCATAGGTAAGAAGAGTATGGCAGTTGTATCATATGAGGGGCAGTGTGGGGGTCATATTTTATGTGGGGAGTACAGTAAGAGGCAATTATTTGTTTGAAGGCATAGCATGGGAGATAATTTTATTTCACCGTGCACCATAATGACTCTTTATTTTTTAGCACTAACATTAAAGGTCGACTGGCGACTCCTTTATGTGAAAATAAATGTGAAGTAGCATACTGTCTAATGAATGCAACGGCAAGGTTATGTGTAAAGCTAATTCAAGTGTGAATGGGGCAAAAAGGAATAGCAAAAACTGCTTCAAGATACAGAGACTAAAATTTAGCACTTAGCTGATGCACTGGCCATGGTATAAGAGCCCGATAACCAACGTCAATGTGTTCTCATCTTATCGGGTTCTAACCTTGTGCTTCTGCCTGCGGTGATGAACTGCAAGTATGGGTGATTTATGCCACTAAGGCTAGGGTCACACTTTAATAGAGAATTACGTTCACCGCATCCAGATCCGGATGCGGTGAACGCAATTAGCTTCAGACACATTTTGCAAGCAAAAAGGGTTGCAAAAGCCGTAATCCGGTAACCGGATTGCTCCAGATGTGTAATCCGGAGCAATCCGGTTACCATACAGTTTGATCATCCCTGCTGCCGCAGGGATGAGCAAACTGTTATCACTGTTAAAAAACCTTTACTATTAATAATAATTGTGCCCATCATGTCTCTAGGGAGTGCCCACCCCCCCTAGAGACATGCTACCTACTCTGGTGGGCATGTAATGTGTTAATATTGGCTGTACAGTAAGCCGCCTCCTGTCGGCTCTGTACAATTTTCTGAATGAAGCCACGGCTCCACTGACAGGTGTGTGCATACTATACTTAATGTACGTATAGATTGTGCGCTGTCCGAGGTCCTGTAGGCATTTACAGTAGATCTATGGACTGCGCAGCGCCATAGATCTACTGTAAAAGCCTTCAGGACCTCGGACAGCGCACATACTATACGTATATTACGTATAGTATGCGCACAGCTGTCAGTGGAGCCGTGGCTTCATTCAGAAAGCCTATGTGTTGTCCCTGTTGCACCAGGTCCGCCCATATTAGCTTGTTGTAGCGGTGTGCAAATGAGGTAAGGTGAGCTACAGAAGGTAACATGTGGCACCCGGCGGTGTATCCAGAGATAGATGTAACCTAGATGTTAGCCACGCCCCTTTAACGACGTGCCCGCCCTCACAACACTGGATTACGGCCAGAGGGGGCGGGGCATCAAGAAGGAGCGGGCGGAGGCTGCTGCACACAGCCCCGCCCATGGAATTGCCTTCACTCAGCCTCCGAAAACATGTAAATATATTCTTACATTACGATTGTGACATTTCTGGGTGTATATCACATAATTAAAGCATAATTGTAATACAGGGGTGTATGCACCCCTGTATAGTGATACGGGGGGGGGGGCACCTTTGGTTTACATGCACGGGCTCCGAAGAGCCCGTGCCCATTGAGACATTGTACAAGAACACTATAGAAGTGGCCGGCCGGTCTGTAGGGGGGTCTAAGCCCCCCTACAGACCTCTAACAGTCATTTAGGTCAGCAATTTAACTCTTTATTACGGTTGCGGGTCCCGTCAATAGCCGGGATCCGCAACCTATGCAGTTACCGGATGGCTCAGGATTACACATCCTGAGCCATCCGGTGACCGCAGTGCGGTATTCTGCACACATTTTTGACAAAAAATGTGTGTGCCCGCCATTGCGTTCACCGCATCCGGATCCGGATGCGGTGAATGCAATTTAGGTTTGCAATGTGACCCTACCCTTTGCCATTTTTTGTCAAAAAATGCTAGCAAACACTAATCCGTTAACGGATGGTGCCTTTTTTTAATGGATCCGTTTCCCATAGGGCGCTATGTTAAAAAAATTGATCCGTTTTTTAACTACACCCAAAAACGGATCTGTTTTTTTACTGCACCCAAAAATAGATCCGTTTTTTTACTGCATGCTGTTACTGATGCTGTTAACGGATCCTGGACTCAAGTGTGACTGCTCTGCTATGCATTTTTTTACAGGATCCAAAGAGTGCTGCAAGCAGCATTTTTTGGCTCCTGTAAAAAACACATAGCAGAGCAGTCACACTTGAGTCCAGGATCCGTTAACAGCATCAGTTTTTGGACTAAGAATTCTAAAGTTGAAAAACTGATGCCTTTAACAGATCCAGGACTTATGGCCACTTTACACACGGCTACATTTCTAGCTTATCCACAGGTAACTTACTGGCTGCAGTGAAATCATGGAGACATGGTTCTATCTTGTTGCTGTGTACAAATGGAATAATGTCTCCATGATTTCACTGCAGCCAGTAAGTTACCTGTGGATAAGCTAGAAATGTAGCCGTGTGTAAAGTGGCCATTATGTGTGACCCTAGGCTAAATTAGCATACTGGCTAATGAATGCAATGGAAAGGGTATGTATAAAGGCTGGGCTACACGCTGAGATGTGGCAGCGATCTGACCAACGACGTGGTTCGCTGCCACATCGTGAACACAGCTGTCACACAGGCAGACTCACCAGCGATCAGGACCAGCGAGAACGCTGGTAACCATGGTAAACATCGGGTAACTAAGCTGAGCATAGCACTTAGTTACCCGCTGTTTACCATGGTTACCAGCTCCCAGCACTTGCTGTGCGGCGCTGGGAGCTCGTTCATTGCTGGGCGCCCTGCGGGAGACCAACAATAATTTTATGTTCCTGGCAATAAATCTTCGATCAACGAGTTATCGTTGATCATTGATACGTGTCACACACAATGATGTCGTTTTGACATCACTGCAACGTCACCAAACCTGTGACATTGCAACGATATCGTTCACGTTGTGTGTAACGGGCCCTTAAAGCTAATTCAAGTGTGAATGGGGCAAAAAGGCATAGCAAAATTTGTTTTCTCTTTATCTTGAAGCAGTTCTTGCTATGCCTTTTTGCCCCATTCACACATGAATTTGCTTTACACATGGCCTTGCCATTGCATTCACTAGCCAGTATGCTATTTCACATTTACTTAGTGTTAAGGCCGGTTTACACTTGCAATGTCCCAGCGACCCGACCAACGATCGGGATCACTGGGATATTGCTATCTGATCGCTGGTGAGCTGTCACACAGGCAGACTCACCAGCGAGAACGCTGGTAACCAAGGAACACATCGGGTAACTAAGCTTAGCGCTGTGCTTAGTTACTCAATGTTTACCCTGGTTACCTGTCCTAGTGTGCACTGTGCGGCGCTGGGAGTCGGCCGGGAGGTCGATCGTTGGTCTCCCACTGTCACATGCCGATGCTGGCCGCCCAGTGGGACACCAACAATCAAAAAATGTCCCTAGCCATTCCGCAACAATCAGCGAGCTGATCGCTGATCGATGCAGGATGTCACACGTAGCTACGAGATCGCTGCAGCGACATCGTTAACAATGTCGACACGTGTAAACCCTGCTGTAGTGTGCAGTGGATTTACCTTTGTTTTTTATTTTCTAGGGCACACTGTCAAGATGAGTTGCAAAATCATAGAGAAGAGGTAATTCTGCAACATCTGTACCACATAGAGACAAAAAGAATGAGAGTGACTCCAATTAGAGAAGAAGTCACTTCAAAGGTGCCTGGATGTAAAGTTTATTTGTGACACTGACTATGTCCAATCAGTATTGTGGTTCCTGTATGGCTTGCTGATTGCTCCCATTACACCTTACCATTGTTATAGTCATACTAGGATTTGTAGGTACATATGATACATGTGTATATGCTGGGGGGCTGGCCTGACATTAAAAATGATCACTGCAATAAGCTTGGTGATGTATTTCATGTAAAGTGGTCCTGGCGCTGCATTAATATACTGACAGTGGTCCTGGCGATGTGTTCATATAAGTATCCCATTGGGGTGGCCCTTGGCATTGGTTCAGCATTACAGTGTGACCCTTGGACCAAAAAACTTTGGACATTAGTGACATAGTTGATCATTCGTTTAAATGGCCACCTGTAACACTGCATTTACCCCTGAAAAGCAAATGTGCAGGTGTTAGTAACTTTCGCAAGCTGAGTTGTTTTCCATAGCTCAAAATAATATGGTAGGCTGTGAGGAAACAACACCTTTTGATTCAATTACTTTTCCCAGGCGGTCAGTTTCCCAGCAGCTTTTCCATTAGCAGATCATAAACTTGTTCACTGTAATCTGTATATGGGGTCTAGACTAGGATCTTTGGAGCAGTCCATAGTCTGTTGAGTGATCAGGAAGGAAGCAGTATGAAATGAGTTTCCCATACAGCCCGACACTTTGCTTACTAGGCAAAATGAGCCGTCCCTATAAGAATTTAAAAATAAAAAAATACTAAAAAAACAATTTGCTAATTTTACCTGCAAGTTAATTGTAACTTTAAGTTTGATCTTGGTTGTAACATGCCGTGGTATTAAAAGAACCTAATGTGATGATGCAAACAGTTTATATTACATGTTGTCCTGGGGAACCCGATAATTATATAAGTATTTTCATATTATAAACCAAACAATGCTATGGAAATTGTCTGCACTTGTAGATTTACAAGAACGGTGAACATTATCTAATTACATTTGACTTTATGTGCTTCATAGAACAATTAGCTCATCTTATTCTATGTTCTCATGACCTAGATAATCAGCTCTGGGGACAAAAAGTTAGAAGGTTTAGATTATATGTTCTCCCTAATGACCGAGCAGATTTTCTGCTGCAAGGCAGATATTCTGGATAGGAGCACAATTGCTAAAGGATACAATTTACGCACTGGAAACAGTTTTGTCAGGGGTCAGTGAGAATGCCCCCACTGCCTCCAGTTACGTGCAAGCAACGTCCAACTTAGTAGTTTATCAAGGGACATATTGTGATCCCGGTTGATTGACCTCGATATAGACTCTAATACATTACAATGCGTTGGGAGTCCACCATCGTGGTATAACAAGGCTTTATTGCGTGTATTCACCCATTGCCTATTCAGGATAACTTTCGACAGATTTTCGCTCAGAAAAGCTGTGCTTGAAAATTGGCCGCGTCCCAAAGTTAGAGGGAAGTACAGACTGTTCTTTGCCTAAAACAAAACAGGAAACTTGGTTTGGCAGCGCTCCGCTGGCCATCATCCATTCTCTCGTCCCAGCAGGTGAAATCTGCTCTTAGAAAGTTCTGACTCCAGAAATATAAAAGGGGCCCAAGTCGAATTTTTTATCTGGTTATTTAGGAAAAACAATACAGATTATATGATTATATGATTCGAAATATATCTGTATCTGTATAGAATTGCCTTGTGGAGTCTGTATGTGTCCAGTTGTCTCCATATCATAATGGAGCATTATGACATCATAGTGGGGTGTTACGACATGTAAACACAGTAGGACCTGACCAGTTGGTCATATAATATGGAACAGACAGAGGAGGAAAATGTATAACATGTAACAGGTGAGCTAAGGGGGAGGGGGGGAAGATGAAGAGAGGAATGATGGAAAATATCAGGGGGATATGCAGGGCCCAATACTGGGGCTCCACAGGTGGATATAGTCCACTGTAACCATAAACCCTATGTAATGCTTAACATACAAAGAGCATGAAGTACAGGATAATGACAGAGCCCTGGTAGTTTTCCTTAGGGCAGTATCCAATCTTGTATAGTCTCCCATCCCTCTCCTATTGCCCACAAGTGCACCCTTGTATAAGATGAGAGGGCCCAATACACATACAAATCACATCGGCCCCCTGCCAAGTGGCTATCAATAATTATGGGTCCCCAATTTTCCTACCTACTGTCACGAATAATAGATCCAGCAGGGAACCGCCGTTGTTCCCGGTGGGGTGGGGCACCAGCTATGCCCAACGTATATTGCCTAACAAGAGGCTTCGATCATAGTGGAGTGCTATGACATCGCAATGGGGTATTATAACATCACAATGGGGTGCTTTGACATCATAGTGGGGTATTTTGACATCACAATGGGATAATATGACAACACAATTTGGTATTATTACATCATAGAAGGGCATTATGACATCATAGTGGAGAATTATGACACAAAAATGGGGTATTATGACATCATAGTTGGGCGTTATGATATCATAGCACACGGGGAGAGAGCATGGGGGGGAGAGACTGCACACAGGAGGGAGAGCATGCAAGGGGGAGAGAGCAGGGGCGTAACTACCACAGGTGCAGGGGTTGCGATCGCACCAGGGCCCTGCAGCCTAGGGGGGCCTCAAAAGTCCCTTTAGCCTATAGAAAAACACTAATACTATTAAAGATTTGCAATAATAGGGGGCCCCATTGGAGCTTTCACATCGGGGCCCCTGGACCTGAAGTTACACCACTACGAGACATCTGTCATCCCCAGCACCACAGAGCCTGCCCCCCCTTGTGACATCACCGCCCTCCCGATGTGATAGCATCAGGCCCACATCTAGTATATTTATATGTATAGTACTGGGAAAAAGTTTTAAGCAGCTGTGCAAAAAGTGCTGTAAAGTAAGAATACCTTGAAAATTAGAAGTGTTAATTTGTGTCAACTTAAGGGGGTGTCACACGCGTCAATGTCGTCAGCGATCTGATCGCTGACGACATTGACGGCTGATTGCTGGTGAGCTGTCACACAGACAGACTCACCAGCGATCAATTGACCAGTGACATCATGGAAACGATTTAAATATCGTTTCCACGATGTCCTGCTCCCGCTGCCAGCCTGCTGGAAGCGGGAGCAGCCTGGTCTCCAAGGTACACTGCGGGTAACTAGGCAGCGCGCGCTGCCTAGATACCCGACGTGTACCTTAGTTACCAGCCTCCTCTGCTCACCCGGTGAGCGGAGGAGGCTGGTAACTAAGGTACACAGTCGGGTATCTAGGCAGCGCGCGCTGCCTAGATACCCGACGTGTACCTTAGTTACCAGCCTCCTCCGCTCACACGGTGAGCGGAGGAGGCTGGTAACTAAGGTACACGTCGGGTATCTAGGCAGCGCGCGCTGCCTAGTTACCCGCAGTGTACCTTGGAGACCAGCTCCCAGCGCTTGTGACAGGCGCTGGGAGCTGGAATATCGCTCGCTCCCGGTGTCACACGCAGCGATGCTGCGTGTCCACCGGGCGACAATCGCCAGGTTTCAGAGCTGGTTCTGAAACCTGGCGATCATCAACCAGCGATTTATCGCTGGTTGATGCAGTATGTCACACGCGTCAATATCGCTGCAACGTCACGTGCAGTCGATATCGTGCAGGCGATATTGACGCGTGTGACACCCCCTTAACACAATGCAAACAAATGAACAAAAGAGAAATCTAAATTAGATCAATATTTGGTGTGAGCGCCCTTTACCGTCAGGAAACCTCAGTTCTTCTAGGTACAGTGACTCGCACGCACGTTCTGCAGGAACTCAGCAGGGAGGTTGTTCCAAACATCTTGGAAATCTTACTGCAAATCTTCTGTGTATGTAGATTAGTTCACATCCTTCTCCCAAGCTTGATGATGTTCAGATCAGGACTCTGTAGGTACTTTGTGGTATATCTGCTCCTGTTTGGGTAGTATAACATCATTCTTTCCATAAGTAACTGCAAAAAATAATAGCAATTATATTGGTTGTTATAGATAACTGCTCTACTTTATTTTCACTGGTTTCTATGTAGCTTATCATCAGTGGTGTAACTAGAGTCTGATTGCCCCTGGCGCGAAATTTGGACCTGGGTCCCTCCTCCCCAACTCCACACATATATTCCTGGCATATTTGATCCCCTTCCTGGTATATGGTCCTCCTACTAATATATATGATCCTCCTGGTATATATCTCCCTTTGCTAGTGTATATGGTCCACCCACTTGTATATATGGTCCTCCTTGTGCATATATGTCCCCTTCCTAAAAAAAAAAGAAAAGAAAAAAATTGTACGTCATTGGTAGTAGCGGAGTGCTGCAGAGAAATTTTTCTAGTTATTTGACCCAGCGTCCCTGCTAGCACCAGTTCACATTAGTCTGTGAGTGCTGTGCAGTTTTTTTTCTTTTTTCTAGTTATGTCCCCTTCCTGGTATATATGGTCCTCCTCCATGTGTATATGGTCCTCCTTGTGTATATATGTGTCCCCTTCCTGGTATATGTTCCTGGTATATATGGTCCTCCTTGTATATGTGGTCCTCCTTGTGTATATATGTCCCTTTCCTGGTATATATGGTCCTCCTCCTTGTATATATGGTCCTCCTTGTGTATATATGTCCCCTTTCTGGTATGTATGGTCCTGCTCCTTGTGTATATATGTCCCCTTCCTGGTATATATGGTCCTTCTCCTTGTGTATGTATGTCCCCTTCCTGGTATATTGTATGTGGTCCTCCTCCTTGTATATATTTCCCTATCTTAGTTTAAATGGTCCTCATCCTTGTATATCTATACCCTTTCTGTCCCTAATGCATAAGTGAAATCAACAACATTCCCCACTCACCTCTCCTCCCCTCCCACGTCGCCCGGTGTCCTCCAGTAGACAGCGCGCACACTGGCCGGCCCGGCAGCTGACATTGGAGTGCAGGGACAGGGGTCCCACGCAAAGCAGTGACGTCACTCTCATGCGCGGGTCCCTGTCGCTGCACCTCCAATAGGTCACAGCCACTATGCGTGTGCGGCAGGATGTTTCACAATGTAGGGACCCGACGGGTCTCTGTACTGTGATGCATTTCAGCTGGATATGTGTCCTCAGCTACCTGGAACCCCTTCATTATGCCCCTCCTTTTCATTGATGTTTTTGAAAAAATAAATTGGAGTCCGAAACATTCAGAACCTTCCACTCCATAATCATGCACTTACCCATCCCTGTTGCAAATATAAAGGTTTTTAACATGTTTATACACAAAATTCTCCAATAATACGTTTGCTATCTTAAATTTGAAAGAAATGTAGAAACTATCTGCACTATATTAAAGTGTGCATTATTCTAGTCTACGCTTCCAAAAACCCATGTATATGTACAGTATGAAATGTTAAACAATAGTTCCTGCAAGCGTGTGATTTCTGACCTCCTTTCCATAGGGCATGGCGGTCCTTGCCACTCATTTCTCTAAATACAGAAACCCTATGATTCCTAAGTCATTAAATCAAAACTATAAAAATATGAAGTTTATCTTTATATTGACATAGTTAATTACATAGAGATTACTATTTATTTGATAAGGTAAAAAATGTTTGTCCCGTATTAGCCAGTAGATAGAAAAATATTACAATCTGAGAGTCCTCAGTGGTTGATAGCTTTTAATGGCGAACTGAAAAGATGGTAAGAAAAAGCAAAGCAAGCTTTCGAGACACTATGGCCTTTTCATCAGGATAATAATGACACAAATTCTGAATACACACACATATATACATATGCAGGGAAGGAGGATGCAGTAAATACGACAGGTGACGTAAAGCAAAAAATAGTAGTCAGTCTTGGGAGGGGGAGAGGAGCTGGGGAGGCAGAATCAGAGTTCCAAGATCAGAGGCACAGATTGTATTATTGTTCTTTGATTAATGGTTGGTCGAGACCTGAAAATTCCTCAATGAATGTAGAAATTCATATTTATTTGTTCATTTTAGATCACTTAATATTTTTTTACTTTTTCTCAAGAACATCCAGCATGAAGGCGCCCAAATTTCCACCTGTAGCGGTTCATGAGGAACAAGAAAGTGCACCCAGTCCCTCTGTCCTATATGTCCAGGTAGACTTTCACTGAGCTGGGCTGTACTGGCAGCCAACTGTCACAGTGGTCTCTCCAGATGGCAGCTCATCGTCAGCAGAATAAGTAAGGGTTACAGTTGTGGATGGGGGTGCAGGATCAGCGCTCTCAATAAATAATATCCATTCTTCCGTAAGGTGCAACAGAATAAAACTTACTTTTACTGGAGCAGTTTATGGTGGTCATAGTGCAGCGTTCCACAGTTGATCAAAATACAGAGTCGGAGTGTCTGATGGTGCGATGAACTCAGCTCTCTGTCTGGCAATGTGTGACATCTCTTTTTACTTCTGCTGGTGTTACTACACTCTTAAACCTCTCCTCTCAACCTTGACCTTGGCATCCATGATACCTCAGGCTTACAGGAAAGTATTTCAGCTTTCTTCCCACTGCTGACAACACACACCCTAATCCCTAACTGTCGTTGTCTGGCAGTTGAGCACAACTGGGACCGCGCAGGACACTATGTCCTATGCAGCTTCACAGATCCTGCTGTGTCCTGCCAGCGACCACAGTAAAGGCTCTGTCTGCACTCCATTCTCTCTAGTACCACTAAATCCAAGGAGAGCACTATTGCTCCTCCTGGGCTCAGTAGTTCTCTTATAGGGGCTTGCTAACCACCAGATTTTACAATAGACCTTGCTCTAATCACATCTGCATGTATAAAAATGTCTAAAGAGCTGATTTCCCACACCACCAGAGTTTGTAGACATTTTGATGCCTAATTTTGCAGGGCACCACACATATGCTCCTGCCTGTACCAATATTGGTTACAATCTGATCAATCTGTTCGGTGATATAAAAAATGATCTGGTCAGAGTTGTCCACAGGCCATAGATGATGTCACAAGGGTCACACATGATGCATTGCTAATACTGGAGAAAAAGAATGTTTCTATGAGGGAAGAATTGAGGTACAAATCAGCAGCTGGAGTTGGTGGAGCCATAGCTTTCAACATCTGCAAAGCTCAATTTCCTCCAAAAGACTTAGTCCCTCAATGGAAGTAATGACTACCTAGAATTAGCATGAGTGCCACATGATACTCATAGGTAATGTCTTGAAATGTTTACACAATCCCTGTCTCAGACCTTTCACCTTTCCAAGCCCTATACTCCTTCCCGATCCTATGTCCCAACCACGCAATCTTGTTCACCCTCTCAGTCCAGTTCTCAAACCTTTTCCAATTCTGTCTCCCTATCCTATTCCTTCCCCATCCAATTCTATTCACCATCCCAATCCCCTTCACCTTTCCCAATCCCTACGGTACCTGCTTCAGCTTCCAGGTGTTACCTGTTCCACTTGTTTGTCTGCCATGCTGCATACCCTATAAATACAAAAAAGGGGGGAGACAAGAAGCGCAATAGTGCCCTATCACTAGTGACACTGTTTGTGTGAGTATATCAATAGGTGTACACTCACCTGGTCCAGTTGTGTGACCCACAACTGGTTTATAAGCCTTCGGTTTATAGCTGCTGCAGGACCTCCACCAACCACTCGTACGTGGAAAAACGCTCCTATATAGGGAAGATGGTGTGCCACGGTCCACGCTGCTGTCTCAATGGAATCACAAGGAATGGATGTCTCCTGATGAAGGTGCCAGGATAGGTGCCGAAACGCCTTGGTGAATAAAGGAGATCATTACTTTGGAACCTTGCCTTCCTTGTGACTTCTTGGAGACATCCATCCCTCGTGATTCCATTGAGACAGCAGCGCGGACCGTGACACACCATCTTCCCTATATAGGATGCTGCATACCCGGCTGTCCTGGTTTTTGCTGATCAATGTGTCGTCCATCAAGATCCCTCTCCAATGCCTAAGTGATCTATACAGAATACTTATTTCTGTGTTCATCTCATATGTTATATGTATAATAATTTGTGCCCTACTCCTCCTGTGAAGCTGCTTCCGCATTGTTTGCTTCATGTTAATTGCTTTTTACATCCATAATTAACGACAATTGTATTATTTTATGGAAAAAAACAGGACTTTTTGCATTTGGTTTGGTCTTCTCTTAGAAGGATTATCATTGTGCAGCTGAACCTGCCGCACGTTCCACCCAGGCCGAGGAATTTCTTCATGAAGAGATGTAAGAATATCCACAGAAAAACATTTGATATGAAGAATAGCCAGTACATTTGTGCTCTTGGAATGGAGAATTTCAAGAAGCTTATGTTATTAGTTAACTCAAATATTTATGATGTCCTCAGGGAAAAAGTGTTTTTGGAGATTTGACTGGAAATTGAAATCATGACATAACAGTACAAAGAAAGGCAACTAAAGAGACTGTTATGTAAGGACAAGTCTTATACGGCTCTGCAAGGTTATGTAACCCGATGGGATAAATTCAACACGAGGAAACATTTGATTTTTATTTCCAATTTAGTAATTTTCCAAAAACTTCAAAGGACATTTGGATTTATATCTCTTATGGTACCTTTACACGCCGCCACGGCAGGCTGGATACATCGCGCTACTTCACGTGCACGAGCACGCTCAAACGGCTACAAACGGTCAACGCACCCTCTTTACACGCCGCCACAAGGTGCGCTACGCCACGCTACATCTATAGCTAGCTACATCGCCGGGTGTCTCAAGTAGCCAGCTGTTGCTCATTTACACACCGCTACAACCAGCTACTATGGGCGGACCTGGTGCAGCAGGGACAGCACATAGGCGTGCTCCAATTGTGGATTACAAGACTTCCGTACGCTGATAGGACGAAGCAATAACATCCTGATTGGGCAGGCAACGCAGGAGGCTGAGTAATACATGACGCTCGAGCGATTGTGTAGTGTGACTCGTCAGCTCCTTTAAATATGCCTCCCTATGCAGCGACTACCAATCTTCATGCAGCAGCTTCCACCAATGATCGCACATGGGGCGCGGTAACATGGAGCCGAGGTCACGCCTTAGCTACATTGCAGCTACAGCCCCGGGTGTCCAGAGTTCCCTTCCGTTGCCTCTTTACACGCCGATACAGCTCGCTACCATCGGCGATGTTGCCTTAAGTTTATGAGCAGAGACCATAAACAGATGTATCTGTCGCCGGCTGTAGCGTCGCCTCTTCAGACGCCGCTACTACAGGCGATATGGACGCTACAAGCTACAATTGTAGCTTGTAGCGCGATGTATCCAGCCTGCCGTGGCGGCGTGTAAAGGTACCATTATCGATTCATCTTTCTTAGCTTTATCTACAAACTCTGTAATGAATTCAGGTTGGAACAAACATTTCTAGGGCACATTTGAATGTCAAGTTGGAAGGAACCTTATATCAATTGTAAACTTGACTACAGAGGCTGGAAACAAATAAAAAACTTTTTAGAATCAGATTAAAGGTAGTCAGGGCCCTTGGTAGTTTAGAGCACATTGGCCCACCTAAACCCCGATGTAGAAATGCATTTCAATACGTTAGAATATTATAAAAAACTTAATTTCTTTCAGTAATTCAATATGTAAAGTGAAACACATGTGTTATATAGCGTCATTACAAACAGTGATCTTTTTCGAGTGTTTATTTCTGTTAATGTTGATGATTATGGCTTACAGCCAAGGAAAACTCAAAATTCATTATCTCAGAAATTTAGAATATTATATAAGACCAACTGAAATAATGATATTTAAATCATAAATGTTGGCCTGCTGAAAAGTAAATGAACTCAATACTTGGTCGAGGCTCCTTTTGCATGAATTAGTGCATCAATGCGGAGTGGCATGGAGGCGATCAGCCTGTGGCACTGCTGACATATTATGGAAGCCCAGTTTACTTTTATAGTAGCGTTCAGCTCATCTGCATAGTTGGGTCTGGTGTCTCTCATCTTCCGCTTGACAATACACCATAGATTCTCTATGGGGTTTATTTAGGTCAGGTGAGTTTGCTGGCCAATCATGCACAGTGATACTGTGGTTAGTAAACCAGGTATTGGTACTTTTGGCAGTGTGGACAGGTGCCAGGTCCTGCTGGAAAATGAAATTTCATGTAAAGGAGAAAAAAGCTAGCCAGCAGAGGGAAGCATGAAGTGCTGTAAAATTTCCTGGTAGGCGGCAGCACTGACTTTGGTATTGATAAAACATAGTGGACCTACACCAGCAGATGACATGGCTCCCCAAACCACCACTGACTATGGAAACTTCACTCTAGACCACAAGCAGCTTGGATTGTGGCCTCTCCACTCTTCCTCCAGACTCTTGGATTGTGGCCTCTCCACTTTTCCTCCAGATTCTTGGATTGTGGCCTCTCCATTCTTCCTCCAGACTCTTGGATTGTGGCCTCTCCACTCGTTCTCCAGACTTTTGGATTGTGGCCTCTGCACTCTTCCTCCAGACTCTTGGATTATGGCCTCTGCACTCTTCCTCCAGACTCTTGGATTGTGGCCTCTCCACTCTTCCTTCAGAATCTTGGATTGTGGCCTCTCCACTCTTCCTCCAGACTTTTGGATTGTGGCCTCTCCACTCTTCCTCCAGACTCTTGGATTGTGGCCTCTCCACTCTTCCTCCAGACTCTTGGATTGTGGCCTCTCCACTCGTTCTCCAGACTTTTGGATTGTGGCCTCTGCACTCTTCCTCCAGACTCTTGGATTATGGCCTCTGCACTCTTCCTCCAGACTCTTGGATTGTGGCCTCTCCACTCTTCCTTCAGAATCTTGGATTGTGGCCTCTCCACTCTTCCTCCAGACTCTGGGATTGTGAGCTCTCCACTCTTTTTCCAGACTCTGGAATTGTGGCCTCTGCACTCTTCCTCCAGACTCTTGGATTGTGACTTCTCCACTCTTCATCCAGACTCTTGGATTGTGGCCTCTCCACTCTTCCTCCAGACGTTTGGATTGTGGCCTCTCCACTCTTCCTCCAGACTCAGGGATTGTGACCTCTCCACTCTTTTTCCAGACTCTTGGATTGTGGCCTCTCCACTCTTCCTCCAGACTCTTGGATTGTGGTCGCTCCAATCTTCCTCCCGACTCTTGGATTGTGGCCTCTCCACTCTTTCTCCAGACTCTGGGATTGTGACCTCTCAATTCTTCTTCCAGACTCTTGGATTGTGGCCTCTCCACTCTTCCTCCAGACTCTGGGATTGTGACCTCTCTACTCTTCCTCCAGACTCTTGGATTGTGGTCTCTCCACTCTTCCTCCAGACTCTTGGATTGTGGCCTCTCCACTCTTCCTCCAGACTCTGGGATTGTGACCTCTCTACTCTTCCTCCAGACTCTTGGATTGTGGTCTCTCCACTCTTCCTCCAGACTCTTGGATTGTGGCCTCTCCACTCTTCCTCCAGACTCTAGGATTGTGACCTCTCCACTCTTCCTCCAGACTCTAGGATTGTGGCCTCTCCACTCTTTTTCCAGACTCTGGAATTGTGGCCTCTCCACTCTTCCTCTAGACTCTTGTATTGTGGCCTCTCAATTCTTCTTCCAGACTCTTGGATTGTGGCCTCTCCATTCTTCCTCCAGACTCTGGGATTGTGGCCTCTCCACTCTTCCTCCAGACTCTGGGATTGTGGCCTCTCCAATCTTCCTCCAGACTCTGGGACCTTGATTTCCAAATGAAATGCAAATTTTACTTTCATCTGAAAACAACACCTTGGACCCCTGAGCAACAGTCCAGTTCTTTTTCTCCTTGGCCCAGATAAGATGCTTCTAGTGTTGTCTCTATGTCATGAGTAGCTTGACACAAGGAATGTGACAGTTGTAACCCATGTCCTGTGTGTGGAGGCTCTTGAAGCACTGACTCCAGCAGTTTCCACTCCTTGTGAATTTCCCCCAAATTTTTGAATGGCCTTTTCTTTACAATCCTTTCAAGGCTGCAGTTATCCCAGTTGCTTGTGCACCTTTTTCTACCACCCATTTTCCTTCCACTCAACATTCCATTAATATGCTTGGATACAGCACTCTGTGAACAGCCAGCTTCTTTAGCTATGACCTTTTGTGGCTTACTCTCCATGTGGAGTGTGTCTGGACATCCGTCAAGTCAGCAGTCTTCCCCATGATTGTGTAGGCTACTGAAAAAGACTAAGGGACCATTTTAAATGCTTAGTAAGCCTTTGCAGGTATTTAGTATGAAGTATTCTAATTTTCTGAGATAATAAATTTTGCATTTCTTTGGCTGTAAGATAAAGCCACGTGTCACATATGTAGATGTTATCTCCCAAAGAAGTGCACAGTAAGTGTACGAAATGCGTTGAGAATAATAATCATTTGGAACTGTCTGGACCGACTTGAAAGATCCATTCTGTGCTCAGCGGAGCGGTTTTTCGTCCACCCATTCCCTCTCCAGATACGTGGCTTCGTTTTTCATCAGTGTTTCGCAGTTTCAGTGTTTGTGTCACACACAACCATACAAGGTGAGCGGTTTCACTACTACTCTGCCTATCGGTTATACCAGATAAGACCCTATATGCACATGTCTCTCCCCCTTAGCTCATTGGTTGTAAGAGAAATAAACACTTGAAATAGATCACTCTATTTATAATGACTGTATGTAATATATGCCTTTCCCTTTATGTATTCACTTTATGAATTACTGAAATAAATTAACTTTTTGATGATGTTCTAATTTATTGAGATGCACCTGTACCATGTGACACATCAGTACTTATCTTTCTGTTTCCCGAATGCACATCAGTGCACATCTATACATAACAATAGAAATTAATATATAATAAGGGATGGTGCTATACATAACAAGAGGGTATGCTATGTAATAAGAGACAACTCTACGTAACAAGAGGGGATACTATGTAAGAAGAAACAGCTCTATACATAACGAGAGGGGATACTATGTAATAAGGGACAGCTCAATACATAACAAGAGGGGATACTATGTAATAGGGGACATTCAAGAGGGGATACCATGTAATATGGGACAGCTCTGTACATAACAAGAGGGGATTCTATATAATAAGGGAAGATGCTGTGACTGATTCTTCCCTTGTTATGAAAATGTGTATCATACTTCATATCCACTGAATGCTATTTATATGTCTGTCTCCCTATGCTTGTTCACACCTATCCTTATGTGTCCATCATGTTCTGTCTCTTTCTCCTGCTTGTGAAGCTGTCTATTATCTCCAATCTTAATTTCTCCCTGCTCTGATTCCCTGAGCTGTCTTCCTGCGACTCCTTACTTTTGCTCAGACCTAGTTCATTTTCTGCGCACTTTGAGTGGTATAAGTTGAATGGACCAGGTTTGATAAGACTAGAGATGAGTGAACACTTTAGTGTTCGGTTCATTTGACAAGCATCGAGGTGTTCGCAGAATTGTTTAACAAACTGTTCCTGACCCCTCCTGAAATCAATGGCATGCAACATGAAACACAGAGAACACCTTCAAAGGTGCCAAAATCTGCCAAACTGTTCATATTAGTGCCAGATACCAGGAAAAGTGACAACAATCTACCTATAGTACAAATTAGTCTCATGGCGTAGCATGGGTGCACGAGACACGGTCTATGCCAGCCTGCACACTCTTCAAAATCAGTGAAAAATAGGAGGTGGCTCACATTCACTAAGGTTTCAGAGATGGGTGAAACTCCATTGAAATTGACAGATGGATGAGTCACAGGGGTAAAGTGGCAGCAGTTTTCTACATTAAGTAAAAGAGGATGAGGAGTAAAGGCAGATTAGTGATAGGTATAAGCATGTTACTTGGAGAGCCCTGCTCAAGTTATGCACCACACAGCAAGGAGACCGCAACAAGAGTCCTCACTTTTTCAAAAATTAGTGTCAAACCACAGAAAAATGGCATTCATCTTATACATTTAGTATTGGGCCACCATGGCAGCACTGCAGAATGCCTGGGCCTAGTATTTCCAGGTTCAATATTAAGGAAGAGATGCAGGTGTGTCAGGAGTAGGTATTGTGGTCAGAGAGCCCTGCTCAAGTCATGCAGCGAACAGCAAGGATACCCAAAATTGAGTCCTCACTTTTCTAAAAATTAGAACAGGAAAGTGGCATCAATTGCCCCAGACCACAAATTGTAGAATGGCCCTGCCTGGGTTTGGAACATGGTCTAGCCTAGAATTTAAAGGATAAACATTGATCAGAAACAGGGAAATAGGTGACACGTGTAGAACTGTTGGGCAGGAACTTGAAACCATATACAAAAGCTCAAATAAATTTTAGTGGGCAGGGGGTCCTCAAATGTCATGCAACCATTCCAGTCAATTTTATGCTCCACCACAGTCAGGTGACACAACAATCAGTTTCATGTAGTATTACTGAAATAATTTTTCAGGTATGTCAGTAACTTGTATAGGCCCAGTGGGCATGGGGCCCTCAATCCTCATGCAACTGCTCCAGTCTATTTTAAAAGGAACCTGTCACCTTGATCTACCCCTCTCTCCTATCACTAGCTGTCCCTGCACCTTCCTAGCTGTTCCCTAACCATCCCTCTCTGACCTAAATGGGCCCTATAACGATTTTGAAAAATAAATTTGAACTTACATCCTGGTGCTTTGCCGCCTCCTTTTGGAATCTCCCGCCCTCTACTTCTTTATTTCCTCCTCTTCCTCTTGGACCACCACATGAATCCGCATACTGGTCAAAGTATGCTCCAGCATGTAGATGACCGGAATTGTCATGATGATAACTACATCGTCAGTGCTAAACATCTTAGTAGCTATATCAAAACTGTACAGAAGGTGCAGAGGTCCTTGATCCGCTGGCGTGATTTGCCCCACCTCAGGATCATGATGGTACAGCCTATACGTTATGAAATACTGAGCTCGTAGTTTCTGCCACAGGTGCTGCAACATGGGCAGAGTGGAATTTGATTGAGTTGGCATATTACATATCAGGCGGTTAACTGGCAGGCCGAAAGACTTCTTTAGTGATGCAAGTCGTTGAGCCACAGGGTGCGAATGGCAGAATTGAGCACACAGCCCTCAACAGCAGCAAATCTAGGCTGGGATAGTGACCTAGAAATTGCTGGACAACCATATTGAGTACATGAGCCATGCAGGGCACGTGTGTGACCTTGCCCTGGTGTCGGGCCATGCTCAGGTTCCCTGTATTATTGCAGATAGCCTTCCCTGGCTGCTGGTCCAGTGGAGAGAACCATTGGTCAAACTGTGTCTCCAGAGCTGACCACATCTCCTCAGCTTTGTAACTCAAATTTCCCAGGCATTTTATTGTAAACACAACCTAATAGTATTGAGCCCTGCTCGCATCACATTAAGGAGGAACGTGTGTCACATTAACAAAGAAGTTTTGCGCACAGGTGGAGGCCTTAGAGGAGGTGGAGGTGGCAGAAGCAGTGGAGGAATTGGGAGATACAGAGGCTTTACCCCCAAGCAGTGGGGATGTCAAGACTTGTACAGCAGTCTCTTCACTCACAGCCACGAGAGTCACCCAATGTCCAGTCAGGGCCCTGGCCATGCTTACTTGTCCAGGTGTCAGTGATGAAATGTACCCTGTCACACACAGAGTTTCTCAAGGAAGAGGTGATGTTGTTTGCGACATGCTAGTGTAGAACAGTCAGAGCTTTCTTCAAGAAGGCATCTGGTACTGGGAGACTGCAAGGGCCATAAGCTTTCGAAAACCAGCTGTATCCACCAGGCGGAAAGGCAGCATTTTCGTGACCAACAGCTTGGAGATGGGAAAATTCAAGCTTTTAGCTTTGACATGAGAAGGATGAAATGGTCTTTTACTTGACCATATCTGCAGGACCGAGGGTTGGCTGATGTGCAGAGAGAGGGTGGAGTAGGGTATACCCGACAAACTGCTTTACTCTGAGATACAGGTGAAGCTATTATGTTGGCTTCATAAATATGTGCTGCTCTTGATGTCTGACACTGGTCTACTTCCAAAACAGCTAACAACCTGTCAATCTCAGTGGCTGTTGAAGGTAAACAGGTGGAAGTTCTGAGGCTGAAGGCCTGTGTGACAACAGTTCCCACACTGACAGAAGATCAACCAGGAGCAGATGCACTTAATGGGCCAGTCGGTGGCTGGCCAGGCCTACTAAACCGCATTGTAGCACAGTGAGCTTCCCACTGTAACTAATGCTGAATGTCCATGTGACGGTTCATGCATCACCTTCATGAACATGACCTCCTCCCCGACAAAGATGGTGCACAGTCTTTTGGGAAGATGGTCACGCAGCAGGGTGGACAGGTAGATGTAGCACCGATGCCCAGTACTTTGTTCCACTAGAAAGCCAAAACCCCTATCCTATAAGAATGCCACTGCCTTGCCTTAGGTACACAGGTGTAGAAGTAATTAGCCTTAGGCCCATGCAACCACTTCCGGGCCATATTATCCACAAACCTAATCTCCTCAATAAATGATATAGGAGTCAGACGGAGTGGTTCATGTCATGTTGGATAGTTGCTTGGAGGGGGTAGAGGGCCCCACATGGCATTTTCCCAGTCGAAGGCCTCGGAGGGGGGGGTGATACACAATGCTGGTAAACAGGGCCTTCTGCCCTTTTCCTCGTCCTCTTTCTCATGCTCATGGTTCTGGTGGAAATGATGATCTAGTAGCTGGAGCTCCCTGTCCCGAATGGCATAGGGAAAGGCTCACCTCCTGACTATGCACTCCTCAGGTCCTCCTCTTGCATTGGCAAACAACACTGTATCCACACCTCGATGCAGATGAGGCCCAATGTGGTTAACGCAGTGGAGCTCCAGGTCACATGTGTCCACTTCCTCTGCATACTGCTCCAGTTCTGGTTCTGGTACTGCTGACCCACCTCCTACCCCTGGTTTGGTGATGAAGATGCCATCTTTCTCCAGATCAGGCATGTCTTGCCAGGGATCCATCGCCAAACTGTGTAATGATGGCACACAGTAGAAAGTGAAGCACAGTGTAGCAGAGTGTAATTGGTTTGGACTGCAGTAATATGGTGCTGAAAATCTAAGCTCAGCAGTGACACCTGATTGCTTTGCCTAGAGGCCAACTGTTGCAGTGGCAGGACTGAGTCAGACACAATTAGTCAGTACAACATATTACTGTTTGCACAATCTTTTTGCCTAACTCCCCTCAATAACCCTTCCATGCGGTGGGCTGCAGAAGTAACATCACTCAGAAGAAATCCAATTACCCATGCTGCAAGTTAACATCTGTGTAGCAATTAGGTGCAAAGAATATTGAAACCTGACATTTTTGTAGGAGATATAATGATGAAAACAAATAACTTTATTCAGGTCATTAATTCCCCAATTCATTTTGAATGCTCAATAAGACTACTGGGCACGGCAGCAATGCAAGAACAACTTCAATATGAATTATACATATACCACAGTTGTGCCAAAAATATATATTGTAAATGTATAGAATGAAATGAAATAGTAATCGCACATTTTAAAGAAGAAATATCCATAGTATGGTGTTTCATGAATGTGAACAGACATATAAGCACATGTGTTAAGCATATAATGGCCATATGCTATTTTTATATGAATTGGTAGAATTGTAGAAGAGATGGCATCACACAGTGCTGACCCTCTGCAATAATAAGGGTTTTCTCTCCCCCTAAAAAATATAAAATAGCTAGATGGTGGCCTGATTGTAACGCATAGGGTATTCCAGAATATGTATGTATTTTATTTATGAAGATTTAAGAATAATAAGACTGAACGACGTCACAATATGCCTGACATAACTTGTAAAAATTACTGAACTGCGTCACACTGTGAGTTGTGTTAAAATTCCGCGGCAACATCGCTAATTGGTCGCCGCACTTTGCGGCGACCAATCAGCGCTCTTGGCGCCTGTTTTAAAACATGCTTCGCTGATTGGTCGCTGTGGCTGGCGGCAACCAATCAGCGAAGCAACGTGCGGCTTGGCAGGGGTTTTGAATCCTGCCAGCCGCAGCAACCAATCAGCGAAGCATGTTTTAAAACAGGCACCAAGAGCTGTGGTGACCAATCAGAGAAGAGACGCGCAACTTGGTGGAGAATTTGAATCCCGGCCGCCATATCGGAATACCCATAACATTGGAGTACTACCACAGCAAGCAGTCGAGAGATGACTGGCTGGCGCCGGTCACCTCCCGGCTGCCTTGCCGCGGACCTCTGTGTGGCAGTTGATGACCAGCAGCTACTGTCGGGAGATCAGCGGTAGCGGTGGCCTGCGTGGTTCAAATGTCGCACCAATTCGCGGCCGAACTTCGTCTGTCGCTGATTGGTCGCGTCCGGCGGGATTTCCGTTACATAAAGAAAAACGCAATAAGGCGATTATATAGCACATAAACAAAAAAAGAAAGTAATAAAAAATATATGCGAAAAAAAATATTAAGTTCACTTACATGGAAGTTTTAAGGACATTGTAAGATTCCTGGACTTCACAGCTGCTACCACATCTGGCACTATTTCCTAAATTCACACATTGCAGGGGTGAAAACACATGCTGACTCCAGGAAGCTTAAAAATTTTAATTCAAAGCTGAAAAAAATTCTACAGCTTGATACAATAGTGGTAACATTCCTAACCTTTAAGCCCCCGTCACACGGAGCCACATCGCTGCAGATTACATCAGTGACATAGGGGCGTGGCCTATCGGCGGTGACATCACCCCTACGTCGCCTCATGTATAGAGGCGATGTCAGCGGTGCCGGGCGGTCGCCTGGTTTCAGAGCAGTGCTCTGAAACCAGGCGACCATCATGGGGCAATGTGTGCACGTAACCGGGCTCCGGCAACCTGTCAGGCGATGGAAGCCTTAGGCTCCTATTGTCCTGCATCGCCTCTGGGGTCTCCAGACACCACGGTGGCGATCCCGCCTGACAGCTCGGCGGCGCGGGGCTAGAGGTGTCGCCCCGTGTAAATAGGGAACGGTGACGCTGGCGGGGGGACAAAAACGTGTGCGCACCTGTCAGTTGCCGCCGACATCCCCAGCCCCGTCGCCAGGTGTGACGGGGGCTTAAGACTAGGTGTTGTCCTCAGCCAGCGGGTCTTCCAGTGAGCATTTGGCTCTAAAAAAACAGGAAAAGTTGTAAGACCATTTTAAATTTCAGACTTTTTTCTCTGAACAAAGCCGTGCTCAGCGATTTTTTTGAAAAAAGCTTGGGTTTCCGATCGCGAACTGAATCTGCAATGCCCGTGCCGAATGTGAAATTGGCGAACATGTTTGTGGAAAATTCGCTCATCTCTAATTTTAGTGATGCCTTATTGAAAAGGGTGAAGCTGGGGAGGAGTCAGGACGCAGCATGGCCATGCCTGGCCATCAGATTCATTTTGTATGCCAGATATGCTGCTTCAGTCCAGTAGCATTTCTGTTGAGACTCGACTCATATAGAATTTGGCACATTGTATTTAATGGTACCTTTACACGCCGCTACAGAAGGTTAGAAACCACCGGGTGTCTCACGTGCACGAGCACGTTCCAACGGTTGCTAACGGTACCCAATACCGCCTTTACACGCCGCTGCAAGGTGCTCTACAGAAGGTTTTTTCTATCCCTGGAGGCACCGACGGGTGCCGCAGATTACCTTCTGTAGAGCACCTTCCCTCATTTACACGCCGCTACCACAAGGTAATATGGGAGGACCTGGTGCACCAGGGACAACACATAGGCGTGCCAGAGTTGTGGATTACGAGACGCTTGTACGGTCATTGGACAAAGCAATAGCATCATGATTGGCCAGTGCAGGAAGGCTGGCTAATACATGATGCAATTGCAATTGTGTAGTGTGACTGGTCAGCTCCTTAAATATACCGCCCTATGCAGCGACAACCAATCGTTACGCAGGAGCTTCCACCAATGATCGCTGAAGGGGGGCGGTATCCCGGAGGCTGTGTCACGCCCCAGGGAGTTAACTAGGTGTTGCAAAAACCTTCCTGTTCCTCATTTAGACACCGCTACCATCGGGTTGAAACCAACCTGTTTTAGAGCAGTGCTCAAAAACAGGTGTCGACAGTGACGGGTGGCAACAATCTGATTTACATTCCGCTACCTCGCGGTGTTTTGACGGTGCAAGATACAATTGTCTCCAACACCCGGTTGTTTCTAACCTTCTGTAGCGGCGTGTAAAGGTACCATTAGTGATCCCCTATTTAAGACTGGCGTACACACTGTCAGTCTTAATGAATCGGTCCCAAAGTGTCATGCAATGATACCTTACAACAGGGTGTGTGGAGTGCAAATGTTCTAGTAAAAGGTTCCATTAAAAAAGGCTTTGCAAGTGTTCTGCCAATTACCCATCCTCTCTAGTAATAAAACATTACTGAGAAAATCTGAAACATTATTATTGTAACCTCGTTTATGACATAAACCTGCTAACATATGCTGTATCTTATCGTACAAACTTTTATTATATATGAACTTTCTCAACTCCAGCTACTTATGTAAGTCTCATCTTCACTGTTTATAAAGCTACCTCAGTTCGCAGTCAGGAGCCTTTCACCTACATTGACATACCGGTACTCGTTGGAATATTGAATCTATAATATAGCGGTGACATCATTGATATATGCAAGACAATATCACACAGCACGTCCACATGGTCTGATATGAGGGCGATAAACTTTGCAGAGATCTTTATTTTTCATACAAAAAATAGAACAGGTGAATACTCAATTATAATAATACGGACACATTCACCTTAAAGGGAACCTGTCACGCCCAAACATTTGAATCACCTGAGGATACAGGGTTCATCTGCAGATAAATAGCATTATAAGGCTGCCTTCAGACTTGCAGATGCATCTGCAGCGTTTTGCAGATGCATCTGCAAGCATCTGCATGCAGACCGCGGCCCCTATGTTTATAATGAAGCGCACGGCGGTCTGCAGATGCTTGCAGACCGCCGTGCGCTCTCATTGCCCGCCATTAGTGATCTGTGCGCAGGCGGATGCCTGCGTACAGATCACACACTCTCGCCCGCACCAGAGACGCGACATGCTGCGTCCCGGGTGCGGACACGGGACACCGGAAGGAGCAGATATGGTCCGTACCCAAACGCAGCAAATGCTGCCAAACGCAGGCACTATGCGTTCCTATGTTAAAAATACGTTTGAATGCGTATGGGAACGCAGCATAAGCTGCGTTCCCATACGCAAATGTGAAGGCAGCCTAAGATATTAGACTCCCATACTGGAGCAGCTGCTAAATGGCCAAAATGAACTTATATGATCACAGCAGCTGCTCGCTTCCAGCCATGATGTCGGTTCACGGAGAGGTTACAATCACCACTTACTATGCTGTGATCACTTCGCTGCACTTTGATAAACAGCTGGCTCTGAGGTGTGTGTAGAATAAATTGTCAATCATTTTGCCAGTAATTACACTAATCTTAATCTCTGATAGCAGGACCACTTTAGTCTTTATTCCTGGTAAACTAAGGCCTCTTTCACACTGGTGTTTCTGAAAAAATGTGGCAGACGCAGCAGATTTACCGCATCTGCCACATCTGCTGCCTAACTGCTGCACTTGCGGCAAGCCCCATGCATTGTCTATGGGGCTTGCGGTCAGATGCGGCATGTGCGGTTGCGGCAGATGCGGCAGTTGCGGCCGCGAAAAAAACGCAGCTGATGGCGTTTTATTTCGCGGACACAAGCGGCAAAACCGCACTTGCCGCACCTGACCGCAAGCCCCATAGACAATGCATGGGGCTTGCCGCAAGTGTGCCGCAAGTGCAGCCATTATGCGGCAGATGTGGTAAATCTGCTGCATCTGCGGCATTTTTTCAAAAACGCCAGTGTGAAAGCACCCTAACAGTTCAGTGTTATATTTATAGCCACATATCCAAGCCCTTTCCATCTCCTGCCGACTCCAACTCAAAAAGATTTCCCAGATCCGTACATTCATTAACCAAGATTCTGCAAAAATACTAGTGTATGCCCTTATCATCTCCTTTCATAACTACTGCAGCCTCCTGCTCTGTGGCCTCCCTTCTAACACTCTGCAACCCTCCAATCTTTCTAACACTCTGCTGCCCGACTAACCCACCTGTCCCTCATTATTGCCCATCCTCACCTCTCTTACAGTCCCTTCACTGGCTCCCCATTGCCTAAAGACTCCAGTTCAAAACCCTAAAGGCCCCGTCACACCTGGCGACGGAGCTGGAGATGTCGGCCGTGACTGGCGGGTGTGCGCACATTTTTGGCGCCCCGCCAGCGTCACCCATTTATATGGGGCGACATCTCCAGTGCCGCGCCAGCGATCTCACAGGCGGCATTGCCGACAGGGTGTCTGTAAACCCCAGCGGGGATGCAGGACAATGGGAGCCCATGGCTTCCATCGCCTGACAGGTCGCCGGCGGCCGATTACATGAGACAATGTGTGCACATCGCCCCAGATCGGTCGCCTGGTTTCAGAGCACTGCTCTGAAACCAGGCGACCTCCCGGTATGTGACAGGGCCTTAACCATGACATACAAAGTCATCCGCAATCTGTCTCTTCCATACATCTGT
Organism: Allobates femoralis; assembly: GCA_033576535.1. Taxonomy (NCBI): domain Eukaryota; kingdom Metazoa; phylum Chordata; class Amphibia; order Anura; family Aromobatidae; genus Allobates; species Allobates femoralis. The sequence goes on along the minus strand of JARQOC010000008.1, from coordinate 52,986,204 downwards.
GACATGATCTCTTGTACTTACCTGCACACAAACTCTTAGGGTCCTGTCACACTTGGCGATGTTCCAGCGATCCTAACAACGATACGACCTGGTAAGGATTGCTGCAGTTTCGCTACGTGGTCACTGGTGAGATGTCAAAACAGTCAGATATACTGAACGACGCAGCAACAATACGGCGACCCATATAATGACCTCAGCGGTCATTGGGACCGTGTCACGCAGCAGCTAGTCTGACGACTCAGACCTACGTGGCTGAGTTCTGAGTCGCCTACGAGGTCGTTGTTAAGGCGTCAAACACACCGACGCATGTTGCCCAGCGGGATCACAACGATCAAAAAATGGTCCAGGCCATTCCGACACGATCGGCGATCTCACAGCGGGGGCCTGGTTGCTGCTATGTGTTAAACATAGATCGCGATCGCTGGCAAGGTCGCTGTTGCGTCACAAAACCTGTGACGAAACAGCGATCTCGCTATGTGTGATGGGGGCTTTATCCTCACAAGAGGATCTTCTTTCCACCCAACTTATCTCCTCTTCCCACAATCACATACAAGATTTCTCCTGTGCATCTCCCATACTCTGGAATGCTCTGCCTCATCAAATAAGACTCTCACCTACCATGGAAACTTTTAAAAGAAACCTGAAGATCCACTCCTTCTGACAAGCCTACAACTTGAAGTCACCCTCAGTCCACTATGCCCCCGCATGACCAACTATACCATCACCCAATGCATCCTCACCCATCCCTTGTAGACTGTGAGCCTTCACGACCTGGGTCCTCTATCCTCACTTACTGTATCCTCACCCATCCCTTGTAGACTGTGAGCCCTCACAGGCATGGTCCTCTCTCCACCTGTACTAATCTTGTATTGTTCATGATTATTGTGCTTGTATTTATTATGTATGCCCCCTTTTCACATGTAAATCACCATGGAACGTCGACTTGATGAATGAATATTCTATAGGAAGATTCATCTAGTGCAGCCTAGATAAGTCAAGCCATCAGGTTGCTGGTCTTCCTTTTTGCCTTGTTCCTTCAACTCTTCCTACCATGATGTCCTTCTCCAGTGATTGCTCTCTTCGTATCATGTGAAGACAAGTCATAGTATCGTGATCCTTACTTCAAGTGACATGTCTGGCTAGATTTGTTCCAAAATTAATTTTTTTGTTCTTCTTGCCATCCATGGTATTCATCACATCCTTCTCCAGCACCACATTTCGAAGGCGTGGATTTTCTTCTGTCTTGTTTCTTTATGGTACATTTTTCACTTCCATATGTTACAGAAAAGACCAGACTATGTACGAGCCGTTTCTTTGTCACCAGTGAAATGTTCGATTTGAGACCTTGTCCAGTGACTTCATTGTTGAACAAATGTTCATAGTTATTCTCCAATTAACTTCCGGTGTGATCACTGCATGTTGAATGATTACTAACGTGAGTAGGTTGAAGTCCTTTACAACTTTCAATTCGTTGCCGTCCATCTCAGATGTGTCCCAGCCGTACCAGGCAGTACTCAAAATCTTTGTCTTCTTTGTCCCATGTTCAAGCACTTGTCCTGTAGTAATAATCTCTTGCTGATAAAGCACTGATTTTATTGAAACTGCAAGAGGCAACACAGTAAATGACACATCAGTGGAATCAGGGTCTCTGTCTCGGTATTCTGCTGCGCTCAGATTTCATAGCAAAAATTTGCTACCAGATTCCCTTTAAATCCTTCAGCAAAGATGTGCTGTCTATGGTCTTATGACTACTTGAGACGATCACTTACCTTAGCAGTATTGTTGGCAGGTATGGCATGGAGCCTATGAGGACAGTGATTGGCTGAAGACGTCACTGCGGGAAGTATACCGAAACGTTAGAGAATCATTTGAACAGCAGCTGTAGAGCTAGGGGGAAGAGAGGGGGGACAAATGAATACATTTGTGTTTACATATTTTTTTCTTTCTAGTGAGTTTTCGTACATTTTCCTTATACCATGTTGACCCCCTCATTCCAATGATCTCCACTTACTTTACTTCTAAGGCCAGCTTCACACCACGGTTTTTTGGACCCGGGGCTGTCCGGTGTGAACCGGACAGCCCCGGATTCGAGTTCGGCCCCATAGTAACCCTATGTGGCTGGAATACACCGGATGAATGACTTTTGGCATCCGGTTTTTGCCTGTCCGGGAGATTCTGGGAGCTTATGTTTTTTCTTCCCGGACACAAAACCGGAACATGCAGCATGTTTTGTGTCCGAGGAGAAAAATCTTCCCAAATTGGATCCTCCGGGATTCTCCCAGATTTTCCCAGATCCGGGGCAATCCGGCACTCCCTAACATGGGAGTCTATGGGCCCGGAAGGATCCAGGAGGAGCCAGGAACCGGACACCTGCGGCTGAAGTTCAGGGTGAGCTACGCTGAACTTCAGCACCAGGGAGCTGTCCCCGTGAAGCTGTTCAGCACCATTTTGCAGGGGACAGCTGAGCTCGGCTGCATCCAGCTACAAACAGGACCAGAGGGCATATTTGCCCACTGGTTCTGTTTGCAAACCCTGTCCGGCACTGTCAGGTTCACCCCGGACAGCCCCGGATCGGATTTAACCGTGGTGTGAAGTCGGTCTAAATTCTCTATTCTTGTGAACAGATTCTAAGCAATGGTGTTTAATTGCAGCCATAAATAAAGGGAAATTGCCTTTCTTACGTCACACTTGTTTATGGTTCTGGATAAATTGGGAGATTAGTGATTTATCATTCCTAAGAATGTGTTTTCTATTTTATATCAAGGTGAACTTTAACTTGAAGTTGTTTCTGATAAGATCATCAAACCTTTATCGTTGTTTTGTATTTCTCTTTGACCTTGAGGTATCTTCACTTTATTTTTCACTGTATGAGTAGCAGGGTAAGGCTGGGTTCACTGTCCAGTAATCATCCACTAGAACAGATCCAGCTTTTATTGTCTGTTTTGAAAAAATAGATTTTTGCAGGATTCGATATGTATACTTCTGGCCACATTTTAACTTGATGTGCATGACCTCACTCAGTATAAGTGAATTGAGGGAGGTTGTGCACATCTAGTCAGAATATGGCCAGACGTATACATATCACAATTGTTTTTAACAGGAAACATGTGATTCACCCAGGGGTCTATGGGAACTCGGACCGGGGTGTTGAGTTGAGGGGGATGTCACTGGTGGCCCGCCCGGACCTGTAGCCCTGGTGGTCAACTGAAAATTGGGGAATAATTGGAAGGAAAAAACTACTAGAAAAAAGCAGCATAAAAAACTCACCATGTATGCCAAAAGCAGAATCAAAATGCACTCTCAGGTTGCAGTCAGAGCCCATATGTGAAGCAAGCCCAGCTGCAGGCTGATAGATCACCTCTACCAGCAAGATGTGGGAGGCGATCTGCCATGCATAAACTGAGCCTGCTTAGAGCACCATTCACACAGATACAGTTGATGCAGAGTGTCTGAAAGCAACCCATCCTGCGCCGCTGCTTGAGCGATGGGTCGCACAGTACGATACCTCTGCACCACTAGATGAATGGCACCCCTAAGGGCCCAATTGCAACCTGGATAGATAAAAAGTGCAAAAAGTCTCTTATATGATGAATAAAAAACTTTTACAAATGGGATTTTGGTTCATGCATTGGCCAAGACATTTAAGCTGATGATCCACGACAAGGAATCCCATGCTCATCAGTCCTATCAAAAACTTGTGCAAAAAACTACTAGAAAAAAGCAGCATAAAAAACTCACCATGTATGCCAAAAGCAGAATCAAAATGCACTCTCAGGTTGCAGTCAGAGCCCATATGTGAAGCAAGCCCAGCTGCAGGCTGATAGATCACCTCTACCAGCAAGATGTGGGAGGCGATCTGCCATGCATACACTGAGCCTGCTTAGAGCACCATTCACACAGATACAGTTGATGCAGAGTGTCTGAAAGCAACCCATCCTGCGCCGCTGCTTGAGCGATGGGTCGCACAGTACGATACCTCTGCACCACTAGATGAATGGCACCCCTAAGGGCCCAACTGCAACCTGGATAGATAAAAAGTGCAAAAAGTCTCTTATATGATGAATAAAAAACTTTTACAAATGGGATTTTGGTTCATGCATTGGCCAAGACATTTAGCTGATGATCCACGACAAGGAATCCCATGCTCATCAGTCCTATCAAAAACTTGTGCAAAAAACTACTAGAAAAAAGCAGCATAAAAAACTCACCATGTATGCCAAAAGCAGAATCAAAATGCACTCTCAGGTTGCAGTCAGAGCCCATATGTGAAGCAAGCCCAGCTGCAGGCTGATAGATCACCTCTACCAGCAAGATGTGGGAGGCGATCTGCCATGCATACACTGAGCCTGCTTAGAGCACCATTCACACAGATACAGTTGATGCAGAGTGTCTGAAAGCAACCCATCCTGCGCCGCTGCTTGAGCGATGGGTCGCCAGTACGATACCTCTGCACCACTAGATAATGGCACCCCAAGGGCCCAACTGCAACCTGGATAGATAAAAAGTGCAAAAAGTCTCTATATGATGAATAAAAAACTTTTACAAATGGATTTTGGTTCATGCATTGGCCAAGACATTTAAGCTGATGATCACGACAAGGAATCCCATGCTCATCAGTCCTATCAAAACTTGTGCAAAAAACTACTAGAAAAAAGCAGCATAAAAAACTCACCATGTATGCCAAAAGCAGAATCAAAATGCACTCTCAGGTTGCAGTCAGAGCCCAATGTGAAGCAAGCCAGCTGCAGGCTGATAGATCACCTCTACCAGCAAGATGTGGGAGGCGATCTGCCATGCATACACTGAGCCTGCTTAGAGCACCATTCACACAGATACAGTTGATGCAGAGTGTCTGAAAGCAACCCATCCTGCGCCGCTGCTTGAGCGATGGGTCGCACAGTACGATACCTCTGCACCACTAATGAATGGCACCCCTAAGGGCCCAACTGCAACCTGGATAGAATAAAAAGTGCAAAAAGTCTCTTATATGATAATAAAAACTTTTACAAATGGGATTTTGGTTCATGCATTGGCCAAGACATTTAAGCTGATGATCCACGACAAGGAATCCCATGCTCATCAGTCCTATCAAAAACTTGTGCAAAAAACTACTAGAAAAAAGCAGCATAAAAAACTCACCATGTATGCCAAAAGCAGAATCAAAATGCACTCTCAGGTTGCAGTCAGAGCCCATATGTGAAGCAAGCCCAGCTGCAGGCTGATAGATCACCTCTACCAGCAAGATGTGGGAGGCGATCTGCCATGCATACACTGAGCCTGCTTAGAGCACCATTCACACAGATACAGTTGATGCAGAGTGCTGAAAGAACCCATCCTCGCGTTTGACGATGGGTCGCAATACAACCTCTCACCACTAATAAGCCCCAGCCCAACTGCAACCTATAGTATAAGTGAAAAGTTCTCTTAAATATGAGATAAAAACTTTTACAGAATGTGATTCGGTCATGGATGGCCGGTTTAGTGAGGGACAGGTCCCCGCTACGTGTATAAAAATTGGAAAAAACTACTAGAAAAAAGCAGCATAAAAAACTCCATGTATGCCAAAAGCAGAATCAAAATGCACTCTCAGGTTGCAGTCAGAGCCCATATGTGAAGCAAGCCCAGCTGCAGGCTGATAGATCACCTCTACCAGCAAGATGTGGGAGGCGATCTGCCATGCATAACTGAGCCTGCTTAGAGCACCATTCACACAGATACAGTTGATGCAGAGTGTCTGAAAGCAACCCATCCTGCGCCGCTGCTTGAGCGATGGGTCGCACAGTACGATACCTCTGCACCACTAGATGAATGGCACCCCTAAGGGCCCAATGCAACCTGGATAGATAAAAAGTGCAAAAAGTCTCTTATATGATGAATAAAAAACTTTTACAAATGGGATTTTGGTTCATGCATTGGCCAAGACATTTAAGCTGATGATCCACGACAAGGAATCCCATGCTCATCAGTCCTATCAAAAACTTGTGCAAAAAACTACTAGAAAAAAGCAGCATAAAAAACTCACCATGTATGCCAAAAGCAGAATCAAAATGCACTCTCAGGTTGCAGTCAGAGCCCATATGTGAAGCAAGCCCAGCTGCAGGCTGATAGATCACCTCTACCAGCAAGATGTGGGAGGCGATCTGCCATGCATACACTGAGCCTGCTTAGAGCACCATTCACACAGATACAGTTGATGCAGAGTGTCTGAAAGCAACCCATCCTGCGCCGCTGCTTGAGCGATGGTCGCACAGTACGATACCTCTGCACCACTAGATGAATGGCACCCCTAAGGGCCCAACTGCAACCTGGATAGTAAAAAGTGCAAAAAGTCTCTTATATGATGAATAAAAAACTTTTACAAATGGGATTTTGGTTCATGCATTGGCCAAGACATTTAAGCTGATGATCCACGACAAGGAATCCCATGCTCATCAGTCCTATCAAAAACTTGTGCAAAAAACTACTAGAAAAAAGCAGCATAAAAAACTCACCATGTATGCCAAAAGCAGAATCAAAATGCACTCTCAGTTGCAGTCAGAGCCCATATGTGAAGCAAGCCCAGCTGCAGGCTGATAGATCACCTCTACCAGCAAGATGTGGGAGGCGATCTGCCATGCATACACTGAGCCTGCTTAGAGCACCATTCACACAGATACAGTTGATGCGAGTGTCTGAAAGCAACCCATCCTGCGCCGCTGCTTGAGCGATGGGTCGCACAGTACGATACCTCTGCACACTAGATGAATGGCACCCTAAGGCCCAACTGCAACCTGGATAGATAAAAGTGCAAAAGTCTTTATATGATGAATAAAAACTTTACAATGGATTTTGGTTCAGCATTGCAAGACATTTAGCTGATGATCACGAAGGAATCCCATGCTCATCAGTCTATCAAAAACTTGTGCAAAAAACTACTAAAAAAAGCAGCATAAAAAACTCACCATGTTGCCAAAAGCAGAATCAAAATGCACTCTCAGGTTGCAGTCAAGCCCATTGTAAGCAGCCAGTGCAGCTGATAGATCACTCTACCACAAGATGTGGGAGGCATCTGCCAGCATACACTGAGCCTGCTTAGAGCACCATTCCACAGATACAGTTGATGCAGAGTGTCTGAAAGCAACCCATCCTGCGCCGCTGCTTGAGCGATGGTCGCACAGTACGATACCTCTGCACCACTAATGAATGGCACCCCTAAGGGCCCAACTGCAACCTGGATAGATAAAAAGTGCAAAAAGTCTCTTATATGATGAATAAAAAACTTTTACAAATGGATTTTGGTTCATGCATTGGCCAAGACATTTAAGCTGATGATCCACGACAAGGAATCCCATGCTCATCAGTCCTATCAAAAACTTTGCAAAAAACTACTAGAAAAAAGCAGCATAAAAAACTCACCATGTATGCCAAAAGCAGAATCAAAATGCACTCTCAGGTTGCAGTCAGAGCCATATGTGAAGCAAGCCCAGCTGCAGGCTGATAGATCACCTCTACCAGCAAGATGTGGGAGGCGATCTGCCATGCATACACTGAGCTGCTTAAGCACCATTCACACAGATACAGTTGATGCAGAGTGTCTGAAAGCAACCCATCCTGCGCCGCTGCTTGAGCGATGGGTCCACAGTACGATACCTCTGCACCACTAGATGAATGGCACCCTAAGGGCCCAACTGCAACCTGGATAGATAAAAAGTGCAAAAAGTCTCTTATATATGAATAAAAAACTTTTACAAATGGGATTTTGGTTCATGCATTGGCCAAGACATTAAAGCTGATGATCCACGACAAGAATCCATGCTCATCAGTCCTATCAAAAACTTGTGCAAAAAACTACTAGAAAAAAGCAGCATAAAAAACTCACCATGTATGCCAAAAGCAGAATCAAAATGCACTCTCAGGTTGCAGTCAGAGCCCATATGTGAAGCAAGCCCAGCTGCAGGCTGATAGATCACCTCTACCAGCAAGATGTGGGAGGCGATCTGCCATGCATACACTGAGCCTGCTTAGAGCACCATTCACACAGATACAGTTGATGCAGAGTGTCTGAAAGCAACCCATCCTGCGCCGCTGCTTGAGCGATGGGTCGCACAGTACGATACCTCTGCACCACTAGATGAATGGCACCCCTAAGGGCCCAACTGCAACCTGGATAGATAAAAAGTGCAAAAAGTCTCTTATATGATGAATAAAAAACTTTTACAAATGGGATTTTGGTTCATGCATTGGCCAAGACATTTAAGCTGATGATCCACGACAAGGAATCCCATGCTCATCAGTCCTATCAAAAACTTGTGCAAAAAACTACTAGAAAAAAGCAGCATAAAAAACTCACCATGTATGCCAAAAGCAGAATCAAAATGCACTCTCAGGTTGCAGTCAGAGCCCATATGTGAAGCAAGCCCAGCTGCAGGCTGATAGATCACCTCTACCAGCAAGATGTAGGAGGCGATCTGCCATGCATACACTGAGCCTGCTTAGAGCACCATTCACACAGATACAGTTGATGCAGAGTGTCTGAAAGCAACCCATCCTGCGCCGCTGCTTGAGCGATGGGTCGCACAGTACGATACCTCTGCACCACTAGATGAATGGCACCCCTAAGGGCCCAACTGCAACCTGGATAGATAAAAAGTGCAAAAAGTCTCTTATATGATGAATAAAAAAAACTTTTACAAATGGGATTTTGGTTCATGCATTGGCCAAGACATTTAAGCTGATGATCCACCTTTTTCCTAGTAGTTTTTTGCACAAGTTTTTGATAGGACTGATGAGCATGGGATTCCTTGTCGTGGATCATCAGCTTAAATGTCTTGGCCAATGCATGAACCAAAATCCCATTTGTAAAAGTTTTTTATTCATCATATAAGAGACTTTTTGCACTTTTTATCTATCCAGGTTGCAGTTGGGCCCTTAGGGGTGCCATTCATCTAGTGGTGCAGAGGTATCGTACTGTGCGACCCATCGCTCAAGCAGCGGCGCAGGATGGGTTGCTTTCAGACACTCTGCATCAACTGTATCTGTGTGAATGGTGCTCTAAGCAGGCTCAGTGTATGCATGGCAGATCGCCTCCCACATCTTGCTGGTAGAGGTGATCTATCAGCCTGCAGCTGGGCTTGCTTCACATATGGGCTCTGACTGCAACCTGAGAGTGCATTTTGATTCTGCTTTTGGCATACATGGTGAGTTTTTTATGCTGCTTTTTTCTAGTAGTTTTTTGCACAAGTTTTTGATAGGACTGATGAGCATGGGATTCCTTGTCGTGGATCATCAGCTTAAATGTCTTGGCCAATGCATGAACCAAAATCCCATTTGTAAAAGTTTTTTATTCATCATATAAGAGACTTTTTGCACTTTTTATCTATCCAGGTTGCAGTTGGGCCCTTAGGGGTGCCATTCATCTAGTGGTGCAGAGGTATCGTACTGTGCGACCCATCGCTCAAGCAGCGGCGCAGGATGGGTTGCTTTCAGACACTCTGCATCAACTGTATCTGTGTGAATGGTGCTCTAAGCAGGCTCAGTGTATGCATGGCAGATCGCCTCCCACATCTTGCTGGTAGAGGTGATCTATCAGCCTGCAGCTGGGCTTGCTTCACATATGGGCTCTGACTGCAACCTGAGAGTGCATTTTGATTCTGCTTTTGGCATACATGGTGAATAATTGGAAGGGAATAAAAGTTTGTTGTGATGCCACCTGCAGATTCTGGTGATGTTCACCAGCACCGCTGTCAGACCGCCGGGGACAATGGTATTGCAGCTTAGTTGGTATGGCTCCCTGCAGGATGGAGCCGGGTCCCCGGGGCAGGATAGCACTGCACTTGTTGTCATGGTGCTGGTTGTGGGCAGCGCAGCTGTGCAGCGGTTTGTGTAGAAAGAAGACACAGAAGCCTTGTGACTCTGTACGGGTACTTAACTTGTAACTGGTTCAGATGGTACTTCAAGCTACAGTTTGCACAGTCTTTGAATGGGTAGCTGGCCTGGTAGTCACTAAGAAGGGTAAAGTCTCTTTGAGGGTCCCGTAGTATACCTTGTTTTGTCTATCATACGTCCTGCTGCCTTTACTTGCGCTGCCCTGCACAGCTCGCTTGTCTACCAGGCCAGTTGGGTGCTATGAGGTACCCTTCTTCTCTCTCAGGTGCTCGACCTGGTTTGCGCGATCCTGGTGGGGCTGCACATTCCGGACAGGGATATCTGGTTTGCTGAACTAACCCATGACTGGCCGGTGTTGACGGCTCAGGGGGTGAACTCACCTGTACCGTTCCTCAAAGCCGGCACTCCGTTGGTGGAATAGAATTCCCCCAGACTATGGATGGTCCGGCATGGGGTTTCCTCTTTCTTTTCCTGGGCTGCCCTTTTCTCTCTCAAGCACCCTCCCTGGGAGACCCCTTTCTCTTGGGCTTCCTCCTTGCTTCGCTCCTCAGTACGGACTACATCCAACTGTGTGACTTCCCGCCTTTCTCCTTACTCCTAACTCTCCTTTTCCCAGGACGGGTTACCCTGGTAACGGGTTGCCAATTGGTCCCCTAGTCTAGGTGTAAGGATGCCGGGGTGGGAGCCTCAGATCGACTTTACACTCCCCAAATGACAGGAATACTGCACACTCTGTTGTGGGTGCAGTACCCCTACTGTGGCGCACTGACCAGTGGGGCACCACAAATGTAAAGTCCTACATCTGTGCAAGAATAATGAAAGAAAAAGCATATGCAGAATGGGAGGAATAGGGCTAAACAACAGCACATGTCAAAAAGATTTGGGTAAACTAATAGATCACAGGGTGCACATGAGTCAACAGTGTGATGAAGCAGCAAAAAAGGCAAACACAATTCTGAGATGTATAAACAGAAGCATACAGTAGATCATGTGAAGTCATTATTCCCCTCTACTCCTCTTTGGTCAGACCTCATCTGAAATACTGTGTCCAGTTCTGGGCACCACATTTTAAAAAGACGGCAACAAACTGGAGCAAGTTCAAAGAAGAGCGACCAGAATGGTGACCAGTCTGCAAACCATGTCCTATGATGAATGGTTACAAGATTTGAGAATGCTTAGCTTGCCAAAAAGAAGACTGAGAGGAGACTTAATAGCTGTCTACAAATATCTCAAGGGTTGTCACCCTGTAGAAGGATCAGCTTTATTCTCATTTGCACAAGAAAACACAAGAAGCAATGGATATGGGATGAAACACAAATTAGATATTAGAAAAAGCTTATTAACAGTGTAGGTGATCAACGAGTGAAACAGGCGGCCACGGGAGGTGATGAGTTTTCCTTCAATTGAAGTCTTCAACCAGAGACTGGACAGATATTTGTCTGGGATGATTTAGTGAATCCTGCTTTGAGCAGGGTGTTGGACCAGATGACCCAGGAGGTCCTTTCCAACTCTACCAATTCTATGATTCTACTTGTAGTAACATGACCATGGTCTCGCTACCAGCATTGGAGAATCTTCACGGCATACACTCGTGGGATGTGAGCATTCACGATTCTGCAGTCACATAGAATGTCTGCAGACGTTTTTGATAAGCCAGGACAAAATCCAGTATACACCTCAGTATACTAAGGATATAGTTCATCCCAGTAAAGTGTTAGGGTCAGTGACGCTGATGGTCACAAGAAGCCTACCCCTGGGGATGATGATTTTATAACCTGACTCCTTGGATTTTGGTGAGGCCACTCCATTTATATTTGAATCATTGATCCATTTTTCTACTATCTATGTGAAAATAGTGACCACTGTCCTTGTAGGATTATGATTTTTTTGTGTGTTTTTTTGCTTACTTATTTCATAGAGTTGACCACGGTCCACCTCGATTTAGGTGGATAACACTTTTCTTATTTGTTTTCTATTGTGTTTTTTTGTTGTATTTTTTTCTGTTTTGTTTGTATCTTCATTGTGTGACGCTATTCACCACATGGACAAGAAGGAGTAGAATAGTCAAACATTCAGGTCAGATGCCAGGAGAGCACATCAAGACAGAGGGGATAAAACAGAGGCATAGTTAGGTCACGGTCCGAGGTCAAATACCTGGAGGGAAGCAGATCAGAACAGAGGGACAAGACAAAAAGATGGTCAAACACAGGCAAGGTCAGGCAGCAAAGATCAATTCCCAGAGCACAGATTCAATAAACCAACTTAGCACCTCAGAGCTGAAACTGAGAGTGGCAATGTTCTGGGAATTGCAGCAGAGCTAAAAGACTGAACAATTACTGGAGATGAGGAAAACATGCAAAATCTCAGCACAACCTAGAAAAAGATTGGGCAACTGAGCTGTCAATAGCACACAAACAGTCCAGCACAGGGGTGGACATATCATTGGTGCAGTCGGACAGGGGCCCAAGAGGTTAGAGGGCCCATTTCTACCTCCAAAGCAGGTGGAATTGTGCATTTTGATGAGCCATTGGGTGGCCAAAGGGTCCAAATGATGTTTTTCTGTCTGTGTCCACCACTGGTCCAGCATATCCCAGCTTCAGATAGGATGACTAAGCTTATTTAACCAGCCCAGAACACCCTGAATACAGAGCAAAGGAATCGTGACACATTGGCTTTCCTGGACACCAGTTTATATCTCTTGTATTTATAATTAAAGGGAATCTGTCAGGTCAAAAATTCATATGTAACTGCTATCATTTCCTTGCTCTAATCTCTCTCTATTTAAGTATTTTTTCTACTTACCGTATACTTCTTTCCTATCCTATGTAAACTTCAAATAAAGAGATTCATTTCTTCTGTCACTCACAGTGAATGATACACTTAGTTCTCTGCTGTCCACTCACCATAGCATGAATAGCATGAATATGCATTGTCACATACTCACACCACATTACTGCACAGGACATCAGTGGGGGGGGAAGACTGTATTCTTCTCTCTGCTCTCTGTGTTTGATTCACAAGAGGTCAAATACAACACAGAAACTGTTACAGCATGGATTCCTGCTTAGATAAACAAATGGAGTCTAGATAAGGTAGATCTGCAATAGCTTTCTCCTCAACAGCACAGAAGCTCCAATGAAAACTGAAACCACTCTGCACCTTAGAGCAAATGGAAGAGTGAGGAGGGAGCTGCTGAGAGGGAGGAGGGAGGAGAGAGCTTCTGAGAGGGAGTGCATAATTACATGACAGTTTATACATCAGCCAGACTATTCATGTTTGCTTATAATGGAGAGGACTAATCCAGGAGTTTCCTGCAGGGTCTGACAATGCTGATAACATGGAAACTACCAAGCGTAGAATAATGATTTTACATGTTTTTAAAAGGTCTGCCCAGGCCCTATTCAATGATAATATTAGTATCATACTGAAAAATGACCTGACACTGTCCCTTTAAGGCCTTTTGTACCTTACATAGGGATTTATGATACATGGGTCTTGGTTGGCTTTGTGCATATATTTTAATGCCGAGGACATCATTTTATTGGGTCTACTGATAAAAGTTATTGTCACTTTTCTGCTATTCTCATATCTTTTAGTGAGTATTGTTATGTCACTTGCAGCATTTTCATGATATGAGGGCCCCGTTATAAAATGTAGCATTGAGACCAGGACTTCAGGTCTCTCATTTCTCCTCCCCACCTCTCTAGACGCTCTAGATTAATAGGAGATACCACATTGAAGTGATAGAATAGTGTCTGTCTTTGTTACCCGCAAGCCACATTACAAGGATTTTTAGACAACAACATGCAAATATTATTTGCGGAACTTCAGCCCCAGGTTGTAGAGTAAACTGAAAGGAAAAATAGACAAGACAAAGAAAATCAATCCTCTGCTCTTAACGGTAGCAATCCCGTGTAGCACAGCATTCTTGTGATAGACGCGTTGTGGAGCGCGCACCAAGCAGCGGTAGGAATGGAGACGGCAGCCTGATCAGATGACAGGAGCTCAGTGTTACATAATCACTCAGCTGTACAGTCAGGGTGAGAGAGTTTAAGCACACTTTTCACCAGAAGACAGGTAGAACATAGTTTCTTTAGTACAACAGGCTGAGCACACAATCAATTAACATTCTCCTTTAACCCCTTCACCCTCGGGCCATTTTCCATTTTTTCCTTCCCTTCTTCCAGGAGCCATAACTTTTTTTTCTCTCCTTCAATAGACATATGAGGGCTTGTTTTTGCGGGACGAGTTGTACTTTTAAATGACATTATTTATTTTACCATATAGTGTACAGGAAAATGGGGAAAAAATTCCAAGTGCAGTGAAATTGCAAAAAAGTGCAATTACACGATTGTTTTTGGGATTTGTTATTCATTATGTTCACTATATGGTAAAACTGACATGTCGGTATGATGCGTTGGGTCGGTACAAGTTCGTAGACACCAAACATGTACAGTTGTGGCCAAAAGTATTGACACCCCTGCAATTCTGTCAGATAATACTCAGTTTCTTCCTGAAAATGATTGCAATCACAAATTCTTTGGTATTATTATCTTCATTTAATTTGTCTTCAATGAAAAAACACAAAAGAGAATGAAGCAAAAAGCAAAACATTGATCATTTCACACAAAACTCCAAAAATGGGCCAGACAAAAGTATTGGCACCCTCAGCATAATACTTGGTTGCACAACCTTTAGCCAAAATAACCAATCAACCGCTTCCGGTAACCATCAATGAGTTTCTTACAATGCTCTGCTGGAATTTTAGACCATTCTTCTTTGGCAAACTGCGCCAGGTCCCTGATATTTGAAGGGTGCCTTCTCCAAACTGCAATCTTTAGATCTCTCCACAGGTGTTCTATGGGATTCAGGTCTGGACTCATTGCTGGCCACCTTAGAAGTCTCCAGTGCTTTCTCTCAAGCCATTTTCTAGTGCTTTTTGAAGTGTGTTTTGGGTCATTGTCCTGCTGGAAGACCCATGACCTCTGAGGGAGACCCAGCTTTCTCACACTGGGCCCTACATTATGCTGCAAAATTTGTTGGTAGTCTTCAGACTTCATAATGCCATGCGCACGGTCAAGCAGTCCAGTGCCAGAGGCAGCAAAGCAACCCCAAAACATCAGGGAACCTCCGCCATGTTTGACTGTAGGGACCGTGTTCTTTTCTATGAATGCCTCTTTTTTCTCCTGTAAACTCTATGTTGATGCCTTTGTCCAAAAAGCTCTACTTTTGTCTCATCTGACCAGAGAACATTCTTCCAAAACATTTTAGGCTTTCTCAGGAAAGTTTTGGCAAACTTCAGCCTGGCTTTTTTATGTCTCGGGGTAAGAAGTGGGGTCTTCCTGGGTATCCTACCATACAGTCACTTTTCATTCAGACGCCGACGGATAATACGGGTTGACACTGATGTACCCTCGGACTGCAGGGCAGCTTGAACTTGTTTGGATGTTAGTCGAGGTTCTTTATCAACCATCCACACAATCTTGCATTGAAATCTCTCGTCAATTTTTCTTTTCCGTCCACATCTAGGGAGGTTAGCCACAGTGCCATGGGCTTTAAACGTGATGACACTGCGCACAGTAGACACAGGAACATTCAGGTCTTTGGAGATGGACTTGTAGCCGTGAGATTGCTCATGCTTCCTCACAATTTGGTTTCTCAAGTCCTCAGACAGTTCTTTGGTCTTCTTTCTTTTCTCCATGCTCAATGTGGTACACACAAGGACACAGGACAGAGGTTGAGTCAACTTGAATCCATGTCAACTGGCTGCAAGTGTGATTTAGTTATTGCCAACACCTGTTAGGTGCCACAGGTAAGTTACAGGTGCTGTTAATGACACAAATTAGAGAAGCATCACATGATTTTTCTAACAGTGTCAATACTTTTGTCCACCCCTTTTGATGTTTGGTGTGGAATTAGATCCAATTTGGCTTTAGGACAATTCTTTGTGTTTTTTCATTGAAGACAAATTAAACGAAGATAATATTACCAAAGAATTTGTGATTGCAATCATTTTCAGGAAGAAGCTGAGTATTATCTGACGGAATTGCAGGGGTGTCAATACTTTTGGCCACAACTGTATACTTTTACTTTTGTCTAAGTGGTGAAAAAAAGTTCTGATGTTTGGCGTCCCGGAGCGTCCTCATTTTTCGAGATCTGGGGCGGTGTAATGGCTGATTTTTTGCGGCTTGAGTTGATGTTTCCCATAATAATATTTTTGTGTAAATGCACTGTTTTCATCGCCTGTTATTGCATTTTATTGCAATGTTGCAGCGAACAAAAAAACATAATTTTGGCGTTTGGACTTTTTTTCTGTTATGCAGTTTACAAATCTGATTAATTGATTTTAAACTTTGATAGATCAGGCATTTCTGAACACGGTGACACCAAATGTGTATATATATATTTTAATAGTTTTATTTTCAATGGGGCAAAAGGGGGGATTTTAAGTTTTGTGTCTTTTTACTTCATATTTTTTAAAACTTTTTTTTAACTCTTTATTTAACAGGGCCCCTTAGGGTACCTCAGGACTGCACAGTGCGATCACTTGTGCTGTGCAGAGAGATGCTTCAGCATCCCCGACACAGCACAAATGATCACTTTCTGCTGGCGACGTCATTCAGGTATCGGCGGCAGGAAGTGATTCATGACAGCATCCGAGGTCATCAGCTGACCCCGGGCTGTCATAGCAAGGCTTGGAGGCCCTAAAATTCCATTACGGGGCTGGAGGAGAACAGCGCAATGCCTTTCATGGTGCTTTGGATCACTCTGCCTCTAATTAACAGCGCAATCCAAAGGGTTAGCTACACATGTTAGATGGTCAGATCAGCTGACATGTGTAAGGGACTATGCGAGCTCAGCGCATGAGCTCGCAGTAAAGTGTAATAAGATGTAGGATTACTCAGGGATCTATTAGCAAATGGGAGCACACAAACACACTGTTGCCATGTTTCAGGGTTTTGACTAATATATCAATATTTTATTCACCCTTTGATGTGTTGTGGGATACAATTGCATGGTTTTTAACCCTTCATCCTCCCTACTTAAATTTTCTGAGATAATGATCATTCGGTTTTCACTGGCTGTAAGCCATAATCATCAATATTAACAGAAATAAACGCTTGAAATAGATCACTCTGCTTGTAATGACTCTTTATAATATATGCATTTCACTTTATGTATTGAATTACTGAACAAAATTAACTTGTTGATGATATTGTAATTCATTGAGATGCACCTGGATGTACTGCCATCCCTTATAACTAGTGTCCTCTTTTGTTAGATGTACCACTGTCCCTTATGACATGGAATTCTCTCTTGTTATGTATAGTGCCATACAGTTGGCAGTCATTTACCATCCGGTTTTGTGCTGTCCGGGAGGATCCGGCTGTTTTCGTGTTTTGCCCGGACACAAAATTGGAGCTTGCAGCATTTTTTGTGGCCGGGGCGAAGATCGTACAAAACCGGATCCTCCCATAGCATGGAAGTCTATGGGCAACGGATCGCGCCGGATCTGACATAAAATCAGACTAGTTCCCGGATGCCGGGTGCTAAAAGAATTTCAGCACCTGGAGAGCTCCCCTGCAGCCGCGGTGATGAAATTTCAGCACTAGACAGTGGCAGGACAGAAGTCGGCAAAAAGCAGGACTCCTATGCTACGGGCGTTGGATCCGGGAGGATCCAGTTTTGTGCGATTTTTGCCCCGGGCACAAAAAATGCTGCAAGCTCCGATTTTGTGTCCGGAACAAAAACGGAAAACAACCGGATCCTCCTGGACAGACACAAAACCGGATGGCAAATAACTGCCATCCGGCCACATCCGGCACCTTAGGGATACCATAGGGGCAAAATGGATTT
Organism: Allobates femoralis; assembly: GCA_033576535.1. NCBI lineage: Eukaryota > Metazoa > Chordata > Amphibia > Anura > Aromobatidae > Allobates > Allobates femoralis. The sequence goes on along the minus strand of JARQOC010000008.1, from coordinate 52,968,483 downwards.
GGGGCTGTCCGGTGTGAACCCAAAAATTATTGTGGCTATTGTGAAGCCAGCCTTAGAACATTTATCTGACATTTTTAAGGCTTCTGGATTTCTTTGTATTATCTCTTTTGCATCCAGAAACTATATAATGATTAAGGGATGTTTCATCTTTTATGGTCTTCGGCGTAGACCGAGTTATTTCTGTATCGATGCTATGGCTGTGTTTTTTTACTTCCACTCATTGATTTTAATTACTTCACCTGCAGTATGTTAAGTGATGTTTATTCACCATGTATAAAATGCTAGCAGACTCATTATTATATTAAACTTGATGAAGAAAGCTTGCATGTGCCCAAAATGATTTGCAAATCACATGGATTCTCTTATGTTGCATTAAATAAATTCTTGGAGAATGTTAAAGAAGTTGGATCATCCCTATTTCTTCTGATACAAGCATGCTTGGTCATTCGGATCCTTGCTTTCTTCTGCTGTAGCCGTGGTGAGTTGGACTTTCTATCAATTTACATAATCTTCCTGTCCCTTCCGTCATCCACTTCCATCCTGATGTCCTCCTATCACGCACCGACAGCAGCCATATTTGCACACCCATCACTTGGTGTCCAGTGGCGGCACAGGCACATTGCGCAGTACCGCCAGCGGTGCCACAACCGCCACCAGCCAAAATCGAAACGGACGCCAGGAACTGCCGCTGACACTGATAAGCTCTGCATGTGCACTTACTCAGGCAGCCACCATCTTTGTATACCCAAGTGTCCAAAGATGGCGGCCATGTGAATAAGTGTGAATTTGTGCACAGACAGCACACAGGGTGGAGAGAGTGAGCAGACAGGGAGGAGAGTGCACAGTGGGGAGACAGATGATGCCCCCAGTGCTACAGAGCACGTCCCCGTCATGATGCCACCTCCCTTCCGGTGCAATAGCATTGGGCCCACATGTAGTTATTGCCTAAGTGGGTAACTGTCCTGTGATCACTTTAGATATATCAGTCTTACCTCATTACAATGTAAAGCTTGTTCTGACCTTCTCTGCTTTTTGCTATATGTTCCCCTGTATGACACAGCCTTCTTATTATTGGGCAACATCATACATGGGCAAAAGTAAATACACCAGAGAAAAATCTCTGCTAATGCTTCTTTGTTTGAGGAGAGAATTAACATATTAGGCATCCGAAAGGTTAGAAGAAAACATCTCTATGAAGTGAGGGCAAATAAAGAATTACGGTAATACAATGTCTTATTAAGCTTCAGCCACTTTATCTCAACATAGTTAGCTTAATATTTAAAATATGGTACAAGGTCCTCTGTAAGAAAGTCAGAAACCTCATCATACTTGTTAGTGACTGACCTTAGGAGTCCGATGTGAGATGACCCACTTTTCCTTATTCATTTATTATGGAGTCCCTTGTGACTTCTATTTGTGCCTAACTAAATTAGAGGAAAAAGCATTTAGTTCTGCACATGTTGTGTTGTTCCTCATCAGCGTTTAGGCACATTGCACAGAGTCTGTTAATCGTTTTATCTCTTTATTGTTTTGTTGTACAAATGTTGATGTTGATGATGATGATTAATATATGCCAGGACACAAGAATACAAAACTATTTTGCTTGCTTGGTTTGTACAAGGTAACGGTTAATGGCAAAATGACTCACTTATCTGTTACATGAGGCTCTGGTAGTCCAAATGTCGGTGAACATATCCAGTAACCAATTGCAATATGCTACATGCTCAGTACACATCAACATTTCGTATAGTTTGAGTGCAGATGATGGCATTCTTTAGTGGATTGGATCGAACTTCAGCAGTCTCTCATCAACCAGATGCAAAGTGTCATGCTGGGCGCAGGGAGTGTCCGGGAACAGTGCGTGACAAGGATGTACAGACCAACGGTATCCAGTGCACTACACCAAACAACAGACGAAGAGACACCAGGGGGAACGACAAATACAGCGGAAGGCTCTGCTTGTAGGGAACAGGGGAGAGGTGACCTCCTGCACTTACCTGCAGCTGTGCCCTGATCTCTCTACCGTCCCTATACAGGTTCTTTCACCCTGTCGCCAAGCAGAATACCTAGTCCCTTGCTGGCTCTGATGTTAGCCCTCAATAGGGAAATAGTGCGATGGCCAGTGGGAGCACTAGTCCCAACCGCTGGACTACAATCAACAAGAGGGGAAGGAAATACACACAGGGGACAACAAACAACTTCATGCCTGCTGCCATGCTTCTTGACAGCAGACGGCTGGGCGGTAGTCAGCTCTCAAGAATACCACTTTTACCTCACGTAGCCAGGCCAGGAATGAGGTTCAATCACCAGCAAGGTATGCTGGATCATGTGACCATATAATGGAGATGGAAGTGATAGCAAAGTAGCCACACTTGGAAGAGAACTAGGAAGTTTGCTAGCAACAGAAACTGACATTAACGCCAACATTGCCAAAGGAAAGAAACTCATTAAATATGAAGTCTCAAATACAGAAAAGAGATAGAGGTCCCAAACCAGTCACAAGTCTCCAAAGTAAGAGAGACCATCGTGACAAAAAGTCCAAAGAATAAGGAAACACCACTTGGTAATGAATCGAAAAACATGGAGAAAATAGATATCATCCAAGAAGGGAGATCAAGCTTGGTAAAGACCTGTGATTGGTCGAAATGTAGATGTCATGTTTTGGGCACAATAAACTTTGCTTTCTTTGTGATCCTCTTTTTAGATGTTCTTCATTGTTTTTTGCTGTGATCATTTTGGTCTTGATTTTTTTTAAGGCTTTTCATAATCCTCTCCTGGGATGAATGTAACAGCAATGCTTATCTGTTTGCATTTTTTTGGTATTGTTTGCTGAAACAGGAAGAACTGGAAATTGACCGCAAAACAGTCCAGTAATTTTGTAAATGAGCCTATGTGCAACTCCCTAAGGCTGGTTTCACATTTGCGCACGATGTGCTGCAATCCCTGAGTTCAGCAAAACGCAGGCACTATGCGCTCCTATGTTTAACATGGGAACACATAGTGCCTGTGTGTACCTGCGCTCAGCTGCCCTTGCGTTCATCTATGCATAATTTATGTGGATGCCAAATGCAAAATGTTGCATTTTTTGTGCGTGGCTGTGTGCTTGTTTTATGCGCAAGCAGACAGAAAATGAATGAAAGTGCATCTGTGCGCATTGCCATCTGCTGGCAATAAAGTCAGCTGTTCATTTGAAATAGCGGGGTGGGAAAGCTGACTTCACCACCGGCTTTCCCGCCGGCTACTTTAAAATGTTTGCGTTCGGCACTGCGTATGCGTATACGCTCCATACACTGCAGAGCGGAACGCAAATCTGAAACTAGCCTAAGGAAGTGATATGGAAAATGAGGCATGGAGGGGGAACAAGCGGACTATCATCATTTTGGGTGTGTATCCAACTCTTTATATTTCTTTGTGTGGTGATTTACATTTGCTCTTGCATACTGATATTAAAATGTAAGTGTATACAATTATACATGGTCACTTTGTAGATAAAAAGTTATTTAAATGGTGTATTTACCTAATACAGGAAATGCTACAGTTCCAAATGACAATCTACGATCATATGCAGGCCAATTGTAATATGCCACATACTGTTCTGTATAATTTTACTTTCTTGGAGTGGCATTGTTTTTCACAAAGAACAGTAGATGCAAACTTAGAACTACCAGAGAAACAAGCAGGATTCAGAAAAGGCAGCGGAACAAGAGAAGTAATGGCTAACATGAGATTGATAATGGAAAAGGCCAAAGAATACACTGTGGGCAGAATTATTAGGCAAATGAGTATTTTGATGACATGATACTTTTTATACATATAAATATTCAAAATCATCAAACACCTTAAGTACCGTATATACTCGTGTATAAGCCGAGTTTTTCAGCCCAAAAATTGGGCTGAAAAGTCCCCCCCTCGGCTTATACACGGGTCATACGGTATGCTGTGTGGGGGGGGGCTGTGACCGGGGGCTGGAGGAGGCAGGAGGGGGCCGCGGTGACCGCATGCGGTCACGTGGGGCCGCCTCATTAGTGCAATGAATATGCACGGCATCCCCCCGTCCATCAGCGGCGGGGGGATGCCGTGCATATTGCACTGCACAGCCCCCCTCCTTAATATGGCTCCCCCGGTAGTAATAAACAGCCCCCCCTCCTTATCACGTCCCCCCCAGGCTGCGGCAGCTGTTAAAATAACAAACACTGTATACATCACCTTCCGACGCAGCTCTCCGCTCCTCCGGTCCTGTGCCCTCCGCTCGCCGGCTTCTTCTTCCTTGATGTGCCGGTGTCATGTGACCGGGCGCAGGAGATGACGTCATTTCCTGCGCGCGGTCACAGAAGTCGGCACATCAAGGAAGAAGAAGCCGGCGAGCGGAGGGCACAGGACCGGAGGAGCGGAGAGCTGCGTCGGAAGGTGATGTATACAGTGTTTGTTATTTTAACAGCTGCCGCAGCCTGGGGGGGACGTGATAAGGAGGGGGGGCTGTTTATTACTACCGGGGCTGCTGGATACTACACTGGGGCTGCAATACCACTGGGGCTGCTGTATATAGGGGCTGCAGTACCACTGGGGCTGCAATACCACTGGGGCTGCTGTATACAGGGGCTGTATACTACCACTGGGGCTGCAATACCACTGGGGCTGCTGTATATAGGGGCTGCAGTACCACTGGGGCTGCAATACCACTGGGGCTGCTGTATACAGGGGCTGTATACTACCACTGGGGCTGCAATACCACTGGGGCTGCTGTATATAGGGGCTGCAGTACCACTGGGGCTGCAATACCACTGGGGCTGCTGTATACAGGGGCTGTATACTACCACTGGGGCTGCAATACCACTGGGGCTGCTGTATATAGGGGCTGTATACTACCACTGGGGCTGCAATACCACTGGGGCTGCTGTATATAGGGGCTGCAGTACCACTGGGGCTGCAATACCACTGGGGCTGCTGTATACAGGGGCTGTATACTACCACTGGGGCTGCTGTATATAGGGGCTGCAATACCACTGGGGCTGCAATACCACTGGGGCTGCTGTATATAGGGGCTGCTGTATACACCACTGGGGCTGCAATACCACTGGGGCTGCTGTATACAGGGGCTGCAATACCACTGGGGCTGCAATACCACTGGGGCTGCTGTATATAGGGGCTGCTGTATACACCACTGGGGCTGCAATACCACTGGGGCTGCTATATATAGGGGCTGCAATACCACTGGGGCTGCTGTATATAGGGGCTGCAATACCACTGGGGCTGCAATACCACTGGGGCTGCTGTATACACCACTGGGGCTGCAATACCACTGGGGCTGCTGTATACAGGGGCTGCAATACCACTGGGGCTGCAATACCACTGGGGCTGCTGTATATAGGAGCTGCTGTATACACCACTGGGGCTGCAATACCACTGGGGCTGCTGTATATAGGGGCTGCAATACCACTGGGGCTGCAATACCACTGGGGCTGCTGTATATAGGGGCTGCAATACCACTGGGGCTGCAATACCACTGGGGCTGCTGTATATACGGGCTGCTGTATACACCACTAGGGCTGCAATACCACTGGGGCTGCTGTATATAGGGGCTGCAATACCACTGGGGCTGCTGTATATACCACTGGGGGCTGCTGTATATTATACTGCTGGGGCCTGTATACCACTGCTGGGGGCTGTATACCTGTGCTGGGGTCCACCCTCGGCTTATACGCGAGTCAATAGATTTTCCCAGGTTTTGGGGGCAAAAGTAGGGGGGTCGGCTTATACACGGGTCGGCTTATACACGAGTATATACGGTAAATCAATGATCTCATATTTAAATACAAATCATCCCTCAAGGTGTATGTTTTAGGAAGTAAATAACACTCCTTTCAATCATTTAAATAAGTGGAAAACCACTATGGAGTTTTTGTTAATAAAATATAACTTTTATTGAATATATAAAAGCAGACATGTAAACGTTAACAAGAAGTATATGAGAAACCCACAGAAGGCTGCAGCCAGGTAGTCACTCAATGAGTGGCAAGCACATAAAGTACAGATTCACATCGTAAGGAATGCACAAGTATAAGGGCACACAATAATCATGAAGGATAGTACCATCACTCACCCATAGTGCAGACTCGTGATAAGGACCTAGGCAGCCACACAGAGAGCCCTGACCTGCAGCGCGCCCCTAACAGCTGTTTCGCCACTGCTTGGTCGCAGGGCGAAACAGCTGTTAGGGGCGCGCTGCAGGTCAGGGCTCTCTGTGTGGCTGCCTAGGTCCTTATCACGAGTCTGCACTATGGGTGAGTGATGGTACTATCCTTCATGATTATTGTGTGCCCTTATACTTGTGCATTCCTTACGATGTGAATCTGTACTTTATGTGCTTGCCACTCATTGAGTGACTACCTGGCTGCAGCCTTCTGTGGGTTTCTCATATACTTCTTGTTAACGTTTACATGTCTGCTTTTATATATTCAATAAAAGTTATATTTTATTAACAAAAACTCCATAGTGGTTTTCCACTTATTTAAATGATTGAAAGGAGTGTTATTTACTTCCTAAAACATACACCTTGAGGGATGATTTGTATTTAAATATGAGATCATTGATTTACTTAAGGTGTTTGATGATTTTGAATATTTATATGTATAAAAAGTATCATGTCATCAAAATACTCATTTGCCTAATAATTCTGCCCACAGTGTATTCTTTGGCCTTTTCCATTATCAATCTCATGTTAGCCATTACTTCTCTTGTTCCGCTGCCTTTTCTGAATCCTGCTTGTTTCTCTGGTAGTTCATTGAGTGACTACCTGGCTGCAGCCTTCTGTGGGTTTCTCATATACTTCTTGTTAACGTTTACATGTCTGCTTTTATATATTCAATAAAAGTTATATTTTATTAACAAAAACTCCATAGTGGTTTTCCACTTATTTAAATTTTTATACATGTTGTCCTTCTCCAAGCTGTATAGGCTTGAGAGCCAACTACCAATTAAGTAAATCAGGTGATGTGCATCTCTGTAATGAGGAGGGGTGTGGTCTAATGACATCAACACCCTATATAAGGTGTGCTTAATTATTAGGCAAATGTTTTTCCTTAGGCAAAATGGGTCAGAAGAGAGATTTGACCGGCTCTGAAAAGTTCAAAATTGTGAGATGTCTTGCAAAAGGATGCAGCAGTCTTGAAATTGCCAAACGTTTGAAGTGTGATCACCAAACATTCAAGCGTTTCATGGCAAATAGCCAACAGGGTCGCAAGAAGCGTGTTGAGCAAAAAAGGCGCAAAATAACTGCCCATGAATTGAGGAAAATAAAGTGTGAAGCTGCCAAGATGCCATTTGCCACCAGTTTTGCCATATTTCAGAGCTGTAACGTTACTGCAGTATCAAAAAGCACAAGGTGTGCTATACTCAGGGACATGGCCAAGGTAAGGAAGGCTGAAAAACGACCACCTTTGAACAAGAAACATAAGATAAAGCGTCAAGACTGGGCCAAGAAATATCTTAAGACTGATTTTTCAAAGGTTTTATGGATGATGAAATGAGAGTGACTCTTGATGGGCCAGATGGATGGGCCAGAGGCTGGATCTGTAAAGGGCAGAGAGCTCTACTCCGACTCAGACACCAGCAAGGTGGAGGTGGGGTACTGGTATGGGATGGTATCATCAAAGATGAACTTGTGGGACCTTTTCGGGTTGAGGATGGAGTGAAGCTCAACTCCTGGACCTACTGGCAGTTTCTGGAAGACAGCTTCTTCAAGCAATGGTATAGGAAGAAGTCGGTATCGTTCAAGAAAAACATGATTTTCATGCAGGACAATGCTCCATCACATGCATCCAACTACTAGACAGCGTGGCTGGCCAGTAAAGGTCTAACAAAAGAACAAATAATGACATGGTCCCCTTGTTCACCTGATCTGAACCCCATAGAGAACCTGTGGTCCCTCCTAAAATGTGAGATCTACAGGGAGGGAAAACAGTACACCTCTGGGAACAGTGTCTGGGAGGCTGTGGTGGCTGTTGCACGCAATGTTGATCGTAAACAGATCAAGCACCTGATAGACTCTATGGATGGAGGACTGCTGAGTGTCATCATAAAGAAAGGTGGCTATATTGGTCACTAATTATTTTGTGCTTTGTTTTTGCATGTCAGAAATGTTTATTTCTAAATTGTGTGCAGTTATATTGGTTTACCTGGTGAAAATAAACAAGTGAGATGGGAATATATTTGTTTTTTATTAAGTTGCCTAATAATTCTGCACAGTAATAGTTACCTGCACAAACAGATATTCTCCTAAGATACCCAAATCTAAAAAAAAAAACACTCAAACTTCCAAAAATATTAAGCTTTGATATTTATGAGTCTTTTTGGTTGATTGAGAACATAGTTGTTGATCAATAATAAAAATAATCCTCTAAAATACAACTTACATAATAATTCTGCACACAGTGTACAACAAGGAGCTCTAGTTTTGCTTCATCAACTACAGTAAAGTCTTCTACTGTGTTGATCACCAGAAACTTTGGAATACCATAAAGAATATGGGTGTGCCAAACCAAGGGTTCAACCTTGTTAGGAACCAAGAAACAAGAGTCTGAATGAAACATGGTTACACAGCATGGTTCAAATTAGATTGAGGCATCAGACAAGGCTGCATGCTGTCACCATTTCTCTTCAATTTATATGCAGAATTTATTTTCAGGAAGGCTGGACTTGCCAACAAAGAAGAAGGAATCAAAACTGGTGGAAGAATCGTCAACAAAATAACCAGACCTTAGAACACTGATATCAACAAGCGTAGATGGAATGAAGGGCTTATTACGGAGTGTCAAGATGGAAAGTTCAAATATAGGACTCCTACTCAATACAAAGAAGACAAAGAGATTGACTACTGCCAAGTATGTGTGGCGCCCCTGCGTCCAGGAGGCCACAAAAGGGAACTGCAGCCAGGCAGGTAGGACAATTGTTGCACAACAACACCCTCACAGCCCACACAACCCACGTACAGTAGATGGCAGCATCCAGCCCTGAGATTGGAGACTCTAGGCAAGCGAGGGGTGGTGGATTTAGAGGAGTGGGTTGGGCACACACGTAGTCAGGTGACTTGACATTAGAAATAGTGAGGGGGAGGAGGAAGGAGTCAGTAGGCCAGAGGGTGCCGAGCAGCAAATACAGAGATCAGCAACAAGCTGAGGAACACGGCACAGGCCAAGAGACAGCAGAAGGCCAAGCTAAGCTGAGAGGAAGAAAGACACACACGTCCTGGAAGAGTGAAGGTGTAAGGAGCGCAGAATCTGTACCGAGCCAGGGTGAGCCAGAGGAGAGAGAAAGCCTATCCGGAGCCAGATCCCCAGGAGTGTGAGAGGACGGAGAGGGATGGTGATACCCGAGCCCTAGACTTACAGCTGAAGCGACCGATTGCAGGCGGAGTAGCCCTCCTATGATACTGAAAGACGCAGAGAGAAAGAGCCTGGTAGAGCCTCACCTTGAGGACTGCTGGAGGCTGGGCTGAGTAGAGTGTCGGCTCTAGAGGGGACCATGGTTTTACCCGGGATCCCCAAACAACACGACGGGGTCCACATCTACACGTTAGGGTCCCTACCCCAAAGGACAGGCAGCTCAGTGACGACCAGGAGGACCCACAGGGGCCTGAGTCACTGCCATACTGTCCGGAGACACCCACCAAGTGTACACAGAACGTTAACAGCCCGGAAAGGACTCAGAGACAGTGTGAGGGGTCACAGAGAGAGACCTCGCTGCAGAGAGTAAAAGGGAACCCCGGAGGGGAGAGTGAGCCCCTGTACTGAACTGAACTGAGACTTGTAAGAACTGTAATCGAACTGTGAGCTGTATTGAAGAGCTTTGAGAGTAAACACGGAAAACCCTGAATCTGCCTCCCTTGTGTCTCTGCATGAAAAGCGATTCTCTCCATACAGGATTACAGCAAACCCTCCACCTGCAGAGCCACAGCCTGTCAGCTCCAGCGCAGAGGAAGGATTCCTGCAGCGTCTGTATAGTAAATGTATTGCACACTCCACAATAGACTAACTCTTACTGCCCCGGGGAACACAGTTCTACCCACTGGAACTATCCCATCTATGCTGCTATCCCATCATCCCCGGAGGTTCTGCAGCAGCGGCGGACCCATCACTGGCTGCACATAGTGGGTTGCGTCACGACTGACAATCCCCTGTAAATATTCCCCTTTTATTGTCGAGCCAGGGATACGGTCCGGACCAGGACCACCCGTGACTTCCCCAGTAGCAGACCGGTACCGAGTACTCCCGTCCCAGTGGGCCCGACATATGACAAGGATACATTTGAGATGAACAACGATGAACTAGAAGTTCAACCTGCTCAGATCAAAGATCATTCAAGATGCAGCTGCATCACTGGAGTCAATAGAAGAATCAACAATGAAGTCACCAGATAAGGTCATCAAATCAAGGAATATTTCACTGTTGAAGGATACATGTCTTGTACATGTCTTGTACATACCCTGTTTCCCCGAAAGTAAGACACCCTTTTCTTTAACTTTTTTGCTCCAAAAATGCACTATGTTTTATTTTCAGGGGATGTCTAATTTTGCCATTATCTAACCCCAAAAATTTAAAATTCCCATGCCGCCCCGGTAGTACTTTTCTGTTGTATCAGATGTAAGTGAAACATAGGCGATAAAGGAACAAGACAGAAGAGGAATCAACACCTTCGAAATGTGGAGCTGGAGAAGGATGTGATTAATTCCAATGAATGGCAAGAAGAGCAAACAAATCAATTTTGGAACAAATCAAGCCTGACATGTTTCTTAAGATCACCAAGCTACGAATTGTCGACTTTAAACCTATCATACAAAGAGAAAAATAACTAGAGAAGGACATTATGGTCTAAAGAATAGAAGGAACAAGGCGATGAGTAAGACCGGAAATCCGATGGCTTGATACTATCAAGTTAATGGTGGAGAAGACCCTGGTGGACCTATCCAGACTCGCACAAGATCAATCTTCCTACAGAGGAAGTATCCATCAAGTTGCCATAGCTCAAGATTGAGCTGAAGGCTGATAAACATTAATAATATTGTTAATGGATAGACTAAGCTTGACATTACTTTATTGTACCTATGTGTCTTTTATACCTCTGTACATCCAGTTTTACCTAGGTGAATGAGCGGTCCTAATTTTACACTATTAAAAGTATTCCCCAGCAGCACCTGCTTCTCCTCAGAGCTGTAGACCCCTCCCGCCTTTCCTGTGTGCTCCTGACTAGCCTTAATCTGATTTATCATGAAGATAACCTAAGTGTGGAATTCATCTTATGCTACTTTGCACACTATGTTCCTGTACAGTACGCAATCGATTTTATCTTCTGTCATCTACATCAGTGTAACTGCCTGTATGTTGTACATAATTGTTAGCTGGTTTTAGCAGAACTCAACTTTCTTGCACACCTCCATAATGTACAGTTAGGAACATAAATCACTGGCACAAATGGGAAACAGAAAAGGGGAATGCACGGCTGCACCCAACCAGTCCCTGTACAGACTACAGATAATACCGCACAACTAACTGCACAGCTGCAAGGCCATCTCCATAAAAGGCCATCAAAGTGTTTCCCAGAGGGACCCAAGGTGAGGTAGAAAAGGAGAGGAAGGGGCTTGATAACTAATAAAAATCCCATATGAGCTAAATTGAAACAGGTAGAAGAAATAAGGTGTAAGGATAAAGAGGTTGAGAAGGAAAACACCCAGACAAAGAGAAGACACTAAACTGGTGTGTTCCTCAAAGGAAAATCGCAAATATAAAGAGCTGGAGATCCCAGGAAGAAGTTCAGATGGAATTATAGCAAGGAAGGAAGTTAAGTGAATGTACTGTAGAACAAACTCTATATATATCTCCACTCAGGCTGTGATAGGACAAACTAAAACAAGACAATGAAAAAATCCTAAAGAGGGTAAAGACAAGAAAGGAAAAACAAAGGTAATAGTGTGGTGCCCCACCGGGTAGGTCGCCACCAGAGGTACTGCACTCCTGTGGTTAAGGGGAGTAGTGCCTCTGCTCTCCAGTTGCTGGGATGGTGCAGTTGAGCCCAAAAATACACACAACCCGTAGGCCCTGGGATGGTGGGTGAACACTGAGGGAGGACCCAGGTTAAAAAGGGGGACAGGGAAGTGTAGTCAGCAGTAGTCAGCAGTAGTCTGTAGGAGTAGTAAGGAGTGAAGTGGAAGTCAAGAGTGTAGAGGTGGTGTGGTGCCGACTCCCGTGTGCTGGAGCACGACCACTCTTGCCCACGGGAGGAAAAACCGACATGTGGAAGAAGACGAGAGCCCTTGGGGTGCGGATGAGACATCAATCCCCGTACGCCCGAATCTGACAAAACCGAGGGTCTGGTGGACAGAGACCCGGTCCTGAACATGGTGCGGAAGCTCTATGCCCGAGCCATTGAACCAGAGGCCCCAGGCTTCTAACTTGATCTGTGGCCGTGCACTGCACTTTATCACTATATGAAGCCTTGATGTAGCAGTGTTGAGGCAGTAATAAAGTGCAGTGCACGCAAATTTATATTGGACAAAGATCCAAATGTAAAAGTCACAATTAAATGTAGCAGTGTTGAGAGAGCAATAGAGGGTAGTGCACACACAAATATATATTGAGTGGCTTACCAAGTGAAAAATCCCGATGTGTTGGTGAGGGAGTAACTGAACCATTAGAGGGTAGTGCATATACTAATATGTAAAAGGTGGTAATCTTAAAGTAAAATCCCGGTATGATGTAGCAGTGTTGAGGGAGTAATCTAAACTAATAGTGGACAACACATATATATAATATAGAATGGGTAGTATTCCAAGCTCAATGATAGAGTAGTGGTAATTGAAGGGGTGATATCCTAAAAGTGATGGGATGGATGGATAGATAATGAGTTTGAGTCTACAATACCGCTAAAAGTGAGTAGTACAATGGAATAGAATGTTTTATATAAATGGATAGAAAAAAATCTAAATTTTATTTACTATGTTAATTTGAATGTTTTGTAAGAAAGTGTGAACATTTGAAGTGGGATTTTATGAATATGTCAAACTGTATTGCTGTTAATGTTAATTTGAACAGATTGGGGGATTTTAGATAAAGAGTATGGTAAAAATGATTGATGTACACTGTGAGATACTGATAAAGTTTGGTGAATGTTTTTTTTTTTTTTTTTTTTTCCTCATTGGATTGAGAGTGATTATGTCAGTATATTTAGGATTGTTTTTAAGATAGGATATAACTTTGTATAACTCCTGAGGAAGTGAGAGGTTCTCACGAAACGCGTAGAGTAATAAAGAACAGTTTGGATACTATTTGGATCACCTATTGTCTGGAGGCAGCGCACGAAAAAATCCCTTTCTTTTACTTTGGAGATCATCATTTTTACTGGGAGGTGCAGCAGCCGGATACGCATTTAAGGTGTTGTGACTGGGCACAACCTAAAAAGGTGAGCACAACACACACCTACATGACCATTTATCACACAGTTAAGACCCTATTTTGCGCTATTTCTCCCCCCTTTAGTGTATAGTAGAAGGCACAGGATTATGAAGCTTTACATCACTGATTTTTCAGCAGCTCCTTTCAGTCCCTCTATATACAGCCCCATCATGCATTATATAACTCCTCTCAACCTCTTATATACAGCCCTATCAAACAGTAAATAAGTTCTCTCAGCCCCATTCTGCAGTATATCACTCCTTTTAGCCCCTTATCACAGCCTCATCCTGCAGCTTAGCTCCATCCTGCAGTAGATCACTAATAACAGCCCCCTTTATACAGCTCCCATCCTGCAGTATATCATTCATCTCAGTCCCATCTTTATTCAGCAATATCTACACACAGCTCCATCCTACTCCTGTTAATTACCAACACAAAGGCACACCACTGCTCCTTGGTATAAGCCATGCTCTGTGCCATCATCCTTCATAGGAGCAGCTCTTTTCTAGATAAAACCCAGTGCCAATCTATGCTGGCAGGAATCCAGATGAGAGAGATTGCATTGTGCAGGTTCAGCTAGGAACAATGGAGCTATGAGTAAAGGTCCTGTCACACACAACAACGTTCCAGCGATCCCGACAGCGATAACGACCTGCCTGGAACGCTGGAGCGTCGTTACCTGGTCGCTGGGGAGCTGTCAAACAGGCAGATCTCCCCAGCGATCAGGGACCTGGGCGCCACCTCACACATCACACATCGCTGAAGACAATGTTATGAGCGTCCTCCCTGCAGTTTATCATAGTTACCAGCGTCCTCCCTGCTTAGCGCTGCCTGCTCATTTGGTGTCCTGGCATCTTCTGACTGTTCAGACTATGAAGTCTGATATGTAATTTTGTGCTTCTTTATTATTCAGCCAGAATTAGGGCTGTTTTGTGTGCACTTGCCATAAGTCTTGCAGGAGGTAACTTTCTGATGGCTGGTAATTTGTTGCAGGAGTTTGAAGTTGCTTTTGTCCTATCACAGCCGGTCTCCACCTTTTAAGTATGGTAGAGCACAGTCTTCTATGCCAATTACAGCTTCAACAACACTGTTCCTTTCCTTGGTGTTTCAGTAATCTGGTAAAGTTGCTACTAGTTTGGTGTTTGGTGGAAACTTTCTTGTTGTATTTTGATCTCCTGCTTGTATTTGTTTTCTCCCTTATCAGATATTGTATTCTCAGTTTGTGTGCCTGCTGGGAGCTTGTGATTTGGTTCTCCCCTGTCTGTCCTTATCTGTGGGTGCCTTTTGTGGCACCCAAGGGTCAAACTGCAACAGTGTCATCACTGCCCCCGGGTGGTGGTGTCACAAGAGAGCAACAAAGGGTAATCTCAGCAGGCAACACACACAACACCAACACCTCCAGGCCAGAAGGGGGAGACCAAGCCCGGGTTCAGTGTGAGCTCCCTTATATATTCTGGTCTGGGGAGGAGGAAGTTAGTGCAGTTCCTGAGAGGGCTGTGAAGAGTTCAGTTCCCAGGAGGACTGTGAAGAAGACCTGGATGTATAAGAGCTGTGCTAAGCTCGTCCCAAGGTCCTCTGACTAACACCAGGCCTAAGGCTAGGGTTTGAGGAAAGGAGAAGCAAGAACACACCTGGGAGGCTGAGCAACACCATGCTCTCCCCAGAGGAAAAGCACATAGAACGGACACCGGCGTATGAGACTGTGCAGGGTCACACATCTCGGCAGTCAATACTGGATGGTGGGGGATCCAGATTCCCAGCCACACTGTTCCAGAGACACAGCAACGCTTAGATTCCAGCAACACTGAAACAGGGTATAAGTAAAGGACTCGAGTTGCCTATCATACCGGTACCTCACAGGATGAGACAGGGCCGGCAGCCAAGCTTAAGCAGCAGCAAGAGCCAAATTGCAAGCATAGTAAGGGAGCTAAAGACCTGGTCGGGTGAGAACTACCCTAAGTTGCTCTCAAGATTCCGTGGACAGCTTAACCATCTGCTCCAGGACTGTAAAGGACTGAGAAAACTACAAAATGGTGAGTCTGCCTTGTTACTTGCGCCCGTTGCCCTGCACCCTGTACATAGACTATTTACACTGCCCCGGAAATTGGCTTTACCCGTGGAGAGCCATCGCATCTCAGCTGCTACCCATCATCCCCGTAGGTTCTGCAGCAGCGGTGACCAGATACCATGGGTGGCGTCACGACAACCTCCCCTGTACATATCCGCTTTTTCAACTGATGCCCAGGCCACAGGACCAGGTCACGACCGCCGTGACTCCCCAGCGACAGTAGCAGCGATCCGGCTTCTGAGTACCCCACGGCCTGGGGGTGCCTCACTTTGCTTCCCAGCTTTGAGGGAGGGGGAGTAGGAATCAGCTCAGGGCTATACAGAAGCAGGGACAGGGTGGAGACTCAGGCCTCTCCACCATCAGAAGTATCCCTGAGTTAGGGAAAGTTCAGGGTCCCCTAGCTTGAGGGGCAGACACCCCAGGTTCCCTTTTCCATTGCCATCGTGACAGGGGTGTGCTTATTTGGCATCAAGGATTGTCAATATTTTGGGAATAGCTTGTGTTCAGTGAAATATTAAATAAAATCTTACTTTTCAAAGGGTGTGTACTTATTTATGCCGAGCACTGTATCATTGATTTTTTTCTTCATAATTGTTTTTAACCCTCATGATCCCCGAGTTGGATGGATAAATACTGACCATCTTCTACAATGTTTCCACTATTTCTTTTTCTGTAGAGCATAGCATTTGTGTGACCTAGCACAGCTCAGTTATATGATTTATTTTTTCATGTTACACCTCAACAGTAAATCTATACATGATAATATGACGTTATCACCAAAACATCCCAAGTCAAACACTTGTAGGAAAAGCTTGCTAGGTGTAAAGGATGCAAGGTGTAAAGTAATTCAATAAGTCACTTGTAGTTAGTTACTTGCCAAATGAAACATGTTACGGAAGGGGGGTCAAACATTAACCAGGTCCCTTGACGTTTTTTCCTGACCTTGGAAATGTTTGCAGGTTTGTCCAGTCCCAATTCAGACCAGAGATGATTTTTCCTGGCAGGGAATAATGGCAGCGTAGTGTGAAAAGAGACGTACAATCAATAGCACTTGTTGAGGTCAGGACTGGTTTTGAACTTATGTTTGGCAAATATTCTTTAATCAAGGTTGACATGTTTATCTGAGAAGTTAGGAAAACACTGGACCTAAGCCTCCATAGAAAGTTACACAAGGTTATGTTTGTATATAATAATAATTATAAGAGCGCTATTATAGCCTTGAGATATTCACATAGCCCACATATAAATCAGCGACTTTGCATATTCTATAAATACCAAATATGGACTATATAATATACTAGACTAGATGGTGGCCCGATTCTAACGCATCGGGTATTCTAGAGTATGTATGTACTTCATTTATGAAGATTTAAGAATAATGCAAAAAGAAGCTGGGTGTAAATCCTGCACAAATATCGCAGATTCCTGGCAACCGGCCGGGCGCAACCAATCAGCGAAGCATGGTTGACATCTCGCGCCAATTTGCAGGCGGACTGTCCCTGTTGCTGATTGGTCGTGGGCAGGTGGCCTGACCAATCACCAACGCAGTATTTGCATTACAGACAAACAGACAGAAGTAGACAAATATATAGTAGATACCTATAGCAGTTCCAGTGTGCAGCGGTGTCAAAATCCAGGAGGGGGCCGGGGGACAGCGGCCAGGTGCGGACAGGTGGGGGCCGGGGAACAGCGGGTAGGATGGGGCCGGGGAAGAGCGGCCGGGTGCGGGCAGGAGGGGGCCAGGGAAGAGCGGGCAGGTGCGGGCAGGAGGGGACCAGGGGGACAGCGACAGGGTGCGGGCAGGAGGGGGGCCAGGGAACAGCGGCCAGGTGCGGGCAGGAGTAGGCCAGGGAACAGCGGCCGGGTGCGGGCAGAAGGGGGTGGGGGGGGCCCCTCCTGCCCGCACCCAACTGCTGTTCCCCGGCCCCCTCCTGCCTGCAGCAGAATGCTTAGCAGAGTATACGGGGCTCAGTGGTTAGCAGAGTATACGGCGGCTCAGTGGTTAGCACAGTATACGCTGGCTCAGTAGTTAGCACTGTATACGGAGCCTCAGTGGTTAGCACTCTATTGTGGCTCAGTGGTTGGCACTCTGTAGTGGCTCAGTGGTTGGCACTGTATATGGTGGCTCAATAATTAGAACAGTAATGTGGCTCAATGGTTAGCACTCTATATGGTGACTCAGTGGTTAGCACTGTATACGGTGACTCAGTGATTAGCACTCTATGGTGGCTCAGTGGTTGGCACTGTATATGGTAGCTCAGTGGTTAGCACAGTATGGTGACTCAGTGGTTAGCACAGTATATGATGGCTCAGTGGTTAGCACTGTATATGGTGGCTCAGTGGTTAGCACAGTATGGAGGCTCAGTGGTTGGCACTGTATATGGTGGCTCAGTGGTTGGCACAGTATGGTGGCTCAGTGGTTGGCACAGTATGGTGGCTCAGTGGTTGGCACTGTACAGTGGCTCAGTGGTTAGCACAGTATGGTGGCGCATGGGTTAGCACAGTATACGATGGCTCAGTGGCTAGCACTGTACGGTGGCTCTGTGGTTAGCACAGTATGGTGGCTCAGTGGTTGGCACTGTATATGGTGGCTCAGTGGTTAGCACAGTATGGTGGCTCAGTGGTTAGCACTGTATATGGTGGCTCAGGGGTTAGCACAGTATGGTGGCTAAGTGGCTAGCACTGTATGGTGGCTATGTGGTTAGCACAGTACGGTGGCTCAGTGGTTAGCTCTGTATGGTGGCTAAGTGGTTAGCACTGTATGGTGGCTCAGTGGTTAGCTCTGTACGGTGGCTCAGTGGTTAGCACTGTACGGTGGCTCAGTGGTTAGCACTGTACGGTGGCTCACTGGTTAGCACTGTAAGTGGCTCAGTGGTTAGCACTGTATGGTGGCTCAGTGGTTAGCACTGTATGGTGGCTCAATGGTTAGCACTGCATGGTGGCTCAGTGGTTAGCACTGTATGGTGGCTCAGTGGTTAGCACTGTGCGGTGGCTCAGTGTTTAGCAAAGTATGGTGGCTCAGTGGTTAGCACAGTATATAGTCGCTCAGTGGTTAGCACTGTATGGTGGCTCAATGATTAGCACTATATGGAGGCAGATTGGTTAACTCTGTATCGAGGCTCCATGGTTAGCACTGTATAAGGTGGCTCAGTGGTTAGCACTGTACACGGTGACTCAGTGATTAGCACGCTATGGTGGCTGAGTGGTTAGCACTGTTTATGGTGGATGAGTGGTTAGCACTGTAGCACTGTATACGGTGGCTCAGTGGTTAGCACAGTATACGCTGGCTCAGTGGTTAGTACTGTATACGGTGACTCAGTGGTTAGCACTTTATGGTGGCTCAGTGGTTGGCAATGTACATGGTGGCTCAGTGGTTAGCAGTGTATGTGGTGGCTCAGTGGTAGCACAGTATGGTGGCTCAGTGGTTAGCAGTGTATATGGTGGCTCTGTGGTTAGCACAGTATGGGGGCTCAGTGGTTGGCAATGTATATGCTGGCTCAGTGGTTAGCACAGTATACGCTTGCTCAGTGATTAGCACTGTTTTTGGTGGCTCAGTGGTTAGCACTGTGCGGTGGCTCAGTGGTTAGCACAGTGTGATGGCTCAGTGGTTTGCACAGTGCGGTGGCTCAGTGGTTTGCACAGTGCGGTGGCTCAGTGGTTTGCACAGTGCGGTGGCTCAGTGGTTTGCACAGTGCGGTGGCTCAGTGGTTTGCACAGTGCGGTGGCTCAGTGGTTTGCACAGTGCGGTGGTCAGTGTTACACAGGGGTGGTCATGGTTTGCACAGTGCGGTGACTCAGTGGTTTGCACAGTGCGGTGGCTCAGTTGTTTGCACAGTGCGGTGGCTCAGTGGTCTGCACAATGCGGATGCTCAGTGGTTTGCACTGCGCTGTGGCTCAGCGAAAGATGGAGGCAGAGTGGTCAGCACAGGATGGAGGCAGAGTGGTCAGTGCAGGATGGTGGCTCAGTGGTAGCACAGTATGGTGGCTCAGTGGTTGGCACTGTACAGTGGCTCAGTGGTTAGCACAGTATGGTGGCGCATGGGTTAGTACAGTATACGATGGCTCAGTGGCTAGCACTGTACGGTGGCTCTGTGGTTAGCACAGTATGGTGGCTCAGTGGTTGGCACTGTATATGGTGGCTCAGTGGTTAGCACAGTATGGTGGCTCACTGGTTAACACTGTATATGGTGGCCTCAGTGGTTAGCACTGTATATGGTGGCTCAGGGGTTAGCACAGTATGGTGGCTAAGTGGCTAGCACTGTATGGTGGCTATGTGGTTAGCACAGTACGGTGGCTCAGTGGTTAGCTCTGTATGGTGGCTAAGTGGTTAGCACTGTATGGTGGCTCAGTGGTTAGCTCTGTACGGTGGCTCAGTGGTTAGCACAGAATAGAGGCTCGGTGGTCATCACAGGATGGAGGCTTGGTGGTCAGCACAGGATGGAGGCTCAGTGGTCAGCACAGGATGGAGTGGTCAGCAGAGGATGGAGGCTCAGTGATCAGCACAGGATGAAGGCAGAGTGGTCAGCGCAGGATGGAGGCTCAGTGGGTCATGCTCAGGATGGTGGCTCAGTGGTCAGCGCAGGATGGAGGCTCAGTGGTCAGCTATGAGGCTGCACTACATGGACAGTTTTGAATCTGCACTATGTGGAGAGTTTTGAGGCTGCATTATTCTATATGAAGGGCTATGAGGCTCAATTATATTATATGGAGGGCTGTGAGGCTGCATTATGCTATATGGAGGGATATGAATCTGCATTATGCTATATGGAGGGATATGAATCTGCATTATGCTATATGGAGGGATATGAATCTGTATTATGCTATATGGAGGGATATGAGGTTGCAATATACTATATAGAGGGATGTGAGGCTGCATTATACTATATGGAGGGATGTGAAACAGCATTATACTATATGGAGGGATATGGGGGTACATTGTAATGTATGGAGGAATGCGGGGATGCATTATAACAATTGACTATGGTGGTAGGAAGAGGAAGACCATATAAACCATGATGAGGGACATATATACCACAATACGGGCTATACTCCAGAAGGAGGACCATATTAAGCATACTGTATATAATGAAGGGGGAGAGGGGTCAGTCTGTGAGTTTTTAAAGTATGTAGAACATTACACAGGGCCCATACATCTGACCAATGTATGCAATGGGGGTAGGGGGGCAGGTCTAAATTTCACACTGGGGCCCACCAGACTCTAGTTACGCCACTGGATGTATGGCTTCATCGATTGTCCCATTGATGTGGTGAAGTAGTCCTGTGCCCTTAGCAATGAAACACCTCCAAAACATAATATTTCCACCACCATGGTTGACTTTGGGGACAGTATTCTTTGTGTCATAAGCAGCATTTCTCTTCCTCCAAACATGTCGAGTTGAGTTAATGCCACAAATCTCAATTTTTGTCTCATCTGACCACAGCACCTTCTCCCAATCACTCTCAGAATCACCAAGGTGTTCATTGGCAAGTTTCAGATGGGCCTGCACAAGTGCCTTCTTGAGCTGTGGGACATTGTAGGCACTTGATTTGAATCCATTATGGCATAATATGTTACCAATGGTTTTCTTGGTGACAGTGGTCCCAGATGTCTTGAGATAATTAACATGTCCCCCCTCCCCATGTAGTTTTAGGCTGATCTCTCACCTTCCTCATGATCCTGGATACCCCACGAGGTGAGATTTTGCATGGAGCCCCAGATCGATGTTGATTGACACTCATTTTGTATTTCTTCCATTTTCTTACTATTGCACCAAGAGTTGTCTCCTTCTCACCCAGCGTCTTACTTATGATTCTGTAGCCTATTCCAGCCTTGTGCAGGTTAAAGATCTTTTCCCTGATATCCTTAGAAAGCTCTTTGGTCCTGCCCATGTTGTAGAGGTTAGGCTGGGTTCACACTTGTGGACCCCTCCGCAGCGTTCTGCGGAGGGGATCTGCAATGTGAGCACAGCCACCGCAAGCCCCTATGTTTATAATGGGAGGTCACGGTGCTACACTTGACTGCGCATGACCGTGCACTCCCATTCACTGCCATATGTGATTTGTGCGCAGGCGCATGCCTGCGCATAAATCACACAGTCTCGTCCGCACCCTTAACGCAAAATGTTGCATTCCTGGTGCGGATGAGACTGTGTGATTTGTGCGCAGGCATATGCCTGCGCACAAATCACATATGGCAGTGAATGGGAGTGCACAGTCATGCGCAGTCAAGCGCAACAACGTGCGCTACCATTATAAATAGAGGGGCTTGCAGTGGCTGCGCTCACCTTGCAGATCGCTGCGGAGGGGTCCGCAAGTGTGAACCCAGGCTTAGAGTCTGACTGCTTAATTAAGTGTGCGGACAGGAATCTTTTATACAGGTGAACATTTAAAGGGAACCAACCACCCCCAATGACCCCCCCGGACTATTAATATCAGTCCCTACACACAGCACATACATGTGCTGCACTGTTTTTTGCTAAATAAACTGTTTTTTAAAACTAAAGATAATGATTTTTAAAGTTTAAAACGGAACGACGGTTGGGCGGGACTTATCTGTGGAAACCGCCGAGATCTGATGTCAATCATCTTCCCTGTCTCCCCTCGCAGCATTGAAGTTCAGCCCTTTGTGCAGCGTCACAGCCCTGTGCACGGGCTCGCATGCCCGTGCACACGTCATCATCTACAGCCGGGAAGCGAGCGCGCGCTCTGTCTTCCTGCGCTCGGCTATGGAAGACAGAGCGCGCGCTCGCTTCCCGGCTGTAGATGATGACGTGTGCACGGGCATGCGAGCCCGTGCACAGGGCTGTGACGCTGCACAAAGGGCTGAACTTCAATGCTGCGAGGGGAGACAGGGAAGATGATTGACATCAGATCTCGGCGGTTTCCACAGATAAGTCCCGCCCAACCGTCGTTCCGTTTTAAACTTTAAAAATCATTATCTTTAGTTTTAAAAAACAGTTTATTTAGCAAAAAACAGTGCAGCACATGTATGTGCTGTGTGTAGGGACTGATATTAATAGTCCGGGGGGGTCATTGGGGGTGGTTGGTTCCCTTTAAAACAGCTGTCTGTAATGCAGATAAGGAGTTGATTAGGAGCGTCTAACTGGTCTGTAGGAGCCAGAACTCCTAATGGTTGGTAGGGGATCTGTGGCACCCTGTGCCAGGTCACCACAGACTTCCTTGGGACACTGAGGGATTTTACACAGCGAGTAACCCACTAACACACAACACCTTTCACCCCAGGCCTGTAGGGGGAGCTCCACTGGTTGCCTTAAGCCAGTTCCCCCTATAAATACGGGTTCTTGAGGAAAAACACCAGAGTGTGCAGTCACTACCAAACTGTGAAGAGCTCAGTGAGCTGAGCTGGTACTGGAGCCGTGCTAGGCCCACACCAGCAACCACCTGAGACAATGGTAGACCCATAGAGTAGGGGTCGAAGGCAGAGGAGAGAAACTTGCTACAAGAAGGGGGCAGATGAGTCATACTGACTCACCCCATCAGAGTTCCAGTCACTGGGTCCGAGCTACAGGGACACAGAGAATCCAGCACCACCAGGAGGTTTAGCTTCCAGGACACCCGAAGCACCAACAATGAGAGCCAGGGACCGTTGGAGCCCCAGCGGGATCCCAAGAGAGAGCCCTCAGTGCAGCAACCGGGGTGTGGAGAGTCACAGAGAGAGAGAGAAGCAACGGTCTGGTCAGGTTTCAAGCCTGCCAGACTCCAAACAGAGCAACTGAAGCAAGGAGGCCTACAACCCTACTCGCTGTGGAGATCCTAAGAACACCAGTAAAGGTACCAAAAGACTTTTATGTGTGCATGTCCCTCCTTCCATCTGCACCACACTGACTGTGCTACCCTATTACCCTCACTGCAACTTACAGCCCCGGGGACCCCTGCTCGTCCTGTAGGGAGCGGTTCTATCCTGCTGCCATCCATCACCCCGGAGGCCCAAGCAGCGTCGGTGCCATCACTAGAACCCTACAGGTGGCGTCACGACAGACATTTTTATTATTTTCTTTCCACTCATTTTTCATCTGCATCCCCCGAGCCCACGGCCTCAGGCACCGCTGCCCGTGACTTCCCCCAGAGACCGCGCCTGAGTGAACCGAGTACCCCCAGGGCCTGGGCTGGACAGATCAAATACTCATTTCTTTCTGCAGAGTGCAAATGCATTTATATAATTTAGACAACGTGATTTCTTGATTATATTTTTAACATTCTATCTCTCACTGTTAAAAATAACCTACCCTATAAATCAGGGGTCTCAAACATGCGGCCGAGGGCCGCATGCGGCCCCTGGGGCTTCATTGTGCGGCCCGCGGCACCTTGGACAACTTAATGATGCATCACCCCAGTACAGTGGGCCGCTGCAGTCCCCGCTGTGTTATGACTTCCGGTCACAGCACTAACAAGCTCTGCCACTAAGCAAGATCAATGCAGGCCGCCAGCCAATGAAAGGCCCTCAGCTGACAGAAGTTTATGACGTCACCTGTGAGTCTCTGGCTGGCAGATTGCATTGACCTTACAGAGCAAGAGAACTTGTCTGAGTGGCGGCTGAAGGAAGTCATAGCACAGCGGAGGTCGGAAGTCAGCACAGCGGGCACTGAGGTGGCCCCCTGCACTGCATCGATGCATCATTAAAATGAGAAAAGTGTAAGTGTGTGTGTGAGAGGGTGAGTGTGTGTATGTGGGTGTGTGTGAGTGTGTATGTAGTGTAAGGGGGATCGGGCTGGGGACATCACTAGAAAAGAGGATCAGGATGGGGGACATCACTAGAAAAGGAGATCAGGATGGGGACATCACTAGAAAAGGAGATCAGGATGGGGGACATCACTAGAAAAATGGATCAGGATGAAGTATATCACTACAAAAGGGGATCAGGATGGGGACAGAACTACATAATGAGGACCAGGTTGGGGACGTTAGTACATGAAGATGACCAGGATGGGGACATTAGTACATGAAGATGACCAGGATGGGGACATTACTACAATATTGGGACCGGCCATTACTACAGGATGGGGACATTGCTACAAGAAGGGGATCAGGATTTGTACTTTACTACATTGACCAAAAATTCTGGTATTACTAAAAATATTGCTTAGTCCTACAAGGGATGCCCTCGATATAAATTTTTTTTCTATGTGTGGCCCACCAACCCAGCTGAGTTTGAGACCCCTGCTATAAATGATAGACTGTTCATGTCTTTGTCAGGGGGAAACTTACAGAATCAGCAAGGGATCAAGTAATTATTACCCCAACTGTAGTTAAGTCCACACAAATTGGATGTGAATCATCTTGACTTTGGGAGTAGATATCCCCATAATGGATAAAAAAACATCCCTTCTGCACAATATTGGCATCTACAAAATAGTTGTACTGGAGATATTGATTTTGCTTTACAGTCTTGTGCCCCTCAGGAAAGGTTTTTTAAATAAAGACATTCTAAGGCCATCCTTAGTGAGGCTTATCATAAAACTAAATCGTTCAAAAGAAAAGGAGAAAAGATCTGCTAAGAACATGAGTTGCAATGACATCGATATTAATATCAAGTTTGATTTTATTACTACATACAATGAAGCACATCCACACATTATAAATATTTTATCCACAAATAATCGGAGGAAGACATGGGTAAAATCACCCATACCATACATTACGACAAATCACATAATAAACCTAAAAGTAGGACCAACGTAATGTAGTGTTACCTCCTAAAGGCATGATCATGGTGCAATCCACGTGGTCTCCAGACCAATCTATGGACATGGTTGCATCCAAAGCAATAGCGAGACTCATCGCTGAAGAGGATAAACCGCCATTCCAGCCACCATTGCTGTCTTGCTTTGCCCCTTGATAGCTTTTGAGAGCCAATGTTGTGTTCTCAGAGTTTGTGAAGACCCTCTTTGTCAGCTTGGTATGTCACTTCAGGTACAGAATGGATGTCAGGAAACCAGTGGTATAACCGTTTCTCCAAAGTGTCGATATGATGACCAAATATGTAATTAAAATAGGTTCTTTATGCAATATTAGTGATATATTTGCTCTTAGTGATTGACACTTTTTAATGGCTAACTGTTAGATGATAACACATAGCAAGCTTGGTATGTGTTATAATTTTTTCAGTTAAAGATTAAAAGGTATCAACTTGCGATGGGAGAATTGATATGCAGGTCTCTGGTCTATTGCTTAGGTCAGTAATCTGTGACTTCTGGATGGGAGGCTTGTGAATCTGCTCACCTCCCAGTATTCCTTGCTCTTTGTTTGATTAACCAGTAATCATTGAGGCGTGATGCTAATCAAAAGAAGAGCTGGGAATATTGAAAGGTAGGGAGATTCACAGGCCTCCCATCCAGCAGTTGTAGATTACAGACCTGACCAATCAGAGTCATACAAATCAATTCTCCCATCTTTAGTATCATCCATTGAAGGTTCTCAGTTTTGACTACTTTTCCATCTACTGGCCAGCTCAGCCAGTGGATATAAAGGTCTGGCTGAGACCTTTGTGGTTTTTGGGATTAGAAGGTCATGGCAATTACCAAATCGCAGGCCATTTTTGGATTCTGCTCCACGATTAATATGGGTGGATCCAATTTATTTTCAATTGGTGTTAAATGGGTCCTTTTTGATCCTGCTAAGATCCCATACAGCTCTAATCTCAGCTGCTGAACCTTGCTGCCACTCCCTTTCATAATTTAAACTCACTCCTTACTCTCCCATGTGCCAGTTATAGTTCCTCTATGCTGACCTCCCAGGAGACGTTGTCCTTGTGGAAGCTGTGGAGTTCTATCTGTTGTCTCAGGCTAGGGCCACATTAGCTCTGTGACCCTGTCATGGGGGGTCTGCCAAAGACCAGGATTCCTACAATAGTAGAAAAAAGTGGCACTCTGCTATGACAGTTTGAATACAGAAATATTTCATAAGCAAAAAAAAATTTTTGGAGACACTTAGCGTTGTAAATATGGCCATATCGATAAACCACCCAGTTTCCATGTGTCTGCCATTTTCAGCTTCTAGCTGGGTTAAAATCCTCCTCTTTTATAGGATTGAGTGCCGCAGTTAATTTTGAATTTTAGTATGGGTTCACCCCCTCTGTCATGCACCATCCCCGCCCTGGGCCCTTTTGAGCTAGTGCTCTCTGTTATCAGTTTTTTTCCTTTTTTCAATATGCCTATAAAAGAGAGGAGGTTAGGGTCTCAGTCAAGCAGACACGCCTTAACGTGGTGACTGGGTGGTTTATCGATATGGCCATATATATAAAGCTAAGTGTCTCAAAAAGTTTTTTTTTTGCTTATGAAAAATTCCTATATTATAATTGTCACAGCAGAGTATTGTGTTTGGCGTGCACCTGTACACACTAACAGGATTGAGTGCCACAGTTAATCTTGAATGAAAGAGCAGGATTCCGGCAGCATTAACGCATCGTTACCATAGTGTAAAATATAAAAGGGAGGGGGACAAGAGGCGCAATAGTGCCCTATCACTAGTGACACTAGTGTAGTGTGGTGGTGCTATGGAGCCGCTCACCTGGTCCAGTTGTGATCCCCACAACTGGTTTGAAGGCGTTTCGGAATCAATGTTCCAAGCTGCTGCAGGACCTCCACCTACCACTGGATAGTGGTATGATCCAAGAAAAATGATGGGAGAGATGGTGTGCCACGGTCCGCGCTGCTCTGGGTTCAGAAAAACTCACCAAAGAGCCAATCAACTTTTCACCCTCTTTATTCCTCTTACGCGTTTCAGCGCCACACCCGGCGCCTTCCTCAGGTATATTCCTGAGGAAGGCGCCGGGTGTGGCGCTGAAACGCGTAAGAGGAATAAAGAGGATGAAAAGGTTGATTGGCTCTTTGGTGAGTTTTTCTGAACCCAGAGCAGCGCGGACCGTGGCACACCATCTCTCCCATCATTTTTCGTTACCATAGTGTAACGCTGCCTTAACGCTGCCAATACAGTCCTATGGATGACGGACTCGATAGCGCATGCAAACGCCAGCATGTAAGTGCCAGAGTTTGAAATCTTGCGCTATTTCGTAGTGCACAGGAAAACGCGACAAGGAGCGTTTTCCTGTGCGCTACAAAATAATGCAAGATTTCAAGCTCCAGCAATTTTGGCCCGGTGTTTGCATGCGCTATGGAGTTCGTCATCCATAGAACTCTATTGGCAGTGTTACACTACCATTACGCTGCGCTAATGCCGCCGGAATCCTGCTCTTTGCCAGACTCCCATGACGGAGGCCACAACGCTAGTGTGGCCCTAGCCTTATTCCTGCTTGTTTGTCTGTCTTCCTGTGTTGTGTTATTGCAGAAGTAAAACTAGCGTCTTGCTGCCATATTCACTAGCTATGGCTAGCCCAGGGTCACGTGATCACACATGGGTGGAAGGACCCGCTAGGGACAATAGGGAGTGTAGGCTTCAGCCTCAGGTGAGTGTTTATGGGTCGCCCCTCTTCCTATTGCCCCCTTTTACTTTTTCCCTGGTCTTCCCTTGTTTTGCGCCTGATGCTGAGCGTCTCCTTTCTCTCCTGACAGTTTCCGTCCACACTCCGCCTACATTGATCGGGAATTTAGATAGTGGGGACAGTCTTGATATTTGTAAAGTGTTGTGGTATTAATGGCGATATATACCGGTAAGTGAGACAAATAAATGTGTTGTCTGGTAATGATGTTCACATATACTGTACATGTAATGGGAAAAAACGTAAAATGTGAACATTCCTGTAGTATCTGGGATCGCTATTTGTAGTTTAGGTCTAGGCTCCAAGTATATTCTATTTATATCTATTCTTATTTCCTTTTTAGTACAATATGACTTTACAGATCAGAGTTTATTTGTTTGGCCACTAAAGGTATCACCTTATAATCCTCTTTACCTGTAGGCAGTCTGTTAGAATTAGGCAATTGTTCTTGTTCTAACTGAGATCAAAGAGTCTCAGCGGTGGATGGAGCTGGTACAATCCTGATTGTTCAGACCTGCTAGAGTAGGACTCATTATCTCTCTTCAGGTCATTTGTTCTGCATTGCGTGTACACACATTGTCTGCACATGGGGGACAGATTAATCCAGAGAGCCATGCTGTGGTGCCATCTGAAGTTCTGGACATGTTTATCATGGTCACAAAACTTTATACTTCATGGCACCAAACTAATAAAGGTGAAGTGGTGAAGTAGCCGTTGACCTTGAATAATAATAACCTTACATGGCAAATTTTATATCCAAACTGCTGCCTTCTTGTTTTCTTAAATTTGTAAATCAAATTTCTTCTAAAAGAGATTATGTAATCAGAAATGTCATTGGTTATTATTAGTGATGAGCGAGTACCGGAATATTGGTAATGGCTATACTCGTGACGAGTACTTTGTAATACTCATGTATTCTTTCCGAATAGCGAGTACAATGTAATTCAATGGGAAACTGAGTAATTTTCGGCTAAACCCCATAAAGAGGTCTGGGATGGCTGTAAAAAGTCAGAGATGGCTGAAACAGTTCACAAACTGCATTGGAACAGTATGCAGACAAGATGTATGCTGTCTGTGTACTGTTCTGCCATACAGGTGTGACAGAACCTTGTGAAGATAGATAGAACAGGTAGATTGGGCTTACCAGACTCCCTGTGCTGCTCCCGGGGCCACTCAGTCTCCTACGCTCCTGCAGAATCACTTCCAGGTCAGCTCAGTCTCCTGCTGAATCACATCCGGGTTCGCCTATTAAGCTACTTGCATATTCACTGCACTGTCAGGCAACAGCGAATCACAGATGCTCACACTCTGTAAGCACCTCTGTGATTGGCTGTTGCAGTCAGTGCATTTCCGCAATCTGGACAGTGATTGTGCTTGGTTGCCATACACATTAGTGGTTGCTAAGAATAGTGATGAGACCTGCGCTATAGTAAATCAGTAAAGTGCAAGTCTCAGCGTTGTCATAGTAAGTGGGCAGGTCACCGTTGCCATAGTAACAGCAGTTACTATGGCAACAGTGACCTTATGACAGCGCTGACACCTGCGCTATATTAAAGCGCAAATCTCAGCACTGTCATATGGTCACCGTTGCCATAGTAACCGCTGTTGCTATGGCAATGGTGACCTCACTTTTTGCTATACCACAGGTCTCAGTGCTGTCATTTAGTGATTAGAGAGCACAAGAGTGGATGTGTTAATCCTCCCTATGGTCTGTGATGTAGCAGAGCTGAGTCTATCCAGGAAGAGAGAAGAAGAGGCTCGTAAAGGGGTACGAGGGTGGGCAGGGGGTAGTAAAGATGGAGTCACTAAGTGTCTGTGTTTTTTTTTTTTAATAAAATAATTTTTCTCTGCGTTGTGTCTTTTTTACTATTTATTTGAGATTCTTAATCCGGGTCTAACTTGGCCTGATATTAAGCATCTCAGTGCTTAATAACAGCTGGCAATACAAACCTGGTGTTGACCCCTTATTACCCAGCATGCCACCGCCACCAGGGCTGCTGGAAGAGCCTGGTAAAGTGCCTGGAAATGGCACTATGATGAATGTGCTATGTCCAGGGGCTGTTATTTTTTAGTGTGGGAGGGTCCTAAAACAATGGGCCCTCACCCTGATGAGAATATCAGCCCTTAGTTGCCTAGTTTTACCTTGGCTGTCAATTAACAATAGGGCGGAGCCTACGCATTTTTTTTGCCAGCCAAGGTAAAATTATGCAGCTGATGGTGGCAGCTCGCAGCTGTCAGCTTTTACTGGGCTAGAATTAAAAATGTTGCAAAGCGCCATGCGGTTTTTTAAGTTATTTATTTATTTAACACCCTTTGATGGCAGGTTGGTTGCCATACACTAATTAATGTGTATGGCAACCAAGCACAATCACTGTCCAGATTGTGGATATCCACTCTCACTGCAAAGACCAATCACAGGGGTGCTCACAGAGTGTGAGAGTCTGTGATTGGCTGCTTGTCTGACAGTGAAGTGAATATGCAAGTAGCTTAATAGGCAGCCCCAGAAGTGATTTAGCGGGAGACTGAGTGGCCCCGGAAAATGATGTAATTTGCCTTTAGTCTGGCTTCATATACAGGGTATGGCTACGTTTCGAGCTCCCTCGCCCTTATTCCAGCCTGGAAGAAGGGTGAGGGAGCCTGAAACATAGCCATACTCTGTATATGATGCCAGAATAAAGTCAAATTACATAATTTACACAAAATAGTGTTGCAGCTATTTTTATTCATATATTTCAAGCTAACCTAAAAGCGGAGCAGAACGGCACCCAAGAAGGCATTGCTGCTCCATTTATTACTTATCTATCTATCTATCTATCTATCTATCTATCTATCTATCTATCTATCTATCTATCTATCCTAGGTTCTGTGACAGCTGCATGACAGAACAGTATACAGACAGTGTACATCATGTCTGTATACTATTCCCATGCAGTTTGAGCATGTTCTCGGCCATCTATGTTTTTTTACAGCCCTCCCCAGACCTCATGCTATTCAGTTTGAGCAACTTTTTTTCTTTGGTTATACTGCGCCTGCCAATCACAGTAATGCCATTATCAAAGGTGACCACCCAACACATCCCCCAATCCCTAGACCTAGTACTCTTTATCAGGCAGGGGATAGTAGGCGGAGCCAGGTGGAGGGTGTAGAGTCAGAGTAGAACCCAAGAAGGGGTGGAGAAACTGGAGTAAAACTCAGGAACACTAACTTAGGAGAGCTGAGAGAAAAACTAGAGGGTTCAGGTTCGAGTTACTGGCTAGCTGTAGTAGGAGAAGGAACAGAACTCCTAAGCCGAGATGCCTGGTTACGGGACAGCAGAGGCACCATACCAGAACAACCAGACCCAGCGGCCTGTGCCACTGAATGGCTAGTCCATGTCCCAAGTCGAAACTGAGGAAAGACTTAAGGGGTCCCAGGTGAACCCGAGTGTGCAGGAACACCAGGGCCTGGGCAGGAGCCAGAGTGCCGGCTCTGTAGAAGTGGCCGTGTAGCTGAAAGCCCCAATCACAAGCACCGGCGGGGTGCGGGGTCTTTATGTTCCAGACCCAACCCCCGACACAACAATGGGAAAGCCGTCAGACTAGGGCTAGGAAACCTGGGAGTGTACACCACGAAAAGCCTGCGACTGCTAGACCTGAGGATGTGTGCGGAATCGAGGAGAAAGGCCCGAAAGGTACTAGAAAAGGGGGGGTGTCCCTAGCAAGCCATCCCAGCTGCTAACCGGTGACTGGAGTCACCAGAGTACTTGTTGTGAAAGAACTGTGAAAGTGGTGTAAAGTACCCGGTCAAACTCTGAACTGTTTGTGTGAGACTTATTTGCATGCTGGACAGCCCGACCATGAACTGGCAGCCAGAGTGTGTCGGAGGGTGCGCAGAACTTGACACTTTATATACTTTCTTCACGGCAACCCCGGGGAACCAGCCCTACCCGTGGAGGGCGCCTCATCTAAGCTGCCATCTACATTGTCCCCAGTGGTCCTGGATGCAGCGGTGGTCGACTTTGGTCACATACACTTCCTAAAAACTCAAATCCCTTTTTATTGCCGCGCCTGGGACCACGTAGTTGGGTGACGACCCCGCAGCCCTGGACAACGAAACAAACAAATATTTATTAACAAATAAAAAACTAAAAAGTGGGGCGTGCAATATTATTCGATCCCCTTGAATTAATACTTTGTAGCGCCACCTTTTGCTGCGATAACAGCTGCAAGTCGCTTGGGGTATGTCTCTATCAGTTTTGCACAACAAGAGACTGAAATTCTTGCCCATTCTTCCTTGCAGAACAGCTGGAGCTCAGTGAGGTTGGATGGAGAGCGTTTGTGAACAGCAGTTTTCAGCTCTATCCACAGATTCTCGAT
This sequence comes from Allobates femoralis, assembly GCA_033576535.1. Taxonomy (NCBI): domain Eukaryota; kingdom Metazoa; phylum Chordata; class Amphibia; order Anura; family Aromobatidae; genus Allobates; species Allobates femoralis. The sequence continues at coordinate 52,936,164 of JARQOC010000008.1, read as the reverse complement.
TGGATTCAGGTCTGGACTGTGACTTGGCCATTCTAACACCTGGATATGTTTATTTTTGAACCATTCCATTGCAGATTTTGCTTTATGTTTGGGATCATTGTCTTATTAGAAGATAAATCTCCATCCCAGTCTCAGGTCTTTTGCAGACTCCAACAGGTTTTCTTCCAGAATGGTCCTATTTGGCTCCGTCCATCTTCCCATCAATTTTAACCATCTTCCCTGTCCCTGCTGAAGAAAAGCAGGCCCAAACCATGATGCTGCCACCACCATATTTGACAGTGGGGATTTTGTTTTGAGGGTGATGAGCTGTGATGCTTTTACACCAAACATATCGTTTTGCATTGTGGTCAAAAATTTTGATTTTGGTTTCATCTGACCAGAGCACCTTATTCCACATGTTTGGTGTCTCCCAGGTGGCTTGTGGTAAACTTCAAACGAGACTTTTTATGGATATCTTTGAGAAATGGCTTTCTTCTTGCCACTTTTCCATAAAGGCCAGATTTGTGCAGTGTATGACTGATTGTTGTCCTATGGACAGACTCTCCCACCTCAGCTTTAGATCTCTGCAGTTCATCCAGAGTGATCATGGGCCTTTTGTCTGCATCTCTGATCAGTCTTCTCCTTGTTCGAGATGAAAGTTTAGAGAGACGGCCGGGTCTTGGTAGATTTGCAGTGGTCTGATACTCCTTCCGTTTCAATATCATCACTTGCACAGTGGCTCCTTGAGATGTTTAAAACTTGGGAAACCTTTTTGTATCCAAATCCGGATTTAAACTTCGCCACAACTGTATCTCAGACCTGCCTGGTGTGTTCCTTGGTCTTCATGATGCTCTCTGCACTTGAAACAGAACCCTGAGACTATCACAGAGCAGGTGCATTTATACAGAGACTTGATTACACACAGGTGGATTCTATTTATCATTAACAGTCATTTAAGACAACATTGGATTATTCAGAGATCCTCACTGAACTTCTGGAGTGAGTTTGCTGCACTGAAATTAAAGGGGGCCAAATTTAGCACGCCCCACTTTTCAGTTTATTTGTTAAAAAAGTTTAAAAAAATCCAATAAATTTCGTCCCACTTATTGTTGATTCTTCACAAAACAATTAGAAGTTTATATCTTTATGTTTGAAGCCTGAAATGTGGCAAAAGGTTGAAAAGTTCAAGGGTGCCGAATACTTTCACAAGGCACTGTATATGTCCCCATCCCAGTATAAATGTCCCTATCCTGGTATATATGGTCCTCATCCTGGGCCCATTCTGGTATATATTATCGTCATCCTATAAGATATGTCTCCATTCTGGCATTTATGTCCCCATTCTGTTGTACATGTCCTTATCCTTATCCATGGTATTAATACGAATCCAGTGGGCTGTACTACTAGTGGATGACAGTCTACCTGCATTTATAGATAGCTGTCAATCACTAGTAGGACCGCCTACTAGACTCACATACATACAAACTCCAGGGTTTCACTGATTAAAATAAAAGTTAAACTGAGTCCTTTACCATAAACCTACCATATATATATCGTTCTGCTTAGATTTTCTATATTATACTGTCCACAAATCGGACTGCATGTGCAAGGTGATGGGTTCCCTTTAAGGGTCATGTTTGTTTCGCAGTATAACCTTTCACCTGTGCTTTTCTGCAGGACACAGCTGCAGTTATACATGATGGATAGATGCCTTTACGTGATCACACTCTGCAATCACCAGAACTTCACACAACAGTAGCCCACTGTATTATAAAGGTCAGATGTCGGTAAAGGAAGCCATCAGTGCTGAGATCTGCCATTATAAACATTATTTCATTATTTAATGAAGTCAGACGACAGCTCAGCTGAGCCTTTGAAGAGGTTTGTTTGTCCAGCTTTTTTTGGCTGGCTCACCCCAGTGTGGATCAGTCTGTCAGGAAGTGGGGAACACAGAGGCCTCCATACAGATGTCTATGGTCCCGTGTAAAGCAGGGTCTATAGAGGTGCTGTGTGCTGGATCCGTGTCTGGTAGTAAAAACTAGAGAATATTCCTTTGCTGTGACTGAGATGCTGCGTTACTGCAGCCAAAACTAATATACAAGTACAGTATTAAAGTGATGAATATGCAAACACAGTTCTAGGAACTTACATATCAAGCAAGTGCAATTTTTGGACTTCCAGGATCCCTGGCCCCGGGGTTAGTTTGCCCCATTGTGACAGGTTTCATTATTATACCAACTACTTTGAAAAAAACAACAAATACTCTAAAAAGCAGACAAATAAAAAAAGACACCCCGACATAGATGTTGCAGCAAGTCAGTGGCCTCATCGGTAACTTACAGTACTACTGGCATCACTGCTAACAAAGAAGCCATAACCAATCAATGTTCATGTGCTGACCCATTGGTAGCATCTCTGAGCTGTAGAACAGCCAGGGTCATATTTGTCATTGAGCAATAGAGGTCCAGTGCCTAAGGCGGCAGGTTGCAGGGGAGTGGCACGGGCAGCTGCTAATAAAATAGAAAATCACAATTTGTTTTGTATTACCCTCTTCCCAGTTTAACTTACGCTTTTGGTCAGGTTGGTGTGGGGCATCTGGGGAGCACACAGGAAGAGATGTAAAATCTGAAGACAGAGGAATGAAACGCATGATTGACAGATAAGGAGGGTTCTAATGAAGAGTCCGGTTATCAAATCTGCCCCCCTTTGGTGGTAAGTCAGCAGTGAGCAGAATGCAGGCAGACCACACACACCAGGCCTGAAGAAGACGTAAGAACTGTCCCTGCCCACCTTTAACCTTTATTTGAACACTCAGCAGCAATAACACTTGCACTTACTTTATGTCAAATAATGTCTGAGGAGGATGGGAGGGAGGATGATATGACTGTCAGGGAGGAAGAAAGGAGAGGTCTACTGAGACAAAATGTGCTGAGAACGTCCTTACTTCATACACATAGATTGTATGAAATGTTAAAGTGAATAAATTGCCAGCAGGGCTGTGAAGTCAATAAGTCAAACATCTGACTCCGACTCCTCAATTTCCCTGAATGCGACTCCGACTCCACCAATATAGACATCAACTTCACAACCAGGGCTGTGAAGTCAGTAAGCCAAACATCTGACTTCAACTCTTTAAATTCCTGAATACGACTTTGACTTCGCCAAAATGGAAACCAACTCCAAGTCTGACTCTGACCCCAGAGCCCTGGTTGCCAGGCATCAGCATCTAGAGAAACTTCACTCTATTCTGCAGTATAATTCCTCCTTCAGGACGTTTTCTATCGGGGGATTTCACTGATGGAATGTGTGACCAGTGGATTAACTAGAGACATGGTGCAAATTTTAACCCTGGGTTTCCATCTGCAGTGAGCAGATCTATGGGCCCCTGCTGGCTTCTACTTCCTATAAAGATGTATGTACTTGCTTCCTTCAAATAAAAAGACTACAGATAAAATATACAACTCTAAGAGAAAACACATCAAGGGTCATCAGTCCACCCACACTCCAAATTTTAGAGGGTCATAAGGCTGCCCTTGCTCCAAATTTTAAGAGTGTAAATGGGCCGCCCTCGCTCTCAATTTTGAAAGGGTCATCATGTGACTGTTACTCTTAATTTTTCCATGCATGTGTATGATTCCCTCCTTCATAATGTTTTTAGGATGGGTATAAGGCTTACTTCTACAATTCTCTTACATATGAATGTATATCCCCCAGGGGTAAATGTTTTTCATCCCTTGCATGTAGTGCATATGTGGTGCCCCTGCTGACTGGTCGCCACTAGATGGCGCAGCAGCTGGGATTGGTAAATTGGTCACCCCACACACACACAACACATCCCTCGATCCCAAGTCTAAGTTACTCTGTCTAGCAATCAGATAGCGGGAGGAGCCAAGTGGAGGGTGGAACGTTAGGACAGAACCCGGTTAGGGGTGGGAACAACATAACAAAAAAAGGACAGACAGGCAACTCCAGTGAGTTCCAGAGGGCAGTTGAGTGGAGAAGGAGTGAAGGAGAGAGAAAGAGTTGAAACCCGTCAGCCAAGTAGTCAAAGAGACCAGACTGAGAGAACCTGGACTCAGCAGCCTGTGCCACTGCATGGCTAGCCAGGGTCCCAGGCTGAAGACCTAGAAAGACAGAAGGGGTTCAAGGTGTGTCTGAGTCTGCGGGGACACCGAGGGACCGGGCCGAAACCAGAGTGCCGGCTCTGCTGAAGTGGCAGGGAAGCTGTATATCCCAACCACGGGGTGCAGGGTCTTTATGTCTCGAGACCCAACCTCCGGCACAGTGAAAGGAAGGCCGTCAGACTAGGGTTAGGTGACCTGGAGGGTTGCCCCCTGAAATCCTGTGACCACTGGACTGTAGCTAGTTTGCGGAATAGACTGAAGAGGCCCGAAAGTAACATTAAAGGGGGTGTCGCAGACGAGCCATCCCAGCTGCTAAGACCACACTGGATCCTCTGTTGTACTGACCTGTGTGTGTTGTAACAACTGAAGAGCTGAGAGTAAACCCGGTTGAAGCTCTGAACAGTGTGAGACTTTGATTGTGCGCCTGAGAGGTGGCAGACTGATTCTGCGAGCAAGAGGTTGCCTGAGGGTACTGTGAACTTCGCACTACACCTACACATCCTATGCAGTAGCCTTGGGGACCAGCCCTATCCGTGGAGGGCACAATATCTCTGCTGCAACCCCATCATTCCTAGAGGTCCCGACTGCAGCGGTGGTTACCTCTAGCTGCAAACCACGGGTGGCGTCACGATTAATTTAAAAAACCTGATTTCCCCATCGTTTTTATTGACTCGCATGGGACCATGAAGCACTGTGACATCCTGCATCACCAGACGATGACAGGGCCCGGTTCCAATTGCCTCACGGCCCCGGTGGGCGACTCACATAGGCTTTCCCAGTCTAGGAGTCCCATTCCTTAAAAATGGGAAAAAAATGTTTTCTGAGCCCCTTCTCTATGTATCGTCCAGGGTGTATTGCAGCTCCTCCTTATAATTTTTGACAGCCCTTGAACTTAGTACATAGGCTTCATTAGTATAGAAGTCCCACTACCTAAGCTAACAAGTTTGGTGCAAAAAAAAAAACATACCGTATATACTCGTGTATAAGCCGAGTTTTTCAGCCCAAAAATTGGGCTGAAAAGTCTACCCCTCGGCTTATACACGGGTCATATACGGTATGTGATGTGGTGGGGGCTGTGGAGGCTGCAGGAGGCGGGGGGAGGCTGCTGTATGAGCGGCCCCGTCACGTGGGGCCGCTCATTAAATATGCACTGCATCCCCCTGTCAATCAGCGGCAGGGGGAAGCAGTGCATATGGCCCCCAAACGCTGCCACTCGCCCCCCCCTCTGTGTCAGGGCCCCCCCGCTGCTGTAAGGGCCCCCCGCTGCTTATCTTACCATCCGGTATTCTGATCAGCGCTGCTCCTCGCTGCTCCCGTCCTCGCGGCTTCCGGGATCCCCGGCCGTCGCAGGTATGACGTCATACGCCGCGAGGACGGGAGCAGCGAGGAGCAGCGCTGATCAGAATACCGGATGGTAAGTTAAGCAGCAGGGGGGCGAGTGCCAGCATTTGGGGGCAGCAGTGTACCCCTGGGGGCGGCTATATACCCCTGGGGGCGGCTATGTACCCCTGGGGGCGGCTGTGTACCCCTGGGGGCTGCTATATACCCCTGGGGGCAGCTGTGTACCCCTGGGGGCAGCTGTATACCCCTGGGGGCAGCTGTATACCCCTGGGGGCAGCTGTGTACCCCTGGGGGCAGCTGTATACCCCTGGGGACGGCTGTGTACCCCTGGGGGCTGCTATATACCCCTGGGGGCGGCTATATACCCCTGGGGGCGGCTATATACCCCTGGGGATGGCTGTGTACCCCTGGGGGCTGCTATATACCCCTGGGGATGGCTGTGTACCCCTGGGGGCTGCTATATACCCCTGGGGATGGCTGTGTACCCCTGGGGGCTGCTATATACCCCTGGGGGCTGCTATATACCCCTGGGGGCAGCTATATACCCCTGGGGGCTGCTGTGTACCCCTGGGGGCTGCTATATACCCCTGGGGGCTGCTGTGTACCCCTGGGGGCTGCTGTGTACCCCTGGGGGCAGCTGTATACCCCTGGGGGCAGCTGTATACCCCTGGGGGCAGCTGTGTACCCCTGGGGGCAGCTGTATACCCCTGGGGACGGCTGTGTACCCCTGGGGGCTGCTATATACCCCTGGGGGCGGCTATATACCCCTGGGGACGGCTATATACCCCTGGGGGCGGCTATATACCCCTGGGGGCTGCTATATACCCCTGGGGGCGGCTGTGTACCCCTGGGGGCTGCTATATACCCCTGGGGGCGGCTATATACCCCTCGGGATGGCTGTGTACCCCTGGGGGCTGCTATATACCCCTGGGGATGGCTGTGTACCCCTGGGGGCTGCTATATACCCCTGGGGATGGCTGTGTACCCCTGGGGGCTGCTATATACCCCTGGGGGCTGCTATATACCCCTGGGGGCGGCTATATACCCCTGGGGGCTGCTGTGTACCCCTGGGGGCTGCTGTGTACCCCTGGGGGCTGCTGTGTACCCCTGGGGGCGGCTGTGTACCCCTGGGGGTGGCTGTGTACCGCTGGGGCTGCTGTGTACTGCTGGGGCTGCTGTATGCCCCCGGAGGCTGCTGTACACCCCTGGGGCTGCTGTATATACTGCTGGGGCCTGTATACCACTGGGGCTGCTCTATATACTGGTAGGGTCTGCATATACCACTGGGAAGGCTGCTGTATACCACTGGGGCTGCTGTATATACTACTGGGGCCTGTATATGCCACTGGGGAGGCTGCTGTATACTACCACTGGGGGGGCCTGTATACCTGTGCTGGGGTCCACCCTCGGCTTATACACGAGTCAATAGATTTTCCCAGGTTTTGGGGGCAAAAGTAGGGGGGTCGGCTTATACACGGGTCGGCTTATACACGAGTATATACGGTAGTTACATAATAATGCAATCATGACTTGGGAGCTAAATATATCTCTCTATTGGAACATTCAGTGGTACTTGGTGGGTGTTGAGTGCTAAGTGGAAGTCAACACAACAGTTTTTTCTGGACATGGTATTTAGTAATAAGACTAAAATTAAATTGTTGTCCTTTGGAAAGTAATGCCCGGCTACCTAGCTGAATGTCAACGTCCTACTCTTCAGGCTAGTGATGGCCTGTATACTTTATTGTGTCTCTCCTTTACTATTGAAACATAAGAAAGACAAAATTCTCCAAATCCTGGAGAAGGTTTTCTGGAATGAATTCAAGATTGCAGTAGTTTTTTTGCTGTGAGTCATAAAATCTCAAATGCTTGGCAAGAACACAAGTTTAGATATTCGCAGTGCAGAAAGGCAGGTTTGGATCCTTGCATATTTTAATGCTTGAAGAGCAATTCAGCCAACTTTGAGCTCTTTTTACATAATATCTAAAGAAGTACAAAAAAAAGTCACTTTCTTCCATTTTTACATAGATATCTACATAGACGTTATCTAAGAGGATAAGGGCTATGCATAGTTAAATGATAAGATACAGCACCAATCAATAAAGGTTTTGTCTCATGTTTGTGCAACGGCCGCAATGGTCGGGGGGTACTCGGTAGCCGGGCCAGTGATTCTTCAGGGAGAACACGGTGGCTGGGGGCCAGCTCTGTGGCTCTGGCAGTGCAGTGATGGGGGTTATTTACAGGGGAAATTAGTCTTTTCGTGACGCCACCTGTGGTATTTGGCCAGGGATGGCCGACGCTGCTTGGATGAACCCCAGGAGATGGTATTGTGGCAGCTGGGATGGTAACGCTCCCCACAGGTGGAGCGGGGCCCTGGGATATAATGTGAAAGCCTTTTGGGATGATGGTGATTGCAGCTGAGGTGCAGGAGGGCACGGGGAATAAATGGGAGGGCACAAAAGTTGCAGTTCCATTACCCTTATTTGCGGATTTCAATAGCTCCAGCCAAGCAGGGGCACCGTGTCCTCCGAGTCAGTAATCTGGACAACTCCCAGGCAATTTGGGTTCACTTCTCCGACACACCTTTCTGTAAGCCTTTCCAGGTTGTCTTTTCCACACTATTGTTCTCGTCTTTCCTATCTAGCGCTTTCGTGCTACAGTGTCCCAAGCAAAAATAGATCCATACAATCTGTAAGTAGACCACAAGCAACATATACTTACTTGAGTCCTACAGACTCCAATACTGAATCAATTACCAAAAAAAGAACTGGAGAGAAGGAGTGCGTTTTAAAGATCATTTATATTATTCTAATAAAACCTCGCAGTGCCAGTTTTTATAACAGAAGGTGGCACACATGGGGTGATTTACAAACAACACCAATATACAATGTTTGATACATCTGCAGACAACAATGTGCATATGTTACATGCAGTATACACAGGAAAAACACCAGAGTATCATAACACATTATATTGCATATATACATGTGCTAACCATCTAGGAATGTGCCTGTACTGGACCTCATTCTATTGCATGCTTATCAAATAGCAACCTTGTGTCCAGATTAACTCTATAGAAAAAATCATTGGAAATGATTCCATGTAATAAAGTGCAAGTGCTGGTGAAGGTAAAAGTACCCCTCGGTGGAAGGTCCTGCACCTGCAGACTCGAACTCCGGTGTCCGAGTTTGCTTCCTGGGGTGAACCGGCATGGCTCCTCTGCCCCCAGTCTGCTGCTCTACTCCTTAATCCTTGCTTTCCACCTCACTTGCAGGCCCTCACACTGGCTGGGCTGGTCAACTGGCTCAGGCCTAGCACTTCTCCGACACACCAGGACGTCTTCACAGTTCTCCTAGCGACTGCACACTCTGGCTAACTCCGCCCCAGCACCAGTATTTATAGGGGATCTTACTTAAAGGCAGCAAGTGGAGCTCCCCTATTGTTCTGGAGTGGAAGGTGTTGTGTGTATGAGGGTTGCCTGTTGTGGAAATCCATCCATGCTGTAGGTGGTCCTGTGGCTACCTGTAAGGGCAGGGTGCCACAGAAGTCTGCCAGCAGGTTTTTAGTAAGGCTGGCTTCACACTTGCGTTTGTGTCTGCATGCACAGGGCATGCAGACGCAAACACAGTACAACGCAGCAAATACTTATGTGAACGCAGCGGATAATCTCTGCATGCGTTCACATTAGTATGGTGCCCGGGCAGCCAATCAGCTGTCTCGGGGGCAGCCGGGAGGAGGACATCAGTGGCAGAGATCTCCTCCTCCCGGCCACAGCTGATCTCCCGCCGGTGTCAGCAGGGAGAAACAGCTGATCTGACAGCTGTTTAAATCTCCCGCGCTGATAACGAATAGGTGATATCAGTGCAGGAGATAAGAAACAGCTGATCGCTGCTTCAAATCTCCCGCGCCGGCATGAGCTGCGCTGCTATCTATCAAAGGATGACATATTTATTTAGTCTCCAAATTGTGATTAATTTAACGCGTTTCAGGGAAACTCTCTTCCATAAGGAATTTTATGACATTCTGAATGTAATGTGATGAAACTTCTGATGAAGGAGAGTTTCTTCAAAATGCATTGAATTAATCACAATTTGGAGACTAAAGGAATGTATCATCCTTAAGGTACCGTCAGAAGGGGACATATCGCCGGCGATGTTGCCGGCGATCGCGGGAGCGCGCATCCCTGACAACATCGCCGGGGAGCTGTCAGACGGAGCAACTTACCGGCGATGTCGCCGGCTAGTTGCCGCGGCTATCGCTCGCTGGGTTGCCCAGCAACCCAGCGAGCGATAACTCGCAATGTTGAAGATAGGCGGAATCGCCCACAACATTGCAGGTTGCCGCGTTAGGAAACCTGGCGATGTTACTCAGGCGATTCATCGCCTGATTATCGCCCTGTCACACGCGGCAATTCGCCGGCGATGTCGCCGCAACCTGGCCACGCCCCTCGGTTGCCGGCAACATCGCCGGCGATATGTCCCCGTGTGACGGTACCTTAAGATAGATAGCAGTGCAGCTCAATGCAATGCAATGCTGTTTTTGTATCATCTGATACTTGGACTGCAGCAACTATCTCATGATCTGAAAAGATCATAGCCATTCCGTGGTGGTTGTGTCCTACACAACTGCACCAGGCGAGCACTACCTTGTCACTCTATCTTATAGTGTATTTTGTGGAGTAAACCCAGTTGTGAGTTTTTTGTCCACATATTGCTCATCATGTACATTATGCTGCTGTCAGATAAGGTAACAAAAACCTGCTAACAGATTCCCTTTAAAGGGATCCTGTCACCTCCAAAACGCCTCATAAGCTAGTAAAACATGTCCCTGCAGCACATTATCACTAATCTCACACTTCTTTAGTCTCCTAAAAGCATCCTGTGAAAGTGCATAAAAACGTTTTAATACTCCCTCATTAGTGATTATAATTAGCAGGGGCTATATTCTTTAGTCACCAGGGCATGTTGTTTTGCAGCTTCGAGGATCCACCCTCTCTCTGTCTGTGCTGCTGTGATGTGCCACTGAAGGCAGGACTTGTGATTTGCATTCTGTGAGTGATAGAGAGGGGGAGGGTAAAGCCTGCACAAGCAGAGCACACAGACAGAGAGAGGGTGGATCCTGGAGCCTGCAAAACAGCCCACCCTGGTGACTAAAGAATATAGTCACTGCTAATTATAATCACTAATGAGCAAGTGTTAAAACGTTTTTATTCACTTTCACAGGATGCTTTTAGGAGACAAAAGGAGTGTGAGATTAGTGATGGGATGCTGCAGGGACATGTTTTGCTAGCTCAGGAGGCGTTCTGGTGGTGACAGGATCCCTTGAAGGAGTGAACTGCATCTCTGCTTCCTGGCTTCTTGTGACTGTGGGCTGGTGCACTTCTTGCACTCCTTATTATTGATAGTTGTGATCTGATTCATGGTTGCTCTAAATGCGCTCTTCCATGCTGCTACAAGGGGTAGTTTCTGCCTCCACAGCATTGGAGAAGCACAGTGGCATTCTAAACAATGAAGTCTCGGCCCAGTCTCCAAAAATGTGTATCTGCGCGCCACAGGATCCGGTTGCCACAATACTGCGCTTTGAAGCAAGAAAAGGTACCCACATCAGGTGAAACATGCACACAACACCTTCCCAACTCCAGGCCAGAAGGGGGAGCTCTAAAACCTGAGTTAACGGCAGGTCCCCTATAAATTCTGGTCTGGGGGCGGGGTTAAGCAGTTCAGTTCCTAGGAGGACTGTGGAAGACATCCTACGGACAGGAGCCATGCTAGGCTCGTCCTAGGATACTGATTAGCCAGTGTGAGTGACCCGTAGGTGAGGGTCTGAGGAGGAGGAGTGGGTGTAGGGAGTAGAGCCAGTGCCGGCTCGCCCCAGCACAGGAATGGACACCGGAGTCCGAGGTTGTGAGGGACTTTATGCCTAGCAACCAACACCGGAGGGCGGGTGTTTCCAAGTCGCTCTCCCACCAAAAGGTCAGGTGACACAGCCACACCAAAGAGCTCAGGGAGATGCAGTCAGAAGGGAGTAACATAAAAAGTGCTCAAACCGCCTGTCATATGGACCAGGACAGAACAAGAGAGGAGAGGGTCACAGCATAGCTTCAAACAGCCAAGGCCACAGAGAGCAGCGCAGTAGGGAGGCCTCAGAACTCACAGGTGTGGAGAACCTTGACTTGTGAACTGTGCCCTGGATAAACCTGCCACTTACGGTACTTCAGCAAAGGTAAAGGAGACTGTCTTCCCTGTGTCTGTTGGATATTTCATACAGTAAGTCCTGCACCCCTACCAAATCCATCACCTCCATAGACTTTACGGTTGCCCTGGGGACCCGCTGTTCCCATGAAGAGCTGAACCATCATAGCTACTACTCCCATCATCCCCAGAGGTCCCGACGGCAGCAGCGGCCACACTTGTCGTATTCCATGGGTGGTGTCACAACACAAACTCTTTTATTTTATTTTTATATTTTTCTTTTGTCCCTTTTTCAATTTCCCCTTTTCAACTGATCGCTCGATAAGGGGATCATGGACCGGGTCACGCCACCATGACATCCCACAGCCTCAATGTCGTCGAGATGGCCCGGTTCTGAGTACCCCACGGTCCCTGCCCGGGGTGAGTCAGCTTTCTGGCGTCACAAACAGGATGTACCGACCTGGTATCAACGGGTCTTGTGCACCTCAAGGACTGCAACCAAAAGACTGTATTTTTTGGACCTGAGTAATGGTGGCCCTAAGAGACTGAAAATATATGCTGGCAAGGGGGATGTCACAGTCCCTCATTGTGGGCCAGGCCAGAACAAAGTGCAAAAATGGCCTATGCCCCTTTTGTCCTCCAAGAGTCGGGAGGGCAGACCCATGAACTGTATAATCCCGCCCAAGGGTATGACTGCCAACAACGAGAAATGGAGACACCCACGAAGGGAGGGAGAAGAAAGAGACTTCGATGAGAGCAGCAAGGAAAGTGGCAGGAGGTTAGGGATCCTAGAGTCACCCGAGATGGCAGAGTCAGGCTGGTACGGCATGGAGCACGTGGGGGGTCAAGAGGCCGACTCCCCCGATCCTCGGAAACAAGACAGATGCCAGAGCTGGATCCCACCATCTTGGCGGAGGACTCTCTCAACTCAACAGAGAAGGACCAGAGTCAGTTGCACCAGCTGGACCCTGACTAGATGCCTCCGCTGGGTCATTGACTCCTGCAGGCAGGGAGCTGTAATCGCGCCACAGCAAGCGCCACTCGGAGGGTTCTGGCACATAGAATTGAAAAGGCGGACCCCCTTGATGGCCTGGATAGGATCCAGAAAACGATGAGGTCAGTGACTCGTGGGCCCGAGGAGAGCAATGCAATGGGGTGGAGGCGGTCACAGAGTGTCCCAGTGTGTCGCGTAACCTTGATGCACCATCGATCCGCCCACTCAGAGGCTGGAAACTCGCCGGGTCACCAGCCACTATGATCCTACGCGGTGCGTACGCCTGACTTTCTGATTACCCCAGAAGTCACAGAGATGGAGTGGCGGCTTGCCCGGGCTCAAATGAATGCAATTGAGTTGGAGAAGTAGAGAGAGATAGTGGGATCCGGGATCCCATCGGTGCTGTTAATCCTTTGGATCCTGCCGTCAATGTCTGACAGCGGGATCCAAAGGCTCCGCGGTGGGGAACGCGCTGTTCCCCGCCTGCCCCTGCGATCCCGCGATAGCATCGCGGGATCTCCAGCGCTTACGTGACAGGCCAGGGTCCTGGCTAGACCCCAGATGCTGTCACGGAGCACTTCCAGGTTGTGGTTGGCAGGAGCTGCCAACCACAACTAGTCTGCGATTCTGTATCTCCCAGAAGTGATCGGACTGTGCAGCAGGGTGCCTCTCAAGGGGGCAGTGTAAAACTACGAATTAATAAAAAATAAAGTTTTTAAAAACCTGTAAAAAAAACAAAAAACATAAAAGTTCAAATCACCCCCCTTTTCTCCCAATCACAATAAAAGTATTAAAAAAATTAAAAAAATACACGTTTGGTATCGCCGCATTCAGAATCGCCCGATCTATCAACATATGAAATCTTTTAATGAGAGCCATAAACTCCATAACGGAAAAAAAAATTCAAACGGCAAAATTACGTTTTTTTGGTTGCCAGAACATTGCTATAAAATGCAATAACGGGCGGTCAAAACAGTGGATCCATCCAAAAATGGTATCATTAGAAACGTCAGCTCAAGACGCAAAAAATAAGCTGTCAAACAGCTCCATATCCCGAAATATGAGGACACTACGGGTCGCAGAACATGGCGCAAAAGTCTGTTTTTTTTTTTCTGAAATCTGAATTTTTTTACACCACCTAGATACCAATAAAGGTATACATGTTGGGTGTCTACGAACTCGTACCGACCCGAGGCATCACCCCGTCATGTCAGTTTTACCATATAGTGAACATGGCGACTAAAATACCCAAATAACAAACAAGTAATTGCACTTTTTTTGCAATTTCACTGCACTTAGAATTTTTTTGCAATTTTTAAGTACACTATATGGTAAAATAAATGATTGCATATGAAAGTAGAAAGTACAACTCATCCTGCAAAAAACAAGCCATCATATGTCTATATTGACAGAAAAATAAAAAAAAGTTATGACTCTTGGAAGCAGGGGAGCAAAAAACGAAAATGAAAAATGAAAAATTCCAAGGTCATGAAGGGGTTAATGTAAGGTACAACATTTTTTGATCAAAGAGTACAAAAGTCATCCAGCCACATCAAGGTGTACCATGTTATATGGATGGTCTTCATCACTAATGTCCTACCTCTTCATGTACCAGGCCACATCTGAACTGGGGAAGTAAAAGGAATCCAGACACACAGCTTGTAATTAAACCTTGCTGGGAAAGAAGTGCAGATAAGGGAATAGCTCCTAACCATACCAGATCCAGCAGGACTATCCCAATTTCAGGTAGCTGTCCTGGGAGGTCAGGGCAAAATCACCAACTTTCACTGACTCTGAGCGATTTCTTCTCTCTAGTGTCTTCATTGCTCAATAGATCCTCTTCTGTTTGTGTCCTCCAACAGGATCCGATGCCAACCGAAACTGATGCCTGGAATTTTCCACTGCACATCCCGCCGCTGAAGCTGCTCACGCTGTGACCGCCCAACATCACCGCACACATCGCCGAATGATTACCTGCGCATGTACCTACCTGGATGCAGGCTCAATTAGTCAGACCACTTCCATCTTTGGACACTAACTGTGCATGAGCACACCAGGTGCACACAGGCCCTTTTAGTCATGCATCTTTGAACACTTAGGTGGGTGTTTGTACACACAGGGGGCACAGAGAGTACACAGGGGGGCAGAGAGAGTACAGGGGGAGGGGTGAGTGCACATGGTGGAGAGAATGCACAGGGGGAGAGGCGAGCACACAGGGGGAGAGAGAGAGTGTCGGACCCACTGGGACAGGGGTACCCGGTACCGGACCGATCTGCTGCTGGGGAAGTCACGGGTGGTCCTGGTCCGGTCTGTGTCCCGGGCTCGGCAATAAAAGGAGATATTTACAGGGGATGTCAGTCGTGACGCCACCCACTATATGCGGCCAGTGATGGGGCCGCCGCTGCTGCAGAACCTCCGGGGTTGATGGAATAGCAGCTTAGGTGGTATAGTTCCAGTGGGTAGAACTGTGTTCCCCGGGGCAGTAAGGGTTAAGTCTATTGTGGAATGTTCAGTACACTTACTGTGCAGACGCTGCAGGGATCTCTCCTCTTTGCTGGTGCTGACAGGCTGTGCTGTGGCTCTGCAGGTGGAGTGCTTTCTGTAATCCTATATGGAGAGAATCGCTTTCATGCAGAGACACAAGGGAGGCAATCTCAGGGTTTTCCGTGTTTACTCTCAGTTCTTCAGACAGTTCACAAGTCAGTTACAGTTCAGTGCAGTTCTTACAAGTTACAGTACAAGTACACGGGCACATTCTCCCTCTCCGGGTTCCCTTTACTCTGCAGCCAGGCCTCTCTCTCTGTGACCCCTCACACAGTCTCTGTGTCCTTTCCGGGCTATTAACGTTCTCTGCTTTACTTTGTTATGTGCGACACCGGACAGTATGGCGGTGACTCGGGCCCCTGTGGGTCCTCCAGTTTGTCACTGAGCTGCCTGTCCTTTGGGGTAGGGACCCTAACGTGTAGCTGTGGTCCCCTGTCGTGTTGTCTGGGGATTCCGGGTAAACTACGGTCCCCTCTAGAGCCGACACTCTACTCAGCCCAGCCTCCAGCCGTCCTCAGGTGTGAGGTTCTACCAGGCTCTTTCTATCTGCGTCTCTTGGTATCATAGGAGGGCTACTCCACCTGCAGTCGGTAGCTTCGCTGTGTTCCTAGGGCCCGGGTATCACCGTCCCTCTCCTCACACTCCTGGTGGTATTGGCTTCGGACGTGCTTTCTCTCTCCTCCGGCTCGCACTGGCTCGGTACAGATTCTGCGCTCCTAGACCTTACACTCTCAGGACGTGTGAGTCTTTCTGTCTCCTCAGCTTCACTTAGCCTTCTGCTGTTCTCTGGCCTGTGCTCCTCAGCTTCTGGTCTTTGCTGTTCAGGTCACTATGGCCTACTGAACTCCTTCCTCCTCCCCCTCACTATTTCTACTGTCAAGTCACCTGACTACGTGTGTGCCCAACCCACTCCTCCAAATCCACCACCCCTCAATTGCCTAGAGTATTCCAATCTCAGGGCTGGATGCTACCATCTACTGCACTTGGGTTGTGTGGGCTGTGAGGGCGTTGTTGTGCAACAAATGTCCTACCTGCCTGGCTGCAGTTCCCTTTGTGGCCTCCTGGACGCAGGGGCGCCACAAGAGCACACTGGGGAGCAGGCTAAACAAGGGAAACTGCATGCAGTGGAGAGAGCACAGAGAGGTGACGTCAGCACAGGGTGCAAGAGACCACATACAGGGGGGAGAGCAATCAAAGGGAGACAGCTCAAAGGATAGGGCACATGATGGGAGAAGATAGCACACAGGGGGGAGGGTGCACAGACAGGTCAAAGGAGAAAGCACAGAGGGGAGAAGACAGCACAGGGGGAGAGAGAGATTGGGGGGTGGAGAAAACAGCCAACTCGCCCAATGTAACAGTGCCTGCCACAATTGTGACATCACCGCCCTCTTAGAGCCCACATCTAATAGGATGTACGCATGATAGATATCAGTTCTACCAGAAGAACTGGGCTCTGTTGTCGATTGTGCTCAGCTTTTTCCATGCACTTGTAGTGATGCTCCAAAAAATTTCCCAGCAAGAGTAGTGTAGAGATCTGATAGTGATAGTTTGCTGCACCACTCTTGTAGTCAACTGTGTATGCGTCCTGAGGGCATACCTCCAATCTCCCTTCTCAGACAGAAAGACAGCTCTTCAAAGTCAGGACTGTCCTGCTGGACACAGGATGGTTAGACTGCATGTTAAAAAACGTATTTCACCAATTTGTATAGACAATAGTAAATCTAGAATTATTGTATCTACATAACACAGTGCTTGACCACGAATATAAACAGGCCATGTTAATATGTACACAGACAGGCCAGTCACATGAAACAACAGTCCCATTGACACAGACACACTCCTCCTATAAAGTGTCTGTCTAAGGTCATAGCAGTTTGTTGTCATTTCCAAGCTTGCAGGAAACATCATTACTGTGGTTAAGTTCTGCCTTGCTTCTCTAATACGATATTTGTAAACTAATCATGCTGTCAAGATAGCCATATCAATTGTTGGCAAAACCATTGTACAGCCAAAAGCCATTTTTCAAAAAACATTTGTTTTTCTATGGAGGGAGAAAAATTAAACTATATATGAGCGGATTGATCTGTGGAAAATCAACTTTGATTACCATTAGTTTGATACCCCCTAGGGTCCATTAACTAAATGAAAATCATAAATAACCCTATCAGTTTTATTTCAAAATGCAAACTCACAATTTGATTAAAAGCTAAAGTGCACAATCAGTGAGGAGGAAGGAAGAGCGAAGTAGACCCTGTCAGCTACCTTCCCCCCTACCCACTACCTTACAGCGGGGGTCGGCACTCTGATGTGCAATATGGCACCCCCACTAAACAGTGGCATGGTGACTATCCCTAGAGTTGGTGCTCACTTCACTATATGTGATTAAAGGCAATTTTCTTCTATAGATATTATGGGGCTACCTTGGGTAGGACAGTGCACCCTTGTGTCTAAAAACAGTGGGCTGTCAGTCCCTGGTAAGAGTGCCCCACCTGTCAGTGCCCTGGTGTAGAGATATTGTATCCCCACTGCCAACGGCTCTCGCCTAAGATATCCCTGCTCCTGATAGACCACCTTTCAGATTAATGTTCAGGGGTCATGTAAGCAAATATACAGTTATAATGGGATAATATGCACTTATCTCAACCAATGACCTCCATCCCACATAAAGCGCCTCAACGCATTTCTCTTGTGATCATCAGGAGGCTGATACTGTATGCTCCATCATGGTGCTTGCTGATACCCATATGATGTGGCAGGGGTGTTTTTAGAGACTAGGGTGTACCGCCTTAGCCAAGGTGGCCCCACAATATCTATTGAGGAAAATTGCCCTTAACCACATATAGTGAAGAGAACACAGTTTCTGTCTTTACAGGAACAGGGAAGGGCAATTCTAGGGATAGCCACCTTTTAGTGGGGAGCCATATTGTACGTCAGAGTGCTGACGCCCGCTGTAAGTTAGTGGACCAGCGGGAGTCTAGTTGACAGGGCCTACTTCTCCCTTCCTTCCTCACTGATTGTGCACTTTAGCTTTAAATCACATTGTGAGTTTGCATGTTGAAATAAATTGATAGGGTTATTTATGATTTTCATTTCGAGTATCAACTTTGAGGCAAATTTCCTGAAATTGTGAATTCAAAAATGCTCAATTTAATTTGTGAGGTTCACAAAAAAGTGCCTGTACCATTTAACTGCTGGAGACTGAGCTAATGACATCAGTTGAGGCAAGTTGGGCTTCCCCCAGAATGCCCTGCAGCTATTGGTTTAGACCAGCGAATCAGGTACTATTACAGCCAGTATAAAAGTTGGGGACCGGTCAGGCAGCACCATTTTAGGCTTTTTAAGTGTAGAGATATCAAGCCAGAGCTACAGTTCATTCCAAATAGAAATAGAAAAAGGCCTAATCAGACTGTGATGTAATAATACATTTCTGAAACACCTTGAAAATGGGAGTGGTAATCTCATAAAAATCCAAACCTTCAAGTCATATATAGAGGTGCTAAATATGTATACTCACTCCGTGTGATTGTGAATTGATTATTCTATGATATTCTGCAGTAATATCACCTTAATAACAACCTTTTTTATTATTAACACATTGAAAAAAATGATGGCAATCAAACTCCTCAATGCTAATTTTGCTGCTAAAACAAAATCCTAAAACTAAGGCTTGTGTGTCACAGAAAGTGTGTTTCTTGCAATGTGAGATGGACAAGCCATATTTATTTTTGAAGCACGAGTTGAAATTTTGATTTCCAACATTCTTTTTATCATATAATTTACTGAAAAAGAACATAAGTGTGGAGAACAACTCATGAAAAAAAGCACAATTACATCAATTTGTGTTCATTATATAGTAAAATGGCATGTCCCAGTAATATAATTCTCCAGGTCAGTATTATTACAGTGAATTCAAACATATATATTTTTTAGGGAAGTGAGGCTAATTAATTTTAAAATTTAATCGATATAACATTTTTGAATGTGATAATACTAAATATGTTAATATTTTTTATTTTATTACTTTATTCTTTAGTGCTTTTATGTAACTCGAACCTGCGATCACATTATTGCTTGTTCTATATACTCTAATACTACTGTATTACAGTATATAGATAAAATGATGCTCTAAGAAGCTCAGCCACAGGCTGGGCTTCACAGAAAAAAAAAGATATGCTGTTATGACACAGCACAGCAAGTATCAAACAAGTATGGTGCTGGCTCAGTTGCTATTCCCTGTCAATACTTGGCGACCCGAAGATTGACATACTACATATATTGCAAATCGAATCACAAAAAACAGTTAAACAAATGTATAAAAATACTCTGTAGTAATAACAAACAGTAAAAAGCAAGTGCTGCTAAAAAAAAGTGGTAAACAAGGTATTTGGTTGATATGTTTTTTGCAAAAAATGTATACTAAGCTGCTCTACCAAACGTCAAGGTAACCCATATCAGAGCGGTTCCTAACTGATGTATTTAAAAACCTGATCATATGTATGGTACCTATATAAATAGGATTCAGACATGTCCAATGTCCGATATGGACATGAAAAGAAAAGCTAGAATGGAAAAGGTGCAATCCAGGGTGTTACCAGTATAACAATTGGAAGTGTTCAAAAGGTGCACACTCACCTGGCAGGGTTGTGTAAGCCACAACCACTACAAAGGTGTTTTAGAAGGTTGCTGCAGTCTTCCCAATAAAATTGTGTTAATAAAATAGAAATAAAAAGAAAGGGAATATTGACTGCGCTACCATATACGACAATCAAATAGTCTTGATGGATTGTGATTTTATTTTCTATGCATTTCTGGGTTCTCCGGCCCCTTCATCAGGATAAAATCACAAATGTACATCCATGATTGTCATATATGGTAGCGCGGTCAATATTCCCTTTCTTTTTATTTCTATTTTAACAATATGGCCATGAAGCAGAAGATGTTTTTTTGTGTGCATGGCTCAGAAGAGAGGGGTGGGGAGCTCCCTTATCTTGCAAAAACAAGAAACCAATTAGACACAAACTAATGAGCCATTCACAAAGTGAACATGTCTGTACAGTGTTGACACCACCAAGAGACTTAAATCGCAAAAAAGCAGTTAAACGAGCATATAATAATACTCTGTTGTAAGAAAAAACAGTAAAAAGCAAGTGCTGTTAAAAAAAGTGGTAGAAAATAGGGTATTTGGTTGATACGTTTTTTGCAAAAAAATGTATACTAAGCCGCTCTACAAAACGTCAAGGTAACCCATATCAGAGCAGTCCCTAGCTGATGTATTTAAAAACCTGATCATATGTATAGTACCTATATAAGCAGGATTCAGACAGGCCAATGTCCAATATGGACACGCTGCAGAAGATGGCTTTTTATGTGCATGGCTCACAAGAGAGGGGTGGGGAACTCCCTTTTCATGCATGGCTCATTAGTTTGTGTATAAATTGCAGATTGATGAACGTTTGAGTTCTGAGACCTCCACTTATCACTAAGGCTGGTTTCACATTTGCTTTCGGAACACAAGCGTAATAGAACGCAGCCAAACGTATGCACACTGCATTCCTATGTTTAACATGGGAACGCATAGTACCTACATTTGGCTGCGTTCGGTTGCGATTGCGTTTGGATCCGCATAATTTATGCGCCCTCCTCCGCCCTCCGAATGCAGCCTGTTGCATTTTTTGTGCGTTCACGGGCGCTTGTATTATCAGCAAACGCCTGCAAACGCACAAACAATGCAGGTATCTCAATGAATCCGCAGTGTCCTCCGCATGACAGCACAGGAGAACGCTGCGGATCACATTGAAATCTCAGCGGCGGCGCCCGGGAGGAGGGGGATCTCCACCGCTGATCTCCACCTCCCGGCCGCCGCCCAGATTGCTGATTGGCTGGCCGGGCACCATACTGATGTGAACGCATGTGGAGATTCTTCGCTGCATTCACATCAGTATTAGAGCGTTTGCACTGCGTTTACCTCTGTATGCCCTCCTCATGCAGACACAAACGCAAATGTGAAAGAGGCCTAAGTCCAGAGCTCCTGTGTCAGCACGTGCATAGAGCACATAGTACGGGCTCACACAATACACAGACATAGTACAATGCATACTTAGTGCATATTTCGCAGCTATATTACTGGAAAATTATATGGCCGTGGTGAAGCTCAAGCGTCCGGTGTTGATCATATTTCTTTCTCCGAATCTGGTGTCTTCATATGTTACAGGGAAGCTGGAATATTTGGCTCCTGCTAGAAGATTGCTCAGCTGGGCTGTCATAAACAAATGTAACCATTTAATATAAACTTCCAGCTCCATTTCTACAACTATCCAAGTCATTGTGTAAAGAGTATGTGCACTTTTGAAATTGACCCATAAAGAAACACAATATCAAACACAGCAAGTTTGGCTTAACAAGGTCACTGTATTTTATTAAGAACTAAAAAAAATAGTATACTCCGTAGGTGAGCAGAGTAGACATAGTGATCAATTCCGTCCAGTACTACGTCCGTGCCCTTTGGCTATACCAGTCCGGTTCGTGAACTGGATCATCTAAAGGATTACAAAACAGTAGCATACCACACTAAGTGTCTCTCCCTACCTGGTGTCTCGATTGCAATGGTATTCAAAGTTGCACACTAAGATGGAGCAGTGAGCCATTTGCTCCCTCTTCCGCCATTCAGCCCATGCACCTGAATCTCAATACAGTAAGCACAATGACATCAGTGGATTGTGCCAGCTATGTGACACTTCAGTACACGCAGCAGAGAGTGGAACAGTGCATTGCTGGAATGGGGCAAGGTGAGTATTTTTTGTTATTATTGTTGTCAGTAATTACTCGTGAGGTGAAACTGAAGGAGCATCACACTGTGGGGCGGCTGTGGGGGCATCATACTAGGTGTGGGGTAATGGGGGTATCATGCTATTGGAGCTGTGGAAGCCATCTGTGTACTATTGGAGCCATGTTATTGGTGTGAGTGCTATGGGGCCATATTACTTGGTGTGTGACCAGTGAAAGGCTATGGGGTAACCATACTGAGTGGGGGAATGTGTCAGCCATTATAATGTGTTATGCTGGAGCTGTGTGGTATTATTGTGTGTGTTGAACCTTTGGTGGCATTGAACTAAGTGTGGGAAGCAGTGGGGACATTATAGTATGTGGAGAGCTGTGGGGTATTTTATTGTGGGGTATCATCTTGTGTATTGTGAATGGGAGCATCCTTCTTATCATTATAAGGTGGCACAGTAATGTATCATTATTACAATGAGGTACAGGGGCAATATTATAAGGAGGCACAATAATATTATAAAGAGTCATTTATTTATTTGACACAATGATATAGCACTATTAATTTACACACATCGTAACGGACTGAAGAAACCCAAATAACTCAGGGACAACATACACACTCCTTACAGATGATGTACTTAGTGGGGTGTGAACCCAGGACCACAAAGCAACAGTGCTAACAACTGTGTACTCATGGGGCATAGTTATTATAGGGAGACACATGAGTGTTGTATAACGATAAAGAGGCACAGGAGATGTTATTACTTATATAGGGCTGTAAAACCATAAGGAGGCATTATACACTAAAGAGGCAAAGGGGGTATTATACCTATATGGAGACATAGAGGGAAGATTATAATTAGAATGAGGCATAGGGAGAGATTATAACTCTACAGTACTGTATAACTATAAGGAGGCACAGGGGGCTGTATATATGTGGTGCCCCTATGGCTAGTGTAACACCCAGGCTTTGGGGTACTCGGATGCCAGGCTGCAAAGGGGTTAATTGTGACACAGGGAATGGTGGCCGCGCCTGACCCCGTGTCCTCAGGTATCTTTTAAAAAAGGGATGTATTTACAGGGGACTATTTACAAAGTTTGTCGTGACGCCACCTGTAGTATCTGGTAAGATGCCACCAGCGCCGCCACAGTTCGCCGGAGGTGGATGGTATCGCGGCTAAGATGGTGAAGTCCACATGTAGGACTGGGCATCTGGGGCAGCGTTCCTATAAGGAAACAATTTCATGTAAAAAAAGCAAACTAAGTCCAAAGTCACTGTTCCTCCGGGTACTTTACTGGCAATTCTATTAGATGCATACAAAAGTTACAGTGCAGTATTCCTGATGGTGTGAGGACAGGTAGCTGAACGGGTGGCTGCAGGCAGATCTTAGGTGGTATGGTGGACCTCTTGTGTGTGCCTTCGTGCTCTACCCTCGTCTGTTCCTTTCCTGCTTCCCAGTGGTGGTGAAGTCTGGTTCCTTAAAGCCAACCTGACCTCCTTCTGTCTCTCTCCTTTGCTCCCGTCGGATAACCTTCTGCTGGCTGACCGCTTAACCATCAAGCGGTCCCTGGTATCCTCTTTTGGTCGCTTAGGTGCCCGGGAGAAGTGTAGACTCCACGGGTCTCCGGATTTTCTGTGGTCCTAAAGTATCCCACAGGTGCGGGCTCCGGTGCCCTGTAAGTTTTCGGGGATGAACCTCCTCAAGTTCTTCCTATTCCCTTCTGGCTGTCTGCTCCTGGGATCTTTCTTTTCTGGTACCTCTCTCTGGTCCCTCAGCCAAGGGACCCTAGCTCCACTCGCTTGGAGGCAAAGGCCCAAAGGACCCAAGACCTCAGGCCAAAGACCCAAAGGTCCAAATGACCTAGGGCAAAAGACCTCCTTGTTCCCCCTGGAAGTGATTTTATTCCCTCCCGGGTAACCTCCCACCGTGTGATCTAGTGTGGGAGTGCTGTTTAATGGTTCCACCCATCATCCTATGATCCACCTGCAGCTGGAGTATCTGCACCTCTTTTACGGGTGCAGTACCTCTCTGTGACACCTGCTTGGCGGGGCGCCACACTAGGCGCCACAGGGAAGTACTGCACCCAAAATAGAAGGTGCAGTGTCTCCATAGTCATGGGTTTGGGGTTTCCTGGTAGAGTCTGCCCTAAGCACCCATACACTAGCCCACCTTAGCATAGGGACCGTATATTCAGTAGGTACAGGGGGTGGAGCTTAGAGTAGAGCGGGAGACTAGAGTGAAAGTTGAGCTGTTAGAGACAGTGCTGGGAAGGCAGCGAGTAAGGACGTGCTTGACAGGGCTGCTGACAGGAGGGCACCTCTCTTCAAGAGGGTGACCCAGGAACAGAAGGGAACTAACCAGGCCGGGTTGGAGCCAGCTGGGGAAGTCCGGGGTCGACACTGGCATACCAGAGCCGAGGCAATCCGTGGTCCATCCCGGGTTGCAAACCGATACGCTGTGGGACCGACAGAAGGGAGCTATAGCACCACAGACTGTACCTCGACCTCAGTCCGATACCAGGTCCAACACACTCTAGGTAACGGGTCGAATTTCGGAGGCGGGAGGATCTGCCTGTTGTCGCTCCCATCCGTACTGACGTGGGAGCTCTACAGAGTGATTATGAGGGTGAGGAGGGAACACAGACCCCAAAAGCCATTAGGAGGGATCATCAGCAGACTCTAAAGGTACCTTTACACGCCGCGACGGCAGGCTGGAAACATCCCGCTGCAGGCTACAAATGTAGCTTGTAGCGCCAATGTAGCCCGTCGTAGCGGCGTCTGAAGACGTGACGCTACAGCCGGCAACAGATACATCTGTTTCCTAGGTCTGCTCGAAAACTGATGGCTACAACGCCGATGGTAGCGAGCTGTATCGGCGTGTAAAGAGGCAACGGAAGGGAACTCGGGACAGCCTGCGATGTAGCTGCAATGTAGCTAAGGCGTGACCCTGGCTCCGTGTTACCGCGCCCCATGTGCGATCATAGGTGGAAGCTGCTGCATGACGATTGGTAGTCGCTGCATAGGGAGGCATATTTAAAGGAGCTGACGAGTCACACTACACAATTGCTCGAGCGTGCTGTATTACTCAGCCTCCTGCGTTGCCTGCCCAATCAGGATGTTATTGCTTCGTCCTATCAGCGTACGGACGGCTCGTAATCCACAATTGTAGCACGCCTATGTGCTGGCCCTGCTGCACCAGGTACGCCCATAGTAGCTGGTTATAGCGGTGTGTAAATGAGCTACAGCTGGCTACTTGAGACACCCGGCGATGTAGCTAGCTATAGATGTAGCGTGGCATAGCGCATCTTGTCGCGGCGTGTAAAGGTGATGCGTTGACCGTTTGTAACCGTTTGAGCGTGCTCGTGCACGTGAAGTAGCGGGATGTATCCAGCCTGCCGTCGCGGCGTGTAAAGGTACCTTTAGGGATAGCCTCAGGAACCTGTTGCTACGCCCCCATTCAACCAAACTGTGCCTGACAACTGTTTACTGTAACATCTGCCCGGTACCAGTAAAGACTTCCTGAGGTGAATCGGTGTCTGTCCTGTCTGTCCTCCTTTCCCACTGGTGCCCAGAAGGCCTCATCATCATCAGAGGGATAATAACAACTATTCCCTCATCTATCCCCGCTGCCCTGAAGTAAAGCTCCACCTGTGGGGAGCTGTAACACCCAAGCTGCATCACATCACCTCAGCGGCCGGCCTGCAGTGCTGGCATCCAAATTACCAGGTACCACAGGTGGCGTCATGACAACATTTTTCCCACAACCATCATCATCACCCCCATCATCATCGCCATTGAGGGTCCAGGGCACGAAACCGACCATCCGTGATCCCCCATCCAAGTAGCCAGCTGTCCCGGTATCCGGGTACCCCCTACCCTGTCGACCGCTTCATATAAGAAAGCACAAGGACTCAATATTAATTCGTGGAAGGGGGGGGTACTTTGCTGTTTAGACACATACAGAGGGCACAATTACTATGTAGAGGCACAAAAGAGGCATTATAACTGTGTAGGGACATAGAGGTAGGGGTATTTCTGCACAAAGGAAGGGTGCTATTACTGTGCAGGGCAAAGAAGTGTTTGTGAAGAGGTGGAGGAGCTGGAAAAGTGATCAGACAAAGTTGTGTGTGATACTTTCTGCAGAGATGAGTCATGGATGGAAGACATGGTCAATGCTGTTAGGTTAGATGGAAAAGAAAAGGGAAAGTGAATGATGACAAGTGGTGAGAACGTCACCTGTGAATCACTGGATTACCTGCACAGTGCAAAGAAAGAACTCATGTATTTACAATTATATGTTCATTGTTAGGTAATACTAATTAGTTTTGTAGTACCATAGGTTTTTTTAAATGACCAATATACAGTTTTGCTCAAAAGTTTTCATACCCCCTCAGATTTTTTGCTTTCTTGGCCTTTTTTCAGAGAATATGAATGATAACACAAAAACATTTTTCCACTCATGGTTAGTGGTTGGGTGAAGCCAATATAACATTTACTCATTTATGTAGTGCTATTAATTCCTTAGCACTTTACATACATTTGCAACACTGTCCCCATTGGGGCACACAATCTAAATATCCTATCAGTATGTCTCTGGAGTGTGGGAGGAAACCGGAGTGCCCAGAGGACACCCATGCAAACACAAGGAGAACACACAAACTCCATGGAGACATTGTCCCTGGTGCAATTTGAACCCAGGACCCCAGTGCTGCAAGGCTGCAGTGCTAACCACTGAGCCTCCCAGATGGTTTTGAATGGCTAATAAAGGTAACATCCTCATCTGTGACCTGTTTGCTTGTAATCAGTGTGTGTGCGCATAAAAGCTGAGTGAGTTTCTGGGATCCAGACAGACTCTTGCATCTTTCATCCAGCCACTGACGTTTCTGAATTGTGAGTCATGAGGAAAGCAAAAGAATTGTCAATGGATTTACGGAAAAAGATAGTTGAACTGTATAAAACAGGAAAGGGATACAAAAAGATATCCAAGGAATTGATAATGCCAGTCAGCAGTGTTCAAACTGTGATTAACAAATGGAAAATAAGGGACTCTGTAATAACCAAACCACAATCAGGTAGACCAACAACAATTTCAGTCACAACTGCCAGGAAAATTGTTTGGGATGCAAAGAAAAACCAACAAATAACATCAGCAGAAATACAGGACTCGATGAAAACTAGCGTTGTGGCTGTTTCAAGATGCACAATAAGGAGGCACTTGAAGAAAAATGGGCTGCGTGATCGAGTTGCCAGAAGAAAGCCATTACTGTGCAAATGCCACAAAGTATATCACCTATAATACTCCAAACAGCCCAGAGACAAGCCTCCAAACCTCTGGAACAAGGTAATTTGGAGGTATGAAACCAAAATCAAACCTTTTTGCCACAACAATAAATGTTACATTTAGAGAGGTATCAACAAGGCCTATGATGATAGGAACACCATTCCTACTGTAAATCACAGAGGTGAATCGCTGATGATGTGGGAATGCGTGAGCTACAAAGGCACAGGAAACTTGGTCAAAGTGGAAGGAAAGATGAATGCAGCACATTATCAGCAAATACTGGAGGAAAATTTGCACTCATCAGCCTGGAAGATGCGCATTGGATTTACTTGGACATTCTAGGGAGAACTCAAGCGCACAGTTCATGCAAGAAAGCCCAGGAATTTACAAGAACTGGAGGCTTTTTGCAAAGAAGAATGGACAGCTTTACCATCTGAGAAAATAAAGAGCCTCATCCACAACTACCACAAATTACTTCAAGCTGTCAATGATGTTAGAGGAGGCAATTAAGGGTATTAAGAACTGGGGTATGTGAACTTTTGATCAGAGTCATTTGGATGTTTTTGGTTCTCATTATGATTTAAAAAAGAGAAAACACAGTAGTTTGACAATAAATGGCTTCACCCAACCCCTAGCAATGAGTGGAAAAAAAATTGTTTATGTTATTATTCATATTCTCTGAAAAAAGGTAAAAAAAAGCAAAAAATCATTTGGGGTATGTAAACTTTTGAGCATAACTGTATATATTTATTAATTCATACGGCACCATTAATTCCTCAGGGTTTTACATATATCAGCAACACTGTCCCCATTGGTGCTCACAATGTGGTGTTGTCACCATCACTACTATACTCACTGGTAATGTGAGGTTATTGTCTGTATTATTTGTCTCTTATATTGCAGCTATGATTACTAATATTTTATCTTGGTAGAGTCTTGTTTGTTAATGATTGATATTATGGCAACATTTTATCATATTGTGGTGATTAGTGATGAGCGAATTTTGCTCAAACATGTTCACCAATTTCAAATTCTGCAAGAATGCAGCCGTTTCACTTCGACACCTCAAATTTGAAAGTTTTTTGGAAATTCGGCGAATATTCGGTAATGCTTCAGATGACAAAAAGCATTTGTGCATTTGCATTAATGTTTTAGAGTGTCAGTGTCTAGCTTAGCGGGAAGGTGGGGAGGGGGAGAGGTGTCTGAGTCTCAGGTCAGATAATTTACCTCAGGTAAGTGCAGGTCTCCCCTTTTTTTTCTTTCCCGCACTTTCTGTGGGAGGTCTGGTCTGGCAGCCTATCAGCACCCATAAAGGAAATAGCTCATTTTGCACACAAGGGCTTGTGTCCTTGGCTGGGTATGTCCCATGTCCTTGTCATATTAGAACCGGACATTTCCCCTCATCCCCATTTCCTTAAGGGGGTGTCACACGCGTCAATATCGCCTGCACGATATCGGCTGCACGTGACGTTGCAGCGATATTGACGCGTGTGACATACTGCATCAACCAGCGATAAATCGCTGGTTGATGATCGCCAGGTTTCAGAACCAGCTCTGAAACCTGGCGATTGTCGCCCGGTGTACACGCAGCATCGCTGCGTGTGACACCGGGACTAGCGATATTCCAGCTCCCAGCGCCTCTCACAAGCGCTGGGAGCTGGTATCTAAGGTACACTGCGGGTAACTAGGCAGCGCGCGCTGCCTAGATACCCGACGTGTACCTTAGTTACCAGCCTCCTCCACTCACCGGGTGAGCGGAGGAGGCTGGTAACTAAGGTACACTGCGGGTAACTAGGCAGCGCGCGCTGCCTAGATACCCGACTGTGTACCTTAGTTACCAGCCTCCTCCACTCACCGGGTGAGCGGAGGAGGCTGGTAACTAAGGTACACGTCGGGTATCTAGGCAGCGCGCGCTGCCTAGTTACCCGCAGTTTACCTTGGAGACCAGGCTGCTCCCGCTTCCAGCAGGCTGGCAGCGGGAGCAGGACATCGTGGAAACGATATTTAAATCGTTTCCATGATGTCACTGGTCAATTGATCGCTGGTGAGTCTGTCTGTGTGACAGCTCACCAGCAATCAGCCGTCAATGTCGTCAGCGATCATCTCGCTGACGACATTGACGCGTGTGACACCCCCTTTAGTGTTAGAGCTCAGTGACACTTTCGCTGCTGCAGTGCTGACATTGCTGATCCTGTGTGCGCTATTTAGATAGCTATGTAGCGATTCTATTTCTTTACAGATAGAGAGATAGTAGGTTTAGTGACTCCTTCCTAAAACAGCCCTCTTTAGGGCTTAGTACCAGTGTTATTGAAAAGCCAGCTGTGGTATAGCGACCTGTGTGTTAACATCTGCACCATCCCTTTGCTGACAGGCATTTTGTGCCACTTCTAGCCCAGTGCCCACATGCTCCAGGCACCAAACATTTGTTAGGGCTCAGTACCAGTGTGTGGCAAGCCAGCTGTGGTACAGTTGTCTCTGTCTGCTCATCTTCACCAACCCTGTGCTGACAGTCATTTTGTGCCACTTCTGCATGGTCATGGGGGAAAGGGGAATAGGCATGGTGGTAAGGGGAAAATGCTTGGTGTCCATAGGGTACGTGGTAAAGTAACCGAAAGCTCTCCACAAACACCACCTTGTAGGCAAAGAAAAATGTCAACTTCTTTTAGTAGTCTGGTATGATCCCTTTCTTAGGCAGAAGTGCATCTATTTCGACTTGTAGATTAGGCCTAGAAAGAGCAGGTGCTACCACTGGATATCAAACACTCCATTAAGAGGCATCTCCTCCACCTCAACTTCAATATCACACTGCAGTCCTCACAGGTGTCACAAATCTCCAGCCACCCTACTGACTCTGGGTCAACACAGATGGCCAAATCTGCAGAGCTGTTAATGCTTACTATAGCCTGGGTATCAGAGGTCAGCTCCAAAGTTTAACTGAATTTGTGTGCCCTCCAAAGGCAGCTTGTTGCATTTTTTTGTGCGGTTGCAAGCGCTTATTTTATCTGCAAGCGCACAAACCATGCATGGATCTCAATGGATCCGCAGTGTCCTCCGCATGACAACGCAGGAGAACGCTGCGGATCTCATTGAAATCTCTCACCGACGGCCACCGGGAGATCATGCAGAGCCGCCGCTGCTCTCTCCGTCGGTGTCAGAGGGGAGAAACAGCTGATCTGACAGCTGTTTAAATCTCCTGCGCTGACACCGAACAGGTGATGTCGGCGCGGGAGATTTGAAGCAGCGATCAGCTGTTTCATATCTCCTGCACTGATATCACTCTATGCAGTGTCAGCGCGGGAGATTTAAACAGCTGTCAGATCAGCTGTTTCTCCCCGCTGACACCGGCAGGAGATAAGCTGTGTCGGGAGGAGGAGATCTCTGCTGCTGATCTCCTCCTCCCGGCCGCCCCCAGAGACAGCTTATTGGCTGCCCGGGCACCATACTTATGTTAATGCATGCAGAGATTCTCTGCTGCGTTCACATAATTATGTGCTGCGTTGCACTGCGTTTGCGTCTGCATGCCATAAGCATGCAGACACAAACGCAAGTGTAAAGGCAGTCAGGAGGAAGAACTGATCTGCACCGATGCACAAAATCTTTGTAAGTCAGACCCAGGGTCAGACGAAGAAGAGTCCTGTAATAATGCAAACTCCTGTTTTTGGAGACAAAGTGGCTGTTAATGATGATAAGACTCAGATACCTAAGGTGGACACCTACATGAGTTTGCGGTCAGGGCAAGAAGAGGGTGACTCTGAGGGCGAGGAGTGTGAAAAGACATAGGGTGATGATGAGGTTCTAGATCCTACTTACTGTCAACCCACAGGCACGTAGTTGATTCACCCAGCAGAGGAGGTGGAAGAAGAGGATAATGAAGCTGACAAGGTTAGGATGCGGCGTCCTGGACAGAGACAAAGTGCTGCAAGCACATCAAGTACTGTTTCCTCAGCCACAACTCTGTCACTCTGCAGATGCCATGGCAGCTCTGCAGTTTGCATGGGCGCTACGTCTTTCCCAGAGTGGGCCTTTTTCATGATCACAAAAGATGATCCAACTCATGTCATCTGCCAAATCTGTAAGAAAAATCTATGCTGAGGCAAAAAAAAAAGAGTACTTCATGTGTATGAAACGTCACATGTACATGCAGCATAAATTACAGTGGGAAGCTCACTGTGCGAAAATGAGACTCAGCAGCCCTGTCCAACCACCGATCACCCCATCAAGGGAATCTATGGCTTCTTCATCCTTCGTGCCTGTGGGGGCTGTTGTCAAACAGACCATCGGCCACACAACATCCACCTCTGTATCTGCAACAGCCAGTGTGATTGACAGGCCAACACCTGTTTTGGAAGTGAATATGACTCACCGTGGCCGGGACTCCGGTTTAGACAGGCTGAAGCTCCTTCCTCCTTGTCATGGGTGGGCCGCGCCTGCCGGTAGCGGGGCCCGGTGGAGTGCAGATCAAAAGTTGAAGACGTCTTGTAAGGAACAGATTAAAGGGGTTTAATTTATTCGTGACGCCACCTATGAGTAGTTTCGGTAATCGTTACCGACGCTGCGGAACCTCCGGGGGATGGACAGCAGCAAGATGGAACGCTCCCCACAGGCTGAGCGGTGATCCCCGGAGGCTGGAGCTGCTTAAGATGTTGTGCGGCAGCTGCGGTTACCTTGTAATGCGGACGGACAGTTCATAAGGAAGCACGGACACAGAAAGTCTCTGCAACGGGTCTTTACTGTAACCAGCAGGCAGTACATGGTATACAGTTACGGGTAGTGGACCGGGTGGACTCAGCAGTGATAGTGTCCCTCAGAGATCCGCAAGTGTTCCTCCATTCTAGCTAAGTGTTTCGCCATTGTCGCCCAGGAATACCAGATCGGGTACGGGGAGGCTGCTTCAATGCCCTATCCAAGTTGTACGTTGTGGATGTTTTGGGGAGCCTTGGATCCCTCAGTGGGTACACCGCTGGTTAGACGACTGGAAGTTGGTTGGTGGTGGTGTGCTCCTGTGAAGTTGCTCCTCCACGCTTCTGGTTCGCGTAGCAGAGGTGAACTGCTGCCAGCTTCGGTACCAGTGAACCGGCTGTGAGTTTTGGGCACGGGAGTCTTTTGGAACCCATGGTAATGATGCCTGATCCCGGTTGTTGAGGCCTCAGGTGCTGACACCCGACCGGTGACGGCCCGGGGGCTGCACGGGGTGCGGAGCCCCCGCTCCTACTCCAAGTTCAAGTTCTAGACTCTGTTCTAGACTCTTCTCTTCTCCGCAGACTAAGTGTCTGTTCTCCCTACACACTTCCCTAGCACTCCGCCCACCAGGACCCTGGATTGGCCCTCTGTTCTAGGTGATGCATGCAGGGTTGGATCTCAAAGTTAACTAGGTCACTGCTGTGTCAGAGAATATTGCGGCTGCATTTATGGCTGCAATACCCTCTTGTGACGCACTCGTTGCGGGGCGCCACAAATATTCTTGCTGGTGTTGAGCACTGTGAAACATCGAGAAAACCACCTCTTCATGAAGGTGACATAACCTTTCTGCCTGCACCTCCCTCAGAGTCCAGCAATTTGCCTGGTATACCCTACTCCACCCTGTCTAAGCACAGCAGCCACCCCTCGGTCTGGCAGGTGTGGTCAAGTAAAAGACCATTTCCTTCTAGCCATGTCAAAGCTAAAAGCTTAAATTTCACCATATCCCATTTACCGGCCATGGAAATGCTTCATTTCGAGCTGGTTGATACAGAGGGCTTTTGAGAACTCATCTGTCATGGTTCCCTAATACCAGATGCCCAGCACTACTTCTCGAAGAAAGGTGTGCCTTTGCTCCACCAGCATTTCAAAGACAACATCACTGCTTCCTTGAAAAACTCTGTGTGTCACAGGATACATTTCACCACAGACACCGGGATGAGTAAGCATTGCCAGGGGCATTACATGTCGCTGACTAGGCACTGGGCAACTCTGGTGGCTGCAGGGGAAGGGGCTGCTGTACAAGTCTTGCCATCTCCATGTTCTGTGAGTTAAACCTCTGTATGTAGCAGTTTCTCCACTGCTTCTGTTCCTCCACATCCTCTAGGGCCTCCCATGCACCCAAAACCTCTCTGGCAATGTGACACGCATTCCAACTGTGCAGGAGGAATCAAGCACACCTTACTGCAATGCCAGCAGGGCTCAATGGCATTAGGCTGTCTTAAAGTTAAAATACCGTATATACTCGCGTATAAGCCGAGTTTTTCAGCCCAAAAATTGGGCTGAAAAGTACCCCCTCAGCTTATACGCGAGTATAATACACAGGTCGCCCGCCTGCCCGCCCGCCCGCCATCATCAGTATACATGCGCCCCCCCTATCAGTATCCAGGGCCCCCCCATGCAGCCCAAATCTGTAAAGAAAGATCATTATACTTACACCTGTGGCGGCCGCCGTCCCCGCTCTGCACCGCGATCCTCCATCTTCTTCCGGCTTCCTCCTCTGTCGCAGGCAATGACGTCATTGCCTGGGCGACCGAGGAGGAAGACGGAAGAAGATGGAGGATCGCGGTGCAGAGCGGGGATGGCGGCGGCCACAGGTGTAAGTATAATGATCTTTCTTTACAGGTTTGGGCTGCATGGGGGGGCCCTGGATACTGATAGGGGGGGGCACATGTATACTGATGATGGCGAGCGGGCGGGCAGGCGGCCTGTATACCGCTGGGGCTGCTGCAATATATACCGCTGGGGCTGCTGCAATATATACCACTGGGGCTGTTGCAATATATACCACTGGGGCTGTTGCAATATATACCACTGGGGCTGCTGCAATATATACCACTGGGGGTGCTGCAATATATACCACTGGGGCTGCTGCAATATATACCACTGGGGCTGCTGCAATATATACCACAGGGGCTGCTGCTGTATATACCATTGGGGCTGCTGCTGTATATACCACTGGGGCTGCTGCTGTAACACTGCTGGGGCCTGTATATACCACTGGGGAGGCCTGTATACCACACTGCTGGGGCTGTATACCTGTGCTGAGGTCCACCCTCGGCTTATACACGAGTCAATAGGTTTTCCCAGGTTTTGAGGGCAAAAGTAGGGGGGGTCGGCTTATACATGGGTCGGCTTATACACGAGTATATACGGTACATGGAAAATGTGAGTCACACAGTGGAGGAGTTGTGGTCAGCTTTGGAGACCAAGTTTCATCAATGGCTGTCTCCACTGTACCCACAGCCAGGCAAGGCCATATGTGACAATGCTGCAAACCTGAGTGCGGACCTATGCCGGGGCTAGGTAACATTCATGCTTGGCATGGCTCATGTCCTGAACCTGGCTGTCCAACAATTTCTAGCACATGATCTCGATCTACAAGTGCTGCTGCACAGGGCACAGTTGCTGTGTGCTCACTTCCACCACTCGCACCCCACGGTACAACGACTTGCATTGCTTCAGAGGTCTTTCAGCCTGCTGGTTAACCACCTGATATGCAATGTGCCGACTCCATGTAATTCCAGTCTGCGCATGTTGCAACAACTGTGGCAACAGCGACGAGCCCTGATGCAATATGTCATTATGTACAGCCTAGCCAATGCAATCCTGAGGTGGGGTAAATCACGCTACTGGAGTGGTCACAGATCAAGGACCTCTGCATCCTTCTGCAAAGTTTTGAAGTGGTGACTAAGATGTTTAGTGCTGACGATGCCATTATCAGCATGACTATTCCATCTACATGCTGGAGAATACTTTGACCAATATGCGGAGTCAGGTGGTGATCCAAGAGGAAGAGGAGGAAGAAAAAGAGAAGGCGTATGCAGAATGGATAACAAGATCTGAAAGGTTCAGACTGTCGTCAGCACAGAGGCGGGTGGCATTGGAGGGTGGAGAAGAGTGATCGATGAGAGCTCATAGTAGCAGCCAAACAGTTGATGAAGGTGCAGGAGACGAGGAAGAAATGGAGGAGGAAGAGGCGATGTTGACGGAAGAGTCAGCAGATGAGGGAGATTTTGGTCACGTTTCTATTGTGCAAGGTTGGCGGGAGAGAATGGAGGAACCAAGCAGGAATGTAATCCCACCGCCAGCAGCACAACAAAGTCGTGGGCCTCCTGGATATGCAAGACACATGAGTGCCTTCTAGCTGCATTACCTGCAACATGATCCACGGATTGTTAGGATTCGAAGTAATGCTGACTACTGGGTTGCCACACAATGTTAGATCCCTGGTACAAAAGTAAATTTGGTCAAATGCTTCCCACCCTGGAAAGGGACACACGCATGTAGGAGTATCAAAAGAAGCTTTTAGACTATCTGAGGACTGCTTTTCCCCAAAGCACCAGTAGCGTACATAGTGCACATCGCAGTTCTACACTTCCAACCCAGGGAACATTCAGTCGTGATCAGCAGAGAAACATTGCCAGCAGCAGTGTATCTGTTAATTGCAATTTCTCGGAGATGTTTGACGGTTTTTTTAGAACTTCCTTTGCAACACCAGAAGAAAGGACAAGTCTGACACATAGAGAGGATGGTGCAGGAATATCTACAGCCAATATTGATGCCATGACTGGGGAACTGGTCCCTTGTGCATTTTGGGTTTCAAAACTGAAAAAGTGGCCAGAGCCAGCCATTCATGCCTTGGAGATTTTGTTGGGACTGGCAGCCAGCGTTCTCTCAGAACGTGTCTTCAGCACTGCTGGTGGTGTCCTGACGGATAAGCACATCCGTCTGTCCACGAACAGTGTAGATTGCCTATTGTTTATCAAGATGAACAAGTCATGCATCTCCAAGGACTTTTGCACCCCTGGGACAGAATGTGGAGACTAGGCCCTGGTGTATTTTTCAGTGTGCTGCATTTATATCCACATTACACTATTTCACCTCTGGGGCAATTGTTTCCACTTTAGTTGTGGTTGTCTCAAATTTTTCGAAAAGTGGGGACTATTGTTAGGGTCTCTTTGCTGTGTTGTGCATTACTGGAGCAGAGCTCTCTGAGCATAGTGCCTACTCCTGATACTTGTGCACTACTTCCTAAATAATCAACCGTGAAATGCTGGGCCTATATCTCCTGTCTTGCTGCCATTATGGCCCAATACAAAATCTATAAGATGCATACCACTTAGCTGTGGTGTGACACAAATTTTTTGAAAAGTGGGGACTCTTGTTATTGTCTACTTGCTGTTTGATGTAGGACTGGAACATGCTCTCTGAGTGACATGCCTACACCTGTCACTCATCTTCTCTTTACTCCTCCTACTCCTTTTAATTAATGTAGCTGCCACTTTTCCCCTGTAACTCATCCATCTGTCAATTCAAACTGACTTTCACTCACCTCTGAAATTAAAGTGATTTTCAGCCACCTCCTCTTTTGAACTGATTTTGAAGAGTGTGCAGGCTGGCACAGAGACTATGAGACTTTGTACTCTTGGTAGATTGTCATTCCTTTTTCTGGTGTCAGGCACTAATATGAGCAGTATGGCTGCCTTTGGGACCCTTTTAGGGTGTTTTCTAGTCCCATGATTTTGCCTCCCATGGCTTTGAATGATGTACGGAAATCCGGTGAATGTTCATCGAATTATTCATTGAACACTCCACATTTGCTGAACAAATCCGAATTCAAACACTCTGGTGTTTGCACATCTTTAGTGGTGATGGTAGCTAGTCATAGCGTAGCAGTATTATTTACCCATTATGTAGCCCTATTAATGATCTTCCAGTAAATTTTGATTTCCCCTTACTCTTGATAGGGTCTAATTTGGGGTAAAGACCACCAACTTGGAAAGGGGTGGTCATAATGGGCATGTGTGTTTTCAAATTTCGGTCCACGTCCAGCTGTGATGGGTACTCAGATGTCTCCATTAGTAACTTCTTCCCCTCTTAACAGTGCCACAGTCTGAGGAAAGCATCTAACATTACAGGGAATAACAATAACCATGAAGAGCAATGTGCACTTCTTCATTAAATAACAGTCATTGTAATAATGGCAGTAAAATAATAATCTTTGTTTACATAGCGCCAACATATTCTGCAATAGTTTTCTATCTGGAGAACCAATAAACATGTAAAATGTGAAATTATGAATGCAAATGAGTCAATAATATGACTAATGTCTTCTTTATGATGACATTTACTATTCTCGTTGCTGCTTCTGTCGAAGACTTGATGTTCTTTGCTTTGAAAACAATTCAAATTCAAATGTTGTTTTTTTTTACTAAAGGGGAACGAATGGAAAGAGAAGGGTGCGTGTTACAATCTGTTCTCCTTTTAATTTTTTATTATATTTCTTAAATTACTATATCATATGTGCTATTGGGAAAAAAGTGAAATTATTGTTTTAGTACAATAACCTGTAGTTGGGTTGGGATTTACATTCATAATATGGGTAACATCAATCAGAGGACTGACACAATAGCTCGTCCCTTACACAAGCGTTAGCTATTTGTGCATTTACCATACTCTATGTTAGGGGATATCACTCTTTGTTATTTCTCTAGTGGATGAGTTTTTCTATATTTCGTTTGCTGATTGCAGCATTTATGCACCCATAGGGTAATTTAGGATATCCTAAAATAAGATTATGGCATGTGGGGTCAACCATCTCGCATGGTTTCCTCAAGGTGCCAACCTCCGTGGTCAAGTAGAGTGAGTTTTTAAGGATTATTTAATAGGGAGAGTGTATAGAGCTAAATATAAAAATGTATCACTCTCTCAATATATTTACCACAATTCCCAATGTCATTACCCGGTGTGCTCTACACTAGCAAAGGTGTTAGAAATGTTTTTTTTTTTTTTTTGCCAGTTATCAGTGTATCTAATCAGAAATATTAGTAATTGACTAGCCCAAGGTATGGAGACTCGGGTATCTGGGCCCTCTGCTGCGGTAGGGATGTCACTGGTGGTCTGCCCAGACCCGTGGCCCTGGTGGTCAACAAAAAGGGATAGTTGAAATGGGAATAAAAGTTTATCATGACGCCACCCGCAGCTTCTGGTGATTGAGCACCAGCGCCGCTTCAGACCTCCGGAGGGTGGTGGTATAGCGGCGAAGATGGTACAGCTCCCTGCAGGTGGAGCTGGCCCTCCGGGGCAGGGATGCACCGTTGGTAATGGGGGTGCTGATGATGAAAATGAGCGGAGCACGGTATCGCAGGGAAACAGATACACGGAGACTCAGTCACTCTACCCGGGTACTTTACTGGAACAATGCAGATGGTGATACAGTTCACAGTGGCAAAACAATCTTTATCCGGTCGGTTAGTCACAGTGGGCTGCAGTCTCTGGAAGTCTCCCATGGTATGCCTTCCTGGATCTAACCCGTGTCCGCTGCTCGTGCCTGTCCTGGGGTAGCCCACTTAATACCAGGCCCGTTGAGGTGCTCTGATGATCCCCTCTCTCCCTCACCTGCTTTGGTAATCGACCCCAGTGGGTTAACCTGGTGTGACTGATCCCATCAGACAGGGTGTCGGGGACGGTAAACAGACCCACGACCTCCCGTGTTCTTGGCTCAGGGGCTGAACTCCCTGACCGTCTTCGGAACTGGGACTCCGGTAAAGTGGACCAGGGTTCCCTCCCTGAGTATGGGCATTCGGGGGTTCCCCTCCTTCCATCTGGGCTGCCTGTTTTCTCTCTCCAGGCCCCCTCCCTGGGAGTCTCCTTTTCTCACTCGGAGGCTTCCCGTTCTCCGTCTTTCCTCAGTGCTGACTAAAATACACTGTGTGTCCTCCCTCCTCCCCTAACTCCTCCCCCCAGGGTACGGGCCCAAAACCATCTATTCTAGGGGCATGTGTGGGAGTGCTGGGTTGGGATCCTCCCACAGACATCTGCCTTCCCATGGTGCAGTACCCCTCTTGTGACGCCTGACCAGGTGGGGCCCCACATAATTTCTCTACTTTTAGTTATCATCAATAATGTACATAATAAAATTTCCAATCCTTCGAAGACACCTGTTCTTATTCTTCCCCATAGACCTCTAATCCACAGCACCCTTAGAGCTAAGGAACATGCTACACCAGAACAACTTAGTCCAGTTGATTTATTGAAAGAAATGAACAGCCAGCCTTTGTATTTGGATAATATGAGGCTGGAAAAGATTTAGGACACCTTTTGTAAGGCCAGGCCATGGTGGGCATTAGCAATGGTAGTGGCATTCAGAATGCGTGTAAATCTTGGGGTGGGAATTAGACAAGGGGCAAGAGGTTCTGTGGTCAGTTCTGGAACAGGTGATGCCACATGTGCTGTTGGTGAAAGGGGCTCAAGTGCCTGGTCATAGTGGTGGTGAGTCATATGTGCATCTCGTGTATGGGAGTTCATTTTCACATTGAAGTCAGAAAATTCTATGGCAGCCTACAGGCTCTGTAAATGAAAAACAAGCTGTCAATGTCCCAGCCGATACAGATTAGGAAATTCAGCTTTCCATCAGCACATGAAGTGATATCACCTACACATTTGGGAAAATCAAGCCGGTCACCAATCGGAACAAGTCTTGAGTGGACTTCATCTCCTTTTCACTATGTTTGACTTTCTGGTCAGTGGCACTCAGAGTACACCTAATCCCCTCTTTCTTTTCTGTCACATTGTCAAATATCCGTCTCTAATTGTGTGTCGAGGAAACAAGCATAGGATCCCATCTATATGCTGGTTTCACAAGTGAATTCTAACCTGGCCACGTTGCAGGTGGGGCAGTTGCTGTCTTACCACCTTGTGA
Organism: Allobates femoralis; assembly: GCA_033576535.1. Taxonomy (NCBI): domain Eukaryota; kingdom Metazoa; phylum Chordata; class Amphibia; order Anura; family Aromobatidae; genus Allobates; species Allobates femoralis. The sequence continues at coordinate 52,896,277 of JARQOC010000008.1, read as the reverse complement.
AGTCATCAACATTTCAGGAAATGATAGGATATGCTTATCCTTGCTGCAAAATAATCAGTGGCTAATATTTTTTGCAGAAAGGGGTGCACGCCTTCTTCTCTTATGGTCAGGACATAGGTTACTAACTTAACTTGTCTTTGAGCTCCAAAATGCACTGCGCCATAAAAACCTTGAGTAGCAACATTAGCAATGCATGTGTTTCACTTGGTGACCATTTTGAATGACAGCAATGCACCATCACAACTGGGACAAATGGTGGCTTTGCAAAAATAGAAGACTCCACGAGAGTGCTGCCTGATTTGTGACATTACAACTGGCTGTTTATTGATGATGCATATATGGAATCATCTGCACTAGCAGCATTAAGTGGTGACAGACTACATCATGCAGAAAGCAAACTAGAACATGGGTCAAGATCTTGTTGATGAGGGATGTGTGTTGCCGACTGAAGGATTTCTAAGGCCACGTTCACATGTTCAGCTGTTGGTAAGTTTTCACATTAGTTTTTGTAAGCCAAAACGATGAGTGTTTGAAAAATACAGAAGTAGTGACGTCTTTCTATTAGACCACATGCACACGTTGAGTATTTGGTCAGTATTTTACATCAGTATTTACAAGCCAAATCGAGGAGTAGAACAATCTGAGGAAAAGTATAATAGAAAGACGTCACCACTTCTGTATGTTCATCCACTCTTAGTTTTGGATTACAAAAACTGATGTGAAAAACTGACCAAAAACTGAACATGTGAACGTAGCTTAAAAAGGGACAAAATTGTTCACTAGGGAGACAGGTGTGGAATCAACAATGTCATCCCCATCATTATTATCTTGGAAAAAGCACACACCAAAAAGCAAGAGGGTATGAAGGATAAACAGCATCTTGCACATGTTCATTACTGCCTTGTGTTTGTTAGGAACCCTCAAGATCCATGTTACAAGTTGCAGAATTTGGATAAGGAGGAGGAGCAACAGCAGGTGGCTGTGGAGAGGGATAAAGAACTGGCACAAGAAGCGAACAAAGTTAACAGTCAGTGTGACAATGACCCTGGCCATATCAGCCAACTATCACAGCAGGGGTAATAAAATGAGCATGACAAGCTGTATGTTGAATGGTTTTAAAATCACAGGCATCTTGTTACTATCCACAAAATGTATGGCATTGGATAGCCATGCTTTGCAATAAAAGCAAAAGGAGGATTTTTTTTACAAATAGGGAGTCAAAATTGGTTTTTGAGCAGATGCTTGTTGCCCATATGACTTACCAACAGACTCTTTTCCCCTCAGGCACAACACTCCCCTGTCTGTGCCAGTGTTAGGACTAGCATAAGTAGCCGAGGCATTAGCAGCAGAAATGACTACAATATAGTAAACATGATCTGCCATTGCGACAACTAGACGCACATCAGAGACACATTGGCAGAATAGCCAGGTTCAGTCTTGCCTAGACTGTGTCCTTTCTCAGTCACATACTTTGAGCCCTTATCCCATCTGGCTCAGGATTAGCCCCATTTGCCATGGACCTACTGTCATGGCCAGCCTCCAGTGTAATTCCAGAGAGGGTACTCAGCACATTCAGTAACATTGTCACACCCAAGCCGAACAACTTATATACCAGAGTTATCTTCCAGGAGAGTGTAATATTGAAAAACTTTCCATTTGACAAAATTAATCAGGCATATCAATCACTAAATCGGTTGTGAAAAATCTCTCCCTTTTTATTTAGCAAAAAACAATGATTTTGATACTCCCCAATGAGGGATAGTTTTTGTACATATTTGTGAAAATACCATGGCTTGTTCTCTTTCTATGCCAGTGTATAAAAACCAGTAAGATACGTACCTGTCTCCAAAAAGTGATCATTTTTGGACCGTTCTTACAGTTTAATTAGACTAAAATGTTTGTTGACGCAGTGTGAGGTTAAATAGGCTGTTGGTTACCATTACTTACCATCTGTTTACCCCTATCCAAGTACATTTTGGTTATATAGGTACATTGGTTGAAGAAAGACCTAGTTACATCAAGTTCAACCTTTCTCTACCAATTATACATTTTTTATCATTAAATTATCCCATTGTTTTGTTCTGAGAAACTCATCCAGCCCTTTTGTAAAAGTTGTTATAGTGTTGGCCATTACTACCTCATGGTAGAGTATTGCACAGTCTGACTGCTCTAACTGTAAAGAACCCTTTCCTATTTAGCTGCCAGAATGGCTTTTTTTCCACCCGTCATGGTTATTAGTACTGTCTTTGGGAGAAATAAGTCATGTTGACCAATACAATATAATCCTAGGAGATCTCAGAGTGTACATATTTTCCAGGCAGTTAAGAGGTTTAAGATTCATGGGAAATGTATTTGCCACAAATCTAATATTTTGGAAATATTGGGTAAGCTTGGTGAATTTGATTTTCAAATGATCTGTCCAATTCTATGTATAAGCTATTGTTCTTCACACATTAGTATCTGCCCTTCTCTGAATCTAAGGTTTACGCAGAGCCAATGGTTCCTGGAAACTTGTGTGTGCTCAATTATGTTGCCTTAGGCGCTGGCTCGTAGACATAGTTCATTAAACACTCTGGTTATAGGAATACAGCCTGCATTAACTTGCAAAACTCTTGTACTGGTATCCCTCAGCATTTCAATTGGAATATTACATTACTGTATAAGTCGTCTAGTCTGTTGTATTACAAACCTATTGCTTTTAACAAAGAATGTAACCATGTATGCATATGTAAGTATGCAGCACAACCAACGGTTTCCGTACTTATGCTCCTCGCACATATTCTTGTACATTGTACATCCATAATATAGTGTGCAATATGGAACCATATGGCGTTCTTTATTTTATTATATATATTATTTTCATTAATGCATAATTTTTTTTCACACTTTGTTTGAATGTGAGGTTGCCATTTTGCTCCAACGTCTCTCCATGACTGCAGTATTTTAGAGGCTTCCTCTCTGGCTGACAGCTCTACCATACATCTTGAAAATCCCACCTCTCCTCTCCAGATCCTTTCCTAATACCCAGAGAGATAACCGATTGGATTAATTTGGCCAAATCGTCCTTTACTATAACAAACATTACGATAATCAATAACTTGAAGGAAGGAGGTTCTTGAAGCTCCAAAACCTGATGGAAACCAATATAACAACAATGAAAAACCACCCGGCATTACCCCCGGCCGCAACCATAGGCTCGAGGGAACCTCAGTTCCCGGAAAGCTGTTTCCATATCAGCGACTCTCAGGGACCCCACCTTGAAGAGCCCCAAAATCCACCAGGCAATTAACCAAATTCCAAAACGTAACAAAAGTTTACCATCTACCAGATATACAGGGTGGGCCATTTATATGGATACACCTAAATAAAATGGGAATGGTTATTGATATCAACTTCCTGCTTGTGACACATTAGTATATGGGAGGGGGAAAACTTTTTCAGATGGGTGGTGACCATGGCGGCCATTATGAAGTCGGCTATTTTAGATCCAACTTTATTTTTTTCAATGGGAAGAGGGTGATGGGACATGGGACATATCAAACGTGTTCAGAATTTCATGAGAAAAATAATGGTGTGCTTGGCTTAAATGTAATTTTATTCTTTCATGACTTATTTACAAGTTTCTCTTTGTTTACAGCCATTGACATGTCACAGAGGTTAACACGTGAGGAGCGGGTAGAAATTATGTTGATGTCTGGTGAACGCAGTACCCGGGTCATAGCAGAAGATTTCAATGCAACACACCCTATGAGACCACCCATCTCCCATGCTACAGATAGCAAACTGCTATCTGTAGCTATATACTGTAGGGTTACTGTGGGGCATCACACTATATGCGGGGCACTGGGGGGATGTTATACTGTGTGCAAGAGGGGGAATCATACTGTGTGAGAATATACTGTGGGGTTACTGTAGGGCATCACACTATGTGCAGGACACTGGGGGGATGTTATACTGTGCGCAAGAGGGGGGATCATACTGTGTGGGAATACACTGTAGGGTTTTACTGTGGGGTATCACACTATATGCGGGGCACTGGGGGGGATGTTATACTATGTGCAAGAGAGGGGATCATACTGTGTGGGAATATACTGTAGGGTTACTGTGGGGCATCATACTATGTGCGGGGCACTGGGGGTGTGTTATACTGTGTGTAGGAGGTGGGATTTTACTGTTTTGTCATTGTGGGATCATTATATTGTATGTTGGGGTGACATAAAAGGGGAACCATACAATGGTGTACTGGATAAGTGTAAAATAAAAATCGGAGCCACATTATTTGTCCCTCTTTCTTATATTTCAAAGTTTGGAGTTGTGCTTTAGGTTTCGCCTACATGGAAACATTGGCCACAATGCAGGTCACGCAACTAGAGATCTCTATGTGCCAATGCTACTTTTCAACATACTTGAGAAAATGGTTTGCATTGCAAAGCAAAGAATACCCCGAAAAACAAGTCGCAAAAAGTCAGAACCAGTTGTATTTTTTCTACCTGATTATTGCCAGTGCCAGACTGTTATTGACCTATATTATGTTGCGATGTACCATCAGCACAGAGCAATCGTTCACCTTGTAATCTGTATCGTCTAAATTTTCATATTTATATTTTTTAAATATTTAAAAAAAAAAACATATCATTTCACAAATACTTATATCTTTGTGTTGGCATATCACCTAAAATCCCACTAAAATCCAGCGTTACTCCAGGCAAACTAAAAATCTTGTATGGTCCCTACACTCCCATACTATAATGCTGAGCTGCCTATTACACTTGTATAATGTTTAGAACACTTCTAAGTCACTTATTCACTAGCTGTTTCTCACCCGTCACTCGTCCTGTATGGGACATCACTTTACCCTTGATTGTGCAGCTCTCTTCCCCACCTCGCCCTGTGCTGAGCAGCGAGTCCCGTAACAGATGCTTCCTCATTCCAATCATGGGGGCATGATGTCACAGAAGGTCCTGCTTTGAGTCGGTCTGTGATATCTGCTTCTGTAAGGTGAGCAGGGGGCGGCCGCACCTCCTCTCCTTGGACTGACTTCATGGCAAGCAGATATCAGAGACCGGCTCACAGCATGACCTTTTGTGATGTTACGCCCACGTGATTGCAATGAGGATGCATCTATTGTGGAACTTAGGGCCCTGGCACACTAGGCGATGTTCCAGGGATCCCGACAACGATACAACCTGGTAAGAATCGCTGGAACGACACTACGTGGTCACTGGTGAGATGTCAAACAGTCAGATCTACTCAACGACGCAGCAACGATACGGCGACCCGTATAACGACCCTGGCAGTCATTGGGACCCTGTCACACAGCAGCTAGTCGGACGACAGACCTACGTGGCAGAGTTCTGAGTCGCCAACGAGGTCGTTGTTAAGGCGTCGAACACACCGATGCATGCTGCCCAGTGGGAACCTGTCGATCAAAAAATGGTCCAGGCCATTCTGATACGATCGGCGATGTCAAAGGGGGCCCGGTCGCTGCTACATGTCAAACATAGCGACATCGCTGGTGAGGTCGCTGTTACATCACAAAACCTGTGACGCAACAGCGATCTTGCTAGCGAAATCGCTAAGTGTGACAGGGGCTTTACGAGGGTGGGGAACTGCACAATCAAGCATGATGTATACTCCTATTTGGGAGGGGTGATGGGTGAGGAGCAGCTAGTGCATACGTGATTTACAAGTGTTATAAACATTATACAAGTTTAGTCACCTCAGCATTATAGTATAGGGAGCAGGGACTCTAAACATTTTTTTTTTATCTCCCCAGAGTTCCCCTTTAAGTTTGTGGGTGTAACATGAAAAAAATTAGAAAAGGTCACAGAGTATGAATACTTTTACAAGGCACTGTATGTACAAGAAAACTACATGGCACAAATGGGACCCATGGACTGAAAATGAATAAAAGTCAGAACCTGCACACTGGTGAAAAATGGTACATTTTCTCCAATGAAAAAACTTAAGATGTCTGAGTGATGCTTACTGTGCATTGGGATAGAGCTGATATTTGGCAGCTGGTGGGAAAAAGATGTCTAACATCACCAATAGCATGCGGTAATGGCTAATCTGTGAGTTTCACAAAACTACTGCACTATCACATATAACAGACACTGCTGAGCTCAACATTTATGGAATTGCTTAAAGGGGTAGTCTCCAAATTGTCACCTATACATGTTGTAGGGGATAACCTACTAATATCTGGTTTCCAATCACTGGGATATCGTGCAATCCTGAGAACCAGGCACTATAGAGCCCTATCTTGAATGGAGTGAAGGTGCACCTGCTCGACTTCCACTTTATCGTCTGTCTCTGGCATTACCATGGGCAATGAGTAGATTGGAGGTTAAGCAGTCGCACCCCAAGACGAAGCTTAACAGCGTCTGACTCCAGGAACACAGAGCCCTCTTCTTGGGATCAGTAATTTCTCCTCTATGCAATGGTTTAGGTGATAATTTTGGATTCCTGGACTACTCCTTTAATGCTACTCTGAGACAGGGAAAAATTATCTTGGTTCACATGGTGTTCTAGATTTGTATATCACAGTTTGTAAGTGAATTGTATAAATTTGTAAGATAGCAGGAATATCTACATATACTATTATATTGTGCTTATGACTCACCGCGGCCGGCAGACTCCGGTTTAGACAGGCGATTCTTCTCCTTCCTTGTCACGGGTGGACCGCGCCTGCCGGTAGTGGGGCCCGGTGTAGTGCAGATCAAAATTGAAGACGTCATAGTGGGAACAGATTAAAGGGGATTTAATTTGTTTTCTTCGTGACGCCACCTATGAGTAGATTCGGTAAGGACTACCGACGCTGCGGAACCTCCGGGGTGATGGACAGCAGCAAGATGTTACGCTCCCCACAGGCTGAGCGGTGAGCCCCGGAGGCTGGAGCTGCTCAAGATGTTGTGCGGCAGCTGCGGTTACCTTTAGTCAATGACGGACAGTTCATAAGGAAACACGGACACAGATAGTCTCTGCAACGGGTCTTTACTGTAACCAGCAGGCAGTACATGGCTTACAGTGGTTGAGTAGAAGACCGGGTGGACTCAGCAGTGATAGTGCTCCTCAGAGATCCGCAGTGTACCTCCTTTCTACCTCCTTAGTTTGTTTTGCCAGCGTCGCCCAGGAATACCAGGTCGGGTACGGGGAGGCTGCTTCAATGCCCTATCCATGATGTACGTTCTGGATGCTTTGGGGAGCCTTGGATCCCTCAGTGGGTACACCGCTGGTTAGACGACTGGAAACTGGCTAGTGGTGGGGTGCTCCTATAAAGCTGCCCCTCCACGGGGCTGGTTCGCGTGACAGAGGTGAACTGCTGCCAGCTTCGGTACCAGTGAACCGGCTGTGAGTGTGGGCACGGGAGTCTTTTGGGAACCCGTGTAGAAATGCCCAATCCCGGTAGTTAAGGCCTCAGGTGCGGACACCCGACCGGTGACGGCCCAGGGGCCCGCACGAGGTGCGGAGCCCCCGCTCCTCTCCAAGTTCTGTGTTCTAGGGTCTAGATCCTTGACTCGACTCTTCTAGACTATTATGTGTTCTACTTCACTACCCTAACACTCCACCCACCAGGACCTAGGATTGGTCCTCTGTTCTAGGTGTTGTATGTTGGGTTGGATCTCAGAGTTAACTATTGCACTGCTTTGTCAGAGAATATTGCGGCTGCAATACTCCCTTGTGACGCACTCGTTGCGGGGCGCCACACTTACATTTATTTACTTAGTAGTAGGGTGCTGTCAAATAATATGGACGAGGATTGCAACATAACGCTCGGACTGGCTGGTGGCTCTCCTGACCCGAACATGACAGCATGTATTTCTAAGCAGCGGTCACGCTCGAGTCAGGACAGCTGTCAGCCAATCTGAGTGTTGCTATGTAAATCCTCATCTGAGTTAAATGGCCGTCTGACTGCCTCCTTATTGTGAGACTGAAATAACTACCGTAGTTGCAATTAAAAGGAACTGTTGAATGTAACGTTGGCTTGTTATTTCTACATGGAAGTGAGAAAGCAGACATAACCATTTCTAGTGATTCTTTTACACTTGGCAGTTTTTAATCCCACACAGTTGCTAATTATGTATAATTGGGATTCACTTCCTGCACAAGACCTTATTATTGATCATTGTTGGATCTGGGTTGTACTTATTCAGAATATGGCATCTATAGCCTGCATCGTTATAACTATATAGTATGGTGTTCAACATCATACCACCTGAGGTATAAAAAGTTATGTACAACATGGTGTCAGATTGATAAATCGGGATGTACATTGACCTCTGGTGCTGAGACTTGAGCCCCAGTCTTCAACTGCATACCCTTGTTTTTATCTCCCATCATACAATAAAGACTATGTATGTTTTTAATCATTCTGAATCTGATTTATGGACTTATAGGTCGGTCTTTTTTAACTTCTTTTAGTTTTACCGATAACAATATGTGTAAGCAAGAGGTAGACGAGCATAAAAAGGACATATATACATATATAAATATATTAGGGATCTTCTTTACAGCTAATAATTTAGGAATGTTGTGTGGTTTGAACCATTGACCTTCAGCCTGTGGCCAAATGCTGAATTCTTATTTTACCTTTACATTTGCATCTTATCTTATGCTGAGAAGTGATCACCTATTTTCTATTGCTTATTGTCTCTGTCCTACCACATTCTGGGTGTTGCTATTTATAACCAGCATTTCATTGCTGGTTATATTAATTCCTGGTAGATTCTGCTAAGAAGTATCAGCCCCTTTCCTAAGTATTTCCTGTTGGACAGAGACCAGTCTGTATGTGAACTGGACCATTTGTTTTGTCTTACCTGCAGCTATCGTCCGTTTATTTGGTTAGGTTTCTGGGAGGTCTTCCTGGTTTGCTTTTATTATTTTTCCTTATTCCACCTGTACACATATTTTGTGTTACGTCACTTTTGCGTTTTGTCTTTCTCTTTGTCTGCTTATCTGTTTGTCTACTCTCTTGTGGTTTGTAAGTAACCTCTTCCCTGGTTCTTCAGGAGGTACATGATACAACTCGAAGGTCGATCCGGAAGCATATAATACAACAGTTAGGACCGCGTCGGAGATGGGTACACTTTGAAGTTAGTGACGTGGCTTGATATAACTTTTTTTGCGCAAAAAAACGGATAGACTAAGTACCCTATTTTTTATACTATTTTTTATACTGCACTTGCATTTAATACTTTTACTGCAGTGTACTGTTGTTTTTGGTCGCATTTAGCTTTTTGGTCTCCAAATATGTTGGCGGTGTGAACATGTTCTTACAGACTTGTTCTCTGTGTGCAGGACTCATTTGTTTCTAATTAAGTTGCCTCTTGCTTTGCAAGAGATGGAGTTCCTGCCCCTCTCTGGGCCCTGCACACATAGAGCCCCGTCGCCTTCAGTCCATCTCAGACACAGGTCTTGCTGGTTCCTGCTCACTGGTAAGTATACACACTAGTCAGGTTTTTTAATACAACAGTTAGGACCGCGTCGGAGATGGGTACACTTTGAAGTTAGTGACGTGGCTTGATATAACTTTTTTTGCGCAAAAAAACAGATAGACTAAGTACCCTGTATTTGTTATACTATTTTTTATACTGCACTTGCATTTAATACTTTTACTGCAGTGTACTGTTGTTTTTGGTCGCATTTAGCTTTTTGGTCTCCAAAGTCCGAGTTGTCAACTCTTAGTCCTGTGGTCAGGGATATTCCAGTCTGTACAGGGGCCATTGAGGGCTGTGCAGCGAGAGTACTAGTTTGTACAGGATCCAAGAGAGCAGGTGCAGCAAAGGGATCAAGTTCCCTTTCCATGTGTTGGTATTGATATGTGTGCATAACAAAGGAAATGACTCATGCAGTATAATGAGGCCAAATGGAAAAGACACTAGGATACATAGCATTATATTTGGTTTATATTGCCCCTGGGATTGGATGCTGTTCTATGGTATCCATCAATGACCTCCATGAAGGAGATATCTCTTGGAGCTGCTGTGATGTCATTGATCACAAGAGTTACCAGGAGATGACAGACGAGTGACTCAGGCCTAGCATGCCTTCATGGAATGCTGCTAAGAATGTTGCTTTACACCCTAAGGGATGTCACCAAAGAAATCAAATGTCCGGGAGGAGAACAACGACACTGACCGGTTTGTATAGAAGATGCTCCACCAGAATGAATCTCCCCAGGCAGTGGAAGGCTCTAAGCAAGATGTATACAAGGCCTAATTGTCTCATGAGTGACTGGTTCTGCAAGAGTCTATTATGTAAATGTGTATGTACTTTTGCATGGCATGTATATAACATAGTATTATGGAAATGTTTTAGGTAGGTTTGGAAAAATGTGGCAAAGTAAGAGAATTAAAAAAAAAATAGAAATGCTAAAAGTTTATTTTTAACAATTAATAAATGCAAATTAAATGAATCTGAATCAAATCAATATTTGACTTCAAAGAAGCACTAAAGAACAATTCTCCCAGGTACACTATCACACAGCTTTTGAAGGAACTTGGCTGGGAGGTTGGTCGAAAAATCTTAGGAGAACTAACGACAAATGTTCTGACTCCAAACCTGGAGCCAATGTCATTAAGAACAAAGTTCTGTAAGTATTGATGTAGCCCCCACCAGGTGTGTAACTACAATGGGTGCAGGGGTCCCTTTGGCCTATAGAATAATGGTGGGTTTACACACACCAATTTATCTGTTCAATCTCTGAACCAATCTCTGGTTGCAGTGAAATCATGGATACATTGCTCCATGTTGTACACAGCCACAAAATGGAGCAATGTATCCATGATTTCACTGCAACCAGAGATTGGTTCAGAGATTGAACAGATAAATTGGTGTGTGTAAACCCACCATCAGACTATTGCTATTAAAGATTTGCAATAATTGGAGCTTTCACACCAGAGCCCATGAGCTTCAAGTTGCGCCACTGGACCCCACGGAGAGCCCTAATCCTTACTTTGTAGAGTTTTATACACACACGGTGCATCAGCACACTGCGATTAATGAACACATGAACTCCAATATTCATTTAAAAATTAAAAATCTAATGTTTGGTTTGGTACATGCAGAGGTAAGGCAATAGTGTTTAGGGGCTATCCATACGTAGGTATACCTTGATGTGGTTGGATGGTGTGGTTGGTTTGTGCTCTTTGTTCAAAAACCAGCATCTAAGTAATTTACATTTTACAATTTTAATGTTTACAGCAATGTTGGACTTCATGTATTCATTAATCGCAGTGTGTTGCTGCACCATCTATATACCGTATATGACTATGAAGTTGAGATTAGGGCTCTTCGGGGGCCATAGAAATCCGTGTTCTTAATGACATTGGCTGTAGGTTTGGGGTCATTGTCCTCCAGTAGAATCCATTTGGAGCCCCCCTGATGGTATTGCATTATGGATCACTAATTACCTGTATTTCTCAGCATTGAGGGCACTATTAATCACAACCAATTCCTCAAAATCATTTGCTAAAATGCAGCTCTAAGTGTCCAAGAACCCTCAACCAAGCACACTGTTGCCTGCCGACATTCATTATTGTACTACTCTCCAGCACTATGGTGTACACACTGCCTTCTGTTATTTCTAGAGTCATGACAGTAATTGTTGGGTCCTGTTTCTGTTTGCTGTATCTTATATTATATGTTGTTCCTGTGCTTGCTAGTCTGTGTCCTAGTGCCGCTGTACCCAAGCACCTGCCATAACCAGTTGTGCTGCCCCTACTGGACTTGCTATACCTGCTACTCCAGCCATACCGCTGTACCCAAGCACCTGCCATAACCAGTTGTGCTGCCATACCTACTGGACCTGCTATACCTACTACTCCAGCCATACCGATGTACCCACAGCAACTGTTTGAACCAACCATACCACCGTACCTGTTGCACTTGCTATACCTGCTACTCCAGCTGTGTCCCTGTATCCTCTGCACCAGCTGTCCAGTCTGCACCTGTCTGTACCAGCCATCCAGTCCACACCTGACTGCACGGGAAACGGTCACTGCCGACATTCATGTCCGTGCCTGTATCCCTGACCCTAGAGGCCAGCTGTTTGAGTACTCTGGCTCCCTGGAGTGGCACCTGTGGCTACCTTCCAGCACAAGCCTAACCTCACCATCAGAGGCTCTAATGAAGATTAGGTAGTCAATTAGTTATGCCCCTCAAGGACACGACAGGTACTGCGGCTCAGTGGATCCACTTATCCACGCTCGTGCCCATGAGCATTACAATTGTGTCCGGTTTGGATTACATGAACAGACAGAAGGAAATCCATAGATCTGTGGTTAGTTTTCCAATATGTTTTGAATTATCTCCCTGCTTGGTTCTTTCAAAAACTGAGCAAATGTACCTAGATGAGCTGATGTATTGATGCTTTTTGAAAGGCAAAGGTCGCTCGACTCAAATATTAATTTTATGTAGATCTCTATTTGGTCATTCGCATTGCATTTTGGCGCATTCGGCAGATTTGATGCAGAAATGTCTGCATCCTGTGGCAGAAATCACACCAAAAAAGCGGTGCAGATTGGATGCTTTTTTTGTGCATTTTTGGTGCAGGTTTGTGCCCTGCGGTTTTCTTAATGAAGTTAATGGCTGGGAAGGCTGAAAAACACTGGCAAATCTGCACTAACAATTGGCATGCTGCAGATTATCTTCTATAAGGAATATATAAGCAACACTTCCACAACACTTCAGAATTCTCACACACTTTGCATACACTGTCAAGATGGGCTTGCAGTTTTGTGACTAAGCTGCATGAAAAAATGCACCGTGTGCACATAGCCTAACAGTGAAATAAGGGAATCCCCAGTTATTTGAGTGGAGGACAGAATTTAATGACATTTCTTTCTATTGTATATACAACTAGCTGTAGTACCCGGCTACGCCCGGGTTAATAAATAACTGCTGTTAGCTATAACAAAATAGAATTTGAATATGTCATATTAATGACCTGTAAGAAAATAGAAGCTGAGCTGTGATTGGTTGCTATAGGCAGCCTAATAAATCTCCAGCCAACAGTAAACCCTCCCCCTGGCCGGGCAGTATATGTTACCTCACACATACACATAACAGACGGCTCATGTGACTGACATCTGCCTTAATTCCCTATATGGCACATGTGTTGCAAATTGGCTGTTTTTAATCAGATGTTTATGTTTGGAAAAGAAAGATAGCACACGTATGAGGCGAGTTGTGTGAGGTGATTTGTGCACATCTGTGTCTGTCTGTGTGGTGTGTGTGTCCCTGGGGTGTGTATGTGTGTGTCCCTGTGGGAGGGGGTCTGTGTGGTGTGTGTCTCTGTTGTGTGTGTCTCTTTGTGGTGTGTGTCCCTGTGGGGTGAGTGCATGTGCCCCTATAGGGTGTGTATGTGTGTGTCCCTGGGGGGGGGTCTGTGTGGTGTGTGTCTCTGTTGTGTGTGTCTCTTTGTGGTGTGTGTGTGTGTCCCTGTGGGGTGAGTGCATGTGTCCCTATAGGGTGTGTATGTGTGTGTGTCCCTGTGGGGGGGTCTGTAGTGTGTGTGTGTGCATCTGTGTTGTGTGTGTCTCTTTGTGGTGTGTGTGTGTCCCTGTGTGGGTGAGTGCATGTGTCCCTATAGGGTGTGTATGTGTGTGTGTGTCCCTGTGGGGGGGGTGTCTGTTTGGGGTGTGTGTATCTGTGTTGTGTGTGTCTCTTTGTGGTGTGTGTGTCCCTGAGGGGTGAGTGCATGTGTCCCTCTAGGGTGTGTATGTGTGTGTGTCCCTGTGAGGGGGTCTGTGTGGTGTGTGTGTGCGTCTCTTTGTGGTGTGTGTCCCTGTGGGGTGAGTGCATGTGTCCCTATAGGGTGGCTATGTGTGTGTGTCCCTGTGGGGGGTCTGTAGTGTGTGTGTGTGTGCATCTGTGTTGTGTGTGTCTCTTTGTGGTGTGTGTGTGTCCCTGTGGGGTGAGTGCATGTGTCCCTATAGGGTGTGTATGTGTGTGTGTCCCTGTGGGGGGGGTCTGTGTGGGGTGTGTATCTGTGTTGTGTGTGTCTCTTTGTGGTGTGTGTGTCCCTGAGGGGTGATTGCATGTGTCCCTATAGGGTGTGTATGTGTGTGTGTCCCTGTGAGGGGGTCTGTGTGGTGTGTGTGTGTCTCTTTGTGGTGTGTGTGTCCCTGTGGGGTGAGTGCATGTGTCCCTATAGGGTGGCTATGTGTGTGTGTCCCTGTGGGGGAGTCTGTGTGGTGTGTGTGTCTGTGTTATGTGTGTCTCTTTGTGGTGTGTGTCCCTGTGGGGTGAGTGCATGTGTTGCTATAGTGTGTGTGTCCCCTTGGGGGGTGTGTGTGTCTCTGTGTTGTGTGTGTCTCTTTGTGGTGTGTGTGTTTGTTCGGGTGCGTGGTGAGTATCCATTGTTGGGGCTGCACCTTAGCGATTATACACTTGCTGTTACCCTTTGTGTGCGCGTGGTGTGTATACATGTCCCCGTGTGTGGTGAATATATCATGTTGGGGCCCCACCTTAGTGACTATATGCTGGTATGTGCTGTTAGTCTTTGGTGCTATCATTAAGCCCCTCTCATTCACAACTGTCAACTGGTAACTGTCACTTTTTCCCCATTATGTAGATAGGGGCAAAATTGTTTGGTGAATTGGAATGTGCGGGGTTAAAATTTCGCCTCACAACATAGCCTATGATGCTCCCGGGGTCCAGATGTGTGACTGTGCAAAATTTTGTAGCTGTAGCTGACAGCTGTCGATTTTCCTCCCATACGTTTCCTTTCCCTTTTTCCCCATTATGTAGATAGGGCCAAAATTGTTTGGTGAACTGTAACGCGCAGGGTTAAAATTTCGCCTCACAACATAGCCTATGACGCTTTCAGGGTCCAGACGTGTGACTGTACAAAATTTTGTGTCTGTAGTTGCGACGGTGTAGATGCCAATCCCGGATATACACACATACACACACACACATTCAGCTTTATATATTAGACTAGCTGTACTACCCGGCTTCGCCCGGGTTAATAACTGCTGTTAACAAAATAGAATGTGTTAACAAAAATTTATTCAGCACACAAAAAACACAAAACATGTCCCTATAGGGACACATGCACTCACCCCACAGGGACACACACACACACCACAAAGAGACACACACAACATAGATACACACACAACACAGACACCCCCCCCCCCACAGGGACATACACACCCTATAGGGACACATGCACTCCCCCCACAGGGACACACACATACACACACAGACAGACACAGATGTGCACAAATCACCTCACACAACTCGCCTCATACATGTGCTATCTTTAATTTCCAAATATAAACATCTGATTAAAAACAGCCAATGTGCAACACATGTGCTATATAGGGAATTAAGGCAGATGTCAGTCACATGAGCTGTCTATTATGTGTATGTGTGAGGTAACATATACTGCCCGGCCGGGGGGAGGGTTTACTGTTGGCTGGAGATTTATTAGGCTGCCTATAGCAACCAATCACAGCTCAGCTTCTATTTTCCTACAGGTCATTATTATGACATATTCAAATTCTATTTTGTTATAGCTAACAGCAGTTATTTATTAACCCGTGCATTAGGGCCCTTTCACATCAGCGTTTTTCGTAATTCGCGGCAGATGCGGTGAAAAAACCGCATCTGCCGCGTTTGCCGCATAACCGTTCCACTTGCGGCACGGTTGCGGTTTTTCCCATAGGAAGTATAGGGGGACTTGCGGCAGATACGGCAAGTGCGGTTTTGCACTTGCGGCAGGTGCGGCAGCGAAAAAAACCGCGGCTGACCGCGGTTTTTTTCGCTGCCGCACCTGCCGCAAGTGCAAAACCGCACTTGCCGCATCTGCCGCAAGTCCCCCTATACTTCCTATGGGAAAAACCGCAACCGTGCCGCAAGTGGAACGGTTATGCGGCAAACGCGGCAGATGCGGTTTTTTCACCGCATCTGCCGCGAATTACGAAAAACGCTGATGTGAAAGCACCCTTAGTGTGGTAAAAATAGTCTGTAACTGGCAGTTTCTATATCCTCTCACATAGAGGTAATGTGACTGACATCAGCCTTTCCACCAACACACCCTAACTGACATCCTATTACCTCACAGACATCCTTTTACCTCACAGAAGCTTTACTGAGAATGGTTAATATAGACAACAAAGGACAATCAGAGCTCAGATTAACAGTAGCAAAATAGAAGCAGAGCTGTGATTGGTTGCTATTGGCAGCCTGATAAATCCCCAGGCAACAGGAAACCCTTCCCCTGACAGTATATATTAGCTCACACATACACATAATAGACAGCTCATGTGACTGACAGCTGCCGTATTTCCTATATGGTACATTTGTTTCTCTTGTAGTTTTGCTGCTTATTAATCAGATTTGTATTGTTGAAGGATAATACCAGACTTGTGTGTGTTTTAGGGCGATTATGTGGTGAGGCTGGTGTATGTGTGGTGAAATGTGTGCTGAGGGTGGTATATGTGTTCAAGCACGTGGTAGTGTGAGGCGCATTTTGTGTTCATATCCCCGTGTGTGGTGAGTATCCTATGTCGGGGCCCCACCTTAGCAACTGTATGGTATATTCTCTTTGGCGGCATCGCTCTCATTCTTTAAGTCCCCCTTGTTCACATCTGGCAGCTGTCAATTTGCCTACCACACATTTCCTTTCACTTTTTCCCCATTATGTAGATAGGGCCAAAATTGTTTGGTGAACTGGAACGCTCAGGGTTAAAATTTTGCCTCACAACATAGCCTATGACGCTTTCGGGGTCCAGACGTGTGACTGTGCAAAATTTTGTGGCTATAGCTGACAGCTGTCGATTTTCCTCCAACACTTTTCCTTTCCCTTTTTCCCCATTATGTAGATATAGGGGCAAAATTGTTTGGTGAATTGGAATGCGCGGGGTTAAAATTTCACCTCACAACATAGCCTATGACGCTCCCGGGGTCCAGAGGTGTGATTGTGCAAAATTTTGTGGCTATAGCTGACAGCTGTCGATTTTCCTCCAACACTTTTCCATTCACTTTTTCCCCATTGTGTAGATAGGGGCAAAATTGTTTGGTGAACTGGAACGCGCGGGGTTAAAATTTCGCCTCATAACATAGCCTATGACGCTCTCGGGGTCCAGACGTGTGACTGTGCAAAATTTTGTGGCTGTAGTTGCGACGGTGTAGATGCCAATCCCGGACATACATACACACATACATACACACACACATTCAGCTTTATATATTAGATTACAGTATGCTGTAACTGATTGAGAGCCCCCTTCAAACTCACTCTACAGTCAGTAATGCTGCCAGAACACAGGCCAGAACACAGTAGTGAAACGACTGCCAATCGGCTACATAAAAGTTGATTAGTTGTTGTTTATTGGCCTCAACAGTCAGGCAGACGACACATTAATCAACCGGAGATCATTCTATGCATGAAGAATACCATAGTTCTCTGCAGCACGTCCTGTTTGTGATGTGCTGCTGAGAATGGTGTTTTTAAACAAGCCTAAAGAACATACTAACTGCTGAACATTTGTTTTGCTTGTTCATTAGGTGATTGGCAACTTGTTTGATTGACAAACACAATTCTAGAATGTATCAACAGAAGCATACAGTGTAAATCACGTAAAGTCATTATCCTCCTCTACTACTAATTGGTCAGACCTCATCTGGTATACTGTCTCCAGTTCTGGGCACCACAACTTATAAAAGGACATCAACAAACTGGAGCAAGTTCAGAGAAGAGCGACCAGAATGGTGACCGGTCTCCAAACCATGTCCTATGAGGAACGGCTACAGGATTTTGGTATGTTTAGCTTGTGAAAAAAAAAAACTAAGGGGAGACTTAATAGCTGATTACAAATACCTCAAGGGCTGTGTCACTGTAGAGGAAGTCACTGTAGAGGAATCAGCTTTATTCTCATTTGCACAAGGAAAGACTAGAAGCAGTGGGATAAAACTGAATGGAAGGAGACACATATTAGATCTTAGGCCTGGTTCACATCACGATTTTGTGCCTGTCCGTGGGATCAACAAGTTACAATGAACCCTGAACCCCGAGTCCTGGCCGCGAGATTTGGTGAATTCGAATTTTGTCAGATCTGTTCATCTCTACCATCCCATCGGAACAATCCAAGCTTGGATGTATCATCTGAATCATTTATTTAAAATCTAGGTCAAATAGAATTTATGTGTTAAATGGAAAGAGCTTTTTTGATCCTGGACTAGGATCTTTATCAGGATAAAAGCCTAGTGTTTGGGAGAGAAGATAGCAAAATAAGATAACGAACCATATTGCAAATATTTGCAGCCTTGCAATGAACGGAGGAAAATAATAAAAAAGTCTAGGTATTAAGTAACTGAATATTTACAATCTCGTGATGGATAAGCTCCTGTAGTCACAACACTCACGTCCGGTTGTTACTGATGACGACCTTGAACTTGATGTAGCTGTGAATAGGTGATGCAATACATGTACAATACAGAATTGTTTGTCACAATGGAATTGATTTCATTTCATCATTGGATCCAATAGATTCTGCAATAGAACATATCTGGTAAACATCTTTGGCAGTATTTTTACTTACAGTGAAGTATTCTCATCCCATACATACCCTAAAGAACCCGATTTTCCTGGTACTTCAGAGACATGAGTTTTATTAACTCAAGCCATTCATGTGGAACTGTTTCAGGAAGAAATCCACCATGCTTCCTAACTTATATCATTTCCATACTTACAGTCGCATGCCGACTAGCTGCTATTCCTAATTCTCTCAATGTAAAAAACATAACAGAACTACTATTAAGTGTGGAAATAGTATGTACATTGAAAGAATGCCTCCTGATTGGAGGCACCCCAATGCACGTTTCTGCAGTAGCCTTCATCAGGTGTATGCTCATCAAGACTGCAAGTCCCTAATTGTTCTGTTAGCCATCAGTAAGCATAGCATAGCATAAAATATTACTGCCACAATATATGACAATATATGAACTGTCTGGTCCCTCTATTGGTATACAAGCTGCCAGACAATCAGAGGCAGGTAGCTGATGTTGTCCACCTTGTCCAACCCCCACTTTTCAGTGGGCAGACACCATCTAGACCCTCCATCACCTGTAGGTAATGAGGGTGCAAATTGCAGCATGGAACCTGCAACTCCATATGATAAATAACAAGGAAAAAAAACTGCACAGCACTCAAAGACAAATGTGAACTGGTGCTAGCAAAGCTGCAGGGTAATATAATATGAAAAAGATCCTTGCAGCACACAGCTACTACCAATGATGTACATAAGCTACTAGCTATATATATTTGAGGAAAAAGTTTAAAAACTTACTTTTTTTCAAAAAACTCAAAAATCTCCAATTTTTTATTTAATTCTGAAGTTCTTGGTACATACATTGGCCAATGTCTGTTTGCTCATCAACTGCGACAAAGTGACTTCAGGTCTGATAAGTCCTATCTGACATCCCTGCCCTCCTTGTCCACCCCCCCCCCACCCTTTTCAGATCCTTGCAGCACATTTTTGAGTTTTTTGAAAAAAACATAAGTTTTTAAACTTTTTCCTCAAATATATATAGCTAGTAGCTTATGTACATCATTGGTAGTAGCTGTGTGCTGCAAGGATCTTTTTCATATTATATATATATATATATATATATATATACGGTCATATGAAAATGTTTGGGCACCCCTCTTAATCTTACTCATTTTTTTTTTGTTTAAAATTGGGTTTTTGCAACAGCTATTTCAGTGTGATATATGTAATAACTGATGGGCACAGTAATATTTCAGAATTGAAATGAGGTTTATTGCACTAACAAAAAATGTGAAATATGCATTATTTCAAAATTTGACAGGTGCAAAAGTATGGGCACCCTTCTGATTTTCTTGATTTGATTACTCCTAACTAATTTTTACTGACTTATGGTGGGTTTAGACATGTAGGTAGGTACGGCACAAGAAGGATCACCAAATCCCACGCTTATATAATCAATGCAAGGGGAAGGAAAAGATAGCGTGTAGAATGGACCGGGATCAAGCCAATTAATACATCTCAATAATTTTATTATCCATAGAAAAAACAAGTACACACATGTGCAATGACAAACATTTAAAAACAATTAAAATAGCAGACAAGCTGCTAACATCAAGACTGGCTGCAATGAACAGGATGCACTAAATGACATAATGATCCGTGGAATCACAAAAAAAAAAAAAAAATCAAATCTATTTCCAGGGCAGACATATAATCAATAGCACTGATAGACAGGCCTGTATCTGGATTAAACAGGTGGGTAAACCCCCTACAAATTCGTATACATCTTAGAAGACAGGCAGGCTAGTCATCATACATCAGATAATGCATCAAAATCAACTGGAAAATACATGTGAAACCAAGGAAAGCGCAAAAAGGCAACTAATATGCATTGTTGTCAAAGGTGCCCTGTAAAATTACCATCATTGCCCACTGAGGGGTATATATTTGCAGCCAGTCAGGACCAAAGGACCCTCACGCAATGCGTGTCGCCCCCCTATACTGGGGGCTTCCTCAGGGTCAGAGGGGTGATGCTGGTCAGTCAGAGCACAGTATATATACCTGTTTTGTAGATCATAATATCAGTCAGCTGCTGATCACCATGTGCAGGCCACTTCCGGGTAGGCGGGGGGCGTGTATCTCATAGTAGATCACACAATCTGTAGTATTAGTGGTGCTTGTAAAGACCGGCCGGTCTGGGCCCACCCCTTCAAACTGAGCATGCTCAGTGAAGCAGTGGACTTATGGTGGGTTTACACGCCGCGATATCGGCGTCCAACTCCGATCCAACTCTGACAAAAAGTCACATGGTTCGTGAGTTGGACCCGATATCGTTCCTGCATTGTACTGTTTGAAGGTACAATACGATGCAGGAACGATGGTAATCCGATATCGGGGGTCGAATGAGCGTGCTATTCAACCGCCCGATATCGGATGCCTGTTGGAGCCGGATCGTTGCGTGTAAACATCCAACTCCGATGTGTACGCCGACGCTACCCATTAACTCCCATGTTAAATGGTCGTTACTGGGTTGGTGGGCGTACACATCGTAGGGACGTTGTTTCCCGATATCGCAACGTATAGACTGCCGATGCGATATCGGGAAAAGCGCACTAAAAATGCGCGCTCCCGCGCCGTTGTATAGCGATATCGGGACGATATCGCTACGTGTAACCCACCATTACTGAAGCACTAAATTGGTTTGGTAACCTCATTAAGCTTTGTACTCCATAGCCCGGTGTATCCAATCACGAGAAAAGCTATTTCAGGTGTCCACTTGCAAGTTGTTCTCCTAGTTGCATCTTCTCTGAGGAGTGGCATCATGGGCTCCTCAAAACAGCTCTCAAATGATCTGAAAAAAAGATTGTTCAACATAGTTGTTCAGGGGAAGGATACAAAAAGTTGTCTCAGAGATTTAACCTGTCAGTTTCCACTATGAGGAACATAGTAAGGAAATTGAAGACCACAGGGACAGTTCTTGTATAGGCCAGAGGCAGGCCAACAAAAATATCAGAAAGGCAGAGAAGAAGAATGGTGAGAACAGTCAAGAACAATCCACAGACCACCTCCAAAGACCTGCAGCATCATCTTGCTGCAGATGGTGTCACTGTGCATCGGTCAACAATACAGCGCACACTGCACAAGGAGAAGCTGTATGGGGAGTGATGCGAAAGAAGCCGTTTCTGCATGCACGCCACAAACAGAGTCGCCTGAGGTATGCAAAAGCACATTTGGACAAGCCAGTTTCATTTTGGAAGAAGGTCCTGTGGACTGATGAAACAAAGATTGAGTTGTTTGGTCATATAACAAGGCGTTATGCATGGCGCCACAAAAACACTGCATTCCAAGAAAAACACTTGCTACCCACTGTCAAATTTGGGGGAGGGTCCATCATGCTTTGGGGCTGTGTGGCCAATGACGGCACCGGGAAACTTGTTAAAGTTAAGGGTCGCAAGGATTCCACTCAGTATCAGCAGATTCTTGACAATAATGTTCAAGAATCAGTGTCAAAGTTGAAGTTACGCCGGGGATGGATCTTTCAGCAAGACAATGATCCAAAACACCGCTCCAAATCTACTCAGGCATTCATGCAGAGGACCAATTACAATGTTCTGGAATGGCCATCCCAGTCCCCAGACCTGAATATCATTGAACATCTGTGGGATGTTTTGAAGCGGGCTGTCCCTGCTCGGCGACCATCAAACTTAACTGAACTGGAATTGTTTTGTAAAGAGGAATGGTCAAAAATACCTTCATCCAGGATCCAGAAACTCATTAACAGCTACAGGAAGCGACTAGAGGCTGATATTTTTGCAAAATGTGGATCTACTAAATATTAATGTCACTTTTCTGTTGAGGTGCCCATACTTTTGCACCAGTCAATTTTTGAAATAATGCATATTTCACATTTTTTTTATATATATACATAATGTTCTGTGTGTTGAACTGCATAGGCCAGTTATAGGTAGACTCTACCTCTGGCTTGCTAGTTATTATCATATAGAGAAAATAATACGATTTGTGCTGTGACACTCCATAACTGAGCAGTCCTGGCCACCGCCGTTAGCGAGAACATCTGATCTACAGCGGTGCCGAGTGTAACATCTCCACCGATCAAACATTGATAACCTCTCCTAAGGAGATGCAAATAGAGTCTGTGGAGCCTCGATTAGGAGTCTCAAACAAAGGACTAGCCAGATATCCCTTCAGGGAAGAATCCAGCCAAGGGGTGGCACCTTGCGGAGAACACCAAAACCACCATGTTAAGTGGCCCTTTTAGTCAATATCCAGCACTTTTACAAGCTCAGAGATATGACAAGGGAATACCAAGGCCAGGTATCCATCCACATACAGCTGTTTCGGGGTGTTTCCTATCATCAGTGTGGAGTAGGATTCTGGCTAGGTGGAAGCAAGGCCTAGTAGACCAACATCACAAACCATTCACTGATCTCAGCTATCTAAGCTTCTCATTAAAAAAATGCCCACCATAAAAGTAGGAAGAGCAGTGGTCAAGCAAATGCTAGTATATCTAATACAAAGTATTAAATGGATCCTGTCACTAGAATCATACAGCCCAAGCCAAGGTCAGAATGTTGCAGAGCCTGACTGCAACTACTGTAGGTATGTTTTAGTATTTACTTTGTGAATAAACATGAGGTTCAGTTTCACGCTCCCTATTCTGTGACTAAGGTTGTTTTCGCCAGAAACACGTAAGAGGGGGACATGCATTGTCTTTTGTGCTTTTAAAGGTTGAAGACCCCTATAACTCCATTCCTGGATTGAGATGCTTCTTAAATCCTTGTCTCATCTGAATTTTCTAGTATGGTGGCTGAACACACTAGCCTAGGATCAGCACTTACCAGCAGGACTGATTTGTTGACCACAGAAGGTGGTGAGCCCTTACTTTTCCTCTATGACTTAGGTATGTTTTACTATAAAACACCAAGCATTTCAGACAAAACATAGTTTGAAGAACAGGATGGAAAGAATAGGGTGCGACCCGACTAGTTGACTTGCCCCAGGGCCAGGGGTTCTCGGAAGCAGGGCGTTGAGTTCTGGGTGATGTCAATGGTAGCCTGTGCCTGGGGCCGTGGCCCTGGTGGTCTCTTAAAAAGGGGGTTTAGAAAAATAAAAGTTAATTTGTGACGCCACCTACGGTGTCCAGTGATGGCATCGGTTGCAGGCTTCCGGGGATGATGGATGGGCAGCCAGGTAGTAAAGCTCCCCGTAGGTGGAGCGGGATCCCCGGGGCAGTGTAGTAGGGATATGTATTCACACAGGGAGGTGGATCTGCAGGTTGAGGTGATGGAATAGTCTCTGCACGATGCAGGTTCAGGGCAGTAATGACTGACACACACACGCTGGGAGTAGTTCTTGTACCTTTTACTAATGACAACCAGGCACTGTCCAGGGTACACCTTCAGGTGGTCGGGATGCACTTCAGGATCTCCACATCTAGTGAGTTATAAGGCCTCCTTGTCTTTCTCCTTCTCATGCTGATGAGGCGGTCGATAGGGTAGGGGGTACTCGGATACCGAGACGGGATGGTACTTCGATGGGGGAATCATGGCTGGTTGGTTCCTGGTTCCGTGTCCTGGACCCTCAGTGACGGGGATGCAGTGATGATGGTGGATGGGGGAAATGTTATCGTGACGCCACCTGTGGTACCTGGTAATTTAGATACCAGTGCTGCAGGCCGGCCGCTGAGGTGATGTGATGCAGCTCAGGTGTTACAGCTCCCCACAGGTGGAGCTTTACCTTAGGGCAGTGAGGGTGAATGAAGGGAGTCGTAGTAGCGCCTCTGCGGTGAATGCTGTGGGCAGCGACGGTGAAACATGCACACACACACAATAGTCTTTGTTTCAGTACCTTTTACTGATGTCCAATAACAGCTACAGTCCAGGAGGGTAATCAGGTTCTCAGTGCAAATCAGGATTTTCACCTTTGAGAGTTGTGAGGCCTCCTCTGTCTCTGTGCGCAGTGGTTTGGGGTAAGTTCTGCCTATAACTGAACTTGCCACTGTTTCTCCCTCTCAGGGCTATACTCTGTAACCAACAATGAGGAATCCCTACTCTCCTCTGGGCCCCTGGTCCTGTAGTTGGTCAGGTTTGAGTGTCTCTAGAATATCTGCTTCTCAGGGGGACTAGATCCTCCTGGTCCTTCCGGGCTTTTCCTGCTACAATGGATGTTTAGCAGTGTCGGACTCCGATGTCCGGGTGGGCTTAAGGGAAGCCTGGTATGTTCCCTTCTTCTTATCTCCTACTCCTTCACTGGCCTCCGTCCCTCTCTCTAGGGTGCTGCGCAGCTTGTCAGTGTCCCTTGGTTCTGGGCCTGGCGTGCAGGGGCGGAACTACCGTGGTGCAGCTGGTGCAGCTGCACCAGGGCCCCGACCAGCTAGGGGGCCCCTGGAGCTCCAGCGGCAGGTCCGTTCCCCTGTCACAGATCGGGAGATCCCCCGGGGGCCCTGTCACTTTGGGGCCAAGGCTACTAAGCCCCGCCCCCATACCCCCCCCTGGGCCCTGACGCAAAGGGGGGGCCCACTGGTCCCCTGAGCGTCCCCACATGTCGTACTAGGGGGCCCCTGACCGCTGCCCCCACGCTATCCTCGGGGCCCTCTTACTGCTGCCTCCCCCCTCTCTCCATTACCGGCAGTCGCGCTGATCTGCCTGTCATGTGGGCTGTAGCCGGCGCCGCTCTATTTCCTGTATCGCGCCGGCTGCAGCATCACACCACATGACAGGCTGCGCTCAGCGCGACTGCCTGTCGGTAATGGAGAGTGGGGAGACGCAGCACTAAAGGAGGCAGCGGTAAGGGGGCCCCGAGGATGGCGTGTGGGGGGCAGCCGTCAGGGACCCCCTTGAAAGACATGTGGGGGTGCACAGGGGCCAGTTAGTGTGGGGGCAGCTCTCATGGGCCCCCCCCACAGGATAAGTGTGGGGGCAGCTCTCATGGGCCTCCCCCAGGATGTGTTGGGGAAGCTCTCAGCTCTCATGGGCCCCTGAGGCTGAGGTGTGGGGGCAGCACTCAGGGGCCCCTGAAGCTGAAGTGTGGGGGCAGCACTCAGGGGCCCCTGAGGCTGAGGTGTGGGGGCAGCTCTCAGGGGCCCCTGAGGTGTGGGGGCAGCACTCAGGGACCCACAAGAGCCCCCTGGTGGTGCTGGGTCCCCCTAGTGGTGCTGGGCCCCCGTGCTGGGCCCCCCTGGTGGTGCTGGGCCCCTCTACTGGTCCTGGGCCCATCTACTGGTCCTGAGCCCCCCTGGTGGTGCCTGGTGCTGCCGGGCCCCCCTGGTGGTGCCTGGTGCTGCCAGGGTCCCCTGGTGCTGCCGGGCCCCCCTGGTGGTGCCTGGTGCTGCCGGGCCCCCCTGGTGGTGCCTGGTGCTGCCGGGCCCCCCTGGTGGTGCCTGGTGCTGCAGGGCCCCCCTGGTGCTGCCGGGCCCCCCTGATGGTGCCTGGTGCTGCCGGGCCCCCCTGGTGGCGCCTGGTGCTGCCGGGCCCCCCTGGTGGTGCCTGGTGCTGCCGGGCCCCCCTGGTGCTGCCGGGCCCCCCTGATGGTGCCTGGTGCTGCCGGGCCCCCCTGATGGTGCCTGGTGCTGCCGGGCCCCCCTGGTGGTGCCTGGTGCTGCCGGGCCCCCCTGGTGGTGCCTGGTGCTGCCGGGCCCCCTGGTGGTGCCTGGTGCTGCCGGGCCCCCCTGGTGGTGCCTGGTGCTGCCGGGCCCCCCTGGTGGTGCCTGGTGCTGCCAGGGTCCCCTGGTGCTGCCGGGCCCCCCTGGTGGTGCCTGGTTCCCCTGGTGGTGCCTGGTGCTGCCGGGCCCCCCTGGTGGTGCCTGGTGCTGCCGGGCCCCCCTGGTGGTGCCTGGTGCTGCCGGGCCCCCCTGGTGCTGCCGGGCCCCCCTGATGGTGCCTGGTGCTGCCGGGCCCCCCTGGTGGTGCCTGGTGCTGCCGGGCCCCCCTGGTGGTGCCTGGTGCTGCCGGGCCCCCCTGGTGGTGCCTGGTGCTGCCGGGCCCCCCTGGTGGTGCCTGGTGCTGCCGGGCCCCCCTGGTGGTGCCGGGCCCAGCTGTTTCCACCTCTTTTTGAAACTCCCATCTCCTGTGGTACTCTGACGTGACAACCAGAATGTCATATCCGGTCCTGTGCATTGTGGGGGTTTATGACATGTACGGGCAGCTTCAATATGTGCACTGGGCATGCGCCGGACCCCGGCCGAACATGTGATCAGCCCCACAATGCACCGGGCCGGATATGACGTTCGGGCTGGTGTGATAGAGTACCATAGGAGGCGGTAACAACCATGGCTTGCCCCCCCCTAGTTTTGATCCTGGGTACGCCCATGGCTGCACACCCACGGCACTATTCTGTCATTGAGTCCCGTGGTGCTGTCGTGTGTCAGCTGTGCTCAGTGGCGTAGCGGGGGGGGCCCACAGGCGGCACTTGTGTGGGGGCGGCACGCGGCAGCAGCAATTCCTCTCCCTCCTTGGGAGAAGCGCCACTGCAGGACCTGTCAGAGCGACCGCGGTGATCACTTCATGATAGGACCTGTGCGGTTAAATTCATTGAATTTAACCAGTGACTCCTGACTCCCTGTCCTTAACAAGTACATTAAGTGGCTCCATGGAGATGAATGCTGTATATAGCATATGGGATATGGGCCATATGCTATATACAGCATACAGAGGAGAAGAGGACAGGGGGGCAGAAGGACAGGAACAGGGGGGCAGAAGGACAGGAACGGGGGCAGGAGAAGAGGACAGGGGGGCAGAAGGACAGAAGCAGGGGGGCAGGAGAAGAGGACAGGGGAGCAGAAGGACAGAAGCAGGGGGGCAGAAGAAGAGGACAGGGGGGCAGAAGGACAGGAACAGGAGGACAGCGGGGCAGGAGGAGTGGGGCAGTATATGGTGATAGAGGCGGCTGTACCAGGTATCTCTGCCTCCATGCAGCAGCCTCCACCTTCCTGTGTTGGCAGGGTGTGGCATGCTGGGAATTGTAGTTCTCCTGCCTGTTCGGACGTTATTGTATGGTTTCTGGGCAGTGTGTTGGTGCTGGGAGTTGTAGTTCTCCTGGGCGGGCTCAATGTTCTCCCTCCGCCTGTCTGTGGTTATTGTGCCTCTTCTGGGATGTCCTCAGCTCCGTGCTGTGCACAGTGTACCACCATGTCCCCAGCTCCGTGCTGTGCACAGTGTACCGCCATGTCTTCATCTTCGTGCTGTGCACAGACAGTGTACCGTACACTGTCTGTGCACAGCACGGAGGTGGGGACTTGGTAGTACACTGTCTTCCGCCGCCTTAAAATCGGTCTGTTTCTCATCCAGGAGAGTCGGATGAGTGACATCCGTTTTTTGGTCTGTTTGGAAACTGCTGTGCGAGTGGCCAACATTTTTCTCAGATTCTCAGATCACATCCGTGTGCAATCCATCTGTTTTTTCTCAGCAGCTATTAGTGTAGAATTATTTACAGGAACATTTTACAGTGTTCTGAGCTATAGTATGATAATGTATCCTTGAAAAAAACGATGCCTCTCGGATGGTCAGTGTGCTGTCTGTGATTTTGTCGGACCCATAGACTTGCATTAGTGAGTCACATACTGTCGCAGCATGTTGCAACTTTTTTCTCATCCTGAATCTGGATGAGAAAAAAGCGTCCGACACTCACCAATCTGCTCTCAGAGATTGATTGCAATGTGAGAAAATCACACATTGCACTCATCAGAGTTTCACACCAGTGTTTCCGTACCCTAATACTAAAATCCATATAGTAATCCTACTGGTATGGGGAGGGCTTATGGCTCAGTTAGTACACTCCATACTTCTTGTTATTAACCAGTTAATGCTCTCTTGCCCACCGCACTGCAGTGTCAAAAAAGGACGACAGCGAGACAGACAGCAACATGGCATCAGAGAGCCCCTGACCTCGAAATAGAAGATCCTCAGATCCCGGTATTGTGACATAATATTAAGAATAAAGGTTTTTTGCATTTATATTGCATTATGAACTCCACAGCACGGCGGCGAAATTTGCTCCGGCCCCGGGCCCTCCTTCACTCCTGCTTGTTGCCATACACTGGGGTTGTGCAGAGGTGGCAATTGCACCCCTTCTCTTTGTGACAGACAGTGTATGCTATGTACACTTCCAGATTATCATCAACCAAAGTGGCGGCAAATTTTTCGACCGCCCCGGGCGCAACAAACAGTTGCTACGCCGCTGGCTGTGCTGCACACCCGCGGCACTATTCTGGCACTGAGTTCCAGGAGGGGGGCCCCAAAAAATTTCTTGCACCAGGGCCCACTACAGTCTGGGTCCGCCCCTGCTGGCGTGGCTCCAGCAACCGGCTCTCTCCAGTACCTCGCTTGGACTGTTTCACTGGACTTAACTGCTCTCTTCACTGCTCAGAGCAGACTAACTGACTCCTCCCCTCTGGCCTGGATCCTTATAAGGGAACTTGCTTAAGGCAGCAAGTAGAGCTCCCCCTCCAGGTCTGGGGTGGAAGGTGTTGTGTGCTGTGTGCACCAAACTGTAAATCCTTCCTTGTACCGGATGGGTTCTGTGGCAATCCCCAGCAGGGGTGCCACACTGACGCCCTGACCTGTTTAGAACCTGGCCTGGCCTCCTCTGTGTCTCTCACTCGTGTTAACTGCACTGAGAACCCTCCGTTGGTTGCAGCTAGTGTCCTGCTGTTCCTGGCTCTCGTGTTGAAGGTGCTGCGGGTGCCTGCGAGACTGGAGTCTCCTCAGTATACTGGTGCTTTCTGCTGGGCTAAATTCTCCCTGGCAGACTCGGACTCCGGTGTCCGGGTTACGTCTCTTGATGTGAGCTGGTATGGCCCCTCTGTCCCCGTTGTTCTGTTCCTCGCCTTGCCTTCGTCCCTCACTCACGAGTACCTCACACTGGCAAAGGTTTCTTTCTGGTTCAGGCCTAGCGTGGCTCCGCTACCGGGTTGACTTTACAGTACTACTCCGTACTGCACGGACTCACTGACTCTCTGACTTCTTCGCAGTCCTCTCAGGAACTGCACTGCCTAACTCCGCCCACAGCACCTGTATTTATTGGGGATCTTGCCTAAGGACAGCAAGTAGAGCTCCCCTACAGGCCTGGGGTGGATGGTGTTGTATGTGTGAGGTGTACCAGATGTGGAAATCCCTCCATGCTCTAGGTGTTCCTGTGGCTACCTGTAGCGCAGGGTGCCACATAGTCTTGGCTCCCTGTTGGATTCTCCCCACCCTACTCTGATTGACAGGTCTCTTCCATGTGTGTACAACGGGAGAGCTCTGGAAAGGGACAGGAAGAAATTGCCTGATGGCTGTCAAACTAGTCGGGTTTTTTCCTACTGTCACTTTCTGCTTTTAGTTTTGTTTTTGTTCTTCATGAGGAAAAGCATTACTATTGGTAATCATAAACCATTGTCTGATTCATGCGGCCTGTGATCAGGCTGCATGAATCTAACAGGTTCCCTTTAACTTTGAGTCTTTTTTAAGTTCAATGAATGCAGCGTACAGTATTAAGCAGATGTTCTCCTTCTGATTAAACATGACGTCAAATACATTTTGTTTGCGCAAAGGTAAAAACTTAAGGAAACTGGAAAGTAGGCCAGTTGTTAGGTAAATGTGAAAAACAGCCATTCACGCACTGGATCAGTGCAAATTACTGAACTAATTTGTGGCTTATGCAAAGGCACGATCCAGCAAATATTTACCTATGAATAGGCAAATAGACGGACTGACATTGCTGTGGATCCTTGTCATTACGGGCCCCTAAGCTCCCAGGGAGTTCACGAGTCAAACTCTTTTATGTAATGCGAGAAGTCAAGAGTCTGAGCTGGATTTGAGGATTCATCAGTTTATAAGGAATTAATACATGAAATGTGAAGAGGATTCTGAAGAAATTAGCAAACCGGCGCACAAGTGTTGCAAAAGTCTTCCTGTAATACTATTAAGTCAGTGATGCTTTTTGCTCTGACTGTACGGGAAATTATTCTAGTTCTGCTTGTTGTATATTTGATTGTCACCAATAAAACTAGTTTATGGGGCCTGAATGCTAGGAAAAAAGCTAATGGAGCTGGTATAGTGCCCAGATATGAAGGGAGGAGAGGCTCATACACATTTCACTTCCTGGTTTTAAAGACCTACTGTATAAAAAGAGAGAAAGTTGATGGAAAACTAATTAGATACCAAAGGTAATGTATTCGCCGACAATGACCTACAGTTTAAATATGAAATACTTATTTTGACAATTGAATTTAGCATTCACAGAAGGTCGCAGCGTCTGGACAAACAGCCAAAATCATGAATTGTGGTTCTGTCCCTTTAAGAGGTATTTCTCCGCTTGGTGATAGCTGGAGGTTACTAGGACCCAGCTGATCATCTACCTGCCTACCTTCAGCTGTCTATTTATACCCCTTGGCTCCTATGATGGATTGCTAGTGATAGCTTGTTTGGAGTTGTTGGTGCTTCCTGGTTCAGCAGTGCATTGTGGACTTTCTGTGTTGGTTTCTGTCTGGCTATCCTTTCAGCTAAGTGGTTCTCCCTTTTCCCTTTGTCTGTTTCCCTGGTGTTTTTCCTCTAGCTGTTAGCTGGGTTGACCAGTGTCCAACCTGTCTGATCCGTAAGTAGTCTTAGTTTGAAGGAAAAATAAAATCAAATTTGCGCCATACTGTGTTTACAATAATTTACCCTCCGTATATTTTTGTATTGCTCACCTTAACCAGTTGTGCCGTCCGCACAACTGGATTAACCTGCACACTTGCGAGGTCTTTGAAATAATGAATTACACTCTTCTGGTATGATGTGAATAATGGCGTCTCGGCGTTTTCCTCGGTTGCCCAGGATCACGTGACAGCTCAGGAGGATTATGTAAATGACGTAAGCCAGGTCCTAGAGCCCAGAGCAGCTCCACATCCCACTCCCCGCAGGGAGGATATATAAGGTAATGAAGAAAGTATAGAGTTGTAACCACTCGGGGGTCTGCCGCAGGGCTCCAGCGCCCTCTGCTTGAATAGTGCCGCTCATCTCCTCACTCCCGGGGCTACTGCTTGAGCACATGAAACTCCATCTCCAAATCAGTGAATGCTGGAGAAGCTGCAGGGATCATGCTCCTCCCCTCAGCCAATCACCAAGCCTCTGAGTCCTGCCAATCAGGAGTGCCCTGCTGTAATATAAACTTCCTGTTTCCTGTCAGTCTTGGCCAGGGCAACTTCTACCTAGTGGAGTTGCTATTCCTAGTCTGGTCAGGTTGTTCCTTATTTTGCTTGTTATCTGATTTCTGTGTGTTACTTCCTGCAGATCTCCGCCCTGCCGGCTCCTTGCTGACTCCCGTGTTCTGAGCCTTCCACCTGGATCTCTTCCAAGCTGAAATTGCTGATTCAGGTCCTGCTCCGGATTCTCTGTGTTTCCGGTTCTCCGTGTCCTATCTTATACCCGGTTGCTGTGTTGTTTCCACGTTGCCTTGGGTCGGTTTAACACCCGTGTCCGCTTCATTGGTCCTTCCGAGGTTGGTACCGGCGGTATCCCTGTATAGGGATCAAGCGCTCCGGGGCCTCCTTCAGTGGTGTTCCGGTGCTGTGGCCGTGTGGCCCTCCCCTGGGGCGTGCGTTCTTGTGTTGTTCAATAAACCTGTTGACTCTACTGTACTGGTCCGTCTCTCTATCATCCCGGTATCAGCATCCGCACTACGCGGTCCAGTGGGTCCACGTGTGGGGTCCGTCAGTAGGACGTGACAAGAGTATGTGGTAAGCGCTAGGGAATAATTACAGCTCCACGGCCAGTAGTAAATTACCTTTAGGCTTTAATAAAAATGTGTACAACACGCGGGTCCGTTAACCACGATGCATTTCAACGCAGTATGCGTCTTAAGTGAATCTCAGGACCCAATTAAAACACATATACTTTCAATGTCGTTCATGATTGGGGGAAGACAAATCATAACAAAGCTTAGACTAAAACCTGTCCTAGACTGGTAGGACGGATTACAAGGATACAAATTTATAAAAAAAACTTCCATTACTTACTAAAATCGTGAAAATAAAACCGCTATAAATAATAAAACTATATTTACACACACAAGTATATAAATTTATATAAGTATGTATAACTTTATACTAGTTTGAGGAAAAGACAGGGACAAGGTATCCTGATCAGTGACTGTTGTAGAGACTGTATAGGGTGTTTAGGGGAGCAAGGTGTCAGCTCTAGTGTTTCCATCTCCCCTTTGCCCATAGTGTCAGGGACTACTGAATATATGGTCCCCTGTACTAAGGTGGCCTACTGTATGGGTGTTGGGGTGCAGACTCTGTAGGGTCCTCCATATCCATGGCTACAGAGGCACTACACCTTCTCTTTGGGGTGCAGTACCTCCCTGTGGTGCCTTGCCATAGGGGCGCCACACACCCCCTTGGTTAAATACACTCATCCGCGAGTGTTATAACCAAACCGGGTTTGAGCTAAACTTTTTATTAACATGTTAACCGGGTAAATTTTAAACACACCAAAAACAATACGATTATTTTGTCTTCCCTTGCGGGAGGTGCTAGGCATTTTACTTTAGTTCACGTCAGCCCAAAGGGCCGGGTATTAAGTCTCTGACTTCAAGTTCAATCAGGCTTTTAAAACAACAGTTCACATTTATGTTCATGTGATTTTTGACCAAATACTGCAAGAAAATGCACAATATATAACTCGTATATTGAAAGGTAGGGGCACCAGGCACCTTCAGGGCTATTGTCCTTCTTATAGCTCCATAAAGACAGACCGCTGTCTTATCCCCAGCCACCTGGTGGTGCTACGTCTACATCAGCCAATCAAGCATTTACAGTCCAAGTATAGAAAACAAATAGGCGGCACTCACCGTATGTTCGTAGGTGCTTTCTTTATTGAAGAGGTGCGGGGAGGGGGTGCATGAAGGTACAGACAACAGGTCCTGTTTCGCAGTTTATCCTCTTCTACAAGACCTGTAGAAGCGGATAAACCGTGAAACAGGACCTGTTGTCTGTACCTTCATGCACCCCTCTCCCCGCACCTCTTCAATAAAGAAAGCACCTACGAACATACGGTGAGTGCCACCTATTTGCTTTCTATACTTGCACAATATATAACTATTTACAATGGTACACTATACCAGGTTAACCTTGTCAGTTGTCGCGTCTGCTGACCCAGATCACGTAACTCCTTTGGGGTCCTGCATGGCGTTCATAGGTTATGGTATCGGGTATAGATCCCGGTCCGGTTGGCCTTGCGGGAGGTGGGACTCTACATCTCTCCTTCCCACGAAAACCTCTGAGTAGATGTCTTCCTCCCGGGCAAAGCCGTACCCCGGTTCCCAGGTTGAAGGCAGTAATTACTCCAGGGGGCTGCTGGGTACCCCCAGGGGGCTGCTGGGTACCCCCAGGGGGCTGCTGTGTACCCCCAGGGGGCTGCTGTGTATCCCCTGGGGGCTGCTGGGTACCCCCAGGGGGCTGCTGGGTACCCCCTGGGGGCCTGCTGTATACCACTGGGGCTGCTGTATACTACCACTGGGGCTGCTATATACTACCACTGGGGCTGCTGGGGCTGCTATATACTACCACTGGGGCTGCTATATACTACCACTGGGGCTGCTGTATACTACCACTGGGGCTGCTATATACTACCACTGGAGCTGCTATATACTACCACTGGGGCTGCTGGGCCTGCTATATACTACCACTGGGGCTGCTATATATTACCACTGGGGCTGCTGGGGCTGCTATATACTACCACTGGGGCTGCTATATACTACCACTGGGGCTGCTGTATACTACCACTGGGGCTGCTATATACTACCACTGGGGCTGCTATATACTACCACTGGGGCTCCTATATACTACCACTGGGGCTGCTGTATACTACCACTGGGGCTGCTATATACTACCACTGGGGCTGCTATATACTACCACTGGGGCTGCTATATACTACCACTGGGGCTGCTGTATACTACCACTGGCGCTGCTATATACTACCACTGGGGCTGCTATATGCTACCACTGGGGCTGCTGTATACTACCACTGGGGCTGCTGTATACTACCACTGGGAGGCCTGTATACCACTGGGGGGCCTGTATACCACACTGCTGGGGGATGTATACCTGTGCTGGGGTCCACCCTCGGCTTATACACGAGTCAATAGGTTTTTCCAGATTTTTGGGGCAAAAGTAGGGGGGTCGGCTTATACACGGGTCGGCTTATACACGAGTATATACGGTATATGTGATGGATGTACAATTGTATGTTCTGACATTAAACACATACTGCAAAGTTCATTGCACTGACTAGGACACCCTCCTCACCAAGTACATACGAGTAACACCTGGAAAGGTTGAAACGTCATGCCACATGTGTCCTCATACCTTTATATCATTTGCACTCAATAAGTTGAGACTTTTCTGCATTACATACACTGAGCTATGCTGTTGTTTTCTACCCACTGACATAAAAGGCACCATTGAAAATTATGCAGAATTGTTGTTCAAGGCCTTAACATAGCATATGGCCAAGAGAAATGCTAGAGGTGCCATTATCCTGCATTTCACCTTGCAGGATGAGCTGACCACGACTGATAATGCACTGTACAAGCAAACAGTGTTCTTGTGTTATGTACAGGACATTTTTAATTTATGGTAAGTGGAGATATAAATAGGTTAAGAACTGGGAGAATCTCATGTTTGTAGGGGTCAGAACATCTGGGACAGAGAATACGTCATAGGAATTCTCACCATATACTAAAATAGATACTTCTATGGATGGTAAGTAATAGATTCCGCACTGGAAAAAGATAAAGCTGCCTAACATTTTCCCCCCATTGTATAATTTATCTACCCACAATGATTGGTTTGAATTTAGAAGCCCTAGGGCCAACAGATAGAACTGTAACCTTACAGCACTGGGGTCCTGGGTTCAAATCCCATTGAGGACAACATCTGCATGGAGTTTGTATTTTGTCACCATGATTGAGAGGGTTTCCTCAGGGTACTCTAGTTTCCTCCTACACTCCAAAGACATACTGATAGGCATGGCTGTGGAGATGGAGTCAGAGCCCATTTTGGGTGGAGTCGGATTCAGGGAAATTGAGGAGTCGGAGTCGGATGTGTGGCTTACTTACTTCACAGCTATGGTTGAGGAGTCGGAGTTGTGGAGTTGAAGTCAATGCCCATTTTGGTGAAGTTACAGTCGGAGTCAGAGACGGACTCAGACTCGGGAAATTGAAGAGTTGGATATTTGGCTTATCAACTCCACAGCTCTACTGATAGGGTGTGTAGATTGCGAGCCCCAATGACAGTGTAGAGATGGAAAGGGGACTTTAATCCTACACTATCCAAATTGTAGATTAATTCCTTTATTTAGCCAATGTGTTTCATAGAATCCTGCTACTTCTTCAGAGCATAAACTTGGTTACATAGGCAAAACATGTACAGTTTTATATATTTCTGAGAAGTAATGGCGCAAACTGGCAAAACTATAACAATTTTTCATCCCATGTGATAAGACCCTATAGTGAGCTTCTGTTTTTTCCAGTTATTTATGAGCCACAATGAGGACAGTGACGGTGTAATGCAGAGGTCCCCAACCTTTCTGACCTTGAGAGCCACATTTAACTCTGGGACAGGGTCGTGAGCCACTTCCAGCTCCTGCCCCCCTCACAGTAGTGACACCAAGAGGCTCCATTACCAGTATAATGACAGCCAAAGCTTTTCACCAGAGGTCAGACTCCGGGTGTATACGACGTTTCAGGGTTCCTACCTTATCACCATTCAGATCTGCTCTCCTATCTGGGGCTACTCACAAAAGTCACCATCTGGAGACCTGCTCTTCATAGTTATTTGCACAAAGATAGAAGACACCCGCTAGCCACACATCACAGGCCCGTGAGCCACGTGAGGTTCCCAAGCAACAGGTTGGGGATCCCTGGTGTACAGTGTTGTGGAATTAATGGTGCTATATAGGCGAGTAAAAAATAAAAGTAAGTTGTAGGAAAATGGGTGCTACAGTACGAGGGGTGATCCAAAATTAATGATAATCAATACTAAACACAATGAACATAGTCAAAAATTTTTTTTATTTTTCTACATAGTCTCCTAACAAGTCTATACATTTTGTCCATCTCTTTTCTAAACTTAGAATTCCCTTCGAGAAAAATTCTTGATCTTGACCCTCAAAAAAATCCCCAACAGCGGTTATCACGTCGCTATTGTCGTCAAATTTCTTGCCCCGGAGGTGTTCCTTGAGCCGAGGAAAGAGATGAAGATTTTGTTCCAGAATACTTCTTTCTTAATGACTAGGCCTTTTACAATGATATTTTTTCCCACGCTGGTAGTATTCTTAATT
Source organism: Allobates femoralis (assembly GCA_033576535.1). Lineage (NCBI taxonomy): Eukaryota > Metazoa > Chordata > Amphibia > Anura > Aromobatidae > Allobates > Allobates femoralis. The sequence goes on along the minus strand of JARQOC010000008.1, from coordinate 52,859,454 downwards.
CCAATTGATGCTGTAGAGTAGACCTATGTGTTATGAGTAGAAACTCGGTCACCCAGGTAGATGCAAGATAGTATAGTATGAATGCAGACAATCACTGACGGCTTCTCCATTCCTTTACGTCTAGCCCAAGCCATTGGGACCATTTTTCCCAACTCTTCCAATCATTTCTATTTCTGACGATTTGCTAATAGCTTCAGGCAGGAAAATGACTACTTCATGGATTTGGACAGGATGTTGCCCACTTTACAAGTCTTTTTTCATCTTTATGAATAGATTCCAGGATTTCTGAGTAAAAACCGTATATTCGGAGCACAACTTGTTTTTCTTCTAACAAAATATATTTGCACCTGGATAAACATATGAGAAAGTCGCAACTCCACCCGACTCGAGAAAATGATTTCCCATCTAAAAACAAACCTTACAAGTAAATCCAGAAGTGCGGTCCTTGCAAGGTAGTGAGTCCTACAATTACGCCTGTTAGCTTAATACCTGCCTGATGGAAAAACTTGTTTTTATAAGAAAGTGATTCACGTTGTGACTTTCCACATCTGTTCCTCGGAATGAAAAGGAAGCCATTGTGAACAGTGACCAGTAATAAGAAGAACCTAAAATAGATGGTGACAACAGCAAAGACTGAAGTCACCCATCCTGGGTGTAACTTATGTTTATGTTTGTATAACAGGACGTGGGACAGAAAAGTGGTCATATTTTGGGGTGGGGGGGTTAGTAGTTTGCTTTTATTTAATTTTGCACTCAATTTTTCAGCAGAGGTCATTCAGGGCTTTCATTCAAGCTTTGTAGAACAAATTAGGAAAATGCAAGGTTTGTTCTGTTGGAAGGTGAATCACTCTGGCACTGACTTGCCTGCTTGGCTATGGAGAGTTTTAGAGAATTTTGTTTAGCTTAGCAATACTGCATTTAGAAAAGGGAATATGTTGGTACCTTGACAAGCAAAATCATTATAGTAAGCCTAAATAAAGACGGGTTCATAATAATATAAGTAGTTCAAGTATACTGTATATAGTGTGGTGCCCCTGTGGTTTAGCTGCCACAAATTGTGTTTCTCCACAATTGATTGTAATTCCACGTCTGAAGAGAATTGGACTTCCATATGCTAAGAATCCAATGCATGCACACACTGTCTGATCCCTAACCAAGAAGTTGAGAATTAGGCCATTATTTCTTGGTGCAGCTCAGCTTCTGGCTGTTGCAGAAGAGTTAGGTTCAGTGTTAGTGCAAGGAAGAGAGAGGAGAAGGAGTAACGTCTAGGAAGGGAGCTTAAGCAGCTCATCCGTAAAGACCACTCTGCTACCAGGGATCCAGTCCCTAGCCTGCTCAGGGATTCCTTAACCCTGAGGGCAGAAGCTGGAGACGGGTGAAATCCAGATGCTGTGGAACTTCCGAGGTAAAGTGATACGAAATGACAGAGAATTGTTGGATGATACAGCTGCTTACAGGGTTCGCATTGCTAAGCCTGGCTGGAGGTAACCACAGTGAGAGAGAGAAACAGGGAGCGTAGTACGATTTACATGCAACTTGAAAACTATTAAACCCTCAGAAGACAGCAGGAAGGCAAATTCTCTAACCCAGCAGAGCAGACTACAATTCCTATCAGACTGGCTACCTGGTGGTACTTGTGCCCTGGACCTGTTACAACATCTACAGTAAAGGTATAGAACTCAGAAACTGTCTTGTGTGCCTCTTTCCATGCTACACCATCACTTCCATCCTTATCATCCTCCCTGGGATTTAACCCTGGTTGGAGAGGGTTTCTTCACTGCCATACCACCTAACCCCAGGGATTACCTGCAGTGTAGGTCATAAATGTCTGGAAACTCAAACTAGTGTCACAAAGTCTTTATTTCTCTTTTATGTACGGTATTTCCCTCCATTTTTACTTTCCCTTACCAATATGAGCCAGGGCTACAGCACTGGGTGCTGCCACCGTAATCCTGACCGCTGGTCCAGCTGCTGGGTACCCCAGCCCTTTGTGCTCCACAATAGCACCAATCAGTAGTGTAACTAGAGTCTTTTGAGCCCCGGAGCTAAATTCAGACCTGCCCTTCCCCCGTGCGCGCACACGTTGGTCGGATGTATGGGCCCCGTGTAACGTTCTAAGTACTATCTAGACTCACAAATTGACCCCTCACCCCCTTCGTTATGTATTAATGTTCCTCATCCTGCTATATAAGGTCATCCTACTGGAATATGGAGTTTATCCTTTTATATATGTCTCCCATCCTGCTATATATGGTCCTCCTCCTGGAATATGGCCCTTATCATGGTTTATATGGTCTTCCTCCTCCCACCACAATAGTCCTCCAATTATAATAATGCATCCCCATATTCCTCCATATATTACAATACACCCCCATAGTCCTCCATGTATTATAATTCATCCTATAGTCCCCCATTCATAAGGTAGTCCCAATAGTCATCCAATTATTATAATGCACCACCATTATCCTACATATAGTAGCCTTATAGTACTCCATATAGTATAATACAGCCTCACAGCCCTCCATATAGTATAATGCAACCTCACAGCTCTCTATACAGTATAATGCAGGCTCAGTTCTCCATATAGTGCAGCCTCTATAGTGAAGCCTTATATATGCAGCTTCATAGCTCTCCATATAGTAAGGCCTCATATAGTGTAGCCTTATATATGCAGCCTCATAGCTCTCCATATAGTGCAGGCTTATATCTCTCTATATACTGCATTATATATGCATCCTCATAACCTCTCTATATGCTACAGCCTTATATATGCAGCCTCATAGCTCTCCATATAGTGCAGTCTTATATATGCAGCCTCATAGCCTCTCTAAATGGTGCAGCCTCATTTATGCAGTGACCCCTGCGCTCGTGAACGTTACACCCCTGGCACCAACATATTTTCCGGCACTTTGAAATGTATTAACAAACCAGTAATTTAGCGAATAAAAAAATCCTAAACAATGAGGAAAAAAAGGGTAAGAATCCAGCCCAAAAAAGCTTACAACTTAAACAATATTCAAAGTTCCCTTTTTGTTGCAGATACCATTTATAATATGTTGCCATATAAAACAGCTTTAAGGGCACCCCCCAGCACTACAGTGAACAACTGAGCTGTCACTCACCAAACTGATAGCGGAGTACACCCTGATTCCATAACACAGCAAACTAAAATTCATTGTATCCAAGACAACTGAGTGAAGAAATCATAATGCCTGTGGTAATCTTCAGATTTCATGATGTCTTGCACATAATCAAGACACCCAGTGCCAGAGGCAGCAAAACAACCCGAAAACGTCTCTGAGCCTCCACTATATTTGACTGTAGGTACTGTGTTCTTTCCTTTATAAGCCTTATTTTGTTTATGATCAACAGTAGAATGATGTGCTTTACCAAAAAGCTTCATCTTGTTGTATCATCTATCCACAAGACGCTTTCCCAGACCGACTTTGGCTTACTCAAGTATATTTTGGTAATCTAACTTTTTTATGAGTTTGTGTGAACAGTGGGGTCCTCCTGACATCATTGTGTTTTTAAAAGTTCTATCAAATTGGCAAATAAACTAACGCAAACTGTAAATTCCAGAAAGAGGAAAAAATGAACAACAGAACTGTGTTTTTTTTGGTTCCAATAACTCCACAAAAATGCAATAAGTGATAAAAACATCACATCTTCTCCAAAACAGTAGCAATAAAAACAGCAACTCATCATGCAAAAAACAAGCCCTAACACGCTCCATCAAGCAAAAAATGCAAAAGGCCTAGGAAAATAATCTAATTTTTTTTCTACAAATTTTTTTTACCATTTAAAGAAATAAAACACTCCACATATTGGGTATCTTCTGGTGAAGAATTGTGAATGGTGTTTTTAAGCAACTTCACTGCACTTAATTTTTTTTTCTTGTTTTCAAGAACATGAAATCAAAGAATAAATGGTATCACCCAAAATAACGACTATGCAAAAAACAAGCCCTCACAGTATATTTATGGTGCTTGTTCATATAAATGAACCCCGCCCCATTTTCAATTTATGGCACAGAGTTAAAAGCTCCTAGTCCTGCAATCTGCCAGGAACAGGTCTGCTTTTCATCTGGGAAGCCCGCTAAGAAGACAGACATGGTTATTACTGCTTCTGCTATGCAAAAAACAAGCCCTCACAGTATATTTATGGTGCTTGGTCATGGAAGTTAACCCCACCCCATTTTCAATTTATGGCACAGAGTTAAAGCTCCTAGTCCTGCAATCTACCAGGAACAGGTCTGCTTTTCATCTGCGAACCCCGCAAAGAAGACAGACATGGTTATTACTGCTTCTGCTATGCAAAAAACAAGCCCTCACAGTATATTTAAGGTGCTTGGTCATGGAAATTAACCCCGCCCCATTTTCAATTTATGGCACAGAGTTAAAGCTCATCATCCAGCAATCTACCAGGAACAGGTCTGCTTTTCATCTGGGAACCCCGCAAAGAAGACAGACATGGTTATTACTGCTTCTGTCTTCTCCTTTGCTGCCTACATAGCATTTAGTAAGTGCTATGCAGTGTATGGGAGCATCAACACTGTGGAAACTGGCGATCACAAGATTTATGGGTCTCTGCCAGCATAATATAGCTGCTGGGTCCTAAGGCTAGGGTCAGATTACTATTTCCGGCACCCTCGGGACTGCATTAAAAATTTAGACTTTGGCAGCATAAACGAGATGCTACCGCCAGGGTAGCGCCGCGTTAATGTTGCTAATGTTACCCTATGCAGACACTGACCCTAAAGCGACTGTAACGCCACCATCAGAGTGAAATGTCGCATTATTTCCTAACGCGAGCAAAGATGCTATCGGAAGCGTTTTTGATCACGTTGGGAAATAACACGAGATTTCATTCAGATGCCGGCGTTGGAACCACGGTAAGGCCCGCCTCCCCAAAGGTTAACATTAGCAGCGTTATTGCGGTGCTAACGGGGTTAGCACTGCGTTATTGTTGCCAAATCCTATGTTTTTAGCGCGACCCCCCGGGGTGCTGCTAAAAACGTTAATCTGACCCTAGAATAACAGACTCAGGTCGGCTCTGCCAGTGATGACTGCCTCAGCATGAGTCTGTTTCCCCTGTAACTGGAGCTCTAATGAATGCCTTAGTTGCAATGGAAAAAAATGAACAATAAAAGAAAAATCAAGGTTCTCTAGAGCTCTTTTATGATCTCTTGAAAGACAAATTATATACACAATATAAATATGTATAAACATCTGAAAAAAGGAAACAAATATAAAACGTCCTTACAAAAAAGGGAAAACCTAGTTATAATTTTATATACGTGCATAGCAAAAAAAATAAAAAATACACGTTAGGCATCTACTTTAATTAAGAGGAAAATTCATTCAACGGGTTATTTGGTTTGAAGCGTAAAATGTGTCACATATGAGGTAACATATATGTATCCCAAAATGGCGCTAAAAAATCAGTCCTTATGTATAAAACAAAGCCTCACATAGCCTTGTCAATAAAAACAGAAAAATGCTTTGCTGCAAAGAGGTGATGCAAAAATAAAATAAATGGAGAATCATTAAGGCCTATTCAGACCTGGTTACTGAGGGGTTAATCTGCCTTTAACTGTACTGTTCTAACCAGTGATACAGATCAGGATCAACAAGTGTTCTAGTTCTCTCCCACTCCTCTTGTGATTGACCATAAAAGGGAAACAGGAGAGAACCTCAGTGTGTTTGTTGAGGCGCGGTTGTCTCAGTTACTGCTTCTGAGTCACGCAATGGGACAGCCTCAGTCATTAATTACCTGCACAGTATATGGCAGAGCTGAGTGTGCAGTACGGAGGAGCTTCCAAATAGTATAATGACACATGATGTCACTTTTCTCTATATTGCATGGTATCGTCTCGGTTTTAGAAGTTTCTCTTTCATTTCAAAAGCCGCATTACATGCATTGTGAAATAATTCCCAGTACACAATAGCTATGTGGTAAGATAACGTATACTAACAATGTTTTATATTTTACTTTACTTACAGTAACTGTGTGGTGCCCCTGCAACCAGGGTGGCCATATAGGGAACTGCAGCCAGGCAGAAAGATAGACAGTTTGTGCACCAAACACCCTCACAGCACACACGCCCACAAGAGTACAGCACTCAACCCGGAGCCCGGGACTCTGGGCGGGCAAGGGGTGGTGGGATTTAGAGGAAAACGGGTGGGAAGAAAGGTCAGGTGGTAGACTAGTACAAAAAGGAGGAAAAGAGAAGGAAGGAGTTAGTTGGCCGGATTAGGCTGAGCTGAAAAGACCAAGAGTAGGCCAGAGTAAGCCGAGAGGTAAAGACCAGCAGAAAGTGAAACATCCCGGTGGGGTTGGGCTCCCGAGAGACGCAGAATCCAAAGAGACACAGATCCATGGAGAGAAAGCTCATCCATAGCCGGCATCCCAGGGGAGTGTGAGGACAGACTGGACCGGTGTCACCTGGTCCGAGGAACATGGCAACACCGACCCAACTACAGGTGGGGTAGATTCCCCTTGAAGTCACTGGGATCCACACGGGTTAGAAGGAGCCTGGTAACGCCTTGGAAGACAGGGTTACTGCAGGCTAGGCAAAAACCAGAATGTCGGCTCTGAGGGGAACTGAAGTTCCACACCGGCTTCCCAGACAAACCGACAGGGAGCTTTAACTCCAGGTTGGAGTTCCTAACACCAGAGTTGGAGGCACAGCAGCAACCACAAGGACCCGGCTTACCGCCCATACACACAGGGGGAAGCTTCATACAAGGGGCCGAGCTGCCGCCATACAATCCGCAGAGAGAACAGCCTGAAAGGACACATAGAAGGAGTGAGGGGTCTCAGAGCAACAGCCTGGCTGCAAAGGGTTGAGTGTTTTCAGAGTTAACTGAACTGTGAACTGTGTTGAGAACTGTACCGTGACTTGTGTGACTTTGAAGAGCTTGAAAGTAAACCCGGTGAACCCTGCTTCAGTCTCTGTGTCTGATTCCAGGTATACAGAACTGTTATTTGTCCTTCTTACCCTGCCAGGAGCAGCTCGACCCACGGCGGGCTCATCCATCTAGCTGCAGCCCATCCATCCCTCCATCCCCCTGGCAGAGCTGCGCTACAGCGGTGGTTCCATCACTGACCACAACCCGTGGGTGGCGTAACAACAAACATTATCCACTGTATACATCCCCTTTTACTTTGGAGAACCTGGGACACGGTCCGGACCAGAACCTCCGTGACATCCCCAGCAGTACCCCAGTCCGATAACGAGTACCCCGTCCCAGTGAGCTCCACAACTGTGTAAAGGTTACTTTTAATATTATAAAAACTCACCATGTGCAACCATAAAAATCTAACAAATGCACTTGGCAGGATGCAGTGAGACCCCATTAAATAAAGGCAATCACAGGTGCACAGAACCGATGCAATCACCCTCAACCTACCAATACATGGGGGAGGTGACTGACGGCATTTATTATGCACACAGATGTTTGCATACATAGGGTGCTATTCACACTGATACATATGATGCAGTGTGTCTGTATGCAACCCACTGGTCCTGTACCAGCTACTAGACCGAACGGGCAGCTCAGTACGGCCGGCTTCACGCAGCCGTCAGTCTGGTCCGGTGCTATCAGAAATGAACCTGACAGCCCCGGACTGGTTCAGCACACATAACTGGAGGGCTAATTTGCCCTCCGGTCCGGTGTGCAGCCGCACACAGCTGCCGCCGCTGATAGGTCAGGACCGCGGCTAGCTCGCGAGCCGCGGTCCTGACCTATCAGCGGCAGCAACTGATAGACTATATAAAGTCCAGATGACCAGCAGTATCTGAATGTCCATGGTTCCAATCATCTCTATTAGCAATCAGATCTTACATAAGTAGTTGGTATACATTCATCTGTATATTCACACCAGAGACCCCCATTTTCAAGAATATATAAGACACCAAAGACCAAGAAATGGTAAATAATCTGTGATGACATTTTTTCCTTTTTTTCCTTGAATTGGTCATGGATTCAGAGTGGTTTGAGATGTTTATTGTATATGTATTGCATTTTGGTACTATTGATGTACTTATTTCATTTTGTGTTGATGAAGACAACACTGTATGCATTTTATTATATTTTTATGCTAAATTGCTATTCAACAAAATTAATAAAAACATAAAGTAAAAAAAGGAATTCATCTAGGTGTGTACTGAACATTTTGTACCCACATATGAGTCACATAGAAAAAAAATTCTTCAAAAATGTAACTTTCGCCCCAAAAGTTTCATTTTTACAGGGGGTAATAGGAGATAAAGTACCAAGGAATTATAACACAATTTCTCCTGGTAATGTTATTCCTCATTATGTGGTCAAACTACTGTTTGGGCACACTGCACACCTCAGAAGGGAAGGAGAGCTATATTGGAGTGCAGATTTTGCTGGAATGGTTCCTGGGTGTCATGTCACATTGACCGAGCCCCCGAGGTGCCATAAGAACAGAATTCCACAAACCTAACTCTGTTATACAAAACACACCCCTGAATGAATAAATCTAAGGGTGCAGGTAACATATTGACACCTCAAGTATTTCACAGAGTTTTATACCATTGGGCCGTGACAAAAAAAATTTACATTTTTTAACGCTAAAATATTGTTTTTGTCCTTGATTCTTAATTCTCAAGGAGGAATCAGGTAAAACTGCAGTCTAGAAATTCTTACTAAATTTCTTAGAAACATAAAAATACCCATGTATGAGGTCACACAATATTGTTTGGGAACTTATCGGTGCTCTGAAGACAGGAGCATTATTTGACAATGCGAAATGTGCACTTTTTATGTTTATTTTGTGTTTATATATATATGTCTACAATTTTTATTACTTTTTTTTTACTTTTTAATGGAACTGGAACATCTTATATTGTGATGGCTGGTGTAAAATCCTCCAATTATTCATGTGATAGGGAACATAAACACTACTCGCATGAATCTCGCATGACACACCCAGACCGTCTCCCTGGACGGGCGCATAGAAACATATGCAACTGACATACTCTCGCATGCATCTCACATAATGTGTGTCTGCACTTAGACTGATAGAAGTGTGGATCTAAGGGATAATGTTTCTCCTTATGGAGAGTGACATGCCAAGTCTGGTGTGCCAGCATGAGGAGAATTAGGGCCCCGTTACACGGGGCAACGGGTCTAGAGATGTCGGCGGCGAATGGCGGGGGCCGCAAGCTCTTGCCGCCCCCGCCAGAGTCGCCGTCCCCCGTTTAAATGGGGCGACACCTCCAGCCTCGCGCCGGCGATCTGTCAGGTGGCATCGCCGCCGGGGTGTCTGGAAACCTCAGCGATGATGCAGGACAATGGGAGCCTATGGTGCTAGAATTCATGTTGTGTTTGGGGAGGCATTTTGCATATTTAATTTACCAGAGTCACATGCGATGAGTTTAAGTCTCCTCAACCTGGCATGTCACTCTCCATAAGGAGAAACCTTACCACTCAGATCCCCAGTCTTAGCCTCTCACCTAGCCAAATCATCTACTGAATAATCGTTAGGGATGAGCGAGTACTGAAATACTCGAACTCGCTAGACTCGTAACGAGTAGGTTCCGATACTCGTTACGAGTCTAGCGAGTCCAATGTAAGTCAATGGGGAAGTGAGTATTCCGAGTAATTCCTCTGCTGCTGGACCGTATAAAGAGGTTTTTAATCCGTTTTTTTATTTTTGACCTTCCCGCCTGGATTTTCAAATGAACAGCTGACTCAGGTCAGCTGTTCATTTGAAGTAGCAGTGCTGGCAGGGTTCATGTGAGTTCATGCTTGCCTGCATGAATTCACATAAACTTTCCCACGCCAGGATGCACAGCTCTGCTACATCTCTGGTGGAGGTTCTTTTCCAGAGATGTAGCAGAGCTAAAGCAGAACCCTGGATTGGACTACATCGAACGGAAGAGGATTTTTTTAAAATAAAGATGGAGTCCTTAATTGTGTTTTTGTTTTTTTTTCAAATAAAAATATTTTTTCTCTATTGTGTTTTTATTTAAACAATTTAATAGAAATTAATAGCAGTCATGTCTAATATTGGCGTGACCCCATGAATTTCGGGCTTAGGGCCAGCTGCTAACAAAAGCTGGCCCTAACCCCTTTATTACCCTGTGAGCCACCGCACCAGGGCCCTGGAAGAGTTGGGTTCAGTGCCAGAACATGGCGCTTCAATGAACGCGCCATTTTCTGGGGTGGCTGCGGGCTGCCATTCGCAGTGGGGGGGGTGCTCAGAAGGCTCGGGCCTCCTTGCACTGCGGATTCCTGCTCCCAGCTGCCTAGCTGGACGCCAGCCGCTGCTGAACTTCAGCATCCAGCGTCCTGGAGCCGGATCCGATTTTCTGTCGGATCCAGCGCAATCCGGCTTCCATAGCCTCCCATGTAAGGGGGCGCCGGATCGCACCAGATCCAGGAGGATCTGGGTGGATGTAATTTTGTCAGATTTTTGCCCTGGACACAAAAATGCTGCAAGCTGTGATTTTGTGACTGGGGAAAAAAATAAATTCTGCCGGATCCTCCTGGACAGGACAAGACCAGATGGCAAATGACTGCCATCCGACCCCATCCAGCTTCATAGGAATACTATGGGGCCAAAATCGGATCTGGGGCCTTCCGGTTCACACCGGACAGTCCCGAAACCCTAAAACCGTGGTGTGAAGCCGGCCTAAGGTTATGGTGCTGCATAACATAATGCTGCATGTTTTTCTACTCAGAAAAAAAACTAATGCACTTTATTAAACTGTGAAATGTTTAGTGTGATTTTTTTTCCAATAAACCTCTACTGAGAACCTGATAAAATACATGTAATAAACACACTTGACTTTTTAGATGCAGAATTCCTGATTTTGTCTACTAAAGGTAATAAAAGTTGCTGAATCAAAATTGCACCTAAAATGCATTAAAAAGGGATAAATGTAAAAATACGCAGTAAACACATATAAATCAGAGCAAATTAGTTATCAAAGCAAAATAGATTAGTGCGTACCCCTGCAGAAAAACACATCAGAAAAAAGCAGGTTTTACAGAAGTGGAAACACAGACTTTTCTAAGGTTTTATAAGAGTTTCTGGTGGATTCACTTGTTCACATATTTTATTACAACTGAGTAACTCTTTTTATTTTACTAGAACATCTAAGCAGATGTCACATGGGAAAATTACAGAATGTTCGGTGGAAAAATTACTGGATGTTCCTCCAAAATGAAACGCAGGCTACTGATTTCATTCTTGTTACATAGATTCTGCTAAACTGGAGAACGCAAGGGGACAAGTGATTGTCTTGTAGTGTGGTCTGTGACTGCAGCTATTTTTCAGTCAAAATAAAAATGAACATCTGATCAAAGAAATGAGTGATTGGGGCTTTCTCAACAAGTATGTTGTTTTTTAATTAAAGAGAATCTGTCCATAGGATCAACCCTCCTCCTATGTGAATGGCCCACATGGTGGCGGTGGACCCACTAAGCCTGTTTGTGCATGTACGGTCACAAACGCAGCAGCCAGATGGAGCATACAGAGCACATAAGGTAAGGTGCAAAAATAAGAGTTACTGTACAAAAACAGACAAATGACCTAACGAGCTTGGACAAGGATATAAACAACTGTAAACTGGGTTGTTGGCAGACAGGTAGCACAAGTACAGATGGGTACAAATGGACAACAGGGTTCCTGGAGACCATTGGCAGACAGGCGGAAAGATGGCAAGAGACCACTGGCTGCCAGGTACCGAAGTTGCAGATGAACAGAAACTGGTCACATAATGGCAGAAACTGCTTGCAAGCTGGTAGCAAGAAAACTTGAGACCTCTGGAAGGGTAATAAGCCGAAGACACTGGAGTGACACACAAGACAGATAGTCATGGAAAGGGAATGTCTAAGGGCCCCTTTATACAGTGAGACTTTCCAGCGATCCGTCCTGGCCGGGATCGCTGATGCACCACTACGTGGTCGCTGGTGAGATGTCAAACAGTCAGATCTCACCAGCGACGCAGTAACGATACGGCGGTCATTGGGAACCTGTCACTCTCGGGCATAGCATTGAGATCGTTGGTTGTTGACCCTGTCAAACACAGTGATGCACGCTGCCCAGCGGGAGACCGAAGACCAAAAAATAGTCCTGAATGATTTGTAATGATCAATAATCTCACCGCAGGGGCCTGATCGCTGATGCGTGTAACACACAGCGAGTTCGCTGGCGGGGTCGCTGTTACGTCACAAAACCTGTGATGTTTCAGCGACATCATTAGCGATGTTGCTGTGTGTGAAGTACCCTTAAGACCTGGGGCAGGTGACAGACAAGACACCAGTGGTCAGAGCAGTCATGATGCAGAGAAGTAAAGTTCAGCTCAATCCCTCATACTTCAAGGTGAGTCTCCATAGTTAATCAGTGCAAATACAAAGGCCCAGGTGAGAGTCATGGAAGAGCAAAAGTAAATGCTTCAGCTCACCCTGTAACAAGATAATTCAGCATGCATGGACCGACATTCTAATCATGTCGATGAAGCCAAGTAGAACAAGTAGCAGGCTCAGCTTCTGATATAGATAAAATCTGTAATCTTTGTTTCATCTTTTAAAATTCCAATTCAATTTACATACATCAAGGGAGGAATTCATGGGCGACAGTAGATAGTCATACAGGGCAATGGGATTTAAACGTGATCTGTGTTCTTTGTCAAGACCGATGGGAAATAATTCCCATCAGCGCTTTATACAAACATCAATAAATTACATGACATTAAAACAAGTGTTTTTGATTTTACAAAAGAAACACATGCATATTAATTCACAGAATTAAATAAATGCATGAAATAAAAATACTAATAATGATACATGACATCACGTCACAGGTTTAAAAAAGATGGAACTCTCATACTTAAACAGAAAATCCCAAATGTTTCTCGAGTTAGTAATGGGCGTTTAATATCACCGCCTTGTGGGGACTGAGTAACATTTCTATTCCAAAAATACATAAAGAACTGAATTACTTATTATGTTGTGTCTGTACTGAGAACCCATTTGCTAAATTTCTCCACTGGTATGGTAGATATATTGATGATCAGTTATTCATCAATGTGGTCCAGTGTCTACAATCATTGAAGTAATTGATTATTTAAATGCAAAAAGTTTAAATTTAAAATCTACCTGTTATATATACACATATATTACAACTAGAGAGTCAGCTACTTCTCTTCTTTGACATGGCTGACACTCTAATTGGCATAAAAATGTTAAAAGGAAATATAAGGCCTGCACACCTTTAATATTGAATTAATGCCCAGATTTAGAAATTTGCTATGTGGATAATATGTACAAGAAAGGGGAATTCGGTTTGATTTCAGCAGCACTTCCAAATAGAGCCAGGGAAATTTCTTCAATGGTTGTTTTATTAAAAGTACAGTAGTGAAGATAGTACTTTCTCCACTACTGTACTTTTAATGAAACAACGATTGAAGAAATTTCCCTGACTCCATTTGGAAGCGTCGCTGAAATCAAATCAGAATCCTCTTTCTGGCACATTCTGCAAACAGGATCCTCTTCCTAGAGTAATTGCTAAATGATTCAGATATCCAGTGGCATTGAGGTTTCCATTGATGAAGAATGGCCCCACTATCTTTGTACCCCATATACCACACCATACCATCAATTTTTGTGTTCCAACACTCTTGGAGATACTGATGTGCAGGATCTGAAACAACGGATACTGGAAGCCTGTGCTAGCATTTCTTCTGCGGTGTTGCTATCAGTGTGTCAAGAGTGGAAGAAGAGAGTTGCATTGACAATCCAACACAATGGGCAGCACTTTGAACACATTTTATAAGTGGTCATAAACATAAAGTTACGTTAAAACCAAGCACACCATTGTTTTTCTTATGAAATTCTCAATATGTTTAACGTGTCACATGATCCTCTTCCCATTGAAAAAAATAAAGTTAGATCCAAAATGGCCAACTTCAAAATGGCCGCCATGGTCACCACCCATGTGGAACAGTTTTACCCTCCCATATACTAATAGGCCACAAACAAAAAGTTGATATCACCAACCATTCCCATTTTATTTGGGTGCATCCATATAAGTGGCCCACCCTGTAGAAGGAGTGCATAAGTAATTAAACATAAGGGCATAATTGCAATTTCTGATTATCACCACCCCGATATCAATTGTATCCAATGTTATATACTTATATCATCCAGTTTATTATCACCCATCACTTGTACTATGTGGTATATTTCTATCCTTCCCACCCTAACACTTTGGCATATTATCCACCTCCTTGTCTTCTGGATTATCAATATCTCCTGCATGTATATTATAACCACTGCATCCACCATTAGACAGTGACCTTGGTCTTGCAGTCTAAGATCACTCTGAACAGGTGCAAGATTGCAGCATAATGCAAGTGGAGTGGGTAGCATAGAAGACAGCGACAAGCAAGTTGGAAAAAGTCAGAACCAGATACCCCATTCACAAATGCAACCCCATTCACATCGATGATACAAATACCCAATGTGAACTTTGCCCACAGAAGCAGTGTTACGGCCTAATCTTCCATCTTATTCCAGCTTCATTGAATTCTCATCCTTCTCTAAAATGTCTACATGTGGCTCTCGTCTCAACACCAGCACCTCCAGACGGCCTTCCTGGGTTAACCTGGATTACATGATAGCTAATCAACCTTACCACATACCACACCATACCACACTCACACAGAGCTCGCCATCTCAGAGGAAACTGGCACAAATCCAGTCATGAGCCAGATAGATTTTGCACTGAACAATGTGTGCAGCATAAATGAGTATACCCTATTTGACAAATAAGATTTTATCAATAGCTTAGTGAACACAAGAACAATTTTCAAACATTTGTCAATACTGAGTTTCAAAAAACATTTTTATTAACCCATAATATAAAAGTAAGGTTAATAACATAACTTTCATTACAAAATCTTCTTTTTTACTCAAATTAGTGGTGACAAAATTGAGTACTCCTCGCATCAAAATGTATTACATCATGTATTCTGTATGACCTTCATGATTTTTTAGGACAGCATCAAGGCGACAAGGCCTGGAATGAACAAGTTGGCGACATATTACAATATCTATCTTTTTCCATTCTTCTTTTTTCTCTTATAGAGCCTAGATGCTGGATCGAGAGTGATGACAACTTGCCTCTTCAGAAATTTGATAGGGGTTCGGTTGGGTTCAGACATACTTGGCCACTGAATCACTTTCACCCTGTTGTTCAGATTTTGTGTTATTATGAACCTGAAGAAGAGATCCAAGTAGTCTCGAGAGCTTACTATTTATTACCATCTTCTTAGTTAGCCATCAAAAGGTATCAACCACTGAGGACTCTCAGATAATATTTTTGTACCCTGTTCTTCTGAAATGCAACAGATATGTGTTTTTACTCATTGTTTTGTTGAAAAAGTGAACGTTTATCAAGGGTACAGAGTAATGGTAGCATCTTCTTTTTCACTGTATAGCGGGACATGTGTGAATTCATGATACAATCAATGATATGTAGCTCCCGACAGCATCAACATCATCAACATCATGTAATCCTACATTAGGACATTGCCACCACCATGCCTCACTGTAGGCACCATGCATTTTTCTTTGTACTCGACACCTTTAAACACCGTACAGTTTTGAAGCCATCAGTTTCAAAAAATCTTTATCTTGGTCACATCTTTCCAGAGTATAATGTCCCTATAGACGGCATGTGGTGTACGCCAATTAAGAAATGTGCATGATTCATTAACCTTCCTAGCGTTATTCCCGAGCCTGACTCGGGGTTAACATTCACTACCAGAAGCGTTAACCCCGAGTCAGGCTCGGGCTTACCCGCGTTCGCGGCAGATGCGGTGAGAAAACCGCATCTGCCGCATCTACCGCATCTGCCGCACTTGTGCCGCACTTGCGGCGCGGTTGCGGTAATCTGCATAGGAACCAACCACCTCTGATGACCCTCATACATTGTTAATATGTGCCCCTGCACCCTAGTAAACCATTAGCAGCACTGTTGTTGTGTGCTAAGTGGCTGCATTAGAAGTGCGATAATGATTTTAGACACTTACATGCCTGGTACTTGAGGGCGTCTCCCTGTGTGTGATGGGACGTGTGGGCGGTGCTCATCATGTCTGCTCTCCCCCTCCCTTATGCACGCCCCCTCTCAGCCTGCTATAGTGATGTGAGGCTGATTGCGTCATAAAGGGGCGGGGCTAAATCGCGGCATCACGGTAGCCCCGCCCCTTTATGACGCAATCAGCCTCACAGCACTATAGCAGGCTGAGAGGGGGCGTGCATAAGGGAGGGGGAGAGCAGACATAATGACCACAGCACAACAAGTCCCAGCACACACAGGGAGACGCCCTCAAGTACGCAGGCATGTAAGTGTCTAAAATCATTATCGCACTTCTACTGCAGCCACTTAGCACACAACAACAGTGCTGCTAATGGTTTACTAGGCTGCAGGGGCACATATTAACAATGTATGAGGGTCATCAGAGGTGGTTGGTTCCTATGCAGATTACCGCAACCGCGCCGCAAGTGCGGCACAAGTGCGGCAGCTATGCGGCAAGTGCGGCAGATGCGGTTTTTTAACCGCATCTACCGCGAACGCGGGTAGCCCGCTTTTAGCAACAATTTCCAGAACTAAACAGACCGCCAGGGAGGCTACGTGGAGTGCCCCTTAATTTAACTGGGCGCATCATACTCCAGCAAGCCCATTCTTTATGACTGAAGTGTGCATTGCCCGTCTTAATGAATCTGGCTCTAACATCCTCTGGACTGAAGCAGACTGAGATATTCTGCATGTCCTCATCTTCTTGCCTCCTCCCAATCTCTCATTGACACATGAAGCACATTCCTAAGAGCAGTTTCTTTGTAAAAAGCCTCCCAGCAAACAGCTGTGTACCCAGAATGACAACCTATAAGCTATGCATAGAAAAGGATGTAAATATTTTATTGCTGCTGCAACCCCCTCTCACATGTAAATGTGATTCCTGTGTCACCTGTCTGAATAAAGTAGTGGTCATGCATGTGCACTACTGTTTAATTAAATGTTCATTGAATATATGGATATTCAGCTACGTCAATCAGTCCCATAGACTTTTAATTAGCAGCAGAGCGCATGCTAAGGCTGCCTTCACACTGCGGTCAGGTCCGATCCGGGGCTGTCAGAAGTGACAGCCCCGGACCGGATTTTGGCCCCATAGTATCCTATGGGGCCAGATGGAGCCAGATGGCAGCTATCTGTCATCCGGCTTCCATCTCTCCGGGAGAGAATCCGGGAGAAGTCGGGTTTTTCTCCCGGACACAAAAACGTTGCTTGCAACGTTTTTGTGTCCGGGGAGAACAATCTCCCCAAAATTGGCATCTCCCGGATTCCCCCGAATCCTCCAGGATCCTCCCGGATTCCCCCAGATTCTCCCGGATCCTCCCGGGGCAATCCAGTGGTCCCTTAACATGGGGCCGGATTGCCCCAATTCGGGAGGATCTGGGAACCGGACACCTGCAGCTGTACGCCGCTGTTATTTCAGGACCGCGGCTAGCTCCCTGCAAGCCGCAGTCCTGAATCATCAGGAGCAGCACCTGCGTCAGGCTGCACACTGGACCGGAGGGCATATTAGCCCTCCGGGTCTGTGTGTTTATCCGTTCCGGGGCTGTCAGGTTCACCCCTGACAGCCCCGGATCGGGCCTGACCGCAGTGTGAAGGCAGCATTAGCTATCACTCCATTCCAATAGACACGAGACTTATGCTTACTTAACAGATCTTAAACAGGAACATGGTAAAAACTAAGTTCCAATAAAGCAAGGGCGCCATGGCTACTTTGTTCACAACATGTGTCATGCAGCCAAAGATTGCTATGTGTTGGTGCTATATTGCGGTGCAAAACAAGTGAATTTGATTTTTGGCAACTTGCTTGTCATGCTCGTGTTACCCTATAGCTACGTGCCCACACAAAAAAGTAATCAGTTTGTGGTCAGAAAAATTATGCATGAAAATCTTATCTGGTTTAAAAAAAAAAAAAAAAACCGCACAAATGTATTGCATGCACCACAAAAAAAGGGGACACTGACAGACAGACACACAGAGACAGACACACACACTTTATTACCCACCCTGCGATCCCACAGTGACCAGTGATTTCTTCCTTCTGGGCAAGGGTACAGTACTTCCAGGACTTGCAACATATGGGACTCAGGCTGAGTCACATGGGGCACAGGTCCTGTAATGGTACCATCCACACGCCGCAATCTCGCCTGGGAATCCTAAAGGCGATATGTCGCCCCGGAGCAATCACCATGAAATTGCCTCACAGTTGCGGCATGTGATTGGGGAATTTCGCGGCGATAAATCGCTTCTTGCCTGTCGCCTGATTCCTGAGCGATAGTGATGGAAACAGCGTTGCCTAGAATTTCCCGTAGGCGTGCCTCAACCGTTCTGTAGTCCGCGCCCCGTCTGCAATGATTGGTGTTGGCTACTGTGTTCCCACTGGCTGACAGTTGACAGGGCGCCATATTTGAGGAGCTGTCCATTCAGCACCACACACATCTTCAATTGCATCATGTATTAGCCAGCCTTCCAGAGCAGGCTGACCAATCGTAATGCTGTTGCGTTGTCCAATGAGTGCGTAATGGGGCGCGGTGTAAACCACTGTGGCCCGCCTATCTCCTCGCACCGCTGAACATGTATGCCCACATTGCCTTTGGAATTGTGGCGTGGGAAGCAGCGAGGGAATTTGACCGGATTGGTTCCGCTGTGGGTGAGGCGATTTCCGGGGCGACACATCACCTTTATTTCAGGGCGAGATTGCGGAGTGTAACACCGCCATCGGTGATCTGAGGCGAGCATGAAAAACGTGCACACGCACATTGGATTGCCTCATATCGCCAGCCGATATTGCGCCGTGTGAAGGTACCATAGTCACTTCACGCTGGTCTTGCTGGTGCACGGGATGAAGAAGTCACCGGAGTTTACAGTGGGATCGCCGGCGAGGGTGAGTATTAAAGTGTTTTTGCTTCAAAACCGGATCACTTACATGACACACTACTTCATTTCCTGATCAAATTTTTGTAACAAAACCTGATCCGGTAAAATGCAGCCGTTGGCACAGCATTTCATCAATCTCATAGACTTTGCTGGCATGACAAAAATTGATCAATTATTTGTGCAAAAACGCAGCACCAAACCAGATCACAATTGCAGCGTGAGCACATAGCCTTAGGGGGGATGCAATGTGGCCCATTCACTTGTATTGCGCTGTAATCTAGCAGTGACACCTAGTGATTTCCAGCCGTGTGACATGTCAAAGTCGCCGTGTCGCCCCACCCTTATAGTAAACAAGTCTTTAGAGAACATGGGAGGGGCGATAAATGCAGGTTACTGGGTCAGGATAAGACACATCATGGCACAGAAGGGTTTTCCATTACTTAGTAATTGTTCTCATTATGAATTAATTAAAATTATGCTCACCTATAAAATATAATGTCTTCATAATTCAAGTGCAATTAACTAGTTTGTAGCTATATTATTACAAGTAACACGAAACGTTCCTACTCTTTTTTGCTGAAACAATACATTCATATCAAAATAATACTGATAAGGGATGTGGAGACTTTAAATGGGTTTAAAGAAAACCGATATTCATCAAGACTTGGTTGAGAGTAACTTGATGTAGCCCGGATTCCAGCGATGTGTTACATAGTTGGATTATTGCTGTAGGTTTGATAGATCACTGTTTCATCTGCTGTAGTTCTGCTTGTCCTCTCAATGAGAGGCTTTTGGTATGTAGTCCTTGACATTGATATCTGTTGGCGGGCATGTTCTGACCATGAATGGAGCTCAATTTCTCTGTGTACCGGTATGTGCTTTCCATTGACCAGAGAGAAGAAGCTAATAGACAACCTGACCGACTCATAATACTGACCACACAACTACTTCCCAGAGCACGGCGACATCTTCACTGGTTCACCCACAGGCCTCATCATCTAGATCACTCCAACTCCTTCCAAACATCCCTTCGAGTAGATTACTGTGCAGTAATCATTTTACAGTTTAAAGTGAATGGACATAATGTCTTCATATCAGAATTATGGACTGTAGACATGGATCACTGGTAATCATAATAGTTTATTATGATTTTACAATGCGTCAATAAAAAATATTATCTTTTTTTATGATAAGCTGTCCAGAAAAGAATACAAAGTCAAGTCAAGTCTGGCATTCAAATAATGGAGAAACTAAGATGGCTCACATAATGATATCATAGATATTCATTATGCCCTGGAAAACGAAATGCAACAACTTAAAACCAGAATCTGGGACCTGGAGGACGGATCCTGATGAAATAATGATAGAGGAGTCACAGAGGCAGTCGCGGGTGCAGATCTGAGTTAAACTTTCTAAAAGTTTTACAGCATGTCATACCTAATGCAGATAAAAGGGATCTGATATTGGACCATACATGATACGATACACTTTACTGATCCTGGGGGAAATTACAGTATGGTTAGGGTCACACTTAAAAATAGAATTGCGTTCACCGCATCCAGATCCGGATGCAGTAAACGCAATTGCGGTCCCACACATTTTTCATCAAAAATGTGTGGAGGGAACCGCAATCCGGTAACCGTATTGCTCAGGATGTGTAATCCTGAGCAATCCTGTTACCGTACAGTTTGCTCAACCCTGCTGCCGCAGGGATGAGCAAACTGTTGTCTGTGTTTTAAAAGTTGTAATTTTATTAATAAATGTGGCTATACTGTCTCTAGGGGGTGCCCACCCCCCTACAGACATTCTATCTACTCAGCTGTGCCCATAATTACTTAATATCTTATGTACAGTAGCCGGCTTCTGTCGGCGGCTTCACTGACAGCAGCGCGCATACTATAGCTATTGTAGGTATAGTATGTGTGCTGTCCGAGGTCCTGCAGGCTTATACAGTAAGATCTATGGTGCAGCGCTGCGAATAGATCTTACTGTATAAGCCTTCAGGACCCTGGACAGCGCACATACTATACCTACAATAGCTATAGTATGGCGCTGCTCTCAGAGGAGTCGGCGCCTTCATTCATAAAAATGTACAGCAGCCGACAGAAGCCGGCTACTGTACATAAGATATTCAGTCATTATGGGCACAGCTGAGTAGGTAGAATGTCTCTAGGGGGGGTGGGCACCCCCTAGAGACAGTATAGCCACATTTATTATTAAAATTACAACTTTTAAAACATTGATAAGCAAAGTATATGCAGTAACCGCATTGCTCAGGATTACACATCCCGAGCAATCTGGTTATCGCATTGCGGGGCACAGAACCGCTCCGAAAACTGCAGCCTGCATGATTTTTCACACAGGCTGCAGAGCCGGTTTTTATAATAGGCTCCTATGAGGAGCGTTTCCTGATCTGGTTTTGAGCTATTTAAAAGCTCAAAACCGGATCAGGTTTTAAAAAAAAAACCTGAAGTGCGACCCTAGCCTATCACAGCAACAGAACATTGACATTAATTACAACATACCAGTCAACAAATCACAGTGGAGGAGTGTCATACATTAATATTAATAACAGGTCGGTACGATATACACATTAGAACACCAATAATACCCCAGTCACTTCAAAGGTTTCACACTCAGGTAGTTGTTATACATTCCCATAGCAGTCTGCACCTGTATCTTTCCTTTTTGCCCCTTAGTAGGATTCGGTTACTGAAGGTGCGCCTCTGTCTCATGAACAGCTCATATAATGAATGTGCATTACCGCCATACATTTCTTCAGAGTTTGTTTCTCCACTACCTCGTAAAAAGTGTCAAGATGGCGGGTAACAGAAAAGCTTAGCTTCTTGATAACTTATTGACACATGCACACTACTTCCCCAGCATATGATTGCGAAAAAGTCCACTTGCCACTGCAGACTGGTAGAACATATCCTACGGTTTGCTGCACACATTAAAAGATTTTACTTTCCGTAGGAAGTACAGTTTGCATCTATAGTTTCCAATCACAATACTCCACAATCTACAGAATTCCTATTAGAATGAATGGCGAGACGGTGTGCATGATCAACCTCCCCTACATTCAGATGGAGCTCTTCCAAGCCTCTGTTCTTGAGATCAGTTGGGGTCACAGCGGTTGGAGCCACAGTGATGGTAAAAATGTCCTATCTCGTGGTTAGGGGATAACTTTTAAACTTGAGCACACCACTCTAAGCTTTGGCCAGGTCTGTCTTTGATAGCATTCAGGCAGGAGGAGTAATCCTTTCCAATTACAGTATATCTGGGCTTGCTATCCATTCATAGTTTTCTATCTTGTGCGTCTTGTCATTCTGGGGTGGCGGAGTGCCAGGTTAACTGTTATATGATCGTGATCTGTTTGTTTTGCTTGCTGCTTTAAGTTAATGGTTTTCAGGTCTGCACAGACTGTTCCTATGAATCTTTGATATGTAGCTAATAATGTTAAACTATTTTTATGGTCAGCATGGTTATAAAACTAAATGTCTGGGGTCTGAATTACCCCTTTAAAAACATCACTAGTCTGAGGCAGTAAAATTATGACATAGTCTGTATTCAAGAAATGCATGTTGTGAAACAGGATAATTTTAGAATGGGACAAAAGGCCTTTCCGGTGATGTTCTATGCATGTGCCCTGAGAAAGAGAGTTGTGTTAGTTCACGTTAAACTATCTCTGGCTTTTATGGTTATCTTTCCTCTGTGTAACCCTAACGGAAGATACGTGGTAGTTCTTTGTAGTGGTAATAAAATCTTTACTATAATTGTTCTGTATGCCACTAACAAAATTCAACCAAGATTCATACACAAGACTGATGATGTAATTATATCCTGCACTGATCTAGGGCAATCTTTTCTCAAGGCCCTGTTACACGGTACGATATCGCTGAAACGTCACGGGTTTGGAGTCGTTGAAACAACATTGTTAGGACGTCGTTTCATGTAACACCGTGATATGACTACAATAAATCGTTGGATTGTTGATTGCAGATTTGAGAATGACTCACCGTAGCCGGGGGTACACGGAGCGAGCGTTGATTCTCCTCCAGTCACGGAACCGCGCCTGCGGTGGTGTAGGCCCGGTGGTCCAGATCAATAGGGGAAATGGCGGAACAGTAGGGATTAATCTTGGCTCGTGACGCCACCTGCGGGTGTTCTGGTAACTTTACCAGCGCTGCGGGTTCTCCGGGGGATGTTAAGCAGCTAGATGGGACGCTCCCCACAGGACGAGCGGGAGTCCCCGGAGCCGGGAGCTGCGCAAGATGTTGTGAGGCAGCTGCAGTAAGGCTGCTGTTAGGCCCAGGAGTCAAAAACAGACACGCCAAAGTCTTTTTAGTACCTTTACTGGTGGTTTTCAGGTACGCCAGACCGGGTTCGTGAAGTTTAGCAATCCTGGAGATTCACAGCAAGCAATTTGTGTAGGCTTCCTTCTCTCTATCCTTCTGGTGCTAAGGTCGGGTGGATGTGGAATCCATCCGGACCGGGCAGTGTGTTCAATAGAACGGATTTCACCTGGGCTCTCGTTGGTAGGTACGACAGGTGGAACAGGGGGCTAGACTCCCTGTGAAGTATGCTGGTTCTCTGCAGTGGCTATGTAGCTTCCACAGCTTCGGTTCGAGTAACCGGTTATTAAGGGAGAGAGTTATGATTACTCTGGTGTCCCTGAGAGGTGCTTCTCCTTGTCCTCTAACCCCAATTGCAAGGGTTTCCTACTGGCTGGATGACTGGTTGGGCCTAGTGTGTGTCTCATAGAGTGGAGATCACACACACCCTGCAGCTCTCCTAGCGTCTGCACACTCTAAAGTTTCTCCCTCCAAGACTCTATTTATAGGGGGAACTGGCTCAAAGTGACCAGTGGAGCTCCCCCTAGAGGCTCGGGGTGAAACCAGGTGTTCTAAGTGTTGTTGTGTTGTTTGGTGTTTTGTGAGTGGTGCTTTGCTGTTACTTACTCCATTCATGCCCTAAGGATTTCTGTGGTGCCCAACAAGTGCCAGGGTGCCACAAGAACATGTTCTCAAATCAAACCACCCTCGATTAGCCAACCTACTGCATCGTTCTGTGTGACACCGTGATAACGATGTCGTTCACGACTTTGCCCATTCATATCACTGAACAAGTATCGTTTGCTGGTTGTGCGAACGATACCTGCTCGCTACATCGTTGGTGCGTCGTCCACAATATCTACACATGCGATATCTCACCAACGATGTCAAAACGATGTCCTAACAACTGTGCGCTCATGAGATCGTTAGTGATATTGTTTCAACATTGCAGCGTGTAACGGTACCTTTACTCTTATGTATATATTAACTACCGTACTTTTTCTGAAGTAGATTAAATTCTTCCAAATCCACTTTCCTTCCTGTGAGATCTCTATTGACTTGACAAATCAATCAAAGCTAAGCTCTTCCTTTCTTGGTCGGTTCATGGCATAAAATACCTAGATATAACTTTATACACTTCTTCTGAGAAATATTAACAAGGTTATCTCCTCCCTTAAACCCTAGATGGATAGAATATTTAAGACAGATCTTTCCTGGATTGCAAGAATTCAAACTTGCTAAATGTTATTCCTCACTTAGATTCCATATGGTCTAAGTCTAAGATGTGATCCTTTGCATATTTCAAGTAACTTCTAACTTAAGATACAATGCATCTACGTGTATCAAATTTACCTGGGGTCATAAGCACCCAAGAGTGGCCAAAAATCTTCCATAACAATATCAAGGAGGGAGAAATGGACCTTCCTAATATCATTCTATACCATAAAGCTTGTTTAATCAAAGAAATTAGAGAATAGTGGGAAGCAGACTCAGAGTAAAGATGGGCACAGATGATCTTTCTCCCAGATATCTAGGGTACCTTTACACGCCGCAATTTTTGGTGGCGATAGGAGGCAATCTAACGTGCGTGGGCACGTTTTTCATGCTCGCCTCAGATCGCCGATGGCGCTTTCACATGCCGCAAATCCGCCCTCAACCTAAGGCGATGTCTCGCCCCAGAAATCGCCACACCAACAGCAGGCAACATCCAGTCGACTCCCCTCGCCGCTTCACACTCCGCAATCCCCAAAGGAATGTGGGCGTACATGTTCAGCGCAGCGAGAACATAGGCGTGCCAGACTGGTTTACACCGCGCCCCAAACACGCTCATTGGACAACGCAATAGCGTTATGATTGGCCAGCCTGCACTGGAAGGCTGGCTAATACATGAAGCCATTGTTTCAGAGTTTGTGAAGAATACACGCTCGTGTAGTCGAAAGTAGCTGCTACGACACACTTTCGAGCCGCTCAAGCGTCACACAGGAGCAGTTTTTGGCAGGACAGTGGCTTACACTACACAATAGCTTCCTATGTGTGCATCTGTAGCTGATGGTGGTAACATGCAAACAACACTATGACCATGTGTGCCTACTTTGGTCAATGCCATGGCACAGCTGCCATGGCAGAACTGAACTATGTGCGTGTAGACATGTTGTGAGGGTGTACTGGACTGTACCTATATCCCCCACAAACAGCATTGTTTGCTCAATGTGTGTGGACACCTTCCCTTGTGGGCCAAACACATCATAATGGATATGTACACACAGACACGGCATACAGTGTGGCCCAAAGGGCTGGACCTGTGTACTGATATTACCACACAATGCTGCACGGACCCATCAACTACAGATAAGGACCAGGGGGCTGCTGTTACTTCTATTATCTGCGTGACGGCCGCACATTGCAGGCCAAGGAGTCGGGGCAGCAGATGACAGAAGAGGAGGGGCAGGATCAGCCGAGGGAAGCAGGAAGCTTCCCCACTTCACCTCCTCTCCTCTGACACACGATCGCGGTCGTGGGGGGCGACTGGAGACCCCGGCCCCCTGCAGGGAGGTGCGGGCCCCCCTAAAGGTGCGGGCCCGGTCTCAGCCGCGACTGCTGCAAACCGCGATTGTTACACCACTGGCAACTGTCCTGGCTTCAAAAGTAATGACACACACAGGTTTTTTCTTTTAACAATTTTGTTTTGTTTGTATTTAGTTTGAATCTATGCAGGTATAAGGAGTCCACAGAAATGGCAACCTGCAGAAGAGGAGCGAGCATATGTGTATACTGCAAGACATAATAAAAAAACGCATATGGATCAGGCACTAAATGAGAGTTGGTGCTAGAAAGATAATGGCCATAAACAAATCGCAACATCAACAGTTAGTAAAAAGAATTAATTCCACAACCTGAAAGATACCTTCAAACAGGAATCAAGTGCTGCAGAGACACAGTAATAAAATTGAAGCCATTATTGGTCAGCATCTCTTAACACTAGTAATATAGAAATCCCATTCTGCTCTACAAGTCAATCTCCTTCTCAGTAAACCAGAAGCACACACAGAGTTTCAATAAATGCTGGTAAGAGGATGCAGTGCCTCGTGTCACCGCCAATATTGGCGCTCAGTAGATACCGCACATCACTGTGAAGGCTAGGAGCCTGCCCCTTTATTTCTTAGTAATATAGGGGAGGTTCAATCATGATGAAAGGCATGTCATGCAGCATCATAAGGGTGTGTTGCTATAGACAAGACCTTACCCCCTTCATCCAAAGTAAGCCAGGGGAAGTTCGCTCCAAAGACGTGTCATAGTTGGTGTGTCTGGAACGTCAGATGGGCGTGTTAACCAGCCCATAGATGTGTTAGTTATGGACGGGTTTTGACACCAGGCTGCTCAAGGGGACTAGGGGGGCCTACGTTCGAGGTGGCCATGTCAAATGTCATCTGCCCAAGACACACTTAGGTTGATGGGTTAAGGACAGTGGGTAGGATCAGCTCACAACAGAGATTGAACAGAAGAAGCCTAAGGCAACACAGGATGGGCTCACAAGTTGAAAACATACTGTATATAGAAACACTTGGTAGTGCATACAGAGTGATTTAATCAGAATATACAGTAGATAGTCATAAATTAGTAAGGACACACTTGTTAGATACACTAATCGAGGAGAACTTAACGTGAATGAATGAGGTTGATGATAAATATAAAAAGATAATCGGGGCAGGTGACAGTCAGTCACCCCCAGTGACTGATAGAGGTATCAAATAGACATAGAAGGTACTACATAGCCCACATAGCCCTCCAAGCAGTATAATGGCCCAAACATAGCTCTCCAGTGGCCTCACATAGACCCTCAAATTGTACAATGGCCCCCACATAGCCCTGCAAACATTAAAATGGCTGTCAAATAGTACTTTTAATAGTACAATGGCCCCCACACAGCACTGTAAACCACCTAATGGCCTGCTCATAACCCTGCAAACATTATAATGGCCCTCACATTGTTCTCCACCTGTATAATGGCCCCAACTTGCTACTTACTTACCAGTAGAGTTGAGTGAACCTTTTGAAGTTCAGAGACGGCTCGATTCGCCGAATAGGCATATGTTCACCGAAGAGATCGGCGAACATTTCGGCGAACTTCTGAATACCATTCAAATCAATAGGAGGCAAAATCAAGGGCCTAGAAAACATCTTCAAAGGGGCACAAATGCTGCCAAACACAGCCCAAACTGTTTTACAGTGGAGCCCCGCTGTTTTGGTATTGATATTATCTTCCTACACTGTTACTTAGCAAGCTTCAGTGCTGCTGTCACCATGCTTCCATTCCCGCTCATGAACCTCTGAACGTCAGACATAGTCACTGCTTCCCACTCCACTGATTGCTTAAAGACAGAATAAGCCCCGCCCACCCTCTCTGCCAGTGTCTGTGGTTGCCAGTATGGTAACTAAACTGATGTCAGATTACTGTAAACATAAATGATTAATTGAAAATATTGTCATTGGGTTCCCCCCAATTTTGATAGCAGTCAAGATAAAGCCACCAGCCATGGTCTTCAGGCTGTAGCTCTCTGCTCTACCCAAGCTGGTAGAGGCACTCCATAGCTTTTTATTTTAATTAATTAGTTTTTTTTAAAGCTAAATACCAGGCTAAACCACCCTTTATTGCAACATGAATGGCTCTAAAGAATGAAAGCTCACAATATATAGGGCTTGGAACTGTCATGATCTCCACATTGCTTTTGTTTGTTCTAGGTTTGTGGAGACTGTCAGCCTGGGCTGGCTTTTGTTTCAATCACCTGAATTCAGCTCAATTAATTAGGCCTCTATTTACCAAGCTTGCAGCTATGCTCAGTGTCAATTGTACACTTGCTTCTGGCTGTGTGGACTTGATCTACCTGTTTCTGAAACAGACCCTGCCTGAGTTAGCTATCTTGCCTGGACTTGACTCTGCTTGTGACTAGCCCAGGGTATGGGCATTCGGGTATCTGGGCCCTCTGCTGTGGTGGGGATGTCACTGGTGGCCTGCCCAGACCCGTGGCCCTGGTGGTCAACTAAAAAGTGCTAGTTAGAATGGGAATAAATGTTTATAAATTTATCGTGACACCACCTGCAGATTCTGGTGATTAGCACCATTGCCGCTTCAGACCTCCGGAAGGTGATGTGATGGAACAGCAGCGAGATGATACAGCTCCCTGCCGGTAGAGCTGGCCCTCTGGGGCAGGGATGCACCTGTAGTGATGGAGGTGCTGATGATGGAGGAATAGTTTGCAATGCAGCAGTGAATAAGCACAGAGAGACTCTGTCACTCTACCCTGGTACTTTACTGGAACAATGCTGATGGTGGTACAGTTCACAGAAAACAGCCGTTGTTAAGTAAGGGTAGCCGGCCGGGTAGTCACAATGGTCTGCCGGATCTCCTGGAGACTCCCGTGGAATGCCTTCCTTGTATCTAACCTGTGTCTTGCTGCTACTGCCTGTACGGGAACAGCCTGCTTTGTACCAGGCCCGATTGGGGTGCTTCCTCAGTATCCCAGCTTTCCGCTCTCCTGTACTGGATCTCAACACTGATAGGTTATCCTGGTGCGACTGGTTTCTTTTCTGACAGGGTGTTGGGGCCGGTAGACGGACCCGCGACCTCCGGTGTTACGGCTCAGGGCTGAACTCCCTGTGCCGTGTCTTCAGAATCGGCGCTCCGGTGTATGGACCAGGGTTCCCTCCCTGAGCATGGACGCTAGGGAGGTCCCCTCCTTCAGTCTGAGCTGCCTGTTCTCTCTCTCCAGGCTCCCTCTCTGGAAGTCTCCTTTCTCTCTCTCGGAGGCTCCCCATGCTCCGTCTTTCCTCAGTGCCGACTAAAACTCACTGTGTGTCCTCCCTCCTCCCCTAACTCCCCCCCTAGGGTACGGGCCCAAAACCATCTACTCTATGTGGGTGTGTGGGAGTGCTAGGATGGTATCCTCCTACAAATCCTACATTCCACTGTGAAAGGGATAACCGCACACTCATTTATGGGTGCAGTACCCCAACTGTGATGCCTGACCAGTGGGGCGCCACACTTGTGATCTGACTCCTCTTTTCATTTGTACCTTTGTATTCTGTTTTTGTATCTCTGGTTTCCTGACTTTGGCTTGAATTGGATTCGCTTCTGACCACCCCATGTTGTACTGCGCCATTTCCTGGACCTGACCTGGGGATTATTTTGACCTCTCTTTACTACCAGTAAGTAGTATTATTGTTATATTTACTTTCCATTTATTTTATGTTTGTCTTCTGCTTCTCTGAGACTAGTTATTACTTGTGACAAGCGTCTCATTACAATTGACTGTAATTTTTTTTTATTTCCCACCTATGGATCTCTTACATACTTTGTATGATCAGGTAGTGGATCTGACTTAGTTAGTCCAGGATCTGGCCTTGGAACAACACAAATTGGCAGACTCTCCGGCTCAGTTACAGGGCCAGATGTCTGGTGATTTTCCTGGCCCTCAGAATCCTCTCTCTCCGACTGCTGTCATGACGTCTGATCCCTCTGATGTATCTTTGAGCCCCTCTGAACCTGTTGTAGCGCTCCCTGACAAATTTTCAGGGGAAAAAGACCAGTTCAGAATTTTCAAGGAGAATTGTTTTTCACCTTGTGCCCTCAGTCTTCTGTGAATGAGTCACATCAGGTGGAAATTATTATGACACTTTTGCGAGGGTGTCCTCAGACCTGGGCATTTTCTCTACCCTCTCTTGCTCCTGAATGTCTTTTGGTGGACGCCTTTTTTGACGCTTTAGGACAAATCTATGACGAACCTGACAGGGTCAAGGTGGCAGAGACAAAGATCATGAACCAGACACAGGGCAACCGCACAGCAGAAGACTATTGTACTGAGTTTCGTCAGTGGTCTTCTGAGGTCCTGTGGAATGAAGCAGCTCTCAGATGCCAGTTCCTCAGGGGTCTCTCTGAGTCTCTAAAGGACGCTCTGGCTCTACATGCTCCACCTGGTTGTTTGGTGGAGGCCATGACTAAGGCAATCCGCAAGGATCGGAGGATACGGGAGAGACGTGAGGTTCAACAAGAGGTCTCATTTCGTCCACCTGGCCCAGTTCATTTTCCAGAGACGGAACCAATGGAGGTTGGAGCTGCCAGTTTAACGATCATTGAGAGGAGACGCCGTCGAGAACTTGGACTTTGTTTCTATTGTGGCCAAGCTGGTCATTTCTTAAAGGATTGCTTGACAAGACCTGCAGCGAACAAGCCATTGGGAAATGCCTAAGTCTGGGTGATTGTCGAGGAGGTCACCAAGACTTCCAGGTACCCTTTTACTCCTCCAACAAGTGGCGTCAGTGCTCTTAACACTAGCTGTCTCATGAGAGCCACAATATCGCACAAGATGTATTGGATGCACAGTACAGACCAAAAGTTTGGACACACCTTCTCATTCAAAGAATTTTCTGTATTTTCATGACTATGAAAATTGTAGATTCACACAGAAGGCATCAAAACTATGAATTAACACATGTGGAATTATATACTTAACAAAAAAGTGTGAAACAACTGAAAATATGTCTTATATTCAAGGTTCTTCAAAGTAGCCACCTTTTGCTGTGATTACTGCTTTGCACACTCTTGGCATTCTCTTGATGAGCTTCAAGAGGTAGTCACTGGATATGCTTTTCCAACAGTCTTGAAGGAGTTCCCAGAGATGCTTAGCACTTGTTGGCCCTTTTGCCTTCACTCTGCTGTCCAGCTCACCCCAAACCATCTCGATTGGGTTCAGACCTAATGAACCCAACCTAATGAACAATGATCAGGAAAAAACTGCAGTGTGAAAGCAGCCTTACTTAGACTTATTCCGAAGCAGCCAAGAAATATAATGTCACTCCAATATTTCATACCAGGATATCAGGTATTAATACTTGCTATTTATGAATGATTTCAAGTAGCTAATTCAGCCATGTACCGTAACAGTTCTCACAATTAACAGCTGGGAGTTGCTTTGAAAGTATGAGAACATGTTGTTCTCTTAGGTTTTATGTGGCTTTTAGCATTTAATGTATTTGGGTTGCAATGCCTGTATTCCCAACTCTCAGAAGAATAATTACAACAAATTGTTGTGTATCTGTCTCTGAGTATGATTACATGGTATCTTCTGCTGTGTTAGAATAGACGTCAATGGAATTTGCTGCCAAGAATAGAGATGGGCAAATGTTCTGCAATCCGGTAGTGGGGTCACCTGATTTCATAGGGGTATCCTCAGTGATGTCACTGCTCACTGCAGCTGTCAGTGAACTCAGGTCACCCCGCTGCCAGGCTGCAGAACATGGCGCCACAGTTGTCCGATGATCCGTCAGGTAGGTAACCTGATTTCAATGACAGCAGCAGGGAAGTCCACAATCCAATCACAATCACAGATGCCGTCAGAATGGGTGGGTTAGAAGTATAGCATCAAGCTCAACCACTAATTAAGTGCTCAAGGGAAAAGAGTCAAAAAGCATATATGAGGATTGCCTCGTAGCCTTAAATATAGGCAGGTACCTGGAGCCCAGCCTCCATACAGACGCTCCACATAGACAGACCCAGGAGAGAGCCACAGGCCAGCGTTAACAAAAAACTACCGGAAGGACCTTTGGGACCTATCCTACTACTAATAATATACCCCCAACAGTACCTGCCTACATTTAGGGCTACCAGGCAATCCTCATGTTCTACCCTGGACAGGAATCCTTTTCTTCCTTGCGCCTGGCAACCCAAGTGTAACACTTGCAGCTACGTACGAAAAATAGGTTTCATCCCCTTAAAGTCAATCTGGCAATCTGTCTAACAAGACCCATAGTATAACCTAGAAACTGTTTCCAAACATAACAAAGGGGCTGTGATTATTAGAGCACCAAAGCGACAGGATTCATCCTACACCATTATTGAATCTCATCCCTCTTCATTCTGTCTTCCAATTGTCTCTCTGATGAAGGCTAGTGCCTCAGCCGAAATGTCGGTTTTTGGAAACTACATACTTTGCACTGACAAAATAAAAAACCTGAAAAGCAACTCCCTTTTTCCTTTTTGCTTTTTTCACGTGATGTGTGCCAGGGTTAAAACTTTATACTGGCAGAATGGGTGGGGAAGCAACAGCCAATCGCAGATGCTGTCACAGAGAGTGGGCTTCTGTGATTGGCTATTGGAGAAAGAATCGCATGCATATAGAGGGCGTTAATGAGCGGGACCTGGAACAAAGGTGCCTTCAACAACTTGAACACTGATTTTCTTCCTTTTACAGTCCTCCCTGGCCGAACCCAAACAGTAATATGGACTTCTCATGGAAGCCTGTGCCCAAACAATAGGTGTTCGGTACAGACCCCGAACTTTACCATTTGAGTTTACCTATCACTAGTCAAGAAATAATAATCGGGTGATCACTGTATTTTCAGACAACCTGATCTCATTTATCGATAACTCAATACATAGGTAATCTGCAAATCACTATATTTAGCCCTTTTTACCTACCCCCCAAAAAATAATTTGTTCATTTAACTGCTATCATGTGTAATTCACTGCAAGCAAGTCAGGTGACAATGGAAATGCTTTCTGGGATGTGAGATACAGAATGCTCCAGCTCCTATAGGTCTGGCAGAATTCTGACAAAAACCTACAATGGCAAGTTACAGACATGAACATTTGAACAATTCCTGGATATATTGAACTGGTAAATAAAAGCCAACTTAAAGGGAATCTGTCAGCAGGTTATTGCTACCTCAACTGAGAGCAGCATGTTGCAGGCTAAGAGATTCTGAATTCAATGATCTTTAACCTACTGTGTGCAGCCATTCTGACACAATGAAAGAATTTAGTTTTAGCCATGTAGCAGAGCTGAGAGAGCTGCCCCACTCACACCAGTCTCTCTATAGAGATTGTGCATTGACTCTGAAGTGTCATTCACAGTAGAAGACATGTGGGTCTGCAGTGTGCATGACAAAGTAGTCCATTAATGGTAATCACCTGGTAATAAAGCATTTAGTTTATGTAAACAATAGTGCAGACCCTGATAAGAATGCCACAGTTGATTTTTGTTTTTTAACCCCTACAGCATGGTATCCTCAGCTTACATAGCAAAAACCTGCTGACAGATTCCCTTTAACTCTTTGTGGGGGGTAAGGGTAATTAGATAATGTTGTTATGCAAGTTTTGTGAGAATGGAGAGGTACACTTTCAATATTCTTTCAATAAATTATTAAATTTCTTGTTCAAAGCCCAAATTCTTATCCAGGCTGTCCTGTATTTATTGATAGGAAATGTTGGTAAAGACATTACATATGTGAGAACTATTGCAACCTTCTATTAGACATATAAATTATAGCAAATCTTCTTTATTTTGAAAAGTGAGACATTAAACACCTGAAAAATCAGACACAATTTTTTCAAAACTCCGTAGTGGAGAGCAAACAGGTATCTGTATCTTGTATTTCTTTTCCGGTTAACTGGTGAATCTGATGCGTTCTGGTCTGAGCTTTGTGCAATTTTTTCTTATACAGTTGAAACCAGAAGTTTACATAAACTATAGAAAAAGACACACATGCATGTTGTTCTCACTATCTGACATGAAATCAGAATAAACCTTTTCCATTTTACGTCAATTAGGATTACCATAATAATAAAATTTTCCAAATTCCAGAATAATGAGAGAGAGAATGATTTAAGGCATTTTTAATACTTTCTGCAAAGTCACAAGTTTACATACACTAAGATTACTATGCCTTCATACAATTTGGGACAGCCCACATGATGATGTAATGTGTTTGGAAGCTTCCGATAGGTTTATTGGCAACATCTGAGTTAATTAGAGACATACCTTTGAATGTATTTTAATGCACATCTGAAATACACTGCTTCTTTGCCTAAAATAATCGGCCAAGATATCAGGAAGAGAGTTGTGGACTTACACAAGTCTGGTTCATCCTTGGGTGCAATTTCCAGATACCTGAAGGTGCTTCATTGACCTGTACAAACAATTATACGCAAATACAAACAAGATGGGAATACCCAGCCATCATACTACTCAGGAAGGAGATGGGTTCTGTGTCCTAGAAATGAATGTGCCCAGATCCGACATGTGCATCTCAACCCATGAATAAAAGCAAAAGAACTTGTGAAGATGATGGTGGAAGCTAGTAACATTGTGTCATTATCCAAAGTGAAATGAGTACTGTATCAACATGGGCTGAAAGGCCATTCTGCCAGGAAGAAACTATTACCCCTAAAGAAACATAAAAAAGATTTGTTTTTGCAAATGCATACAGGAACAAAGACCTACATTTTTGGAAACACGTCCTGTGGGCAAAGCTGAAAAGGCTGTGAGCAAGGCGACCTTAAAATTTGGCTCAGTTACACCAGTTCTGTTAGGAGGAATGGGCCCAAATTCCTACCAACTTTTGTGAGAAGCTTGTGGAAGGATATCCATACCGTTTGACCCAAATCATACAGTTTGAGGCCAGTGGTACTAAATATGGATGAAATGTATGTAAACGTATGACTATAGAAAGTAATAAAAATGCCTTAAAACATTCTCTCTATTATTATTCTGGCATTTGTCCAATATTAATAATTGTGGTAATTCTAATTGACCTAAAACGGGAAAGATTTATTCTGATTTCATGTCAGATAGTGAGAAAAACATCCAGATGTGTCTTTTTATTTAGTGTATGTAAACTTCTGGTTTCAACTGTAATAGTTTCAGAAATATCAAATACTCTTCAAAAGTTCATCACGGTAATGTAGCCTAATACTGCAAATTGTAGGTGTGCGCCAAAGTTCTAAGGACCAAATCTAAAATGTAAGTAACAGTCCAATTACAGAGATTACACATTTAAAAAAAAACAGCTACCATATTTTTCGGATTTTAAGACGCACTTTTTTCCCCCCAAATTGGGGGAAAAGCGGGGGAGCATTTTAAAATCCCAATCTTTAACAAAAAAAAAATTCTTACTGAGGGGATGTTGCAGGGGTGCAGCAGGGGTGCAGGAGGCAGGTTTCACAGGTTCCTGGAGGATGGTGGAAAGGCCTGGAGCTGCGGTGGGTCTTGGCAGTGTCCGGTGTGCGCCGCAAGTATCCATGTCCCAGCATGCATTGCTGAGCTGCAAGTTGTGCTCTAGTATCTGTCCAGATTTTCAGAAAATGGCCAGGGACCTCGATCTGTTCATGCGCAGCTTCCACGGCCATTTTTGGGAATCTAAACACTAGAGCACAAATTCATGCTGGAACATGGATAATGGTGGCACCCACCGGATGATGCCATGACCCCCCTACAGCTTTGGGCTTTGTCCCCACCCTCCGTGGACCTGTGAAACCTACTTCCTGCACCCCCGCAACTCATTCTAGGTAAGCCATGGTGGGTCCAGTATGAGGGTGGCAATGTACTAACAGTATCGGGGGCTATGTACCAGCATAGGGGAACTCTGTACCACCAGTATATGGGGACTATGTATGTGGTACCCTGTACCAGGTAATCACAGACTTCCCTGGGACACTGAAGGTTTTCCCACAGCGAGTAACCCACTTACACAATACACCTTCCACTCCAGGCCTGTAGGGGGAGCTCAACTGGCTGCCTTAAGCCAGATTCCCTATAAATACAGGTTCTGGAAGGAAATTAGCCAGAGTGTGCAGTTACTACAGAACTGTGAAGAGCTCAGAGTCTAGTGAGCTGAGCTGGTACTGGAGCCGTGCTACGCCCAGACCAGTACACACCAGAGGCAGTGGTAGACCCGCAGAGTAGGGGTCGAAGGCAAGAGGAGAGAAATGTGTTACAAAGGGGATAGAGGGGTCATATCGACTCACCCCACCAGAGTTCTGGTCACTGGGTCCGAGTCTGCAGGGAGAGAGAGAATAGGCCCCGCAGAGAATCCAGCACCACGAGGAGGCTTAGCTTCCCGGACACCCGCAACACCAACAGTTGAGAGCCAGGGACCGTGGAGGACGTCCGGCGGGATCCCAAGAGAATGCCCTCAGTGCAGCAACCCGGGTGTGGAGAGAGAAAGAGAGAAGTAACGGTCCGGTCAGGTTCCATGCCTGCCAGACTCCAGATAGGAAAGTTGAATAAGGAGGCCTACAACCCTACTCGCTGTGGAGATCCCAAAGTGTTTCCCTCATCCCGGACGAGTGTACCTGCAACCGAACAACAGTAAAGGTACCAAAAGACTTTTATGTGTGCGTGTCCCTCCTTCCATCTGCACCACACTGACTGCGATCCCCTACTCCAACCTTGCACAGAAATGACTGTGCTACCCTATTCCACCATCAGAACTCTCAGCCCCGGGGACCCCTCTCCTCCTGTAGGGAGCTATTCCATCTTGCTGCCGCCCATCACCCCGGAGGCCCTAGCAGCGCCGGAGCCATCACCGGACTCTACAGGTGACGTCACGACTTGACATTTTTATTATTTTTCATCCCCCATCAATTGCTGTCCCCCGGGCCCACAGCCTCAGGCATCGCTGCCTGTGACATCCCAACACCGTGCCTGAGATCTGAGTACCCCCTGGCTCTGGCGGAACATGTACCACCAGGATGAGGGGGGGGCTATGTACAACTAAGATGTGGGCTATATACCACCAGGTTGGGGGGGCTGCTATGTACCACCAGGATGGGGGGAGCTATGTACTACCAATATGTGGGGCTGTTATGTACTACCAGTATGGGGGGGCTATGTACCACCACTATAGGGGCTGCTGTGTACCACGAGGATGGAAGGGGCTACTAATATACAGATTATAAGATGGACACTGGCATTATAAGACAGAACCCATTTAACAGCAATAATTATTTTTTTTCCTTTTCTTTCAACAAATTTAAGGGTGCATCTTATAATAATGCGAAGAATGTGGTATATTATATAGCCATTGCAGGTGTTACTGCACTGCACAGTATTCCTATAAAACATCTTAATTTGTATATTTCATGCTCTCCTATAAGACATAATTGACTGAATAGTGGTTATATAGAATTAAAAAAACAAATTGGCTCCTCCATGTTAGGAATATAGGGTAAACCCAATCCATTATATCCATTGATTACTGGAAGTGAGCATAACAAAGTGCAGCTCTATTAATTCCAGTTGTAACAAGCCATTAGAGACAATACAGTCTGAAGTGGGAGCCCACTCTTTTTCCAAGTTTCTGTTAGTCTTTTCAGTCCAGAGTTGCATGTAGACAAAGCTGGAGCGTTTATACCTCTGGATTACGTTAAACTGCTCCATGGCACACAAAGCGCTGTCAGCTGCATCTCTGGCTCATCCAAGTCTGTTACAACCAACTGTAAAGCATCTCTTCACTTGTGAAATGTGCCAGGAAACGAAAAACATTTGTATTATTCTCGCAAACTCTTCCAGGAATTGAATCACTGTTTAATGCATAAAGTCCTATCTGATAGATGGTGTGATGGCATTATGTTTCTAGGCGGCAGCACAATTGTGGGACATGAATAAAAGTGTTGACTCCTTGCATAAACACTCAACGTGTCCTTCCAGTATGTGTCTTATGATTGTAATAATTAGGAAATAATTAACGACCAGGCACTTAAAAATGCAGCTCAGTTGGTTTGAGCTCATATCAGTCAGATACTTGTCTTTGACAATTACATTGGTGTAGACTATATTTTTCTAGGAACAGTTTCTTAAAAATCTGTGAGCTCAAGGATGTTCCGGCTGTGGCCATGAAAGGATTTCAGCGTTGCGGCACTTGCTCCCTTATCCTTTTGAGCAATATCACACAACCAACAACAGTATAGGGTATGTCTGTGACAGGTTGCAGGAAGCAGGCGGTGATTCAGCAGCCTATATCTTCTTCTAGAAGGCCTCCTTGTCTCATGGCCAGCAAACAAGACTGTGCTAACTATAACTCATCTGATTTTTCATGCCCAAAAGATGTCCTTCCAACACTAACTCACTGTCGTTCTGGCGGGTGTATGTGATGCTGGTGAATGTGGACCCACTGTGCAATGGGCCGTGATTACCCTGGAGGGGCATGACTAGCACTATTTTGTAGCACACAGAAAAATGCTCCTTGTCACGTTTTCCTGTGTGCTGCGAAATAGCGTGAGATTTCAAACTCCAGCACTTTTGTGCCGGCTTTTGCATGCGCTGTGGAGTCCATCACCCATAGGACTCTATTGGTAGCGTTAAGGCAGGGTTACACCACGGTAACGCTGCGTTAATGCTGTCGAAATCCTGATCTTTGGCGGTCCCCCCATGACGGCGTCCATAAAGCTAGTGTGGCCCTAGCCTAAGGCTATCCAATGCACATTAACACTAAGGAAAATATGAACTACCATTCTGGCTAATGAATGCAATGGCAAGGCAATGTGTGAAGCTAAGGCAAGTGTGAATGTGGCAAAAAGGCAAAGCAGAAACTGCTTCAGAAAACAATGAAAAGAA
Source organism: Allobates femoralis (assembly GCA_033576535.1). Classification (NCBI taxonomy): domain Eukaryota; kingdom Metazoa; phylum Chordata; class Amphibia; order Anura; family Aromobatidae; genus Allobates; species Allobates femoralis. The sequence continues at coordinate 52,820,735 of JARQOC010000008.1, read as the reverse complement.
TGGAGAACTTAGCTGATGCACTGGCCATAGCATGAGAGCCCGATAACCAATGTCAAGGTGTTATTATTATTTATTTATTTAGCGCCATTGGTTCTATGGGCTTTACATGTGTAAGGGCAGAACAAGGACGAGAACATAAAATAACGACAATTAAATCATACAGGTACACTAGGGCAGAGATCCTGTCCACAAGGGCTCACAGTCCTCATTTTATCGGGTCCTAACCTTGTACGAGATGGCAGCGCGGTCATTGCAGGCTGTAAACTTTCCTGAAGAGATGGGTTTTTAGGATCCCGCTGAAGGATCTGAATGTGGTGGAGAATCAGACTTGTTGGTGCACAGAATTCCAGAGGATGGGGGATACATAGGAAAAGTCTTGGAGGTGGTTGTGTGAGGAATAAATAAGTGTGGAGGAGATTAGGAGATATTGAGAGGATCGGAGATTACGTGAAGAAAGATATTGAGAGATCAGTTTGAATATATAGGGAGAGGACAGGTTATGGATGGTTTTGTATGTTATGGCCACTTTACACGCAGCTACATTCCTAGCTTATCCACAGGTAACTTACTGGTTGCAGTGAAATCATGGAGACATGGTTCTATCTTGTTGCTGTGTTCAAATGGAATAATGTCTCCATGATTTCACTGCAGCCAGCAAGTTACCTGTGGATAAGCTAGAAATGTAGCCGCATGTAAAGTGGCCATCAGTGTTAGTAGCTTGAATCTATCTATCTATCTATCTATCTATCTATCTATCTTAAAAACGCACTGCATAGAGATGTTATACAGTTGGTAGTAAGTAAGTGAGGAAAAAAATGCATGACACTCAGCAACTTTTCTGACTTGATATCTGCAGATGTGAGTCCAGATACAAATATCTGCTGCAGACTCACGAAATCATTCAGATTATTTTTCTTCATTATTGCAAGTCTTAGGCCCCTTTCACATCAACGTTTTTCACTGATTGCCGCAGATCCAGCAGATTTACAACATCTGCCACCTAACGGCCGCACTTGCAGTGCACTTGCGGTAAGCCCCATGTATTGTCTATGCGTCTTGCGGCAAGTGCGGTTCTGCCGGATGCGGCAGATCCAGCACTTGCGGCAGTGAAAAAAAAAACGCTGCTAGGTGCGTTTCTTTTCGCGTCCGCAACTGCCAGATTTGCCGGATCGTAGCCAAACCCCAATTGCCACACTTGCCGCAAGCCCCATAGACAATACATGGGGCTTGCCGCAAGTGTACCGCAAGTGCGGCCGTTAGGTGGCAGATGTGGTAAATCTGCCACAATCAGCGAAAAACTGATGGTAAAGGACCTTACATCAGACATCTTACTCCAGTCTTTGGCGAGGCGCACCAAGATGCTCCTGACTTATTAGGACCAGCGTTCTTACTGACATTGTTCACGCTGGTCTTGATGAATCGAGGCCATAGATTTCCCTTCCTCAAAGCACAGAGATAAATTATGACGCCTTTAATTACTTTAAAGTACATGCACCGCACTTAATATATGTTTGTCCTGTGATTAGACTCAAAGTATCGTTTCTCACTTATGGTATTTGTGTGATTTGCTGCTAGTTACATCAGTCATCACCTCTACAATGGATAAAACAATGCAGCTATTATGTTTGTGATGTCATAAATGAAACTCACTTAACAGCCCTTCACTTCAAGCGTTAATTTTTAATCAGGTAATTACTTAATTAGTATTTGACGTGTTTATGATGAAGATAATTGTCGCACTGCATTCAATTTAATGGCTTTATTTCTGCTGATGCTGTCAAAACAAAATTTAACAAAATTCAGATTTTCTTTCATTTTTGTGGTTATCTATAGACCAGTAATAACAAGTTATCTGTGGGATCTTCAGAGTCTGCAGATAGAGTCTTACACCTTGTAGCAAATGAATGCAGAAAAAAGGTTTATCAATTACTCATAGCATAGAACAGTAGGTAATAAGAAGGGAATTCACATTTCAGTGTTGACATGTATGTTATGATGAATCATTTTTAATATCTTTCCACTTTGCCCTTGTTCCCCTGCTTTTATTTACATAGATATAAGCCCTGATTCATCATAGCCTTTGTGCCTGTTTTTTGTCTAGTTTTGTGTCTTTCGCGCCTTTTTTGTTTGCATCTAATTCATTCTATTTGCCATTTTTTAAGTACCATGTTTTTCCAAACATAAGGCAGCGTCATATTATTTTTGCATCCAAAAAAAGGTCTTGAGCTCATTTTTGGAGGAGGGCTTATTTTTTTCCATAAACAACAATCATTCATTTATCTTGAAGGTGTATGGCCAGTTTCAGCTTGAAGGTGTATAGCCATCTTCAGGGTTAGTAACTTTAACCCTAACTTGCATTCACAATTGCTGGTGCAGTGTCAGTGTCTCTTATGGTAACACTTATGGCCCCTTTACACGCAGCTACAGGTGACAGGTTTTCCACAGGTAACTTACTGGCTGCAGTGAAATCATGGAGACATAGTTCTATCTTGGTGCTGTGTACAAATGGAATAATCTCTCCATGATTTCACTGCAACCAGTAAGTTACCTGTGGAAAACCTGTCACCTGTAGCTGCGTGTAAAGGGGCCATTACTGGTACTCTCGAAAACACTTTGTGTGGCAGTGGCACTCTTCTCTTTTCGGGAGGGGTTAGGAGGATGGAGTCTGAAGCGGCTCTCAGGAACAGTGTGACAACACAGCCTTTTTTTTCTAATGTCGTGGGTTAATTACGCCAGACATAGTTTTCTTTTGTTTTCTTAACTCAAGAAAAGTAAGTCACTCTTTCTTATCAGACTGCTTGAAGCCTCCATTGTCTGAGTTTGTGTATTGCTACCTTAATGTAAATTACCTCACCCCCTCATACATCATTCAGAGGACAATTATGCAGTCAGATTGAATTTCCAACCAATAAAGGTGGTGTCTCACGTGGCGATTCTGGCCTGCGATGTCGGAAGCGATGTGCAGGTGCACGCTCGCTTCCGACATCGCAGGCCAGCTGTCACACGGCACGACGTTGCCGGTGACGCGGCGGCGATGCGGGCGGAGCCGTCGCTCGCTGGGCTGGGCTCAGCCCAGCGAGCGATCCTCAGCAACGCTGCGATATAGGCTGGATCGCGCCGCCAACAGTGTCAGACGGCGCGATCCAGCCTAATCGTTGGTCACAGGTTGACAGGTTTATGAACATGTTCATAAACCTGTCAACCTGCGACCAGCGATAATTTGCAATTGCGTCGCGCTGTCACACAGCGCGACGCATTTGTGATATCGCCCGCGACATCGCTGTTACGTCACTTTTCGGCGATGTCGCGGGCGACATCGCCACGTGTGACAGTACCTTAAGAGAACAGTCTTATCTGAACCAATACTGTGAGACACACTGCCCTGAGGTGGAGTCTTGGGGTTTATAAAAAGAATTGCTTCAGTCACCAGTTGTTGATATATGCTACAGGACGTCAGACTAAGGATTTTGGTAGAAGATCATGACACTGGATTATATCCTGCAGGAGTTCAGCCTACGATCCTAGGATGTGGCTGGAAGATACAATTTGGGACAATTTGGTCACCTGGCTACAGACTTTTCTGTGCTCAGATTCCTAAGCTTGCTGTTATCCCTTTTGAGTGGATGCCCGCCAAAAGCAGAGTGCTGGTAGACTGGGGTAGTGGGCCCTGGAAGACCTGATGGCATGAATATTCTAATTCTAATCCCTGATGAGCCAGAAGAAGGGTGAGACTCTATTGCTGTGTTCTTGTTAGGTATGTGTTATATGCCTTTGACTGTTGGGGATCCAATAAAGCCTAAACAATGTGTGGTTCCCTCATCCTGTATTGTCTGAGTAGTATTCTGCCCACAAGTAAGGCGTTCAGGCATTCAGTGGGATGAACCCTGGCCCATTCTGTCTTTCTCAACATGGCCGGGCCAGTGGATGAGAGCACCCACTGACCCCTGTGTCTTCACAGATGGTGATTGTGGCACCACATGTGCCTACTTCTGCAGGAGCAAGCAGGGCCAGCCGAGAGGTGGGATCTAAGAGGAAGCACTCAGGAGGCAGGAAATGGGACACTGGAGCGGCAGCCAAGTCCACACTATAACTGCAGTAGCGGCCAGGAGGTGGGACCCAGGAGGTAGCATTCGGGAGGTGGGACGCAGAAGTGGCAACCAAGCAAACATCATTGCACAGTAGTGCCAAGAAGGCGGGAACCAGGTGACAACACTTAGAAAGTGGGAATCAGTAGCGGATGAGCAGATTTTAACCTACCATTGTGGGACGAAGCGGCAGGACAATTTGGGAGCTACATTATGCCTATTCCAGTGTCTTCAGTGTTAGGATATGTCTCTATAATGTTAGTGACTTAACCTAGCATCACGTGACATAACATAGAGCTGGAGGCTCTATTTTTGATATAAGGATTATATTAAAAGCCTACTCCAAAAATCCCTAAAAATGAAGCTTCTGTGTCTAGAGACCTGTGCAAGAACAGTAAATGGGCCCTTTGCTGTCCAATATCTCATCATAATGCACAGTTTTACTTGAATTGGAGGTGGGAGCATCTGGATGCAGATGGCACCTATAATATGGTTGTCCCTGATTAAAATGTGACACATAGTAAAAATGGCAACAGCAGAGGGCCATGTACATACTCAGCAAGGAAATACATTAGATGTAAATAAAATGTCAGTTACACAATGTTCCATATGCATAAATCAGCATTTATCATATTAGAGACATTTGTTATAACATAGGCAAAGTTCCATGTGCAAAACATTATGCACAGCTGTAAATATTAATGAATCAATACATTAACTGAAACATATCACACAATCTATATGTGGCCAAAACCTGTTTAGGTTTAGGTTTAGTAACACTAATGACACAGAGGAATGGTCGAGCCCAAGATATTGAAAGAGATAGTGGCATACTGTAGACCTGATTGCTCCAGTACAAGTTGAGTTTGTGTTGAATATCCAAAAATTCTCACGCCCCAGCAAATTCAAACAAATGGAAATTAGGGATGAGCGAGTATGCTCTGCGCTACTCGTTACTCGCACGAGTATCCCGGTACTCGGGATGCTCGGCGAGCACCGAGTATCGGCGAGATGCTGGGCCTGCTCGCTAATAATTAGCAATCTGAAACACATACACTGCTCCCTTCAGTGCACACAGTGAGCTGGCACCACACAGGGAGCAGATTCATTGTTAGGATCCCTCTGGGGGCCACAGTAAGGTGTTGTATGTTGCGGCGATTTAAAAAAAAAAAAACCCTCCCGCCCTTTCCCAGAAATACTCGTTTTATTACCGGAAGTCTGTGGGTGGAGCCTGTCACTCATTGACTTACATTGGGCTCGGTGCTCTGGCCGAGTACACGAGTATCTTGAGATGCTCAGCCAGAGCATTGAGCACCCGAGCATTTTACTGCTCGCTCATCACTAATGGAAATTTGATTTGTGATGATAAAAAAAAATGCCCAGCGATAGCACCATTTCAGAGTGGTACATGAGCGTGGTGAAGTGGACCCACTGGACGACAGAATAACTGTAGGAGCTGACCCCTAGAACAGGGATGGATATAAGCAAAGTAGCACTGCCAAAACAGACAAGGCAAGACACTGTCAATGTCTATGGTGGAAGGAGCAGGCATGCAAGTGAAAAGTCTCAGCAGATGCAAGCATCAGGCCATAAGGGACAGGTGCAGATGCAAGCATGGCTACCTCTGTGCAGACAGGTGTAGGCAGAGAAGGCTCAATGCAGGAAGGTTCAGGTGCAGCAGTTGGTATGGCGAAACAAATGAAAGTCACAAGGCACAGGAAACAGGAGCAATACATTAAGAAAAAAGGGTCTGCTCACCTGACTTCTCTCTCCAGTTTTCCTCCTTTTCAAAATGGACTCCAGCGAACCTGTAGGCTGTAGCTGCATCCAAATCACTTCCAAGAATTTTCCAACGAGTTGAGGAAAATTGCACCTTGAGTTCTTAATAAAATTTCTATTCATTGGTATCCAAGTAAAAACAGGTTTATTAGCACGTAAAAACACACAGGTCAGTTTATCATGTCTTCAGGCAACATGTTTTGGCTAGCTTGTAGCCTTACTCATGATCATTACTCTGGACATTTCTTGGAAGTGATAAGGACCGGGACAAGGTATAGAGCAAAAGGGACCTGAAAACTAGCAATGCCACTAAGGACTGAAGCTGTTGCTCAGGCATGTCCCAATAGGGGATGGTGCCTATATACACACCACCTCTCTGCCATGGGCTGAGAGGCGGTTCCATTTATAGACATACTGGTCCTTTAAATATTTGCAGAGTGTGGCATGCCTAAGTGACCTCCTGGGAGACCTGCTCAGAGGACACAGGAACCAGGAGGAGGAAAACACAGGAGGAGAGCAAGCAGATGGCTCTGGACTGTGGGCACGGTGACCACCCTGAGAAGGGACAGAGAAGTAGACAGACCGTGGGGAACTGCTTGATGGGCACTAGTCTCCCTGTCTAGTGGAGGCTGGCCCTGTAACCACAGAGAACTGGACAGACAATGTGGAATTCTTAAAGGGAATCTGTCAGTAGTATCAACAGTCCTAAGCCATCTATATAGACATGTAAGTTATATAAAGGTGAAAAAATGAAACCTTGATATCTGCGATTTGACATTTTAATCCAGAGAAGTCCCCATTTTTCTTAATATGCAAATGAGCTGTTATGATCTTTGGGCTGAATATATATCTCCCTGAGAATCTGCTTCCAGAGATTATTGTACATGAAATGACTGACAGTCTGCTCTGCTAATCAACATGTCTAGGACTGGTAATTCCCAATTTAATGTAAAATATGCTCTGGAGGCAGATTCTCAGGGAGATCTATGTTTAGTCTATCATTCTTAACAGCTTCTTTACAAATGAAGAAAAATGTGGATTCCTCTGGAATAAAACATCAGATCAGAAATATTAAGGTGTACTTTTATTCAACTTTTTCTGACCTACATGCCGAGACTGATGGCTTAGTTGAGTTGATCTTACTGAGGGATTCCCTTTAGGGTACCTTCATTCTGTACATGTTACAATGTAACTATATCTTTTGTTACCCTGTTTGGAAACCCATTAAATCTTTTAATTTCAGGAATTTTTTGATTAATTAAATTTGTCAAACCCGCTTTTTCCCAAAAAAAATCTGATCTGATTTTATTTCCACAGGTTTTTTAATCCTAGGACTACCTTAATTCGGGTATGGGTTAGCAAAACCAAGTTAGGCACTGGTAATAACACCAACTTGTTCCAATTTAGGAGTAACTATGACCAAATCATTTTCTGTATCCAGTAATGTATTCATAACAAAATGCATGGATATTCAACATGCCCAATGTAAAACAACATATCATCACCTCCACATCACTGTATTTGGAATTTTCTATCTTGGTGGAGGATGTTAGTAAGTAAGTCAAGGGCTCTATGGCAATGGCAAAGAGGAAGGGAGATAAGAGACAACCCTATTGTGTGACCCTCCTCAACGCAACCAGATAGATCCTTGTTGGTGTGCACCTTACCTACCACTCTGAGGTTTATAAAGTAGTTTATTAAAACTTCCCATAGGACGTTCCACTCAAGACTGGCAAGATTTGTTGGCATCGAGAGATTGTGTCCCATAAAGGACAAATAGAAATACTCTCCAATTTAGAGTCGTTAACGTCTGGCTTAAAGCCTAATTGATCTTCATGAATTAGAGAGGTAATTACTCATACTAGTCTTATTTGCCAATGCCTTAGCTAGCACTTTAATATCCACTGGAAGGATTGAAATAGGACTATATGAGTCTGGCTATGATTTTTTTTCCTGGTTTTGGCAGGACTACAATTATGGCTTTGCACATGGATTTGGGCAACTGTCCCTCTCTAACAGCTAATTAAAAGACGTTTGTCAGCATATTTTTTGCAAAACTCTCCAGGCAAGTCGTCCAAGGCCGAGGGGTTTAATGTACAGTATATTCTGTTCTGGAATTCTTGTGTTAACTATTTTAACATGATTTTACTGCTTACGTCTCAAATTCTTGGTCCTCTTGGTGCCTTCATGGTATCCCACATCATGGGTAATGCTGATGATGACTTAGAGGGGTTGTTTGGTCAAAGAAGGAAAGTCGGCAGTCACTCCGTGACTGTAGACTTGATGAATCCTCTTGGGAACTGAGAATGGCAAGAAAGCACACAATAGGGTCTTATCTGTGGGAGTAGGAAGGAGGTGAATGCAGTGGGGGGCTTTCCTTGTCAGGTTGTGCCAGCCACAACCACTCTATGCACTTGTAATTCTGGCTGCAGTAGCCACCATAGGGTAAAGTTAAGAAAAAGCCAAGGAAAAGGAGTGAATGTCGCACTGCCAGGAGGAGAAACATCAAAGGCAGGAATATTGCAGAACGGGATTTTATTTTTCAATGTGTTTTAGAGTTAAACTTGCTTCTTCTTCAGGATTTTATCCTGAAGAAGGAGTCAGTATCGTTCTGAAAGGTGTTGAAAAAGTAAATCACATTCTGCAATATTCCTGCCTTTGATGTTTCTATTCCTGTCAGTGCGACATTCACTCCTTTTCCTTAGCTTTTTCTTCATCAGTGTGCAATGAGCACAATGTCATGATTCCCCACTATGCCCCGTGTAAGTGGATGGAACATTGTGTAATTTGCCTACTTATGGCCAATTGTTGACTAGCTTTGCGCAACTTCTCCCAATTCTGTTCTATAAAGTAAAGACTACGAGAATAGTCAGCACGTAACAACCCACTCGCATGGGACATACAGGTGAATCGAGACATGTCATAACTCCACAGTCTGCTGTCTCATCATAGAGTGACTACAGACTTTTTTGCTTAGAAAAGGAAACCTCTTTAAAGGGAATCTGTTAGCAGCTTTCTGCTAAGTAATCTGAAGACAGTATGTTGTAAGGGTTAACACACAGATTTCAGTAATGCATCTCTCATAACTATCCCTCTTTGTGCGGTTGTTTACCTTCAGTGTATGTTTTAGTTTTAGAAGATTATCATTGCAAGACTATGTCAGGTAGAGGTCATCTAATCTGGCAGACCCTTGCTCATTAGCAGCTCACTGTCTACAGACATTATATATAGAGAGCCTGGTGTGGGCAGGGACAGCTTTCTCAGCTTTGAGATTTGCAAAATCTTAAAACTCTGCATCCAGTAATCTATATGATACATCGTTGGATTCAGGGCCTCTTTGTCTAAACCATGCTACTCTCAGATGAGGTAGCAAAAACCTGCTGGCAGAATCCCTTTAAGTGCAAGGAGACCTGTAATAACTGTAACCAAATGGAATTAAAATGCAACATGACGTTGTTACCATTTTCCATGGTGTCTACTCATATCTTTCTATAATCTTAAGGGTGGTAAGGCAGATAGAAACAAATAGTCCAAATACTAAATCAAAGAAACTAAAGAGACTGAATCATTTGCCAGAGTTGTCGACAGGGAATGGCAAGAATTGTGAGAAATAAGAAAATTTAGCTTACATGGGGGATTTCCAGCCTCCTATTATCCCTGTAACCTTTTTCTTTTACTATCCCTGCTGACGATGTGGGAGTAGCTCCCTTTAGAATTGCACCTCTATGAAATTTATCCCAATGTGGGTGCAAGTAATTACTATAGTCACTGCATGGGCTGTAGGGCACACAAAGGATAATTCAATGGAGTACGGAGGTAGAATATACACAGCCCCCAGTATTAATGTAACTTCATATATGTTACACAGTAGACACACGAGGTGCCAATCAGCGTCATTGGATGAATTTATGCATTTAAAGGGATCTATGCCAATATGCAGACTCCCTTTGCATGTGTTAAGTATGTAGAATGATATCAATGCTCTGCGCAGATAGTGAGGCGCGGGCGGTAGTAATGGGCAGGCTCTATAATTCTTGTGCTCCAGCATGTTACATGAAGATGGGGTTCTGGCTTGTGTGGACTTGTGGGGATGGTATGCCCGTGCAGGGTGCATGATGCTGTTGACTTTGCCTGGCCAAGATGAGATGTCAACCAGTTCATCGAAGGAGACCAACCCCTTCATGACCAAGGATGTAGATGAATGTCCTTGGCAGTATTCCCATCCCTTCATGCAAGCTTACGCTGTGAGCACCCATCATTCCCTGTACTTGTGAGTTGATCTGATAATCTGACGTGTGCAGCTAACAGGGCCGTGTAGATCAGCGAACTGCCCAGCACTGTTAACCCTGTAGATAACGCTGTCGAACACTGACAGTGCAACCTAAAATCCCACAGTGGTCCCTTGATGCATGGGGTGAATGATGACCCCAAACACTGTCCTGACTCACTTCCTTTCAGCAATGCTTCAACAGCATCGTTGACAGAATGTGATAATTTGTGTTGTTCAGAGGAATGGGGAAGCATCTCTATGCACAACACAAGTAATCAGACACTGCAATGATGAGGTGCACTAAGGGGTCAATTAAAATAAAGTAAAAATGGTGAAAAAAGTTTGAAAAACAAATTAAAAAGAAACCAAACGTTAAAATCATATTTGGTAGAAAAGCCCGATCTATCAATTTACAAAATTAATTCATTTTATCGGCAAATTGCGTTTTTGGTCACCACAACATTGCAATAAGATGCAATAACAAGCGATCAAAGCAACACATTTATCCAAAATTTGTATCAATAGAAATGTCAGCTCAAGCTTCAAGATGTAAGCGACCTCGCAGCCCCAGATCCAGAAAAGCAAGAATGCTAAGGGTCACGGAAAATGGCGCAGAAGTGCAATTCTTTTTCTTTAAAAACTTCAGAATTTTTTTCATCACTTAGACAAAAGTACAAGTATACTTGTCTGGTATCTAAACACTCGTACCGACCTGAGGCATCATACCGACACGTCAATTTTACCATATAGTGAACATGGTGAATAAAAGACTCAAAAGACAATTGTGTAATTACACCTTTATTATACCTACATTATCAGTGTTTTCAAGGGGAAACATGCACCACAACTCCATTTTCTAACACAGATCTTTTGCCAAATGGGTCTTGAACAGTCAGATGGCGGCTGAGTAGAATTGTTTTGGCCAGAAGTATAGTGAACATGTCTTGGTTACCTCCCGCATTTCATTCACATTTCACGCTATACCATTCCCTTATGTATCCATATTACAAAATTAAACTTTAGTACAAAGGATCAAACAGCTTCTTTAGAAGATAAATATGTCTGTACCTCTCTAAATTCCTCCACCTGCAATCAGTCTGGGTATAACCATGGATCAAGGTAATTACAGACATCTCAATCACCACAGTTTTTTTTCTAGAGATGAGCGAATATATTTGAGTGTAATTGAATTCTACTAAAATATTACAAAAAAATTACATTAGCCAAAATGTGTTTTTATGTACTTTCCTTCAGCACATATTTAGCAAAATAGCGACCACTGGTCACCATTTTGCTGAACCGTCAAGGTCCAATAAAAGGTTATAAAAATCCTTTTACTTATCTTGCGGCTTATGTTTCTGGCCCCTCTGCTCCTCAGAGTCACCCATCTGGTCCTTGCCACATCTTATCACTATCATGAGTGCTGAATCCCTGAGACTCACTCCAGGCCGGACCTCCAGCTCTGAAGAGGCCTGGAACATTTCCATGCATGCAGGCACAAGTTCATGGCACACAATGTGTCCTTACTCATGCTTCCACAGAACTATCCAAGGCCTCATCTAAGCCCATCTAGCACTTGATCCATTTAGCACTCATGATGGTGTTAATTGGATGCGGCAATGACTAGATAGGTGACAGTTAGGAGCAGAGCGGCCAGAAAGATGTTACTTTTTTTTTGTAATGTTAACACCTTTTGTTTCTTAGCCTTTGATATCTGTAGAGAACACACAGCACAATAAAGGACTTTAAGAACTTTAAGTTTTTATTTAATAATAAAATGCAGAGCAATTGATTTTAATACACTTTCAAATATACTTCATAAGAAAATTCTGGTTGAAAACCATTCCTAAACCTTCCACAAGATGTCCCCACTGTACTGTATGTGAAGCAGACGTATGTTCATTCTCAGTGGGATCCGTCTTCACACTGAATACGGGGCATGTAACCATATAAGGGAAAGGGGGCATGGCCTATACTACTGACTGCAGTTGGTGAGGAAACAATGTATCAGATTATCTCATCATTAACAACCAGTACAGTATTGTGCTTTTTTTCTTCAAGGAAATGACATTTACACTTTAAGAATAATTTCTCTGAGAATTGAATTTTCAAGGAAAATCCCAGTGAACAAACACATTTGAATTTTGCCTGATCCCTATCTCTGATGAGTTGCATCCTCCATTTCTGAATGTCACCAACAAATCCAGGAACATAATTGGGTTGTACTTTGCTATACGGAGGATTGTGCACCAGGCTCTTATACAGTAGAAGCTTTATCACAAGGGGTCTGGGTCACCCTTGTGATGGGAGTGGTCCTCTTGGAACTCATGTTCATGGGCAAAGTGGGATTATAAAACTTATTTTCCAAATGTGTTTATGTACCGATTTTCAAAGAACTCCTCATATATTGCAGTGTGCTGACATACAGTGACACATATGTCTATAAATTAGCCACAGCGTATATATGCACCTATAGTACTATAGTGTGCTCCCAGACCGTGCTCTCTTAGCCACTCGTTTTCCTAAACAGGTTTTAATTAGGGTTAAGCCGAATCTTATCTTCCCCACAGAGGTGAGTCATTAAAATTTAGAGTCCATGTATGAGGTCAACTTGTCGTGGTTGGATGGTCAATGCAATAATGGCATTCATGCATTCATTAATGGCGGCGTGCCGGTGCAGAATGTATCTACATATGTCTGGATAACTTTTCTTGTCCTTTGAACTAAAGGTCTGCATTGGATTAAACAAAAATAACTCAAGGAAACTGAAACCACATTATCTATATCACATGTCATATTAACAACAATTTTAGCAACATAAATGTTTTGCAAGCAGTGCTGATGTCTAGAAAAAACATTTTGTGTGATTATACTTCCTCCTGAACTAAATCATTTGCTTCAGATATCAGAGAGCAAAACAATATCCAAAACTCATAATGGAGTTCTGTTGAGACATGACTAGGATCGGCGAATGCAAGATCGGTGACTATTAAGCTCTCTCAAATCCAGTCACAAGCCATGTAGAGGGCTGAAATGGTTAAATTAGGCCAAAATTAGCAGAAGTCAAGTGTGTAAATGCAGGAAATTAGATTCAGAAAAAGTCCGCTTCATTTAACCTGTAGATTAGGAAACAGGAAAGTCCCTATATAGAGTAAGAAATCACATGACTTAGGAGAATCAGTACAGGGAACGCAAGATTCACAGTCAGACAAACAAATCATATTCACATAAGGATTGTTCCCTTTGTTGTCTATGTGCCTAACATACAATGCAATCTACAAGACTGCTCAAAGAAATAAACTAATATTACTATGTATAAATGCCATAAGTTATTACAAGAACAATATTGTCTTCTAAACACTGGCATCACAAGTACCAGACAACAGGGAATAAGTCAAGGGTCTTTTATCCATCACTTACAGTAGAGCTGAGGTCCCCAACCTTTCTGACCTTGAGAGCCACATCCAGCTCTTAGAGGGCCACGAGCCACATCGGCTCCCCCTCCCCCCACTGTAGTGTCATCCAGAGCCCCCATAACTGGTATAATGACAACCAAAGCTTCTCCACAGAAATCACATTGAAGCAATGTACCCAGATCCAGGGGTTCATACCTTACCCCCATTCAGATCTGCTCTTCATAGCTGTTTGCTGGAGCTGGTGCTAATGTGACACGCCCGACACCAGGGCAGTGGGGTACTCGGAACCGGGCCGAACAGTTCTTTCTGGGGATGTGTCACGGTGGCGTGACCCAGCTCTCTGGCCCTAGCCGTGTCCAAAAAATGGGGGAAGTTTATATGGGGAATTAATTTGTGACGACACCCATGGTATTCGGCAATTGGACGGCTGACGCTGCAGTTCAGATCCACTGGGGCGTTTTTGTGATGCAGCAAAGATGTTGCAGCTCTTCACGGGTAAAGCGAGGCCCCAGGGCAGGTATAAAGTCTATTAGATGATGGTTACTGATGCAGCACACAGCAAGTGATGCAGTAAATAAATCTGAGGACACAGTAGGGTGCTGTCTTCACATTTTACTCACAGTTCTCACAGTTCTCCAGGTTACAACAACCAGCCGGGTGCTGTGTCCTCCGGGTTAGGGTTCCAGCCAACTCTGTATGTCCCCAGTTAACAATTGCAATTTTCTGAATTTCTAGATAGAAATGTGCAGATCTTTTGAAATTCAAAATCAAATTTTCCTCAAAAAGAGCATGAGAACTTACACTTTACATGAGCGAGAGGACTCCGCTGACCATAATAGTTTACAATCTACAAGAGAGAGATAGGACCCCACTGACCATAAAGGGGGTGTCACACGCGTCAATGTCGTCAGTGAGATGATCGCTGACGACATTGACGGCTGATCGCTGGTGAGCTGTCACACAGACAGACTCACCAGCGATCAATTGACCAGAGACATCATGGAAACGATTTAAATATCGTTTCCATGATGTCTTGCTCCCGCTGCCAGCCTGCTGGAAGCGGGAGCAGGCTGGTCTCCAAGGTAAACTGCGGGTATCTAGGCAGCGCGCGCTGCCTAGATACCCGCAGTTTACCTTGGATACCAGCTGGGAGCTGGAATATCGCTACTCCCGGTGTCACACGCAGCGATGCTGCGTGTCCACCGGGCGACAATCGCCAGGTTTTAGAGCAGGTTCTAAAACCTGGCGATCATCAACCAGCGATTTATCGCTGGTTGATTCAGTATGTCACACGCATCAATATCGCTGCAACGTCACTCGCAGCCGAGATCGTGCAGGCGATATTGACGCGTGTGACTCCCCCTTAAGAGCATACACTGTACAGGAGATAGAGGATCCTAGTGATTATAAGAGCTTACACTCTACAGGAGTCAGAGAACCCCACTGAGCATAAGAGCTTACATTTTACAGGAGAGACAACCCTGCTGACCATAATGGTGCCGTCACACAGCACGATCTGGCCAGCGATGTCGGAAGCGATGAGCGGGTGCCCACTCGCTTCCGACATCGCTGGCCAGCTGTCACACAGCATCGCTGCGGCCGGCGACACCGCAGCGATGCGGGCGGTGACATCGCTCACTGGGCTGGGCTCAGCCCAGCGAGCGATCCGCAGCAACACTGCGGTATAGACTGGATCGCCGCCGACATCGCTCTGGCGATGTCACACGGCGCGATCTAGCCTTATCGCAGGTCGCCGGTTGACAGGTTTACGGTTCTTCCCGTAAACCTGTCAACCTGAGACCAGCGATAAAACGCGGTCGCGCTGCTCATTTACACAGCGCGACGTCGCTAGCGACATCGCTGATACGTCACTTTTTCGGCGATGTCGCTAGCGACGTCGCCAGGTGTGACGGCAGCATAAGAGCTTACACTTTACAGGAGAGAGAGGACCCCGCTGACCATAAGAGCTCACACTTTACAGGAAAGAGAAGACACTGCTGACCATAAGAGCTTACACTTTACAGGAAAGAGAAGACCCTGCTGACCATAAGAGCTTACACTCTATCAGAGAGAAATTTTTCTCAAACAGTGAATCAAATGTTAAAATGTTTGAATTTGTGTGAAACCACAATTTTTATTAAATGTTAATCAAACTCAATACTTTGTGGATCGATCCGTTCTTCTCTAGTCCTGGACATTTAGTTATCATTGAATTAAGGAGTAAAGATATAGGATTTCTAGTTGCTTTATGCTCTGGAGCAGATGTGTAACATAAAACAATTTCTGGGCTTTGGGCGTACTCTGTGACTGCAGACTTGTGAAGTTTCGCCAATGCTGGGAGTGAGCGATCAAGTGACGTAGAGACTGTAGACTTGTTCTCCGAGCCTTGGCAATCCCTTGCAATCCCTTTAACTTCTTCATAAGAAAGTCAATATTCATTTTTTGGATGACTTTCATTTTTTCCTCCACCCCTTCCTAGAGCTATACCATTCATTTTCATTGTTATTATAGCTTTACTACAGCTTTAGGGTTTGTTTTTTTGCAGGGTGGTATTACTTTTAAATGACACTTTACCATATATTTTCCTGAAAAAAACTGACTTAAAAATCCAAGTAGAGCGAAATGGTAAAAAAAAAATGCAATTCCATCATTATTTTGAGTTTTCAGCTGCTAATATAGTTAAAGAATTCTGTCAGCAGGTTTTTGCTACATCATCTGAGAGCAGCATGATGTAGGCAAAGAGACCCTGAATCCAAATATGTATCACTTAGATTACTGAGTGCAGCCGTTCTAACACACTCGGAGCTTTAAGATTTAGCAATAAATAGAGCTCAGTAAGCTGCCCCCATTCACACCAGGCTGTGTATGTACAATGTCTATAGGCAGTGAGCTGAGGCTGTATCAGAGCAGAGCTAAGATGCTGCTGTGGTTGACCTAGCCCAGAAATGAAAATTTCCTAAAGCTAAAACAAACATTGCAGGTAAAGATCAAAAGGGACCTTAATAAGAGATGCATTGTTGAAATCTGTGTTTAAACCATACAGCATTCTGTCTTCAGATTACATAGCAAAAACCTGCTGAAAGATTCTGTTTAAGCTTTGCAATAGAGCAGGGAGGCATGGTCCTCTTGCACTACCACTCTCTGTTATTATGGACCGTCGGTTGTTGTAAGCCTTTGGCCTCCAAAACTGCAGGGTGGTGCACTGGTTGGCGAAGGTACCAAAAAATGAGATTTTTTAATATATTCGTATGTAATTATGTTCTGCAAGGTTAATTGAAGAATGTGTGTGAATGAGAAAAAAGGAAAAAACAGTGATTGGTAAATCTAAAAAAAGGTAAACTATTAGAAGATCAAAACAGGTAAAAAAATATTAGGCATTCTACCTATCTCCCCACCACGGGAGTCCTAGAGCGGATCGAGACCCTGGTGGGTTCTCAAGATCTCACAATTGTAACTGGTTTATGGCTAGAATGTCTGATATCTCCTTATGAAATTATGGCTCCCATCCATCTGTGGGGTTTCATTGAAGCAATTGAGCAGCTTGGGCTTCCAGCAGGGGGTGGTCCAGCCAGAAAGATCTTGGTCCCATCTAGGCTGCTAAAGGTGTGAGTTTTTCCACTTATAGCTTTTGAAGCTGGGCCACCCACAAAGCCAGGTGTCTTTGTGGCACCCCAAAGTCCAGTTGCCATGATATTGCCTCCCTCAGGGGGTCATACCGTGCATGGAAGTAGGGGAGGTATCCACACCAGGTAAGCACATCACTCACAACATCTTCTCGACTCTAGACCAGTAGGGGGAGCTTTGAAACCCGAGTTCAGGGTAGGTCCCCTATAAATTCTGGCCTGGGGGTAGGGTTAGTCAGTTCAGTTCCAGGGAGGACTGTGAAGGGGACCTGTGGACTGGAGCTGTGCCAAGCTCATCCCAGGTAGAGCAAAGAGACACCTAGTTCAGTTCCTAGGAGGACTGTGATGAGGTCCTGTGGACTGCAGCAGAGTAAGGCTCGTCCCAGGACGGAGGCTAGCTAGCGTGAGGGACCTGTAGGAGAGGGTCTGAGGAAGTGGAAAAGCAGGTCTAGGCAGTGGAGCCAGTTACCGGGCTCTCCCAGTGCAGAGCGTCAGAAGCGGACACCGGAGTCCGAGGCTGTTAGGGATTTCAGGCCAGCAGCCAACATCGGAGGGTGGGAGATTCCAAGTCTCCCGGCCACAATGAAGCCCAGGAGGCATAGCAGCACCAGAGAGCTCAGGGACAACAGCGAGAGGAGCAGTACTCAGGAGGGGCTCAATCTGCCTGCCATACAGGTGAGAGACTGTATGCAGGAGGAGAGGGTTTCAGCTAGCTACAGGCAGCCAGGGCCCGCCAAGACTAGTGCAACAGGGAGACCTCAGAACTCACTGGGTTAGGAGAACCCCAACTTGCTTCCAGGTCACCCAAACTCCCGACATCTCTTGTGGACGGTACCCTGGACTACAGCCTGGACTATCTGCAACTTCTACCAGTAAAGGTAACGGAGACTTCAACCCTTGTGTCTGTCAGTTATTCAGCACCCCTAGTCCTGCACCCCCAACGGGGTATCACCACCATAGACATTCCCGGTTGCCCTGGAGATCCGCTCAACCCGTGGGGAGAGAAAGCATCACCACTGCACTCCTATCATCCCTAATGGTACCTTTACACGCCGCGACGGCAGGCTGGATACATCCCGCTACAGGCTACAAATGTAGCTTGTAGCGCCAATGTAGCCCGTCGTAGCGGCGTCTGAAGACGTGACGCTACAGCCGGCAACAGATACATCTGTTTCCTAGGTCTGCTCGAAAACTGATGGCTACAACGCCGATGGTAGCGAGCTGTATCGGCGTGTAAAGAGGCAACGGAAGGGAACTCGGGACAGCCTGCGATGTAGCTAAGGAGTGACCCTGGCTCCGTGTTACCGCGCCCCATGTGCGATCATTGGTGGAAGATGGTGCGTTGCGATTGGTTGGCGCCGCACAGGGCGGCATATTTAAGGAGCTGACGAGTCACACTACACAATTGCTCGAGCGTCACGTATTACTCAGCCTCCTGCGATGCCTGCCCAATCAGGATGTTATGGCTTTGTCCTATCAGCGTACGGATGGCTCGTAATCCACAATTGGAGCACGCCTATGTGCTGTCCCTGCTGCACCAGGTACGCCCATAGTAGCTGGTTGTAGCGGTTTGTAAATGAGCTACAGCTGGCTACTTGAGACACCCGGCGATGTAGCTAGCTATAGATGTAGCGTCGCGTAGCGCATCTTGTCGCGGCGTCTAAAGGTGATGCGTTGAGCGTTTGTAGACGTTTGAGCGTGCTCGTGCACGTGAAGTCGCGGGATGTATCCAGCCTGCCGTCGCGGCGTGTAAAGGTACCATAAAGGTCCCTCACAGCAGCTGTGGTCATTAATAGACACATACCATGAGTGGCGTCATGACAACTATCCCTAAATCACTACTCTCAGAAATTTTAAGTTGACCCCCAGGGTCACGGAGCCAGACCTCAGCCCCTGTGACTCCCCCGGAATCACCAAAGCCCGATTCCGAGTACCCCATGGCTCTGGGGCGCGCCATCCTTTCTCAGCTTCACATTTTGAAGGAGATCTATAATCTCAGACCGGATATGATACCATCAATTGCCATGAAATTATATCCCCATATTCTTGATAGAACTTTTTTCCATTTTCTTGCAGGATGCAGCCAGGCCTCTTACGGTTAGCAGGATAAATTAGGGTATCTATCCTGTGGGGTGCGCTTATACACTGCTGGGCAGTCCACATGATCTAACAGTATGGTTGTCATCAATAGGCTGAAAGCCAGACACTGTGCGCCTACATATCTGTGTGATTGGTGCCCTGTCCCAGCCTCATCTGTGTGTATTGAATACTAGGCAATCACGAATGGTAGACATGTGAGTGGTTGATTCAAAAGAATTTTGCTTCTGTGATACCCCTGTCTCCATCATTGGGGTCCACAGCATCTTGTAGTGCTCTGATATTGTGATCTGGTGTTTTTAAGCAAGGCTCCCATTTTTATGTGATATTACCTAATATTGACATGATTTTTACTTTATCCTTGGATCCATTGGGTCCAACATTCACTCCTTACCAATTAGGGCTAATAAATCACTGACACACCCATTAAATGCTTACATTCTTACGGCCAATCAAATCAACATTTGAAAGAAGACCTTGTAGTTTTTCCATCTGAAGGAGTCAGTGTCATGATGGGAGACAACCTGAAGTTGTGGCATCTTCATGATCATGACTCCTCCAACATATCTTCTCATGATAATGACCCCTATAAAGTGCCTGAGGTCACCGTACTGTTTAAAGTATTGCATGCCAGTTTGACCCACTGCCGGACTTTTGCCAAAATTCCTAGAAGTCCAGTCCACGCCTGGATACAATTACTGATTATCCCTACCAATAATTTGGAAGTTAGGTGCTTTAACTTCATGACAATAACTCATTCATCTGCTTGCTATGACAACAAGACAGAAAATACTGTATCTCGATGTAAAAAATACATAATCATAATTTTGGCTTTAGAGGGTTTTTATGATAGCAGGAAAACTACACTTCCAAAAATAAAGAAAACAACGCAAAATTCAGTCTATACACTGAATGGAAAGGGGAGCTCAGTGCTATTATCTGTAACATCACTTTTCACCAGATTGGTTCCTGAACATGTAACTTCTTTGATGTTCATTATCTGAAGGAGCCACCACTGTCTTCATGAAATGCTGAACACTGTGTAAAAACAAGGCTGTGAAGTCAGATAGGTGCAGAGAACACAATGTCCAGAGATACAGATCATGAAACACATGGCTTGCAAAAAAAAAACATATCTGGTTGCTATTTTAAGTTTATTCATGAATTAATAATTTTAAATGTAATTGCTTGTCACCAAAATCGCCCACTCGCTGCCCAGGTGACTCAGATGTGACTGTAAAGGTTACTCCATTTCTTATACTTGGTCCTCCACACACCTATCACAATAGGCTAAAAATGAGCTAAGGGAGCCAGTTCACACATCTCCATCACATTTCTTGCTGCCACCACTCTCTAGGTGGACACCTACTCTTGGTAGAACGCCAGTCCAAGCGCAAACCTAGCTCTCTGGTATCAAACTCTTAGCGCTACTAGAGCTCTGGCATCACAGGGTAACATTACCAGGCTATATTATCTGTCATGATTCCTCCTCTGCATTCATGGTGTGCAGGGATTCGTGATTGACAGCTTAGTCATTCTATCTGGAGGTGGGATGTTCTGGGTTCTTGGTTTTCTTATTGACAGAGCAGTCGCACAATCTCTTGGTAGCTCGTGCTGAGATTCTGCAGCTGCTCCTTGTCTCATTTAATTCCTCAGCCTTTTAGCTGTGCTGTGTTTACCAGAGCACTGTCAGTCTTAAGGGCCTGTCACACGCGTCAATGTCGTCAGCGAGATGATCGCTGACGACATTGACGGCTGATCGCTGGTGAGCTGTCACACAGACAGACTCACCAGCGATCAATTGACCATAAACATCGTGGAAACGATTTAAATATCGTTTCCACGATGTCTTGCTCCCGCTGCCAGGCTGCGGTAAGCGGGAGCAGGCTGGTCTCCAAGGTAAACTGCGGGTATCTAGGCAGCGCGCGCTGCCTAGATACCCGACGTGTACCTTAGTTACCAGCCTCCTCCGCTCACCGGCTGGTATCTAAGGTACACAGCGGGTAACTAGGGACCCTAGTTACCCACTGTGTACCTTAGATACAGCCGGTGAGCGGAGGAGGCTCGTAACTAAGGTACACGTCGGGTATCTAGGCAGCGCGCGCTGCCTAGATACCCGCAGTTTACCTTAGTTACCAGCTCCCAGCGCTTGTGAGAGGCGCTGGGAGCTGGAATATCGCTACTCCCGGTGTCACACGCAGCGATGCTGCGTGTCCACCGGGCGACAATCGCCAGGTTTTAGGACTGATTCTGAAACCTGGCGATCATCAACCAGGGATTTATCGCTGGTTGATTCAGTATGTCACACGCGTCAATATCGCTGCAACGTCACGTGCAGCCGAGATCGTGCAGGCGATATTGACGCATGTGACAGGCCCTTTAGTGTCAGCTCTGAGGTGCTAAGTTGGTCTTCTGTATCTATGCTCTGGGAATTGATCTTTGGCTCCCAGAACTTGCCTGTGTTTAACCATTCTTTTGTCTTGTCCATCTGTTCTGATCCACTCCTCTCCAAGTAACTGACCTCAGATCATGATCTATGCCTCTGTTTCATCCCCTCTTTCTTGTTGTGCTCTCCCCTGTATCTGACCTGACTGTTTGACTATTTTACTTCTTCTTGTCCTTGTGGTGACATTATCTCTCTTCAAGGTTGTGGGTTTGTTTAGATCAGCAAAGAAGAACCGTATCCAATTTTGAATTAAACATATAAACTGTACAGTATAAAAGGTAGAATAGTATAAATCAAAAGGGATAAACTAAAGAGATTTATTACTAAATGGATTGGTGACAAATTTGGTGGAATGGTGGAAGAAAACCCACTGAAAATCTGACAGGTCTACAGTGCTGGTTGAGATTTTAAAGAATCCCAACAAGACCCTTCAATCCTCCTCATGGTTTTATGAAAGGAGGTTGACTAATTATATAACAATCAACTATTTGGACGTAACCAACCATAGCCCTGCCAGACACTGATCAGAGAGGTGACTGTTTTCTTTCACCATACATCTCCCATTTAAGAAGGTTCCACAACATCTCATAGGGTTTAGGTCAGGTGAAGAAAGGGGCCATGTCCTTATTTCTTCTTCTTTAAGCCCTTTACTGGCCAAGAAGTGGAGATTTCACTACTGCAATAATGGAGCATTGTCCAGCATGAAAATGATGATTTTCCTGTAAGATACAGACTTTTTTCCCGTACCACTGCTTGTATAAAGTATTTTCTAAAAACTGGCAGTAGATTTAACCTGAAAAAGTCCAGTTGGCTCATCTTGAATAATACCAGCCTCTAGCCAACCTCCAAGTGTCTGTTACTGATCCATCCATCTGGTCCATCAAGAGTCACTTTGATCTCATCAGTCCACCTTTGATAAATCTGTTTTCAGATACTTTTCAGCAATGCCTTGAGGTTTCCACTTCTGTGTGTTGCTCAGTGGTGGTTGGGTTTCTCATTAGTCAAAATATTTCCTCTTTATCACCCAAAACCAGCTCCTATCACTAGAATAAGCAAGGACACCTCAGCCTAAATTTACTAGATCCATTTTTTGCTATGTAATACCCCAAGTCACCTGTGAACTAGAATGACAATATATATGAGACCAGTATATTCATTAAATTACAACAAGGAAAGTACTTATCATACAGTCACTATAAAACTGTTTTTTTCTTCTGTAGATTGTGTATAATGTACAGGAGGGGCTCCTGTCCTCAGGTACAGATTTCCAGCCTCCAGCAGCTATCTCTGGTTTTATAGACAAAGACTTGTATTACTTTCCTCTTGTTTTTTATTTCATTTTTATTATCCACATTGTAATTTCCTGCACACATAGGTAACTTATAGTAACAAGTCCTGAATGTGCCATATGGCCAATAATAGGGAAGCCTACTGTCACTACAATTATAATAGCCCCACGTTCTCAGAGGGCGGCATTTGCCATCAGTAATGGAAAGCTAACCTAGTCAGTGCAGAAGCTGTCCTTTTCTGCACCCAAAACTGTTCTGCACCTGTTGTCTTGGATGGGCTTCAAGGGCCAAATGGTATTGTGGCCAACCAGTGTCCTACATGCCTGTTTATATGAACCTGTCTTTTTCTTTTCACTTTGCTTAGACAAAATATCTCCTGTAAACTGTGATCATTGCAATTTTTTTATTTGACCCAGATTGTTTATCATGCCTGCTCTAACCCAGATCTATGTCATTCTTCTAACCTTATCTGATCTCACCTTGCAATCTGCATCTAGCATACAGCATAAGGCTGGAAACACATGACCATATGAAAAAGCTGACCGTTCCTCATCTAGGAGAGTAGGACTATTGACATCCGTATTATGTTCTATGTGGCATGCGTGTGCAATGCAAATGTAAAAAGTTAGAATAGACAGATAGATAGGATAGATAAATGATGGGATAGAGAGATAGATAGGATAGATAACATCAATATATAAATATAGATAGATGATAGGATCCCTGCTGGCACCAGTTCACATTATGTCTGTGAGTGCTGTGCAGTTTTTTTCTCTTTTGTATCGTGTGGAGTTGCTGGCTCCATGTCTGCAATTTGCACCCTCATCACCTACAGGTGGTCTAGGGTCGAGATGGTGTCCGCCCACTGAGAAGTGGGATGGGGAGGAAAAGGAAGGCAGGGATGTCAGCTTTAGGACTCATCAGACCTGAAGTCACTTTGTCAAGACCCAGCATCCCTGCTGGCACCAGTTCACATTATGTCTGTGAGTGCTGTGCGTTTTTCTTCTCTGTAAGATGATAGGATAGCTAGTTAATCTTACCAGTCTCCCGCTACTTGCTTCCGAGGTCGCCTATTAGGCTTCATGAATATTCACTGCACTGACCAGCAACGGCCAATCACAGATGTTCACTCGCTATGAGAGCCTCTGTGATTGGCTGTTCCAATCAGACTGTGCTCCCACAAACTGTACCGGTGTCTATGCTTTGTTGCCATACACATTAGTGTATGGCAACCAACCTGCCATCATACTGTTTAAAATAAATAAATAATGGTGAAAAATTGTGTAGGACTTTCCTGTATCTTTCATTCTCAGCATAGATAAAGTGGACAGCTATGGGCTGCCACCCTCAGCTGCCTAGTTTTACCTTGCCTGGCATAAAAAATGCATGGGTTTTGCACTATTTTTAATTGTCAGCCAAGCTAAAACTAAGCACCTGGGCACTGGTATTCTCAGGGTGGTGGGGGCCCACAGTATAGAATAGCAGCCCAAAGCCGGCCCAGAATTTGGTGCATTCATTAGAAGTGCCAAATCCTGGTGCTTCACCCAGCTCTTCCAGATGCCCTGGTGCCGGTGGCAAATTGGGTATTAAAGGGGTTAATGACAACTGATGAATGATAGCCTGTCATTAAGCCCTGGATTGGCAATGTCAGGAATCTTTTGATAACCGCCCATCACCAATCCAATAAGTGAATAGTTAATAAACACAGACAAAAAAAAATTCCTTTATTAGAAATAAAACACAGAAAAAACCTTTATTAGAAAAAAAAACACTCTGACAACCCTCATTTACCCATTTATTAATAGTCCCAAAAACATATCTTCTGATGATAATCCACCACGAGGTTCCAATCTCAGCTCTACTGCATTGGATGCCGCAGTGAAGAAGAAACATTGCATCATTGCGGTCTCTGAACACAGAATTAGAGCCTAGAAAGTGGTGGCTGTGTGAGCAGTGAGTCACTGAGGTAACCCGAAGACAGGTCAGGTATTCATGGTAAGGCTAGGGTCAAATTAGGATTTGCCGCGTTGCCCTGGGGGTCGCGCTAAAAATGTAGTGTTTTGCAGTATAAACATGGTGCTACCGCCATGGTAGTGCCGCGTTAACGCTGCCCATACTAACCTTTGGAGGCCTCGCCTCTAACGTGACGTCAACACCAGCATCTGGTGCAAATCTCGCGGTATTACCTAACGCGAGAAAAGACGCTTTCTGCAACGTCTTTTCTCAAGTTAGGAAATACAGCGAGATTTGCATCAGATGCCGGCATTGATGTCGCGTTAGGGGCGGGGTCTCCATAGGTTAGTATGGGCAGTGTTAACGTGGCGCTACCATGGTGGTAGCACCGTATGTATGCTGCACAACACTAAATTTTTAGCGCGACCCCCTCGGGCAGCACGGTAATAACAAATGTGACCCTAGCCTTACCGCTAACCCGTAGGGGTCCCTAACCTTTAGTTCGGGAGCCACATGTGGCTCATAAAGAGTTCTGGGATCAAAGGTGTGTTGCAGTCCGCGCTGCCCGATCGTCCAAAGGATCACAAGGGAAACAATGTTCCAAACGAAATTCTCTTTATTCTTATAAACCGACGCGTTTCGGCGCCCAATCCTGGCACCGTCCTCAGGGTTTGCCAGGATTGGGCGCCGAAACGCGTCGGTTTATAAGAATAAAGAGAATTTCGTTTGGAACATTGTTTCCCTTGTGATCCTTTGGACGATCGGGCAGCGCGGACTGCAACACACCTTTGATCCCAGAACTCTTGAAGTACCCACGGTCCCGTGGAGGTGGAGGTCCAGCAGCAGCCTGCATTACTAAAACCAACGCTTTTATTCCAGTTGTGGGATTCACAACTGGACCAGGTTAGTGCAAACCTGTTTATACCGTTTAGTCCCTAATCTATGCCAAATGATAGGGCACTATTGCGCCTCTGTTGTCTCCCCTTGTATTTTTATATACATGTGGCTCATAGACCCATGATATGTGACTCATGGCTGTATTTCAGCTTGGTGCATAAGCACCAGGTCCAGGAAACAGCTATTAAGAGCAGATCTCCAGATGGTGACTTTTGTGAGTAGCTCCACAAAGAAGAGCAGATATGAATGGGAGAAAGGTAGGAGCCTTTGGATCCTGGTATACGTACGTCCTTCTTGTTATTTATCTGAAAAACCTTTGGCTTTCGTTATACGAGTAATGGGGGCTCTTGGGGTCACTAATGTGATGGGCAAGGAGCTGGACTCAGAAGGAGGTCAGAAAGGTTGGCAACCTCTGGTGTAAAGACAAAAAAGCCTTTTTTCTGGAGTATTCATACCTTTTATTAAATATGATGACAACAAGGATTAATTTAAAATGGGAATTACACACATATTAATCTTGCAGGCCAATGTTTTCAATCTAATTGAGGGATAATCCAACAACAATGAGGCATTACTATCTCCAGTGTTAAATCGGGACATTGACAAGAGTATAAATACACTGCTTATACAAAGAATTAGCTAAGCGGTGGATAATTAATATTTTTTAATAATATTGTGCTAACACCTGATTTCTTGTGTAAGAGAAACAGGAGAGGAGCTTCATTATTCTCCTTCTTGGAAATGGGGAAATCTCGCTTATTTAGTGCCAGCAATATATTACAAAACAAGACAGACTTTTTACGTGTGGGAAATATGCAGAACACTGCTTCTCTGTATCCCTGCGTAACTACTTCTCAAGAAGGAAAAAAATTCTCTACCTTCCCCCGGGGCTAATGTACCAGCCAGGTAAGTATTGTCTGAAAAATATGCCAGATTGTGAAAGTAGGTCATATTCTACTTATGTAATGATGATGATGGGTAATGATTGCGTTGACGTTTATTTGCCTATATACTGAAACATTGTCTCTACTTGTATTGTACATTATGTTTAGATTTTGCAGACTTATTTTATGATACCTACAAAATGTTCATTATATCATGAAAAGTGGTGGTGTTTGACCTGGAACATGGGTTGTACATCAGTCAAGGTCTGTCGAAAACCCTGGAAGGTGACTAAACATGTTGTACCAGAAGTGTTGGGCCACTAAATTGAGTCGGACAAAAATGGTTCAACAAAACTGTA
Organism: Allobates femoralis; assembly: GCA_033576535.1. NCBI lineage: Eukaryota > Metazoa > Chordata > Amphibia > Anura > Aromobatidae > Allobates > Allobates femoralis. The sequence goes on along the minus strand of JARQOC010000008.1, from coordinate 52,793,637 downwards.
GAGACTGTGCCAACAATCCTGACTTTGCAAGGACAGTCCCATGGACTGGGCCAGAACAGAGTGGCCTCAACCAAACAAAATGGCCATTTTGAGGACACCCCCAATGCCATCTGTATTATATACTGGCTGTAGAGCCCGCCGTTGCCCAGGCGTAGTAAATAGGCCTCCTGCTGTATACTGGGGGCCTATGTGCTGCCTCCTGCTGTATTACTTGGGCTATGTGTGGCCTCCTGCTGTATACTGGGGGCTGAGTGTGGCCTGGTTGCCAGGGATGGTAACTAACTGTGATCATTAGAATGATTATTTTGCACAATTGAATGTTAGCTATCACATTCCAAGCCATGCCACTGTATTTAGCGATATTTGTGTCTCCTGGGTTATACTTGTGGATTTGCATATAAAAAGGAGGCAGAGCTATGAAGGGGTGGGACTATGGAGGGGCATGGCTATGTGAAGAAGGTGGAGCTATGAAGGGGTGGAGCTATGTGAATGAGGGAGCTATGAGGCAAGGCTATGAAAGGGATGATGGGCTATGTGGAAGGCATTAGAGCAAGAGAGGTTGGGGCTATGAAGAGCGGTGGGACTATGAGGAGGTGAGGCTATGTAAAGGGGTGGAGCTATGCCACACATACACATACACACATACATACACTCTGCTTTATATTTTAGAGCTTACATATTCTTATATCCATTCTTTAGTCTCCCCCCCCATCTTTTACCATTGTGATGGGGTAACGCCAGTGGCGTAACTTGAAGGTCACAGACCCCGATGTGAAAGCTCCAATAGAGCCCCCATTTATTGCAAATCTTTAATAGCAGTAGTATTTTTCTATAGGCCAAAGAAACTTTTGGGGCCCTTCAGGGCCCCAGGGCCTGAGTTCCATTGCAACTCCTACACCTACTGTAGTTATGCCCCTGGGTACTTTGCTTGTTTCAAGACGAAAAGACAGAAACACTTTATATTTAAAAGTCCAGATAGTTTATTCAACTTCACATAAACCTCGTTTCTGGGAAAAAAACCAGGATCTTTTCTTCGGCTTTACAGGAACAAAAGAAAACAGTTAGGGCCCTTTCACATCAGCGTTTTTTTCAAATCGCGGCAGATGCGGTGAAAAAAACGCATCTGCCGCGATTACCGCATACCGGCTGCACTTGCGGCACAGTTGCGGCACGGTTGCGGTAAACGCCATACAAGGTATAGGCGGACTTGCGGCAGGTGCGGCAAGTGCGGTTTTGGCACTTGCGGCAGGTGCGGCCGCGAAAAAAACCGTGGCTGACTCCTGCCGCAAATGCCAAAACCGCACTTGCCGCACCTGCCGCACCCTTACCGCAAGCCCCATAGACATTGCATGGGGCTTGCCGCAAGTGTGCCGCAAGTGTCGCGGTTATGCGTTAATCGCGGCAGATGCGGTTCTTTCACCGCATCTGCCGCGAATTTCAAAAAACGCTGATGTGAAAGGGGCCTTACACAGTCTGTTTCATCTGCAGATATGTCCACACAGGTTCGGGTACTTTTCTCCACAAAAGTATCCAAGTTGAGGTACAGTATCTGAGTGTCCACTCACTGACCTCAGGTAGTACACACAACCCATTTCACTGAGGTTCCTTTCTTATCTAAGCCACCACCATATCCCCCCAGTCATCATGCGGCCCTCACTTGGGCCATCAGATTGTCAGTAACGGTCACTGTAAATTGCTATAAAATATGTATCCCCTTAGGGCCCTTTGACATCAGCGTTTTTTCCAAATCGCGGCAGATGCGGTGAAAAAAACGCATCTGCCGCGATTACCGCATACCGGCTGCACTTGCGGCGCGATTGCGGTAAACGCCATACAATGTATAGGCGGACTTGCGGCAGGTGCGGCAAGTGCGGTTTTGGCACTTGCGGCAGGTGCGGCCGCGAAAAAAATGCTGTCAGCCGCGGTTTTTTTCGCAGCCACACCTGCCGCAAGTGCCAAAACCACACTTGCCGCACCTGCTGCAAGTCCGCCTATACATTGTATGGCGTTTACCGCAACCGCGCCGCAAACCGTGCCGCAAGTGCAGCCGGTATGTGGTAATAGCGGCAGATGCGTTTTTTTCACCGCGTCTGCCGCGATTTGAAAAAAACGCTAATGTGAAAGGGCCCTTACTAAGTAAAATAGTGGAACAACCCAGGAATGTTGTTCTGTCAGCAGCAACCTTCAGTGAACTCCACTGTGGCTTTGGATATTTACGCTATTCAACAAGGCGCATTGCAGAGCAGGCCATCGCCAAACTTTGCAATAATGATATGAATCCAGGCTTCAACCCCAGCTTTGTGCCATGGTCCAATAAATGTCAGATTACAAGCTGAATTGGTCAGCGGACCATATTACCCCTATTTTTCAAGCTTCGAAAAAATGTCCTGAAAATGGAGCATACAGCAACCTCTAAAATGTGGGACTAAATTTAAGGGAAATGACAATTTAGGGAAAGAGAGACAGACCTCTAATTTCAGCCCCTGGACAATTCAAGGATGTTCTTCTGACAGCAACGGTCAGTGTAAATTGCTATTGAATATGTATCCCCTATGCAGGGGTGAACCTAGCCTCTCTGCTGCCTGAGGCGAACTACAAAATGGCGCCCCCCCCCCCAACTCGAGGATGTCAGCGCCATCACACGCACATAGAAGAACCACACAGAAGAATCCAGAACAAGGGTCATTAATGGCAATGGCGGCTTGGCACAAGCTACAGACACACAATGATAGCGGCAGAGCGGTACTCCTGTAGCTGACATCCTTATAGCACAGGGGGCAGCACTGGTTGACAATCTATTATCTCTGGCACATGCCTACAAAACTCTGGGCAGCTCCAATGTAGCGCTGCCTGGCACTGACTAGTCAGACATGTCCATCATACTGCACCGTCAACACACCACAGGTAACGACCTGCAGTCTAAGCATCAACAAGCCGCCACTGCACTAAGCTGGTAAAATTTCCCAACAGACCATGCCTCTTCTCTGAATACTTAGCCAATCACAAGTGCTGCACATGGGGCTGTCCAGAGTTAACAGCAGGTGCCGAACAAGTGGGTTAAGGAAGGGATGTGGGAGCGGGAAGGTGGACGAGCAGCACCGACCAACCGCCGCTCGGGAGAAACATGGCTGGATGCCTGTATGTACCGAGGGCGGCACTGGTCATGGTGTGTAAGATATGGCCAATCTGTCCTGCAGCAGAGGGACAATGCATCCTGCACCAGGGGCATACATAAAAATCATGGGGCCCCATAGCAGAGGTTCCCCCCCCCAAAAAAAAAGAACAGAATATTTGTCTGGGTCACATATGTAAAAATTTCACAACTCTGCAGCCCTTACAAAGTAATTTTTCTCTTATTGAAGCCCCTTGGTTCCTCTTTCATTACCCCCATAAAGTATAATACCAACAAAAGTACCCCACAAACACTGTAGGATTCCCCCCCCCCACAGCGAATTCCTCTACAGGACCCCATGGTATAATGCCCCTCCCCCCAAAGTCCTTCATATATTATAATGCTTCCCTATAGCCCCCCATATGTTATAATGCACCATTCATAGCCCTCCGTATAGTATAATGAACTCCATAGACCTTCATACACCATAAAGCACTGCCAATATACATGACAGCACCCCCACATACATGACAACACCCCCATATACATGACAGCACCCCATAATCCTCCTATATTATAATGCAGATTGTCACTGTTTAAAATAATGAAAGGATACTCTTCATCTCCTCTCTCCTTGCAACCCCTTGCACCTTCTCTCTCCTCGCACCCCCCTCTATTCGCAGCTCCCTTCACATCCTGTCTCCTCATACCCTCCTCCATTCGCAGCTCCTCGCACCCCCTCTCTCCTTGCAGCTCCTCTCTCCTCGCACCCCCTCTCCTTCCAGCTCCTTGCACCCCCTCTCTGCTTCAGCTCCTCTCCCCCTCTCTCCTTCCAGCTCCTCTCCCCTTGCAGCTCCTAATCGCACCCCCTCTCTCCTTCCAGCTCCTCTCTCTTCCTTGCTCCCCGCACCCCCTCTCTCCTTCCAGCTCCTCTCTCCTCCTTGTCGCATCCCCTGTCTCCTGCCAGCTCCTCTCTTCTCCTTGCTCCCCGCACCCCCCCTCCCCTTCCAGCTCCTCTCACCCCCTCTCTCCTTCCAGCTCCTCTCTCCTCCTTGTCGCATCCCCTGTCTCCTGCCAGCTCCTCTCTCCTCCTTGCTCCCCGCACCCCCTCTCCTCTTCCAGCTCCTCTCACCCCCTCGCCTTCCAGCTCCTCTCTCCTCCTTGTCGCATCCCCTGTCTCCTGCCAGCTCCTCTCTCCTCCTTGCTCCCCGCACCCCCTCTCCCCTTCCAGCTCCTCTCCCCTCCTCTTTCCTTGCAGCTCCTAATCGCACCCACTCTCCCCTTCCAGCTCCTCTCACCCCCTCTCTCTCCTGGCACCCCCTCTCTTCTCAGACTCCTATAATTGCATCCCTCTCCCCTCCTCGCAGCTCCTAATCGCACCCTCTCTCTCCTGCCAGCTCCTCGCTCCTCCGCTCTCCTCTCACCTCCTTCTTTTCACATCCCCTCTGAACTTCCAGCAACTCGCTCCTCCGCTCCCCTCGCAGCTCCGGCCTCTTCCAGCATTTGTCCCGCGCTCTGCCCTGCGGGACGCTGACTGATGACGTCACCGCCCTCTCCGTGCAGAGCAGAGCTGCAGGGGGCGGGAGATTTGAAAGCAGGCAGCGGTCGGCGTGCTGCACTGCCTTAGTACATATCGCTGGCGGCGGCGGCAGGGGCCGCGGCTCCCATGCCAGTAACTATCTGCAGGGAGCCTGCCACCTTGCCGCCCCCTGTATAGCGCCGCCTGAGCAAACACTTTATGTTGGCTCATGGTTGATGCGGCCCTGCCCCTATGTAAGTAACAATGTGGGAGAACCTAGGAATGTTTTTGTCAGCAGTAAGCTTCAGTGAAGTCAACTGTGGCTTTGCATATACGCACTATTCCACTAGGCGAATTGCAGATGAAGCCATCGCCGCAGAACTTTGCAATTATGAACTTCAACCAGGCTTCAAGCCCAGCTCTGTACTGTGTTCCAATACATGTCAGGCTGCAATCTGAAAAGGTCTACGGAGCGTATTACCCCTATTCATCAGACCTGGAATAAGTGTACTGAATATGAAGCATACAGCTTTTTTCTCCACAGTGTAAACTGACATGCGGGGCGCTTGTCTATGGCATGTTAATTTAGTGCTGCTAAGTCAGAGGTGATCTTGGCGAGTGAATGCATGGAAAAGACACCATGCCCTGTACCCTGACTGTGGGCACAGGCAGCCACATTCACCCACGTAGTCCTGGATGCATTGTTTCTGTATCATAGGAACATACCCTAAAAACTGAGGTAAAACAGTGATCACCAGTCACATGTTAATAATAATAATTTTTATTTATATAGCGTCAAACATATTCAGCAGCACTTTAAAATTCAGAGGGGACATATATAGAAAATAAGAGACAATAAAGAGTAACAATAAATTCAACAGATACCAAGAAGAGTGAGGGCCTTGCTTGTAAGATTACAATTTTTAACCATATACACACCAGCTCTGTATATTGTATATAGACTACAGATAATATAGTAATGACTGGTGACATTATACACAGGAGCTCAGTATATATTACTAGGTGTAGAGCCTGGTACTGCCTGGGCATAGTCACTAACTGTTCTTAGTTATAAGCTGAGTGTATGTCTGTGTGTGTGTATTCTACATTCTATTGTCACATCACATCATTCTTTTGCACATCACAACAGATGCTATATGTAGTGAGCATTGCTATGAGGAGTGGGAGTTGTTATCTGGAGTGGGTGGGGCTTCCCACACACATGGGTGGGGCTATGTGGTGTGGGGCTATGTGGAACAAGTGTGGCTATGATGGGTGGGTGTAGCCATGTGAAGTGGGTGTGGCCATGTGGAATGGATGTGGTCACATGGTATGGGAGTGGTCACATGGAGTGGGCATGGTCATGGTGAATGGGCTTGCCACATACACACACACATACACTCAACTTTATATATTAGAAGATATAGCAAAAGTGTACCGGTAATACAGTGATCACAAATTACATTATACCCAGGAGCTCTACAGATAGTATATAGCCAAAGGCAGTACAGTGATCACTGGTGACATTGTAGGAAATGTTCCTCATTCTGGCCCCATAAGATAATTTTGTTCCCCATTCTGGCCCAACACAGTAAGAATGTCCCCCATTCTGGCATTCTTCCCATAGCAATTGAAGAGAAAAAAAGATTCCTCTTACGAATTGCCAGGCTCATGATGCACAGCTCCTTTCTCCTTCATACACTGATGAAGGCAGTGAATTGGTATGATGTAATTTTGTCACCTGCATCGGGATGCCAACGTCAGTTGGGATCCTCTGATAAGCCGGTGGGTTGTATAGGTATGAGCTGCAGGGAGCTAGTGGCTCTCTGCTCCACAAAACATATCAACTAAATGTGCATCCGAGGACCAACAGTTATGTGAAAATAATAGTGGCACAATTGGGTCCTCCTCTGTCCAGGCCGGGTTTCCCTATATCAGGAGCCTACCAGGAGCATTCCCTGGTTCTCTTATGGGCCAATCCGAGTCTGGGTCCACCCATTTATTACACAAAGTTGGGAATAAAACATTAAGCTGCATATACCAGTTATCCAGGCAGGATTTATGTAGACAATTGTATGAAGTGCATAAAGTGAATAATGTCATGTGATGTGCGATAGAAATAAATATTTCCCTAATATTGTATTATAATTAATAATAAATTATTACAAAATAGTCTGTTTAACTGCAGGCTGTATCTAAAGTCCGATGACTGTAGAAAATGCCCAGAATGTAGTCATTGGGGTAAGTTGCTATTCATGCATTTTCTGATATATTGACTTTAAAGGATAAAGGGGTTTTCCAGACTTCTTTCAAAAGTCGTAAGCAGGAATGCTTAAAAGAAAGAAAAAAGGTTTACTTACTGCTAGAATTGACCCTCTGCTCCAGAGTTGTCACTGTCAGAGTTCCACAAGAGCCTGCTCCTGCAACATCTGCTTCTGTCATCAGGCACCACCATATTCACACTATAGGTCAGTGATGGCGAACTCCAGGCCTCGAGTGCCACCAACAGTGCAGGATTTCAGGATTTCCTTATATTGCACAGGTGGTAATATAATCACCTGCACTGGTGATGATTCCAACCTCTGTGCAATGCTGAGGAAATCCTGAAAACCTGCACTGTTGGTGGCACTCGAGGCCTGGAGTTCGCCATCACTGCTATAGGTGATGATAGTGATAGAGAAGTCAGAATCAGAATTTATGTAGAGTGCAGGCTCTGCCCATACACTAAGGTTAGAGTGACTGGAACCTGCTTACTCTGTCTAACAGAGTGGGTGTGTGTGCTGTCTAGCTGAAGTCATCAACTCCTAAGCCTCAGCCTGTTGGAAACTAACACACCCTACTAATACTTTCAGCCTTTGGCTGGAAGCTACCAGAAATAGCTTTTGGTTTCCCTGACTAGTGTCTTGTCTTGTATTAGTGTTTTTCTGTGTTACCTTGGCCTGGTTTTTGGATGCTTCTCCTGACTCACGATTTTGTACTTTGCTGCCAACTTAGTTTTGATCCAGCGACTTGACTATGCTATCGGATCTTAATTTTGCCCTTTTCCTGACCTCCTGTCATTGACCCTGTTTGGTGACTTTTTGTCTATGGACTTCTGCCCTACTATATGCAGCAATCTCCTGGATCCTGTTGTAAATCCAGATCCCTGTATAGGAGTTAAAGCATGTCAGGGTTTATTGGGGTTCTGACAAAGGAAGCAGCTTGTCCCTAGTCTGTTTGAGATAGCCTTTTTGTGCTTGTATCCTTGGACAGATGTCACTGTCTCCACCAGAGGGTAAGAGACACCAACATTGAGCCATTGAGGCCACTGGTTGAATGGTCAAATAAATTTCTTCGAGGGAACTGGGGAAAAGGATTAGCTCACGGCCCTCTCCTGAGACTGTGGTGCACTGGATCAATGGCTGGTCTCCATGTAGTAGTGATCAAAAACAAAGGAAAAATCCAGCACCAGAATTTCTTTCATGGTTAAAAGGATTCCACTTTATTCGGTCAAAAAATTACTAAAAACATTGTACTGGGGTATGCAGCCCCCCTCCACGTCTGACGCATTTCAGAACAAGTCCTTTATCAAAGGCATAAATGACTTGTTCCAAAACGCATCAGCATGGAGTGGGGGCTGCGTACCCTAGTACGATGTTTTTAGTAATTTTTTGACCAAATAAAGTGGAATCCTTTTAACCATGGAAAAAAGTCTGGTGCCGGATCTTTCTTTGTTTGTGACTGGTCAGATAACTGGTGGTAAGGACGTCAACTTTCCCATCTTGTGTAGGTGGCCAGAAAGGCAGTGCTGGAGCAGAAGGCTGATATCAATGGGGATAGATATGCTTTAATTTTTTCTTTTATAATCTTCTCTTACTTTTATAGAATACTGTAAACAAAAACAAACAAAAAATAATTTTTACATTTTCCAAGACTAGAGTTATACTTAAAGAGGTATTAGTCTACTGGGATCCCTCTTCTTTTGTACTAATTCTTTCTAACTAAATGATGGGGGCTGGGATCTAGGCAAGTGTGCCCAGACTGCTGTCACTTATAGAGAGGCATCCCCGTCCCCACCAGTGACATGACCTGCTCAGTAGGTCCGAATCCGGTCTCCAGACCAAAGGATCAAAGCTACAATAAAGGCATTTACAAGCCTCAGAGAGATAAGCTTACAGGAGCAGGGTAGGTAGCAGAAGTATGTTGGGAAGGTGTTAGCTAGGAAGAATTAGGACAAAAGAAAGGAGGTCACATTAGTAGAGTAAAACCTCTTAAAGGCTGGGTACACATTTGCGTTTGGAACGCAGCGTACCCGAACACAGGCAAACATGTCAATGCATAGTACCTGCCTTTGGCTGCATTTGGTTGCGGTTGCGTTTGGATGCGCATGTTTTGTGCGCCCTCCGAATGCTACATGTTGGATTTTTTGTGCGTGGCTGACTGCTTGTTTTGTATGCAAGCAGACATCCGCACACAGAGAATGAATGGGAGTCAATGTGCGTGCAGTGCCATCTGCAGGCGAGCGCAACGAATGCAGCGGATGGTGACCTAATTCAGAGGTCCTCCCTGCCTAAATCCCCTTCTGGTCTGTCTCTCTCCCTCTCTCTCTCTTTCTCTCTCTCTCCATCTCTCCTATGGCCAGGTTGTATTATAATGGTTTCCTATGGACAATGTTATGTGAACACATGCAGACAATTATCGCTGAGTTCGCATAACAATGTCTGCGTTTGGCAACGCGTATGAGTATGCGCACGATACACCGCGGTGCCGAATGCAAATATAACCTAGCCTAACTACGGTAAGTTTTATAGTCTTGGAGATCACATTACTGTAGTAGTGGGAAACGTCTTGAAGACTGAATGTTACTACTTGTTTATTTGTTTCACCAGCTTACTGCCTACGGAAAAGCACGTCTTACCTAAGACGCTATGATTAGACATAGTCGTAACCAAGCTCATGATACATTCCTTCCTATAATACCTGGATAAGACATGATTAGTAGAAGACTTACCTGCGCAATGTGGAAATCGTGAATAATGTATATGTGCTATACTCTATGGATGAAGTTGTTTATGTACAGTGAGAATGTGCCTGAACAGAGAACGTCTTGTGTGCTCTGCTTTAATGACTTTTTTCTCCCACAGGACAAGCTATATATAGTGAATGGTGTTTTCAATTGTCAAGTGATTAGTCCTGTGCGGGAAAAACATCAGAAGAGACAAACTCAGCCAGAGGCGCAGACACAAATACCCTGAGCTGAGCACATTTTCCATTTAATTTACATGACTGTATAATGTATAGGAATAGGTGTTGTTGCCTGAGACGATATTTTCCATCATCCGTCCATTCATTTTACTTAAAGACATTTTCCCATCAAAACTTATCCATCCCCTATCTATTCAAGCACTATGGTCAATAAGCAGTCCCATAGACAGTGACTGGAGCAGTGATCACAACGAGGGAGCTTGGACCCCATTCTCAGAGCAGTTGGACCCCTACTAAGCTGAACTTAGCATCTAAATGTGGATAGGCTATATTTTTTTTTAATATTAACACCTATTTAACCCTTTAATGACTGTTTCGTGTTTTTAAAATGGATCTAATAATGTTGCATAATAATGCTGACGTACAGTTGCTTCTGGAATTATTGCACTTAAAGTGTTACCATCGTTTTAATTCTTATTTCATAAATCAATAGTGCACTTGAAAATAAGCAACTTTGTAATATATCTTATCAGACAAATGTGCTTCATTCTCTGCAGGAATTGATCAGTAATTCTCAATTCAAAGGTAAAATCTTTCCCATCACTGAGATAGAAGATGGCAGTCATCACTGATAAGATTCAATGATGATGGGAGGTGGGAGGAGCTAGAGACAGAGGGATGAGCTAAATACAGAGGGAGGAGCTATGGCCAGAGGGAGGAGCTAGGGAAAGAGGGAGGACCTGTAGGCAGAGGGAGGAGCTATGGCATCTGGTGGAGCTATGGTCAGAGGGAGGAGCTAGGGGCAGAGGGAGGAGCTATATGCAGAGGGAGGAACTAGGGCATGTGGAGGAGCTATGGTCAGAGGGAGGAGCTAGGGGAAGAGGGAGGAGCTGTAGGCAGAGGGAGGAGCTAGGGCATGTGGAGGAGCTATGGTCAGAGGGAGGAGCTAGGGGAAGAGGGAGGAGCTGTAGGCAGACGGAGGAGCTATTGTCAGAGGGAGGAGCTGGGGAAGAGGGAGGAGCTGTAGGCAGAGGGAGGATCTATGGCATCTGGAGGAGCTATGGTCAGAGGGAGGAGCTAGGGGCAGAGGGAGGAGCTGTAGGCAGAACTATACCCCTCCTCTATCTTCTATCTAAAAATAATCTCATTAAATAAAACCTAATGTAATACTAAAATGAGCATACTGTATATCTTGTAAATTAATAAGTAAAAGCAATAGTGCATATAAACTGGTAACATGGGGTACTTAGTAAAAACTGTTTTGGATGAAAAAAGGAAAATAGCCATCCCACTGTGAAAAGGTGTACCCCATATGGGGCGGTTCAGATTGTGGGATACTTCTGAGTTCAGGAGATATTGTGTCTCACAATTTGCGATCAAATTTTTCCTATTTAAAGATGAAAAACTGGTGAGATGGATTCACAAAGTCACGGGTCAGAGTGAAAACACGGACCGGGGCCATGGCTTAATGGGCTGGATGTTCTAGCTGGTGCATGTAACAGCAACCTTTACATAGGGCTATGTTGGACATCAGTCAAAAAATGGAACAAGACACACCAAATGCCACACAAGCAGGAATGTAGACAAACACAGGAGACCAATGTGAAGTAGACCAGGAATTGCTGCAGTGTCATGTGAACTAGTTCAGATAACAGATCACTATACTAATAACAGATGAAGGATTAAATGACAGGTTTGAACCAGGATGTAGCTGCAGGTTGAATATAAGAGTTAGTAGAGATATTTGCAGTGAAACATTGTAGTATGCAATGCTTACAATAGACGATGAGTTAATTACCAGGTCTGAGGAGAAGTATATGCATATACTGTAGGCACATAGGAGTTTGCAGAGATGATTGCAGCTGAAGGAACTGAAAGGTGGTAAACTCCAGAAGGCAACTGAAGACATCACTTACTGAATACTCGACAGTCAACCTTCAAAGGCATTGCATGAGGATGTTTGCAGGCCAACTTTGGAAACCCAGAGTGGATTACATAGGATGGTGGCCATATGGAAAATCAGCAGAGCCCTACCCCGTGCTCAAGAAAGGTGCGTAACAGTAACAGTAGGAAAATATATTTTACAATTCTACATCCCAGCATTAAAGAAACCTCTGCAACACACCTATGGTTTCAATATGCTCAGTATACCTCCCAGATTAATTCCTTAAAGTGCGACCGTCGTTCTACACCACTTAAAGTGTAACTGTCATTTTAATTTTTATTACATAAATGAAAGGTATGCATTAAAATAGTAATATTGTAATTTATTTTATCAGACTAATTTACTTCTTTCTCCTCCTGGACTCCTCTTTTTTTCTCTAAATTCTCAAAACCTGTATTCAGTGAGATAGGAGGTAGAAGGGAGGGGCAGGAAGGAGGGAGGAGCTGGAGGCCAGTCTCTTCATCCCCCTGCCCCTTCTTTTCTGCATAAACTCTTATGGCCACTTTACACGTCCCAACGTCGGTCCAATATTGGATCCAACGACGTGGGAGCGCGCACTTTTTGGGCAGAATTCCAAGATCGCATAGGAGATGTTACACAGCGCGATATCGGCAGGCAACGCCAGTACGATGTGTACGCCCCCTTGTACGAGCGACCCAGGATTGACCATTTAACATGGGAGAGAATAGGGGAAGTTGTACTCCACATTGTTGTTGGGCTTTCACACAGCACGATCCGGCCACATCGTCCATCCAATATCGGGCCGTTGGAGAGCAGGCTCATTTGATCCCCGATATCGTTTTGGCATCGTTCGTGCATCGTATTGGGCGTTTAAACCATACAACGCACGAACGATATCGGGGCCAACGCACGAACCACGTGACTTTTTATCGGAGTTGGACGCCGATATCGGGACGTGTAAAGTGGCCATTATAAAACCTTACTGCTATCTCCTGTCTTGGTTACATAAAAATCTGTATTCACTGAATAAAGGTTTTACCTGATAAATGAGAATTTTGAGAATAATAGATGAGTCCAGGAGGAGAAAAAAGCAAATTTGTCTGCTAAGATATATGACACTGTTGCTTATTTTCATGTGTACTATTGATTTACTTTACTAACTTAAAATTAAAGTGGTGATTATGCTTTAAGTTGTGTAGTATACCAAATGGTGTCACTTCTTGCTTTTTTTTTTGCTGTTTTGGTATCTCAGGTGCTTTACATTCCATCCACATTCAATTCTAGCAAAAATGATGCTGTAAAAGTCAAGTAGCACTCCTCCCCTTCCAAGCCCTGCATATATCCAAACAATAGTTTCCAACCAAATATGGGGCACTGCTAACTTTGTGAGATATTATATCAAACTGTGGGGTTCTTTTTTGATATTACCCCCTTGTGAAACTGAAATTTGTAGGGATAAAGCATCATTTTAGTGAATAAACTTAAATTTTTGTTTTCCATTGTTAGAAAATTCTGTGAAACATCTGTGGGTCACCTCGCACACAAATAAAATTTGTGAGGGTTGCATTTTCCAAAATGGGATAAAGTGAGTAATTTTGGTGTTTTGGAACCTCAGGGGCTACGAAAAATGTGACATTGGGTTTACAATCTATTCCATCCAGGCCAAAAAGGCAAGCAGGGTTTCATCCAAGCCTTGTCATATGCCCAAACAGTAGATTTTAACCAACTATGGTTTATTGGTGTGTTCAGGGGACACAAATTGCAGAGTAATTTTTTGTATTAGCCCTTATAAAAATGTAAAAAAATTAGGCTGAATCAACATAGTGGAAAAATTTATTTTTTGTTTTTCATTCCATGTTGTGTTAATCTCCATGAAGCACCTGAAGGATTAAAGGGGAACTCCAGTGAGATAAAACATTTTAGTACAGTTCCTGCCCTGCTACATGATGAAGCAGAGCTGTACACTGCAGTTTTAGGATCTATAGATCTCTTATAATTCAATAAAATCATACTTCTCCTCTGCTCTGGCCCACACCTCAGGAAACCCAGAATGTTCAACCTGGCAGCTTCATGTAAGAGCAGAAAGCAGGAGGTGTGTCGGGGGCATGGATGCAGGGAGCTGCAGGATCATCCTACATTCACGCCCCTCACTATTGTGTTTATTGAGGGGGCATGACAGGGGGCGTGCAGAGATTTTGGTTCCCTGAGGTGGGGGGGGGCAGAACAGAGGAGCAGGTATGATTTTATCAATTTATAAGAGATCTATAGATCATAGAACTGCAGTGTACGGCTCTGCTTCATCATGTAGGAGGGCAGGGACTGTACTAAAAAGTTTTCTCTCACTGGAGTTCCTCTTTAACAAAGTCCCTGGATACTATAGTAAATTCTTTGTGGGGTACAATTTTTAAAATGGGAAATTGTTCATGGGATTTCTTATCTAAAGGATCTTTAGGCTATGTTCACACTGGACGTTTTTGATCCGTTTTTGGTGCTGCGTTTTTTTGAAAACTGCACCAAAAACGGATCAGTCACTGCATCTACAGCAAAGTGAATGGGATTTTAAATTTGCTGTGCAGACGTCAGCGTTTTTAACAGCTACATGAGTGGTGCAGAAAGCGCATCCAGATAATAATGAGTGTTAATTAGTACCTGTTTTTTTTTCTGCTCCACTTTTCACACAACCAACACTCTATTACTTACCCTCCCCCATGGTCCCAAGGTGAGCTCCGGTGATGTCTTCCTTCTTGGCATTGGCAGGACCTGCTGTATGGTACTGACAGGACCTGCCCATGTGACTATACCTGAGAGTCACATGAGCAGGTCCTGTCAGTACTGTTCCTGCAGGTCCTGCCAATGCCCAGAAGAAAGACATCACCAGGGATCACCGTGGGATTGCCGGGAAGGGTAAGAAAGTGTGTGTCTGTCTGTGTGTCTGTCTGTGTCCCCCAAATACGGAGAAAAAAAGCAATACAGATGATGCGTTTGTGATGATTTATTACAAATAAAAATCAGTTTTTGGTGCAGAAACTGCACCAAATGCATAAAAAAACGCTCTGTGTGAATGAGGCATTAAAGTCACATCAAAATTGAAGTAAATTTTTAACAACATTTTCATAACTAAATGCAATCATGTTTACTTGACAGATACATCACTAAGGTCTACTACAAAATTGTGCCAATAAATAAAAAAAAATTGTCTCTATCATTAAACAATGAAAATAAAAATGAAATAAAGTGTTTGGTTCTAGGGCATAACAAGTAATACTAAAGGGTTAAAGGGAACCAACCACCCCAAATGACCCCCCCGGACTAATAATATCGTTCCCTACTTGCAGCACATACATGTGCTGCAAGGTTTTTTGCTAAAAAAACTGCTTTATAAAACTTAAGATAATGCTTTAGAAACTTTATAACCAAGGGACGGGTGGGCGTGACTTACATGTGCAAAAGCCGAGATTCCTCTGTCACTCATTCTCCTCTCTGGCTCGCAGCAGTAACGGCCAGCCCTTTCTGCAGCGTCCCAGGCTGGTGCACGGGATGTCATGCCCGTGCACACGTCATCAGCTACAGCCGGGAAGCGAGCGCGCGCTCTGACTTCCACAGCCGAGCGCAGGGAGTCAGAGCGCGCGCTCGCTTCCCGGCTGTAGCTGATGACGTGTGCACGGGCATGACATCCCGTGCACCAGCCTGGGACGCTGCAGAAAGGGCCGGGCTTTACTGCTGCGAGCCAGAGAGGAGAATGAGTGACAGAGGAATCTCGGCTTTTGCACATGTAAGTCACGCCCACCCGTCCCTTGGTTATAAAGTTTATAAAGCATTATCTTAAGTTTTATAAAGCAGTTTTTTTAGCAAAAAACCTTGCAGCACATGTATGTGCTGCAAGTAGGGAACGATATTATTAGTCCGGGGGGGTCATTTGGGGTGGTTGGTTCCCTTTAAGCAAAGTTCATACAGTTTGAGCTAGATATTTAGTCTTTTCTTTGCCCTGTCTTGTGTGCGCCCAGGTGCTGTAAAATAGACAATAAACATCAGCTGCTAAACTGAAGAGAGAAAACACATTACAGGTCATGCGGAAAGTGTTCTTAGATTAAATAGGGCAACAGTAAATTTACACAGTACACCAAACAAAAACCACCAGAAAAGTGCTGCAAGTGACACGCAACATGATTCATCACACATAATGACAGATTTGATGTCAATGTGGCTACACAGGTAACAGTTGCTGTAAATATATCATGAAATACCACAACGTTTTCTGGTGTACATACCACATCTTTCAAACTATAAGACGCACCGGACCATAAGACGCACCCCAAATTTAGAGGAGGAATATAGGGAAAAGAATGATTTTAACATTAAAATGGTGGTCTGTCTTGTGTCTTCTTGTAGTCTGTTTTATAGGACAAATGCAGCCTACTGGGGGGGGGGGTGCGGTGGCAGTGGAGAGGGGTCACGGGAAGCAGAGTTGCCCCTCAGGAAGCAAGTGGCAGCACTAGTGGGGCAATGCTGCAGGTCCTGGTCTGGGAGGAGGGGCTGTCATGGTGGCACTGGGCAGACGCCATTGATTTCCCAGCGATGGTCACAATGATGTGAACAAAATGGCACCGGGGCCGGCGCATGCACAGATTGTGATTTCAGAGAGCCAAAATCTCAACCTGTGCATGTGCCACCTTTGTCGTGAGAGACTTCAGGAAAATGTTGGTATAGGCAGAGCAGGGATAGAATGAGATCCCAGAGAGCTGAGATCTCAGTCTGTGCCTGCGCTGCCTCCAGCACCATTTTCCTGAAGTCCAACCTTACCTACCTCCCTCCTAGCCTAGGGCCCACAGCATCATGCCACTCGTGCCACTGCCAGCTTCATGCATAGGCGACCCTGCCTCCTGTGACCCAGTTCCTCCGTGTGCCTCACTTTATTTGGCCTACAAGATGCACCATTTCTCCCCAATTTTGGTGGAATTAAAAGCGTATCTTATAGTCCGAAAAATACAGCATATTTTGTTATGAACAGCATCTATTTGGTGTAATTTACTCCTTTGTGTGATTTTAGAAGAATATTGATAAATGTACCCCACTTATGGCAATTTGAGATCTAGATTTAAATATCTTTTTGGTTACTCCCTATAGTACTGATCTTTGTCTGGAGGCACAAGTCTCCAAACCTCTATGTATTTCAGTGGAGTGAGTCTTCCTCTTCATATATGACATTTGAGTATCTCACGGCATTATTAAAAAGTCTCCAGTCTAGACAGTTAATTGTCCCCAAGTGGGATTTCTAAAGTTCAATTTGTGCAATTCTACATTACTCCTATAAATAGTTATTTGCATTATATATAAAACATATGTTACCACGAAAGTTATTAAACAATACTTAGAATTTCAAAACACTACACGGGTTTCCAGAATGAAAGA
The DNA here is from genome assembly GCA_033576535.1 of Allobates femoralis. Lineage (NCBI taxonomy): Eukaryota > Metazoa > Chordata > Amphibia > Anura > Aromobatidae > Allobates > Allobates femoralis. The sequence continues at coordinate 52,776,507 of JARQOC010000008.1, read as the reverse complement.
CATACTGAGGGAATAAAGTACCGTATTTTTTTTTTTTTTAAACATGAAGTTTTATTGAAATTTTTGGAAGGTACATAACCAAAAAAATCAGGAGCATTACAATACATATCAACTCAACATACAAATAAAGAAGACTAACCAGGAGAGGGTAGGGGGGGTAGGGAGGGGTAGAAGCTGCACTAATATCGTACATAATTCAATAACAGAGGTGTTAGTATTAGAGCGCTCACTCTATATCTGGACCAGATTATGCCCAGAGGTCACCCACGGGTCCCACCACCTCAGAACCTTAGTTCTCCTTTTAATTGTGTGGGACAGGGTCAACTCATGCTGAAAGTGAGTGTTGAGGCGGACAAGTACATCCGCAGCAGTAGGAGTCACAGGGGATTTCCAGCAAGCCGCAATACATTGCCTCGCCGCAATCAACACATTAGTGTAGATGGGTCTTAAAGGGCCAGGAATGGCATTCAATCCAATACCCAGCAGTGCCATCTGTGGCAGGAGGGGATTAGGGATTCCAGTAATTCCCAGTAATATATGTTCAACATCTCTCCAAAATGTACGTACACCCGGGCAGTACCACCAAACATGCGGGGAGTCTCCAATCACCAGGCACCCCTTCCAACAGTGGGGGTGTGCCCGAGTCGGAGATGAGATAAATCTGGCTATTCTCTCCGGGGTGAGGTACCACTGCATCTGGGTCTTCCTAGATTGCTCCAAATGCGTTATACATGTGGAGTAACGGGCAGCATGAACTGCTGCCGCCCGCCAGTCCTCAAGTGAGGCAGAAAAGGACAAAAGACCCTCCCATTTAGACATATAGGGAAGTTTCACCTCCCCCTCAGGTTTCAGTAGGGCTCTGTACATTATGGAGGTTCCATGTCTAGCATGTGATCCATTTTTTATAAATATCTGCAAGGTTGAGTCAATAGAGGCAAGATCCGGGACAGGCCATTCCAGGGTGGTCAAAAAATGCCTAAGCTGGAGATATCTAAAGAAGGTGGAGTTAGGCAGACCCAATTCCAAAACCAGTGTTGAAAATTGTTCCAGACGCCCCGATGAATCCATAAGGTCTGATAGCTGCAACACACCCCGTTTTTTCCAATCCTGCAGATATAAGTTCTGAACAGAATGCTCAGCTGCAGTGAGGGAAATGTAACGGTATAAGAAGGGAAAAAAGGGTCTGCCCACCTGCGACCATATCCTAAGTAAATTTGTCATAGTTCTTAAACAGTTTGGGGTGATCTTGTGACTCAAAAGATTCATTTCTAATAGAAGCCGAGTGGACCCAGTCGGGGAGGATTCCAATTTTATCTGCATCCATCTAGATCTGAGAGAGTTAGACCACCAGTGTGCCGCTGCCTCCAGAGCCGCAGCTCTGGCATAAGCCGCAATGTTGGGAATCCCCATACCCCCTCTGGCATAAGGCAGGGAGAGGACCCTCCTAGCAATCCTAGGAGGTCTGCCACTCCAAATAAATTTGCTTAGCGCTGCTTGGACCGGGGCGAGGTACCTGGAGGGAATCTGCAAGGGAAGACACCGCAAAAGGTATAGGATCCGCGGGAGGACGGACATCTTAACTATCTGGATTCTGGCCATCCAAGAGAGCTGCATTCCAGAGAGTCTATCAAATTCCTGTTGAATCGTTGTTCGTAATTTATCCCAATTATGCTTTATTATCCCTGACAACCTGGAGATCCATACACCCAAATACATAAAACCTTCCTGAGCCCAGTGAAAGGGAAAGAGGTTTTGGAGAGATATTTGCTCTGTTTTGGGGAGGTGGAGGGGGAATATAGACGACTTGGAGAGATTTAGCTTATAGTATGATGCTGATGAAAATTCTTCCAAAACAGAGAGGACATGGGGTAGGGAGGTATGCAAGTCAGTGCAAAAAAATACCACGTCATCGGCGTATAGACCAATTTTGTGTTCAAGATTCCCAACTGCCACCCCCCTAATTCCTGGGTGTGTACGAACTATAGAAGCTAATGGCTCCATTATGAGAGCAAATATAAGAGGGGAAAGTGGACAGCCCTGGCGGGTACCGTTTGATATGGTAAATCGGGAGGAAAGAAATCCCGATGCACTAGCTGCCGCACAGGGATTAGAATAGAGGGCCCTAATAGCATCCCGAATCGGTCCCTGGAATCCAAACTTCAAGAGGACCCCGTCCAAGTATCCCCAGTGCACCCTGTCGAAGGCCTTCTCTGCGTCTAGAGACAAGAGTGCACTGGGGACCCTTTTCCGCTCGAGCAGATCCAGAAGATCCAGGAGTCTGCGCGTACCGTCAAAGGTCTGACGCTCTGGGACGAATCCAACCTGGTCCAGTTGAATCAAGGAGGGGAGGATAACCGAGAGACGGGAGGCTAACAATTTGGCATAGATTTTTAAATCACAATTAAGTAGTGATATGGGCCTAAAGTCTCCCGAAGTAGTGAGTGGTTTCCCCGGCTTGGGAATTGTGGTTATTAACGCCTCAAGACCTTCAGGCCGGATGGAACCCTCCCGCTGCCAAAAGGTAAATAATTTAAGAAGATAAGGGGTCAGTAACTCAGTAAAGGTGGTGTAATATGCATATGAGAACCCGTCTGGGCCAGGAGAGGTGCGCTTTTTAATGGACTTGATGACCGAGACAATCTCTTTTTCAGTGATAGGGGCATTAAGAAAGGCCAACTGATCAGTGGAGAGAGTGGGAAGGTTAGCTTTAGAAAGGAATGATTGTATAGACTCAGTGGAAGGCTGGACAGTGTCCACCGACTCCCTCAGATTGTACAAGGTGCTGTAATAGTTGCCAAATTCCTCCGCTATCTGGACAGGATTACGAATAATGGAACCTGAATTATCATGTATACTAGTAATTTTGGCCTGTAATTCCCTTTTTTTGATTCTCCTGGCCAGGAGGGCCCCGGCCCTGTCCCCCATGCTGTAGTATTTGGAGTTAGTTTTCCTTAGGTATTTCTCTGCCGTTACCAATAAGCATGCCCTCAGTGACCGTCTAGCCTCCGTTAACTCATCCTGCGTGGATTTCTGAGGAGAGGTTCTATAAGCAAGGTCAAGGAGCTTAATCCTAGCCAGGAGAGCCGTAACCTTTGCCTCACGTTCCCGTTTAACTCGGGAGGCCAATTGGATTAGCACCCCCCTGAGGACCGATTTGTGGGCCAACCAGAGAGTCTCCGGCCCAACCTCATCATTATCATTGGATAAGAAGTATTGCTCTATCTACGTCCCTATATGCTGAGTATGAGAGGAGTTAGTTAAGAGATATTCATTCAGTCCCCAACGAGTGGGGGGCCGAATGGAAGCAGGGTCAGCTATCTCCAGTGAGATCTGTGCATGATCAGACCAAGAGATTGTCGCAATTTCTGCGGCTACACAGTGGGTTATCAAGGAGTCGTCTACTAGGAAATAGTCGAGCCTGCTTAATGTGCCATGGCGTGAAGACATGAATGTGTATTCTCGGTTGGTGGGATGGAGACAGCGCCAAATGTCGTGCAAATGGGACTGGGCAACAAGGGCCCCCAAATCACCCCGGAAAGTTGAGGGATTGGAACAGTCCAAGCGTCTCTCCATGGGCACGTTTAGGTCCCCAGCCACCAACCTACATCCCCTAGCATGAGAGGCCAAGACCGAGAGGAAGTCTCTAAGAAAGGCACTTTGCCCCTTATTCGGGCCATACACAGAAGATAAAGTGTAGTATACATTATTAAGAAGACCAATGACAATTATGTAACGGCCCTCAGGGTCAGCAATCTCAGTGATGAGAGAAAAGTCAACATTTTTGTGAATAAAAATGGCCACTCCTGCACGTTTACAGTCAGCAGAGGCAAAAAACTGGGTAGGGAAATCACGAGACGCCATTCTGCGGCAGTCCTCACGCAGCAGGTGCGTTTCTTGCAAAAACAGCACATCACTCCTGGATTTCTTCAGCTGACGCCACACCACACTTCTTTTACCAGGGGAGTTCAGGCCATTTACGTTAATTGAAGAAAGTGTGAGAGTCATGGTGGGATCCAACAGAATCTATATGAAACCAGTGTGCTAGTAAAAGGCAGGACAAAGTCCATGGAGCACCCCGTGAGGATATCTGCAGCTACAGGGCAGAGGATGGGGAAGGAGAAAAAGGGGAATGGAAAGATAAAAGAACATATCAACAGTCCAATGTCCAGAACAGGCATGTCATCCCAATAAGGGAGGAAAAAAAAGGAAAAATAAAATTATTCCTGAGTCTGAGTGCACGGCAAGAGCAGCACCCAACGGGGGTTACTCAGTTCTCGTCCAAACAGAGAAATTAGGAAAAGTGGCAAGAGTGCCAAGAATGGAAGGGGAAGGGGGAGATATAGATAATGGGAAGGGAAGAGTAGTCAGAGGAAAGGAGCAGGAAGAGAGCGAGCAGAAAAGGAGAAGGGGAATAGGGGAGGAGAAGAAGGGAAAAAAGGGTGAAAAGGAGGTGACTTCAGACTAAGGGGGGAAGAAGGGGAGCAAAGTAGAGTAGTAGAGGGAAGTAGAGGGTTAACAGGGGGGTGGAGTGTATGTCAAAGGGGGGAGATAGGGGGGGAGAAAGGGGGAATTGTTCAGTGCTAGGAGGGAATGAGAATGAGAAATTCACCTACCTATTTAAAGGCAGAAAGAAAAAGGGAGAGAGGGATGAGAGAGAAAAGAAGGCAGAAAGGAAGAGAAAAGGGCGAGAACAGAGAGACGGCCAGGAAAACACAGCCTAGAGCACATAGGTGCAGTGTGGAGAGAAAGGAACCTGTATTTGTCGAGTTATCAAACTGTAGACCACTCCGGATCGATGCGGCCTCCTGGCCTGGGTCTTGGAGAGGCGGCAGGAGCAGTGGATTGTGATGTAGATTCAGGCGGCCACAGTCCCCATCGAATTAGATTCTTCTCTGCGTGCGGAGGAATGAGGCATGGAATCAGGGAGCCATTACGACGGATCAATAGCTTGGTGGGGAACCCCCAGCGATACTGTATTCCATGATCTCTCAGGATTTTGGTGTAAGGCCTGAATGCCCTCCTCAAAGCGAGGGTGCCTGGAGAAAGGTCCGGGTAGACTTCAAGAGAGGCATATTGATCCTGGAGGTGCGGGCTCTGCCTGAGGACACGGAGGAAGTCCTCCTTTAGTTCGAAGTAATGGAGCCTGGCTAGCACATCTCTAGGACTGTCTTCAGGTACCGAGGGAGGCTTAGGGACCCTGTGAATTCTATCCACAACCAGGAGCTCCTGAGGGGTTTCAGGCATCACTGTTTTGATGAAGTCTTTGAGGTATGACCTTAGATCAGCCGCCGCCACCTGCTCTGGTATGCCTCTGAGCCTAATGTTGTTGCGGCGCGATCTATCTTCTAAATCTAAGGTCTTTGCGGATATTCTGTCTGTTCTGCTCTGGAGCCGGTCATAGGAGTCCAGTAGCTCATTGTGTGAGCGAACCACCTCCGCCATTTTCTGCTCCAATTTGTCAACTCGTGCGCCCAGCTCCGCAATCTTCCCCCGCACCTCCGCCACCATAGCCCTCATATCCTGCTGCAGGGAGGATCGGAGGCTCGCCAGGAGATCCGCCATCATACCTCTGGTGAGTGGGGCATCCATTAGTTCAGCGTCCCCCAGGTCTTCAGCCTGCACTGTGGTGCGGCGCGCAGCTCTCTGTGCACGAGGAGAGGAGGGAGGCACCATCTTGAGAGAGCTGTTACTGGCTAGGAAATAGTCGGTGACCCTCTTAGGGGATTGCCTCACAGGAGGTTTTGTTTTGCCCATCAGTTGCACAGGCAGTTCAGGAAGCTCCGTGCCGAATTTGAAGTGCCCAGGTTCCTTCACTTTCTTGTTATGGCTGCTTCTGTGCTCAGGCTGTGCAGAGCTCCTGAGTTACACAGCCAGCTCCATTGCTGCCAGGACACGCCCCCCCAAAGTACCGTATTTTTCAGACTATAAGATGCACCGGTATTTAAGACGTACCCAAATTTTAGAGGAGGAAATTCCTATCACAGAGCACCGGAGCTTGAGGTCAGGGGGAGTGGATTACTCACCGCACCCCCAGGATCACGGTGATTGGCTGCTTGAACAGTCAATCACTGCAATTCTGTGTCCAGCTATGGAAGGGGAGGTCACAGCCCCTTCCATAGGCTGGACCGCTGGAGGGGGCAGATCCTTGTCTGCAGCCCGATATCCATGCAGGGACATAGGGCTGCAGAGAAGCAGGAGGCGGTGCACTGCACCGCTGTCATGCTTCCGGTGCTAAGTCACTCACTAAGTGCTGTGATCTTACGAGAGGGAGTGCACTGTGACTTACCTCTCCCCAGCGGTGATCGGCAATGAGCCGATCACAACGGTGACCCGACGTTGCCATGGCAACATCGGATCACCTGACCCAAGCCTCAGAGATCTTGTGATCTGAGACTTGGATTTTTCTGTGATGGTGCACTGTATGGCAATGATTTGCCATCCAGTGCACCATCAGTATGAAAACAGAGACTACAGCAACAGATCACGTATCCTCTTGTTGTAGTCTCTGGGGTCATAGTGATAGTGCACAGTATGTCAAATCATTGCCATACAGTGCACCATCACTGACACCGGAGACTACAACAAGGGATCAAGTGTCCTCTTGTTGTAGTCTGGTGTGAATGATGGTGCACTGTATGACAATGATCTGCCATACAGTGCACTATCACCATGACCCCAGAGACTACAACAAGAGGACACTTGATCCCTTATTATAGTCTCTGGTATCAGTGGTGGTGCGCTATATGGCAATGGTCTGCAATAGTGCACCATTACTTTGACACCAGAGACTGAAATAAGGGAACACTTGATCCCTTGCTGCAGTCTCTGGATGTAGCAGAGGCGATCGCGCGTCCTGGGACCTTCATTTTGGATTACGTCGGATGATAATAAAGATGGAGTCCTAATTTTGATTGTGTTTTTTTTTCTAATAAAAAGATTTTCCTCTGTGTGGTGTTGTTTTTAACTTCTTATTAGAGATTCCTAACGACTGGGTCTAACACTGGCCCGACATTTTGAATCTCGGGCTTAGTGCCAGCTACCAATAAAAAAGCTGACATTAACCCCTTTATTACCCAGTTTGCCACCGGCACCAGGGTAACTGGAAGAGTCTGGGTACAGCGCCAGAAAATGGTGCTTCAATGAATGCGCCATTTTCTGGGGCGGCTGCGGGCTGTAATTTGCAGCATGAGGGCCCAGAACGTTTGGGCCTTTCCATGCTGAGAATTCCAGCCTCCAGCTGCCTAGTTGTACTTGGCTGGACCAAAAATATGTCGAAGCCCCATGTCATTTTTTTTTTCTGAAATTAGGCCTATAATTTAAAAAAAATAGGCCTCACTGTCTTTTTGGTTGCCGGCCAGGTACAAATTGGCAGTTGGGGGTCTGGAATCCTCAGCATGGAGAGACCCAAATGTTGTGACCCCCACATAGCGAAATTGCAACCCACAGCCACCCCAGAAAATAGCGCATTCATTAGAGGCGCCATTTTCTGGTGCTGTACCCCAACTTTTCCAGTTGCCATTGTGCTGGTGGCAATGTGAGTGGCACACAGGGGCTCTCCATACGCGACATGGTGTCCGCTAACAATTTCAATGGAAAATTAGCTCCAATTGTTAGTGGACACCATGTCGCGTATGGAGAGCCCCAGTGTGCCTGAACATTGGAGTTCCCCCACAAGTGACTACATTTTGGAAACTATACCCCCAAGGAACTTATCTAGATGCATAGTGAGCACTTTGAACCCCAAGATGCATCACAAATTAGTCCATAAAAAGGAATAAAAATAGATTTTTGTGAATAAAAAGGTATCATCTGATAAAGATAGCCTGCGTGCAATAGAAACAAATTGTGGCCCATATAAGGAGCTAATAATAAAAGGTTTGAGAATCTGCTAATACATTCCATTTGCTTTGTGCCTTAGCGCTCATAAACTCCAGTTTCCATTTTCCCTTCATTTTGGAAACTAGACCCCCCAATGAATGTATCTAGATGCATAGTGAGCACTTTGAACCCCCAGGTGCTTCCAAATTAATCCGTAAAAATGATAAAAGAAATTGTACCTTTTCATTTTTACAGATCAATTTTTGAAGCACCTCGGGGCTCAAAATGCTCACTATGCATCTAGATAAGTTCCTTGGGGGGTCTAGTTTCCAAAATGGGGTCACTTGTGGGGGAGCTCTAATGTTTAGGCACACAGGGGCTCTCCACATGCGACATGCTGTCCGCTAACAATTGGAGCTAATTTTCCATTGAAATTGTTAGCGGACACCATATTGCGTATGGAGAGCCCCTGTGTGCCTAAACATTGGAGATCCCCCACAAGTGATCACATTTTGGAAACTAGACCCCCCCCAAGGAACTTATCTAGATGGGTGGTGAGCACTTTGAACCCCAGGTGCTTCACAAATTAATCCATAAAAATGATAAAAGAAAATTTTTGTGGAAAAAAAAGTACTTTTTTTTTCACAAAATTTTCTTTTAGCCTCAATTTTTTCATTTTCACATGAGCAACAGGATAAAATGGATCCTAAAATTTGTTGGGCAATTTCTCCTGAGTACATCGATACCTGATATGTGGTCATAAACCACTGTTTGGGTACACGGCAGGGCTCAGAAGTGAAGGAGCGACATTTGACTTTTTGAATAGAAAACTAGCTCCAAAAGTCAAATGGCACTCCTTCCCTTCTGAGCCCTGCCATGCGCCCAAACAGTAGTTTATGACCACATATGAGGTATCGGTTGTACTCAGGAGAAATTGCCCAACAAATTTTAGGATCCATTTCATCCTGTTGCTCATGTGAAAATGAAAAAATTGAGGCTAAAAGAAAATTTTTGCTGGAAAAATTAAAATGTCCATTTTTACCTTCCACGTTGTTTTAGTTCCTGTTAAGCACCTGAAGGGTTCATAATCTTCTTGAATGTAGTTTTGAGTTTTTGGAATGTTGTCACTTTTGCGTCTTTTCTGTCACATAGGCCCCTCAAAGGGACTTCAAACGTGATGTGGTCACTAAAAAAATGGTTTTGTACATTTTGCTGGAAAATTGAGAAATTGCTGATGAACTTTGAACCCTTATACCATATATACTCGTGTATAAGCCGACCCGTGTATAAGCCGACCCCCCTACTTTTGCCCCCAAAATCTGAGAAAACCTATTGACTCGTGTATAAGCCGAGGGTGGACCCCAGCACAGGTATACAGCCCCCAGCAGTGTGGTATACAGGCCCCCGCAGTGGTATACAGGCCTCCCCAGTGGTAGTATACAGCCCCCAGAAGTGTGGTATACAGCAGCCTCCCCAGTGGTACATACAGGCCCCAGCAGTGTTACAGCAGCCTCCCCAGTGGTATATACAGCAGCAGCCCCAGTGGTAGTATACAGCAGCCCCAGAGATATATACAGCAGCCCCAGTGGTAGTATACAGCAGCCCCAGAGGTATATACAGCAGCCTCCCCAGTGGTATATACAGCAGCAGCCCCAGTGGTAGTATACAGCAGCCCCAGAGATATATACAGCAGCCCCAGTGGTAGTATACAGCAGCCCCAGAGGTATATACAGCAGCCCCAGTGGTAGTATACAGAAGCCCCAGAGGTAGTATACAGAAGCCCCAGTAGTAGTATACAGCAGCCTCAGTGGTATATACAGCAGCAGCCCCAGTAGTAGTATACAGAAGCCCCAGTAGTAGTATACAGCAGCCCCAGTAGTAGTATACAGCAGCAGCCCCAGTGGTAGTATACAGCAGCAGCCCCAGGGGGTATATACAGCAGCAGCCCCAGGGGGTATATACAGCAGCAGCCCCAGTGGTAGTATACAGCAGCCCCAGAGGTATATACAGCAGCCCCAGTGGTAGTATACAGAAGCCCCAGAGGTAGTATACAGAAGCCCCAGTAGTAGTATACAGCAGCCTCAGTGGTATATACAGCAGCAGCCCCAGTAGTAGTATACAGAAGCCCCAGTAGTAGTATACAGCAGCCCCAGTAGTAGTATACAGCAGCAGCCCCAGTGGTAGTATACAGCAGCAGTCCCAGGGGGTATATACAGCAGCAGCCCCAGTGGTAGTATACAGCAGCAGCCCCAGGGGGTATATACAGCAGCAGCCCCAGGGGTATATACAGCAGCAGCCCCAGGGGGTATATACAGCAGCAGCCCCAGGGGGTATATACAGCAGCAGCCCCAGGGGGTATATACAGAAGCAGCCCCAGGGGGTATATACAGCAGCGGCCCCAGGGGTATACAGACCCCCCCATTAGTATACAGGGGCCCCAGCTGTATACAGCAGCCCCAGCTGTATACAGCCCCCCCGTGGTATCCAGGGCCCCCCTTGCTGCACCTGTAAAGGAAGATGTCAGTATACTTATCGCTGCCGCCGCCGCTCCGCTTCTCGGTTACCGCGCTGCTCCGGTTCTTCATATTTCCTGTTCCTTCTCCGACGCTCGAACAATGACGTCATTTCCTGAGCGCCGGAGAAGGAACAGGAAGCATGAAGACCCGGAGCATCGCGGTGACCGAGAAGCGGAGGCGGCGGCGGCGGCAGCGATAAGTATACTGATATCTTCCTTTACAGGTGCAGCAAGGGGGGCCCTGGATACCACGGGGGGGCTGTATATACGGGGGGGTGGGGAATACCACGGTGGGGGGGCGCTGTACCATATTACCGTATATACCCGTTGTGACGTAGTGATCACCGATCGGGTTGGGGTTCACTCACTTAGCGGCAATATTTAGAAACAGAAACAGTCTCTCCACTTAATAAAGTTAATGTCGGTTTATTGTCTCAGCATAAACCGTCCTTCAGCATATAAACCGGAGCCTTTCTGCAGCTCACAGAACATATTGCCTAGTATAGCCTGTCTTTACCTCACATACAGCCTGTAGTCAGTCCACACAGGCCTCCAGGACCTGAGCTCTCCATGCTCAGTCTCTGTTTGTCTCCCACATGTCAAACACAGACTCCATTAAGACAACCTGAGACACACCCACATCTCCAGCAAGTTGCAAGTTTAACTCTTGCCATGCTGTTAAGCAGACTGTGGTTTCCATGGCAAGACATTCATAAGAACATCGCAGCAGGCTTCTGCCTGTGTGAAACATACTGGCCATGTATAGTGCTGCCATTCAGACCATGGCTGGCTGCCATATCACATATTCCCCCCCTCTGCCTAAAGCCATCTGGCTTGGCACCATACGTCCCTATACCATGGGGGTCGTCTGTGTTGCCACCAAGGGTCAGACCTTGTTACCCCGTCAGACCCTATCACCTCATGTGTATGAGTCCTATCTCTGTGAGGCCTTCCCCACCCCCAGCAGTCAGTATGGTAGTGTGCGTCCCTTGCACCTGTGGCTGCTGTCCGGCCTTGGGCGTTTGTCCTTGAGACACGATCCGTCACTGTCAACAGACTCTCTTCAGTCAAGACATCTTTTGGGTATGTCACTTTGTCAATATTCTCTCTCCATGGCCGCCTCCAATGGTCAGAGTTGTAGTGAGACACGTTTACAGCTAAATCTCTTGTCTGGTCTGCTGACTTTGAGGTAGCTCGTACACTACAGGGTCTACTGTCTGAGTCCTTCAGCCTCGGTGTAATAGGGGATTCTATACCCCTTAACCTATTACATCCCCTTTTCTCAGGACGTCTTCGGATAGCTCTCTGTCGGCACCTTTCTTCATCACCTAGAGACCCACTGCATCCTTTGTCTCCAACTTCTGCTGTGACCCATCTATTACTGGGAGGACCCCCACTTTGTTGAGTACCATGATGTAAAGATGGCTTCCATCTTCGGCAGCAACATTGTCTCTTGATTCTTGCTCTTTCCAGCCTTAACTGCTGCACTTCTTTTAGGTGACTCACCCTATAAGTGAGAAGAATCCGCATATAATTATCAAGACTCTCCTCTGTCCCCACTATGAGGAATGGAACCATACCCAGTTTCCTGGGTATCTTCTCTTCTCTATCATTGGGAATGCGTACTCTCGTTACTCCGGCCTTATCCACCATTTCCTGCATGAGTCGTCCATTCTCCCCGATGACTTCTTTTATCAGCGCACTAGGCACCTGGACAACATCTTCCAGTAGACTCTGGGCTCTCCTCATAAGCCTCAGCCGCCTAGTAGCTTCTTCATTCTTTAGCCGGATCAACTGCTTCATGCGAATACACCTCAAGTGCATGTCCCTCAGGATAGCCACCCGATCCACAGTGACTTTGGATGTGGACAGAACCACCAGCTGTTTAACTTCTGGAGACCAGTACACCTTACCGGCTTCCACAGCCTTCTTGAAGTCCTCATGCACAGACTCTCTGGCACACTCATCTCTCAAGTCTTCCGGAACCTGTACCAGGCACTTGAAAAAGGGAGTCTCCCGCTTTTCTTCTGCCACGACATGATCACCTTGCTCAGTGTCCGGAATCGTCTCTCTCCGAACTTCCACCTTTTCAAGACAGTTTAACAGATCGGACACCTGCAGCTCCATCTTCTCCAATGCTGCCTTATTCATCGACTGGCTTTCCGCCAGGCGACCTCTGATCTCGGATATTGTTCTCTCCAACACACTTACTCGGCACTCAGTTGCCTGTCTCCGAAGTTCTTCCTGCTTTAACTGCTCTTTTATTAGCAGAGTCCTTTCAGACATCTCTTTCTCCAGTGCACATACTCGGCTCTCGACAGCATATCTCTGAAGCTTCTCCTGCTTCAAATGGGCTTGTACCATCTCCTTGAGCCTCCTTAGCTCGCTTCTTCCATCCTCCAGATGGGCTGAGCTTCCATCACTCGAGGAGGTATCTGCTTCGGACCTCACTTCCTCTGTAGCTTCTGCACCCTCGGTCTTCACCTGGGTCTCAGCCTTCTTTTGGGCCTCGGCATTGTCACTTTCAGAGTGTTTTAATCCCTCCAACCCTTCACCTTCCGGAGCTTTGGAGTATTCCACCTTCTCCACTACTGCCGTTACCTGCCCCTCTTGGGGTCCGGCAGCACCACTGGCAGCCTCGGCCACATCTCCTTGGGCATCAGCAGCCCCATCTGTCACTCTCCGCCAGGCAACAACATCCTCAACTTCAGAAGCCTTCTTACCTTCCCTCTCTTCATTCACAGGGTCTTGGGAGACGTCTACCCTCTCGGACCTAGCACTGCTTATTTCCGTGAGGTGACCTGCTGACCGACCACCGGTTATCCGTTCAGACCCTGGAGAGGACACACACACCATCTTCTCGGCTGGCTCCATCTCCCTGACTTCATCTTGAGGAGCATTGTTGATACCCTGTGTCAGTTCCTCTGATAGCACAATAACTGTGTCAGCCCCAGTGGTTGCTTCAGGCAACGACACTTCACCTCCCATCTTGCTTTTCTTGGAGTCTGGAAAAGAACTCACACATGGAATAGAAGTACATAACAGTATATTATCAGCTGGGGTCACCTGGGCAGCTTTTTGTTGTTGCTTGCTCCTTTTGTGACGGGAGGATTTGCCCTCCTTGCTGGGCCCTTCCTTACTGTACTCCCTTTCTTTCTCAGAGTCGCAGTCACCCCTTGCGTCTGTGTCACACTCCACTGTCTGGTGAACCCCCAAGTCACTCTTTAACTTGGTGTCAGCTCCATTCTTTTTAGCTTCCACATCACTACTAGTCATCCTGTGGTACACTTCAGGGGACGTCAGGTCACTAAGTTGTGCAGTATGACTTTCACTGGTCACCCCTACCTCAGAACTGTCAATTTTGGGAGGTGTTACCTCCTTATCGGACACAACCCCATCAGAAGAGAGCCCTTCAACCTCCTGCTGTAGAGTAGCTCCATTCTCCCACAAGTCTGAAAACAGCCTAGAGTCCCGGCCTATTATCACCGGACAGGTTAAGTTCGGGACTACGGCGACATCATGGCTCCCAATGTCCCTGGCCGTCTCAATGACCACTCTGGACACCGGATGGTCTGTAGTGACCCCATGATTGCAGGTGACTTCAATCTTCCTACCGGGGATCAGGTAGACATCAGGCGGCGCAGCCCTTACTAGGGTCACTGAACTCCCAGCGTCTACAAGTCCAGTCACGGTTTCTGTATCAACTTCCACGGAACACACACGTGGGGCCTCTCCGGGTGGGTAGTCCATATGGCAGACTGGACACACATAGCACATTTGTCCCTGGCAACAATCCATCTGCGCCACCCCATGGACTATGGGATGCCCCGCCCCTTTTTGGGCAACTATCACTTTCCGGGACTCCACCCCTTTTGGGCCATTATCCCCTTCATGGAATCCGCCCCCTTTTGGGACTCCATCCCCTTTTGGACTATTATTCCTTTTAGGGACACCTCCCCCTTTTTGGACCCCGCCCCCTTTGGGGAAACTACCACCATCTGGGACCCGGCCCCCTTTTGGGCAACCCAGTCTATAGGGGATACTTTCTGGTGACACCCCACAGTATTTGGTTGGTGCTGCTGCTTCTGGCTCTGCAGCAGGTGGTCCAGGAGCTCCTCCATGCTGCCAGGCACTCTCTTGCTGCAACGAGAAAAACAGGAGGGGCGCTCCAATGGGTAATACCCGGTGTTCTATGGGGAAGGGGGGGGTAGAATTGCACTAACCTTTCCTGGATGTACCGCCCGTACAACCAGGATCTCCAGCCTGTGGTGTATTACTGCTCACCAAGCATAGCCCACGTCTCACAGCCAGTCGCTTGACTCTTCGCACGTGCACCTGGGTAGAGAGCGGTGACAAACTTCGTGACCCCGCCGAGCCACCAGCCAGATGCTTGTATCCCAGCTTGTTGTGTGGTTGCCTCTAGCAACCAGGCTGCACCGCTGCCACAATGCAGACACGTTCACCTGTGTTGTTGCCCCCAGCAACAGAGCTTGTAGGCCTTGTCCGTTGCCTCCAGCAATAAGGCTGCTACAATGCCCGCATTCTCCACCAAATGTGACGTAGTGATCACCGATCGGGTTGGGGTTCACTCACTTAGCGGCAATATTCAGAAACAGAAACAGTCTCTCCACTTAATAAAGTTAATGTCGGTTTATTGTCTCAGCATAAACCGTCCTTCAGCATATAAACCGGAGCCTTTCTGCAGCTCACAGAACATATTGCCTAGTATAGCCTGTCTTTACCTCACATACAGCCTGTAGTCAGTCCACACAGGCCTCCAGGACCTGAGCTCTCCATGCTCAGTCTCTGTCTGTCTCCTACATGTCAAACACAGACTCCATTCAAGGTACCGTCACACAGGGACATATCGCCGGCGATGTTGCCGGCGATCGCGGGAGCGCGCATCCCTGACAACATCGCCGGTGAGCTGTCACACTGAGCAACTTACCGGCGACGTCGCCGGCTAGTTGCCGCGGCTATCGCTTGCTGAGTTGCCCAGCAACCCAGCAAGCGATAACCCGCAATGTTGTAGATAGGCGGAATCGCCCGTAACATTGCGGGTTGCCGCGTTACACAGGGCGATCAGGCAGGATCGCCTGAGCAACATCGCCAGGTTTCCCAACATTGTTGGGAAACCTGGCGATGTGACTCAGGCGATTCATCGCCTGATTATCGCCCTGTCACACGCGGCAATTCGCCGGCGATGTCGCCGCAACCTGGCCACGCCCCTCGGTTGCCGGCAACATCGCCGGCGATATCTCCCCGTGTGACGGTACCTTAAGACAACCTGAGACACACCCACATCTCCAGCAAGTTGCAAGTTTAACTCTTGCCATGCTGTTAAGCAGACTGTGGTTTCCATGGCAAGACATTCATAAGAACATCGCAGCAGGCTTCTGCCTGTGTGAAACATACTGGCCATGTATAGTGCTGCCATTCAGACCATGGCTGGCTGCCATATCACACCGTGTATAAGCCGAGGGGGACTTTTCAGCACATTTTATGTGCTGAAAAACTCGGCTTATACACGAGTATATACGGTAACTTCCGAACAAAAAAATATTGTATTTCCAAAATTGTGCTGATGTGAAGTAGACTGAGGGAAATGTTATTTATTAACTATTTTGTGTCACGTAACTCTCTGGTTTAACATAATAAAAATTAAAAATGTGAAAATTGCAAAATTTTCAAACTTTTTCGCCAAATTTTTGATTTTGTTTCACAAATAAACGCAAAATTATCGACCATATGTTTACTACTAACCTGAAGCCCAATAAGTCACGAAAAAACAATCTCAGAATCGCTAGGATCCGTTGAATCATTCCAGAGTTATACCCTCATAAAGGGACACTGGTCAGAATTGCAAAAAATGGCAAGGTCTTTAGGGTCACAATAGGCTGGGTCATGAAGGGTTTAAGAACCATGAAAAGCCATCTAGATGTGAAAAAAACCCATCATACTTACCTCTCCGGTGTCTCAAATATAGATGAATGAACCTTTTGAAGTTCAAGTTCGGCTCTGTCCGCCAAATGGGCATGTTCGCTGAATAGATCGACGAAGAGTTCACCGAACTTCCGAACCCTATTTAAAATCAATGGGAGGCAAAATAAAGGGCCTAGAAAATACCTTATAAGGGGCCCAAAAGCTGCCAAACACAGCTCCAACTGTTTTACGGTGGAGCCCCGCTGTTTTGGCATAGGTATTAGCTTCCCAGAGTATTATTTACCAGATTTCAGCGCTGCTGTCACCCTGCTTCTGGTTCTGGGCCCGCTCAAGAATTCAGAAATATTGACTACTTTCCCCCTTGATTTCTTAAAGTTAGACTTAGCCCCGCTCGTTGTCTCTGCATTTGTGATTGGTTATCAGTATGGCAACCAAGCTGACGTCAGATTACTGTAATAATGAATAACTAATTGAAAAAATGGGCATGCACTTCACCTTATTTTTGATTGCCAGTCAAGGTAACCCTGGCAGCTGGGGCTGGAATTCTCAGTGTGGTGAGGTAAAAGCATTCTGGGTCCCCCACACTAATAATTGCATTCCGCAGCCACCCCAGAATTGGCACCTCTATGATGGTTACCCCACTCTTCCAGTTGCCCTGGTGACGGTGTCAAACTGAATAATGAGTTCATGTCAGTTGAATTTGTGTTTTAAATTTCAAATGGTGCTCCTCACCTTCAGAACCCTGCTGTTATTCCAAATAGAGGTTTCTGACCACATTTGGGGTGTCAGCATGCTCCGAAGAAACTGGGTGAGAACTCGTGGGATCCATTTTCTCATGCCATCCCATGTAAAATTGAGAAAAGTTGGGTTAAAGCACCATTTTGATAGGAAAATTTAAAAAAAAATTATTCCACTTTGCATTTATTCCTGTGTAGCAACTTAAGGCTATGTTCACACTGGACATTTTTTATCTGTTTTTGTTGCTGCGTTTTTTTTTTTTTTTTTTTTTTTTTTTAAATTGTACCAAAATTGGATCAGTCACTGTGTCTGCCAGCAAAGTGAATGATGGGATTTTCAATTTGCTGTGCCAATGTCAGCGTTTTTGACTGCTGCATTAATGGTGCTGAAAGCACATCCAGAAAATAATGAGCGTCAATTAGTGCTGCGCTTTCCACATCACCAATGCTCCATTAGGTACCCTCCCCTGCGAACCACGGCAATGTCTTCCTTCCAGGCATCGGCAGGACTTGTGGGTATGTTACTGACAGGACCTGCCCATGTCCATTATTTCCTTTTCGAGGACCAGTTATATCTACAGCGCAGGGGGACTGCAATGGGGTCAAATCTTGTGCCCCCTACACAAACATTTTATGACCTTTTTCAAACAAACTCATGTGTACGGACTACCACTTTTCTGGCAGCATGTTATTACATGTAAATAATACATAGGCAACATTTTTGTCATCTGGCAGTGACCTCCTGACATTCTACAAGATCTCTTTAAAGATTTAAACCAGTGAATCCCAGGCTTAATTCTTACCCTGCATTCTGATATGCAAAGTATCAATTTCTTATACACGTTGATTAAACTGAATGGTTTTGGGGGATCAATTCCAACATATACGTTAAAGCAACTGACCATAACAGCTTACTCCATTTAACAGCTGTCACCCAAAACATACCAACAAATCGTTGCCCAATTCTCAACACCATGGGGTTACTAGGATCGTCTCGGACCCTTCAATTAAGACATTGATACATAATGAGATCTTTGAGAAATTTAAGGCCAGGGGCTACCCAGACAAATACACTACTTACAACACTGTAACGTCCCAACCTAAACGTCTAACTTCACCGAGGCTCACTTATTTAGTAGGTATCATCCTTTTTCAAGCTCCATCTGCAACAAAGTACTTAAACATTGGACACTCCTTGCCGCAGCCTATCCCTCAATACCTGAGTTCAAAAACCCTCCATTATTCTGCAATCTATGGGCACGCAGCCTTAGGAATCACCTGGTCAAGGCTGACATGGGGTCATCCAACCAGTTTTTGAGACAGACGACACTAGCTACCATTAGGAGAGGCACATATCCATGCCTCCATTGTATGCAATGCTCCAATATTACAAAAAGATTTGGGATACAAGGATTTCATACCTGCGATTCTAGTTACATTGTGTACTTAATCAAATGCCCGTGCGGTCTCGGGTATGTTGGGGAAACCACCCAACATATCCTAGACCGCATAAGTAAGCATTAATCGACAATACGATGTAAAAATACGCTTCTTCCTGTCCCAGTTCATTTCATTGAGAAGGGACATAACATAAGTCAACTGAAATATCATTGACCATGTTCCATTGCCTAGCAGGGGTGTAAACAGGCTAAAGCTCCTCAAAAAACATGAATCATACTGGATACATACCCTGAAGACCCTTGAACCTAATGGTTTAAACTGGGAATACGAAATACTATATTAGCACTAACAACCACCTATCTTTACTTTATATTTACAGTTTGCACAACTAGCCTAGCTTTTTTCCTGTTGCCTAACCTTCCCTATTATCTATAACATTATAATGCATTGTATAATATGTTAGACTGCAGAGATACTTGAGTACATATGTAATACTGGAAATGCTCTATTTCTAAGAGCGCTATGAAAAAGCTGTGAAAAATACCCAATAAGCAAATTATAACCCTTCTTTTCTCTCTTTTGCAGAGACTTTACTAATCCTAAAAACAGAATCACTTTCTGCACTCTCAGCTCACTATCCGACCACCAGCTTCACAGCTCTTCTAAGCACTTAAGTTCCAACGGTGCGTTCCACGGCACTTCCTGGTTCTATTGCACATGCGTGTACGTCACTCTCGCGATCACTGACTTCTCGAAGTCACACGACAACAGGAAGTCACACAGCTGACGTGGGCTGACGGCATCAGGCTGCTGGTTTCGGTCCCAAGCTCCAGGGTACACTTGCTTTCTATTCTCACAACCACTGCAACACTGCAACACTTTGTATATAACTCCACTTACATTCACTGGAACTATCTAATAGATGTATTTATCTTACAGAGCACCATTCACATTACCATATGGGTTCTATATAGGAGTCCTTAATTGACCTTTTCAATTTCTTCCACGTGACTAGGTATTATACCTTATTTTATTTTTATGTCGCTGTTGACATTTTACATTATTTGCACATATGATGTATGTTATTGTCCATGAAAAATTTTTGTACACTTGTCATGGATAATATTTCATATTAATATTAACAAGTTGCCTGCCCCTGACCAAATCAATATGGACCAAGTACCGGCGTGAAAAGTATGACACCAGACACACAGAGTCAGATGTACACCCTTCCTTGGTCAGTCCCAAGCTCCAAGTGAGGTTTATTATAAGAGATATGAGGTTTTGTTCAGTAAGGGTTCTCGGCCAGCCCTACTCAGATGTATTCATTGGTCAATGGGTTAGTCTATGGGCGGAGCCATGAGGCCATCAGGGGGTGTGGTCTTGATCGAGTATGTCCAGGTGATGTGGCATTCTGTGATTGGTCAATCCTTCTATGGAATTCAGCTTCCTCCAGGAACTCCTTATTGTAGACAGGATATAGTCATAGGTCCAGGCTCCATCTTACACAGCATGGCACGGTGTGATGAAACAGGAAATGGCAGCCATGTTTAAGTCACAATTGAGATTATGCAATGTAAAATATTACACTCTATGGATCGTTTCTCCCATGCCCTTATGTCTTAAGGTTAATTAAGTATTTGATCCTATGGCTCTCCTCAACACGTTTATGTTATTTTTTCCTTTGTACATAGAGATAAATCCCTTGATGAAGACTCAATTGTACTGTAGAGTTGAAACATTGAGAACTGGTTGTTACCACATTCATTTGGCAAAAATAAAAAAAAAATTGTTTTAACACAACATCTGCTCATATTTCCTCTGTGTGTGCCAATTTACTAAATACTAAAGACCTGCTCATGTGACTCAGCCTGAGAGTCACATGGTGTCAGGTCCTGTAAGTGCTGACACTACTTGCAGGTCCTGCCAATGTCCAGAAGAAAGACATCACTAGGGCAATATTTTTAAAAATAAACGCAAAACATATTGACCTAAATTTACCACAAATATAAAGTACAATGTGTCATGAAAAAACATTCTCAGAAACAACGGGAAATAATGAAGTGTTCCAGAGTTATTACAACATAAAGTGATACTGGTCAGATTTCCAATCATTGAGCCGATTATTAAGGTCAAAATTGGCTCCGTCACTATGGGGTTAAAAAGCTAATTTTTGATGTACAATTCGGATTAATATCAGACGTGTCTCTATGTTTATTGTGGACCGATGTTTTACAAATAGAAAGTATATGTGAAAAGGTCTATCCATATATATAATTGCCTTGTGGCATCTGTCATCGCTTCCTGTGTCTGGTTGTCCTCATATCACAATGGGGTATTATGACATCACAAGGGGGTATTATGACATCAGAAGGGGGTATTATGACATTATAGTGGGGTATTATGAAATCACAATGAGATATGACATCACAATGGGGTATTATGCATTATAGTGGGGAAACATGACATCATAAGGGGGTATTATGACATCACAAGGGGGTATTATGACATCAGAAGGAGGTATTATGACATTATAGTGGGGTATTATGAAATCACAATGAGATATTACATCACAATGGGGTATTATGACATCAAAGTGGTGAATTATGACATCACAATGAAGTATTATGACATCAAAAAGGGGTATTATGACATCATAGTGAGGAATTATCACGTTACAATGGGGGTATTATGACATCATAGTGGGGTGTTATGACATCATAGCACACAGGGGGAGAGAAACAGCGCACAGTGTGAAAGAGGGAGAAGGCAGAGGGAGAGCGCACAGGGGTGGAGAGACAGCCACCACCCCCAGTGCAACACAGCCTGCCCTCATCGTGACATCAACACCCTCCCAATGGGACAGCATTGGGGCTCCATCTAGTAGAATATAATAGGTAAATGTCCTACGAAAAATAAGACTGTAGCTTGCAAGACAAAAGCAGTAATCTGAACGAGGCTTTGGAGGAATCTCAAACCTGATCTCACACCCCGGTTTGAGGCTGGAGATGTTTGTCTCTAAAATAAGTCCTAGACACAACATTTCGCAATGCAAACAAAAGTTCAGCCGATGCTCAGCTCACTTCATTTTCTGCTTTTAATACCTTTTCCTGTTTCTTTGCTTAAAAAAAACACAATATCTGTTTTTTATAGTCTGTTACAAACACTTTGGATGGATTTTGGCTGCATTCCCAGGAAATAAACATGTGGGATATTTTAGCTATTGTGAGACCAGGAAAGGCTAATAATAGATGAAAGCCGACAGTGAAAACTCTGGGGGCTTCCAGGTTCATGGAGTTTCCTATTTACGATTAATGTGGGTGACTGGTCTTGCTATACCAGATGTGGTGAGATTGATGAAGAATATAGATTGTGCTGATAAGATTCAATTACTAAGGAATGGCGCTGTAACTGAGAATAATGGGCTTAGTCATCTGGCAAAGGTACAGTTGTGGCCAAAAGTATTGACACCCCTGCAATTCTGTCAGATAATACTCAGTTTCTTCCTGAAAATGATTGCAATCTCAAATTCTTTGGTATTATTATCTTCACTTAATTTGTCTTAGGCTGAAGGCACACTGACGTGCATCAAACACGGAGCGTGTTTGATGCACGACAGTGATGAGAGTGTGATGCGTGTTTGTGGGTGTGTGTGGTGCGAGTGTGGTGCGTGTGATGAGTGTGGCTGGCAGTATGTATGTTAGTGTGCTGTGATTGTGAGGTGTGAGTGCGTGTGTGCTGCGTGATTGTGATGCTGTCCACTGTCCTGAAGGACCGCGGGCAGCATTTGTCGGGTATAGAAACTCTGCGCCTGTCAAAGCCACAGAGTTTAAATTTCCCGCTTTGCTGGTACAGTAAGCTATCATCTTGTACTGCTGTGACAGCAGCGGTACAAGATGTTTAGCTAATACAATAATGATTGTAGTAAAATAATGTATTCTGGGGTTATTTTACTGATTAACCCCATCAGCATCCTCTGCACCGCATGTGTGCACAGAGGAGGCTGATGCGGCTGTAAACCCAGTGCTGAAGGGGTTAATTTGCAGCTGGTGTAGTGACACCATGTATGTAGAGAGTGTCCTCACTCTCTGCAGACATGGTGTCATTACACCATGTGTGTGAAGGGGTTAATTTTTATGTATAATGCGTTAAAAGAACTGTCCGGTTTATAAATTCACAGAGAAAGCCGGCTCTCTGTTACTGTCAATGGGGAGCTGTGGCTTCAGCACCATGAGAGGGAACAGCTCCCCATAGACAGTAACAGAGAGCCAGCTTTTTCTGTGAATTTATAAACCAGACAGTTCTTTTAACCCATTATACATAAAAATTAACCGCTTCACACACATGGTGTAATGACACCATGTCTACAGAGAGTGAGGACACTCTCCACATACATGGTGTCACTACACCAGCTGCATATTAAACCTTTCAGCACTGGGTTTAGAGCCTCAGCATCCTCTGCGCACACATGCGGTGCAGAGGATGCTGCTGGGGTTAATCAGTAAAATAACCCTAGAATACATTATTTTACTACAATCATTATTGTATTAGCTAAACATCTTGTACCGCTGCTGTCACAGCAGTACAAGATGATAGCTTACTGTACCAACAAAGCGGGAAATTTAAACTCTGTGGCTTTGACAGCCAGCGAGTTTAAAGCGTTTTTGCCTGCACACTCGCACTGTGTGCTGTATGGGGGCGAGATATTCTCGCCCCCATACACTTGCATTGCCCTCACGCGCGTCAGAATCGCGTGCAGTCGCAGCATGCTGCGATTGCACTCGCTTCTGACTCGCAGTGTGAGTTAGGTGCGGGGGACTCACACCAGTGTGCCCTGCCTGATAGGGCAACACTGGTCACAGTGCAATGCGAGCATCCCTCGCATGGCACTCGTGTGAGTCCCTCGCACCGTGTGCCTCCAGCCTTAAATGAAAAAACACACAAAAGAGAATGAAGCAAAAAGCAAAACATTGATCATTTCACACAAAACTCCAAAAATGTGGCAGACAAAAGTATTGGCACCCTCAGCCTAATACTTGGTTGCACAACCTTTAGCCAAAATAACTGCGATCAACCACTTCCGGTAACCATCAATGAGTTTCTTACAATGCTCTGCTGGAATTTTAGACCATTCTTCTTTGACAAACTGCTCCAGGTCCCTGATATTGGAAGGGTGCCTTCTCCAAACTGCCATTTTTAGATCTCTCCACAGGTATTCTATGGGATTCAGGTCTGGACTCATTGCTGGCCACCTTAGAAGTCTCCAGTGCTTTCTCTCAAACCATTTTCTAGTGCTTTTTGAAGTGTGTTTTGGGTCATTGTCCTGCTGGAAGACCCATGACCTCTTGAGGGAGACCCAGCTTTCTCACACTGGGCCCTACATTATGCTGCAAAATTTGTTAGTAGTCTTCAGACTTCATAATGCCATGCATACGGTCAAGCAGTCCAGTGCCAGAGGCAGCAAAGCAACCCCAAAACATCAGGGAACCTCCACCATGTTTGACTGTAGGGACCGTGTTCTTTTCTTTGAATGCCTCTTTTTTTCTCCTGTAAACTCTATGTTGATGCCTTTGCCCAAAAAGCTCTACTTTTGTCTCATCTGACCAGAGAACATTCTTCCAAAACGTTTTAGGCTTTCTCAGGTAAGTTTTGGCAAACTCCAGCCTGGCTTTTTTATGTCTCGGGGTAAGAAGTGGGGTCTTCCTGGGTATCCTACCTGGCAGAAGGAGATGTGAGGGAGGGCAGTGGCAGTGAAGAACATTCAGGAGACACCCAACACAGCAGGGCTTAGACCAGGTCCAGACTGGCACCAAAAAGCAGCCCTGGAAAATAAACCCCACCAGCCCATATATCAGCCCCGATCCGTGAAATTTGCTTTTACGTTGTCATGGCCCCCACTTTCTTAAAGGAGTTATCTGAAGAGCCATATGTAAATGGTGCAACAGAGGGAATAATCAACCACAGCTCCATTTACATGGTGCTCTTCAAAGCCACGCTTCTCAGGATTATGGGGTCCCAGTGGTCAGCCACACACACAGCCAGCCAGCCACACATACAGCCTCAGACAGCCACAAACAGCCAGCCACACACAGCCACAGCCAGCCACACATAGAGCCACAGCCAGACAGAAACAGCCAGCCACATAGACAGCCACCAGCCACAGCCAGCCACACAGACGCAGCCAGCCACATACACAGCCACACACAGCCAAAGCCAGCCACAGCCGGCCACACAGCCAAAGCCAGCCACACAGCCAAAGTCACAGCCAGCCACACACAGAGCCACAGACAGCCACACAGACAGCCACAAAGACACACAGCCAGCCAAAACAGAAAGCCAGCCACACACTGCCACCCACACACAGACACACAGCCAGCCACACACAGCCAGCCACACACACAGCCAAAGCCAGCCACACAAACAGACACAGCCATGCACACAAACAGACACAGCCAGCCACACACAGACACAGCCATACACACAGCTACAGTCACAGTCAGCCACACACACGCAGCCACACACACACAGCCAAAGCCAGCCACACAAACAGCCAGAGCCAGCCACATAGACAGCCACACACACACAGCTACAGCCACAACCAGCCACACAAAGCCAGCCACATAGACAACCAGACACACACAGCCAGACACACACAGCCAGACATATAGACAGCCAGACACATAGACAGCCAGCCACACACATACAGCCACACACATACAGCCACACAGCCACAACCAGCCACACACAAACTGCCAGCCACATAGACAGCCACACACACAGCCAGCCAGCCACACAGACAGCCACAAACACAGCCAAATCCAGCCACACACAGCCAGCCACACACACAGCCATAGCCAGCCACACAATCAGCCATAGCCAGCCACACACAGACACACAGCCAACCATACACAGCCACACACACAGCCAC
The DNA here is from genome assembly GCA_033576535.1 of Allobates femoralis. Lineage (NCBI taxonomy): Eukaryota > Metazoa > Chordata > Amphibia > Anura > Aromobatidae > Allobates > Allobates femoralis. Next base: position 52,751,165 of record JARQOC010000008.1, on the reverse strand, counting down.
ACACACAGCCAGCCACAGACACACAGCCACACAGTCAACCACACACAGCCAAGCAGCCCCAGCCACACACAGACACAGTCAGCCACACAGACACAAACACAGACACATAGCCCCAGCCACACACAGCCAGCCACAGCCACACAGCCCGAGCCACACACAGACATAGTCAGCCACACAGGCAGCCCCAGCCACACACAGTCAGCCACAACCATGCAGCTCCAGCCACACAAACACAGTCAGCCACACACAGCCCAAGCCACACACAGACACATAGTCAGCCACACAGACAGCCACGCAGCCCCAGCCACACAAAGTCAAGCAACAGCCACGCAGCCCCAGCCACACACAGATACATAGTCAGCCACACATAGCAAGCCACAGCCACGTAGCTGCAGCCACACACAGACACAGTCAGCCACACAGACACACAGTCAGCCACACAGCCAGTCACAGCCACACACAGTCAGCCCCAGCCATGCAGCCCCAGCCACATACAGACACATAGTCAGCCACACAGTCAGCCACACAGACAGCCACACAGACAGCCACAGCCATGCAGCCCCAGCCACATACAGACACATAGTCAGCCACACACACAGTCAGTCCCAGCATTGCAGCCCAGCCACATACAGACACATAGTTAGCCACACAGACACACAGTCAGCCACACAGCCAGCCACAGCCACACACAGTCAGCCCCAGCCATGCAGCCCCAGCCACATACAGACATATAGTCAGCTATACACACAGTCAGTCCCAGCCACACAGACACACAGTCAGCCACATATCCAGCCACAGCCATACACAGTCAGCCCCAGCCACGCAGCCCCACCCACGTCAGCCACACACACATTCAGCCCCAGCCATACAGCCCCAGCCACACACAGACACATAGTCAGCCACACACACAGTCAGCCACAGCCATGCAGCCCCAGCCACATAGTCAGCCACACACAGACACAGTCAGCCACACAGACACATAGTCAGCCACACAGACACACAGTCAGCCACAGCCATGCAGCCCCAGCCATGCACAGACACATAGTCATCCACACATAGACAGACAGACACACAGCCAGCCACACACAGACACACACACATACACTACTCACCACCAACAGCTGCAGCAGCTCATCTTGCTGGATCACCTCTCATCTCGCTCCTTCTCCTGTCAAACTCCTCGGGCCCTCACAGCTGTCAGAGCAGAGCAGTCATGCCCTGCCGGCCCCTGCTGCTCTCCTCCTATGCCTGCTATGCCCGGCGGGTGGTGGTGGCCGCAAAGTGATTAAAAGCTGGTCTGCGTCTGGAGGAGCAGGTGCTGTGGCCCCGCCCACTCCACAACTACTGGACCATAGGGAAAAGTCCCGCCTCTCCCTATTGCCAGTCCAGGCCTGGTGTAGACCCAATTTCATGACTTTTCCGCTGTATCCTGGAAGACTAAAGATGAGCAGATTGATTCACAGGACTCCGGTCTAGGTCAATGGTGTCTGGTGACTGGACAGGAGCCTGCGAATCTCTTACCTTCTGATGTCCCTGGCACAACTCTTGATTCGCCCGAACCTGGACATTAAAGTTATGAAATGGTGGCTACGTTGGCTGGGGGCTGTAAAAATAAGCAAAACAGTGATTAAAGATACACGTCATGGTTACCGGGGATCATGCGCTTGTACTTCTGGCCCGCTCATTAATTTCCTGATTTTTCACAGTACTGGCTCCAACAGCCAAACACAGACACCCACTCTCTGTGACAGCATTTGTGATTGGCTGTTACGCCCCTCACCCATTGTACCGGTGTCTGTGATTGATTGATATTGGCCACAAACCTGACGTCATAGGGTTGTAAATATAAATAAAACATTTAAAAAAATTGATGTAGGGCTTCAGTCAATTTTTGATTCTCAGCGCAGATAAAGCGGACACATATGGGCTGCCACCCCGAGCTGCGTGGCTTTACCTTGATTGGTAATCAAAAGTACAGGGAAGTCCAATATTTTTTTTCAATTATTTAAATAATTAATAAAAAAATATCTATGGGTGGTGTTATCCGATTGGATGCACCGCCCCTTGTGACCGGCTGCGTCATTAGTAACGCTGCAGTGACGCTGCAGCCTCCCATTGATGAGATTGCCCTATGTGATCGGCCGCATCATCGGTCAGCTGATCATGAAGCGGCGACACATGTGACACGGCTAACCCAGATATAGGCCTAACAACAGATACAGTAGCCATGCCCCCTGAGGAAGCGAGACCCACGAAACGGTCATAAGGCTGGCGTCTCCCTGCTCAACGTATCCCCCATATGGGTAACTATTGGGGGCTCTTTACTTAAAAACTCTCACTTGGGTAATTGTTTTAGAATGATCTAAGATAGGCTGCTTCTAATGTATACTATTGTACCATTGATAGTGACAACTTGAATGGTGGACATATGTGACTTATATACTGTATGATATAAGTTTTATAAAAAGCTGTAAGTTTTGTATGAAACAACATACATCTTAATGAGTTGTATTCTGCCCTGTTCATAAGATGACACAAAGTCAGATGGCCTTTGTATAGAGTTTAATATAGAACTTATCTTTATATTATTACCTATATACCCATGTGTTTGTTTTTTAACTTGTACTCTGATGAGCTTGTGATAACGCCTGATCTCATTCCAAGATACATGTATTTCACCTGCTGAAAAAACTGTCGTATGTGCACTATTCACTTTATTCATGTATTGTAAAAAATAAAATTGTCATCAACTTTATACTCAAAAAGTCTGTAGTGAACAGACTCTCTGTTCTCCTTAAAGGGAACCAACCACCCCCAATGACACCCCCGGACTATTAATATGGCTCCCTACACCCAGCACATACATGTGCTGCAATGTTTTTTGCTAAAAAAACTGCTTTTTAAAAGTAAAGATAATGCTTTATAAAGTTTCTACCGAAGGGATGGGTGGGCGTTACTTACATGGGGCTAAAGCCGGGATTCTGCTGCCACTCATCCTCCTCTCTCCCCTCGCAGCAGTAACGGCCAGCCCTTTGTTCAGCGTCACAGCCTGGTGCACGGGCTCGCATGCCCGTGCACACGTCATCAGCTACAGCCGGGTAGCGAGCGCGCGCTCTGACTTCCTGCGCTCAGCTATGGAAGTCAGAGCGCGCGCTCGCTACCCGGCTGTAGCTGATGACGTGTGCACGGGCATGCAAGCCCGTGCACCAGGCTGTGACGCTGAACAAAGGGCTGGCCGTTACTGCTGCGAGGGGAGAGAGGAGGATGAGTGGCAGCAGAATCTCGGCTTTAGCCCCATGTAAGTAACGCCCACCCGTCCCTTCGGTAGAAACTTTATAAAGCATTATCTTTACTTTTAAAAAGCAGTTTTTTTAGCAAAAAACATTGCAGCACATGTATGTGCTGGGTGTAGGGAGCCATATTAATAGTCCGGGGGGGTCATTGGGGGTGGTTGGTTCCCTTTAAATTGATGTCTAATTTGGAGTCTACAGGCACACAGTTAGTATATACGGCTGGAATATTTTCCTATTAATTGATTGCCAGCCAAAGTAAAAACCAGGTTGGCAATCTTTTTTCTTGTGTCAAGTCAGAGATATAGTGTTTTTGTTATGAACAATTTGCGCACAAGGAACAATTTGTAACCATATTTGTAGTCAGATGTAACACAGTGGTAGGAGTCTTTGGGTAAAATTCCGGTTATCCACAAGAGAACAATTGTTACCAGTATCTATAACGTCTCTTGGTTTACTCTTACTCTGACTTTTCGATAAACCAGTTATCTGCTAGGTTTGAGGGTGTCTCCCTGTATGCCCTTTGCTTTTGGAATGAGAGGAATCTAGATGTCTCAGGTGCTGCTGGAAATACTCTTTCCTTGGCATTGTTTGGTATAATGACCTAGAGACCAACTAAACTAGTCATCGATTGAATTCATGCTCCCCTCGCCAGATTACTGCTTTGTCAAAATTGATGTGGAGACAGAAAAGGTTCATTTTACCCCCTCAGTACAAGTACTGAAAGCTGCACTGTGATTGGTTTCTATGGGGAGCAAAGACCGTATGTCATTTACACAGAATTCATTCCTTTCAGCACTTAAGGCCCTGTCACACGCATCAATCTGGCCTGCGATGTCGGGTGCGCGCTCGCTTCCGACATCACAGGCCAGCTGTCACACGGCAGGATGTTGCCGGTGGTTGTGGTGGATTAAGCTTCTGTTTACAATGTGATCGAAATGGCTATAAGGGGGTGTTGTAATTCACCCAACAATGTTTGCTACATTTGTGGTTGTTTTGTGTAGAAGAACTATGACAGTGGTCTAAAGGGAAGAAGCAGAGCTTTCGTCTTGACGTGCCTGTGATCCTATAAAGGAACCACAAATTCATGGTGATTACTGCTACATTTGTACATGCAATTTCAAATTTAGAATGCAAAATGCGGTTACCGCATCCAGTTCCGCATGAGGTAATCTCATGTGCGTTCAGACACATTTTGCATTCTAAATGTGTGGCGCCCCTGCGACCAGGGTGGCCACAGGTAGGAGCTGCAGCCAGGAGATAGTGACAGGTTTTACACAAACCACCTTCACAACACACACCCACGAACACAAGACCCAAGGGGCGGGCAAGGGGTGATAGGGCCAGTCACAAGTGGGTGGGACGTAGTCAAGGTGACGGACCGGGTACAAAAGGGGAAAACAGGAAGTAGGTAGTCAAAAGGCCAGAGTGAGCCGACCAGAAAAGACCGAGTAGGCCGGAGTAGGCTGAGCAGTAAATCCCAAATAGGCCAGTGGGTGCCAAGAAGTAAAGAACACCAGAATAAAGAAAGTGACACTTCCCTAAAGGCTTGGGGCTCCCTGGAGGCGCAGAATCCTGCGAGACACAGTTCTGAGACCGGACCAGGGCAGCTGGGTCCGAGGACGACGACAAAAGATGACTGGCAGGAGAGATCTTCTGACGTACACGGTAGTCACACGGGTAGGAAAGGGCCGGGTGATTTCCCCCACAACACAGGGACACCTAAGGCTAGGCTGGGACCAGAGAGTCGGCTCTGAGGGGACCGAAGCTATATGCCGGATCCCAGACACACCGACGGGGGACTCTGATTCCAGGTTAGAGTTTCTAAGACATGGGCTGGAGGAACAGCAGCACATAGGACCCAGGCTTGCTTCCCATACACCGGGAGAGGCCAGACAAGGGACCGAGTTGCCCCCATACAGTCCACAGAGAGAGAGAAGTATAGAGAAGAGCCGGAAATGTATCCAAGGGAGTGAAGGGTGTCAGAAGGAAACCTGGCTGCAGAGAGTTAAGTGACTGTCCGGAGGTACCTGTGTAAAAGAACTGTACTGTGAACTGGTTGTACTGAGAAAGAGCTGCAAGTAAAACCCGGTAAACCCTGTTTCAGTCTCCCATGTGTGATTTCCTGCATACAGAACTGTATATCCATATTACACCCTGTCAGGAGCAGCCCTGACCCACGGCGGGCTCATCCATCTAGCTGCAGCACCATCCATCCTCCTGGCAGAAGTAAGCAGCAGCAGTGGTCCCCTCACTGACCACAACCCTTGGGTGGTGTCACGACAATCCCTGTAAATATACTCCTTTTACTTAGGGGTTCGAGACATGGTCCGGTCCAAGGACCACCGTGATAACCCCCGTGATACCCTGTTCCGGTACTGAGTACCCCGTCCCAGTGGGCTCCATAACTTGGCGCCACGAACATGATGGACCCGGTCCAACAGAACCAGACTCCGTGTTCCTAAAACTCATGATTTGGACTGTTCTTCTAAAATCTGGGCATAATGGCGGCCATAGGAGCCTGAGGCCATGTGCAGAGGAGGCGTGCCCAGACCCCCTATCGTGGGCTGGCCCGGTCCAGAGCGGGAAAAGAAAGGCATGCCGTGGCTCCCCTTAACCCCGGGGGAGCCAGCCATCAATCCCAAGGAAGAACCTCCGCCCTAAACGGCAACAGCCAATGAGAATATGGCGGGAGCAGAAGAGGACGCCCAAAGAAAGTGGGACGAGCAACAGGATGGTGTGCAGCCGCCATTACGAGACACCCGGACGGAAGGAGAGGACGCTATTCTGAGTGGCAATATCGGGAGACCCAAAGTGATTCCGGAAGGCCCATAAGGATTGATCGTGGAGGAACCCAGGCAGGAAAAGACCCTTGGTGACCGAGAAGCCATGGCGGAGGGCGTCAGAAAGATCCTGGAGGTCCGCGACACCCAGCGGGGTGTGCTGAGACTGTTGCCCCAACAGCTAACACGGGTTCAAACTGAATCGAGAACCCTGATCCAAATTGACTGTAGCCAGTACCAGCAGTCCCTGATGGTGCAGCCCGGCTTGGCTAGTGCCTCTAATATTACCCGGAGCAGAGAGAAGCAACCGTTGGTGGAGCTGGTAGACGTGACTATACCTGAGACTGTGCCTCGGACTACTGGTAATGTGTCCGACCCACTCAGAGCCCTGGGAGAGGGATTCCTACAGTTACCGGAGCCACTGATCCAGGCCCCTGTATCTATGGAGGTGAGAGGAGAACAGCTCCGTTGTTGGTGGGAGCGTAGTGGGCAGGAGGACGACATGATGGGCTTCCCTGGGGATCCTGCAGCTGGAACAGGCCCTGTAGAGGTGGTGACTAGAGATGAATACCTGCGGAGGTGCGCCCGGAGATGGGAGAAGGAGGAATCTGAGAAGCTGGCCCAGAAGCAGGAGATGATAGCCCGTACCCAACATTCCAAGGCGGTGGCCCGGCGAGATACAGATATTAATAGATCCCCGCGGCATAAAGGAAAAGTTGATAAGATAAAGCATGAGGACGGTTATGTCTTCACTAGAGAACCCGGGACAGACAGAGATGTCTTTATAAATAGGAGAGACATGGAGGAAGATCTCCCTTCAGATCACCCGGACAGGGAAGTTACAATTGGAGAGTGCGTGTCATATATCATCGTACAAGGAGAATGAGGCCCTTACGGCATAATTAGGGATGAGCGAGTCTACTCGCTAGGACTCGTTACTCGGCGATTCTTAAGGGACTCGCTGGACTCGGTAATCGGCGAGTCTTTTAGCGAATACTCGCTCAGTAACGAGTCCAATGCAAGTCAATGTTTTGTCAGAGTTTATTTTATCTCACTCGCTAGACTCGCTAGACTCGCTCTATCACATCGCTATATAGCTTGAATCTCCCCAAACAGCAGCGAGTCTGAGCGAGTCTACGAGTCCGAATCCTAGCGAGTCTGCGATTCCGAGTCCTGTATTCTCTATTCGGGACTCGCGAATCCAGAATCTTTTATGTTACTAGTCAGCATTGCGTGTTAGGTCAGAAAACTTGTGAAGACAGCCAATCATAGTCAGTAATGCCATAGCAGCTTTGGTTGTGTCAGGACTATGATTGGCTGCTGTCCATCGTGATGCCTATGTCATCTATGACAGGCAAGGCAGTATATAAGGCTTGCCCCCGCCATTTTGGGCACATTCCTGAGAAGAGCTGACCTAGTGTAGGGAGACTTGGAGCAGATCTAGGGACAGTTAGGCAGTGTAGGAGTCACATATAACCCAAAAGTTCTTTTCAGAACTAACAGGACGGAGTGTAGGAGTCAAGATTCCTCACACATAACCCAAAAGTTCTTTTCAGAACTACCAGGACGGAGGATTGCTGTACAGGACTGTAAGGAAGGGGAGATAGGAGCAGCCTTACAGTGAATCCAGCACCATCCTCAGAGCTTAGTTCACCCAGCTTTCCGCAGAGCTGTAATCCTAAGCTTTTTCTGATTTTTGGCACTAGTCTACCAAATAATTTTGGTGCCATTTTTCCACAAAAAATTTCCTGTGCCAGTGCGTTGCTGTACGGTGTCCTGCCTGCAGCTCGCACGGTACTTGTAAACTTGCACGCAGCCAGCACCGCAGCCTAACAGTGCCTGGTTCTGCGTACTAAACAATTTTTTCCTGTGCCAGTGCGTTGCTGTACGGTGTCCTGCCTGCAGCTCGCACGGTACTTGTAAACTTGCACGCAGCCAGCACCGCAGCCTAACGGTGCCTGGTTCTGCGTACTAAACAATTTTTTCCTGTGCCAGTGCGTTGCTGTACGGTGTCCTGCCTGCAGCTCGCACGGTACTTGTAAACTTGCACGCAGCCAGCACCGCAGCCTAACGGTGCCTGGTTCTGCGTACTAAACAATTTTTTCCTGTGCCAGTGCGTTGCTGTACGGTGTCCTGCCTGCAGCTCGCACGGTACTTGCAAACTTGCACGCAGCCAGCACCGCAGCCTAACGGTGCCTGGTTCTGCGTACTAAACAATTTTTTCCTGTGCCAGTGCGTTGCTGTACGGTGTCCTGCCTGCAGCTCGCACGGTACTTGTAAACTTGCACGCAGCCAGCACCGCAGCCTAACGGTGCCTGGTGCTGCGTACTAAACAATTTTTTCCTGTGCCAGTGCGTTGCTGTACGGTGTCCTGCCTGCAGCTCGCACGGTACTTGTAAACTTGCACGCAGCCAGCACCGCAGCCTAACGGTGCCTGGTTCTGCGTACTAAACAATTTTTTCCTGTGCCAGTGCGTTGCTGTACGGTGTCCTGCCTGCAGCTCGCACGGTACTTGTAAACTTGCACGCAGCCAGCACCGCAGCCTAACGGTGCCTGGTTCTGCGTACTAAACAATTTTTTCCTGTGCCAGTGCGTTGCTGTACGGTGTCCTGCCTGCAGCTCGCACGGTACTTGTAAACTTGCACGCAGCCAGCACCGCAGCCTAACAGTGCCTGGTTCTGCGTACTAAACAATTTTTTCCTGTGCCAGTGCGTTGCTGTACGGTGTCCTGCCTGCAGCTCGCACGGTACTTGTAAACTTGCACGCAGCCAGCACCGCAGCCTAACGGTGCCTGGTTCTGCGTACTAAACAATTTTTTCCTGTGCCAGTGCGTTGCTGTACGGTGTCCTGCCTGCAGCTCGCACGGTACTTGTAAACTAGCACGCAGCCAGCACCGCAGCCTAACAGTGCCTGGTTCTGCGTAGTAAACAATTTTTTCCTGTGCCAGTGCGTTGCTGTACGGTGTCCTGCCTGCAGCTCGCACGGTACTTGTAAACTTGCACGCAGCCAGCACCGCAGCCTAACAGTGCCTGGTTCTGCGTAGTAAACAATTTTTTCCTGTGCCAGTGCGTTGCTGTACGGTGTCCTGCCTGCAGCTCGCACGGTACTTGTAAACTTGCACGCAGCCAGCACCGCAGCCTAACGGTGCCTGGTTCTGCGTACTAAACAATTTTTTCCTGTGCCAGTGCGTTGCTGTACGGTGTCCTGCCTGCAGCTCGCACGGTACTTGTAAACTTGCATGCAGCCAGCACCGCAGCCTAACGGTGCCTGGTGCTGCGTACTAAACAATTTTTTCCTGTGCCAGTGCGTTGCTGTACGGTGTCCTGCCTGCAGCTCGCACGGTACTTGTAAACTTGCACGCAGCCAGCACCGCAGCCTAACGGTGCCTGGTTCTGCGTACTAAACAATTTTTTCCTGTGCCAGTGCGTTGCTGTACGGTGTCCTGCCTGCAGCTCGCACGGTACCTTCCATCTCTGTTAAAATATCTTAGCCTCTAGTGTGTACCTTTCACGAAATAGTACCTGCTACTTGTTTTACAAGCCCCCAGAAAGCCACCAGAAATTATAAAATGTCACACAAAAAACCAAATCCCAAAAAAAGTCTTGCTAAGGGACAGGGACGAGGTACAGGCATTGGTAGTCGTGGCCAACTATCCACCAGTTCGGGCAGACAGACGAGGATTGATCGATCGTTCCTCCTGTCTAACTTTCCCCGTCAGGAAAGTAAACGAGTATTGAGGCCGGAAGACGAACAGCATCTAACGTCTTGGCTGGCAGACAAGACCTCAACAACAGGTTCTTGCAGAACTCAAGGTTCCTTGAGCACTGTGTCTACTGTTGGTACATACCATGCTGGGTCATCTAATCCACAACCTCTTCACAGTTCCTCAGACCAACAGCAGCCCCATGAAAATGTTGACACAGACATGGGTCACTCAGATGACTTATTTGGTACATATAATCCTTTACATGAATCCGGTTTGCCAGACTCCGTAGTAGATGAGATACTTGATGAAGAATTGTCCAATCATGGACAAGTTTTAGAGACACCCCGGCCACATGAACGTGTCTTTCAGCAAAGTCTTAGACCGTCTCAGGAGTTGGAGGATGATGATGATGAGACAGTGACACACTTGTCATCTGGGGAGCAAAATCTATCTTGTTATCGGGAAGATTTAGAAGAGGAAGGGGTTGATGATGAGACAACTGATCCCACGTGGAATGTTGCGATGCAGAGCCAGCAGAGCAGCACGGAGGAAGAAAGTGTGTATGTCCCACCAACAAAGGCACCAAGGCCTACTCCTCCCACCAGAACTGAAAGAGTCACCACTGTTGCCCAAAATGTGTCCACTGTGGCTCAAAATTTGTCAACTGTTGGACAAAATGTCTCAAATGTGGGCCTCAGTAATCCCTCAGGGAGTACAGTCAAGCCTAGAGGTCGGTCAGCCACTGTGTGGAAATTTTTTAAAGATGGGCCTTCTCAAGAAAATGTGGTCATCTGTACCATCTGCCATGCAAGGCTAAGCAGAGGCCACGGGAAAGGAAACCAGAGCACCAGCAGTATGCGGAAGCACATGGCTGGTCAGCACCCTATTCAGTGGTCAAAAGTGCAGCCTTCCACAACAGTGTCATCTGACCCAAAGACTGCGACGGTAACTCAGATACGTCCGTCACAATCAAGTGTTGCTGAAGCTGGTCCAGCTGATATGTACTCATCACAAGCAGCGGTTGCAGAGAGACTGAACACGAGTGCAGACAGTTCTCGGTCAGCAACATCCTTACAGTTATCAGTGAAATACCACTCTTCCCACCCATTAGCCAAAAAAATAAATGCCCAGATAGCTAAGTTGTTAGCAGTCGAGATGTTGCCGTTTAGGCTTGTGGGTACCGACTCTTTCCGTGAGCTTTTGGCTGTGGCAGTACCACGCTACTCGGTTCCAAGCCGCCACTACTTTTCACGTTGTGCCGTCCCCGCGTTACATGAGCATGTCATTAACAACCTCAAGCGTGCCCTCACCAACGCTGTAACCGGGAAAGTACACCTTACTACGGACACGTGGACAAGCAGTTCAGGACAGGGCCGGTACATCTCGCTCACCGCGCATTGGATCAACGTTGTGGAGAGTGTGCCAAACGATGTTAGTGTTACATCAAACATCCTACCCACGCCACGGATAGCTGGCACAACCTCATTCAGGGTCTCTGCATCATCCTATATGTCCACTACCCCATCTTCCGCTTCCTCGACCAATCCTCAATTGCCCTCAACATCACGGCCAAGTTGGGAGGTTTGCTGCAGTGCTTCAGCAAGACACCAACAGGCTCTGCTGAAGCTGATCTGTTTAGGTCACACACCGCACACTGCAGTAGAGCTGTTGAAAGGTCTGAAGCAACAGACAGATGAGTGGCTATCCCCACTCCAACTCCAGACCGGTCTCGTGGTGAGCGACAATGGTCGTAACCTAGTGGCTGCACTTAAGCTCGGAAACCTTGTGCATGTGCCTTGCATGGCTCACGTGCTGAATCTAGTAGTGCAGAAATTCCTGCGTACATACCCAGAGCTATGTGACCTACTGGAGAAGGTGCGTCGAGTTTGTGCACATTTTCGTCATTCGTCAACAGCGGTTGGAAAACTTTCATTGCTTCAAAAGCAATTGAATTTGCCCAACCACAGACTCATTTGTGACATGCCGACACGATGGAACTCTACATTCCATATGTTATCGAGGATCAATGAGCAGCCGAGGGCAATATCCGAGTATCAGTTGCAACATGGCCGTCAGACCGGCAGTCAGCCACGACATATTAGTACAATGGAGTGGGTGTGGATCGCTGACACATCTGAGGTTCTTGATAATTTTGACTACTGCACAAAACTGGTGAGCGGTGATCAGTCCATCATCAGTGTCACTGTACCCATGCTGTGTCTGCTGAAAGAATCCCTCATTAATCAGAAAAATGAAGCATTGAGAGCCCAGCAGATGGCTATGGAGCCAGATTTAAACAGCGCAGTACCTAGCCAGCAAAGCCAGTATGACCAGGCCACAATGGCTCCTGAGGAGGAACAGGAGCAAGACGATGAAGAGGATTTATTTTTTGTTGGTGCCGATGTCAACCCAGATGGTACTCACAACCCCAGCTTTGTGTCTGTCCACCATGGGTGGCCTGGAGAGGAGGAGGCGGAGACAGACTTTACGGAAACAATGGGTATTGAACATCGTTCTGAGGACACTGAAGACATGAGTCTATGCAGCTTAGGACACATGGCTCACTTCATGTTGACTTGTCTGCTAGAAGACCCACGAGTGATTAACATATTGCACAACGACCTCTACTGGTTGGCCACCTTTCTGGACCCACGTTATAAAGATAAATTCACGTCGCTGCTGTTTCAGTCACCACGTGGCTTGACAATTGACTATTTCAAGAGGGTTCTTGTGGATAATATGCTTCGAATATCACCGTCAGACAACACTCTGCCCATAGTTAGCAACTCTGTGCAACAGCAGCCTTTGGTCGGGGCACAATCATCCACGCTGTCCAGAAGAGATGCTGGAAAGATGTCCGCAAAGTGGGCTATGTTCAATAAGCCATCGAACCTGCAGCGCCATGTTGCACCAGTAACCATCTCTCGGAGACAGAAACTTACCAACATGGTACAAGAATACTTAAGTGACAGTACCTGCTTCCTGACTGATGCCGCAGTCCCGTTTAATTACTGGGTCTCCAAGCTCCACACTTGGACCGAGCTCTCGTTGTATGCCTTGGAGGTGCTGGCATGCCCTGCAGCTAGTGTGACATCAGAGCGGGTTTTCAGTGCCGCTGGGGGTATCATAACTGATACCAGGACACGTCTTACTCCAGAGAATGCAGACAGGCTTACTCTAATTAAGTTTAATAGGAACTGGATTTCACAAGACTTCTTGAGCCCTGAAGACGACAGTACTCAGAGCTGAAGTGCCACGTTCAACATCAATATGATATAATTAATCATTGTATTATATTGTGTCTTTTTGGTACAAGCAGTATGTCCAAGACCAGTAACGATTTGCGTAACCATGTTCCTGCAACCTGGTAATGAGGCTGCTTCATCTTAAACCAACACTACACCTTAACTTCGGTTTCATTAACCATCACAACACCTTTTCACAAGGAATCAACCTTTATTTTCTGTTAGCAAACATTTAAAAGCCCCTTGGGCTAATTTTTTGAGCCACCCTGGCTAACAAGCTGATCCTGGCCCTTAGGCCTGCATTTATACCCAAAATGCAAAACAGCCCCTTGGGCTAATTTTTGGAGACACCCAGCCTAAGAGGCTTATCATGGCCCTTAGGCCTGCATTTATACCCAAAATGCCAAACAGCCCCTTGGGCTAATTTTTGGAAACACCCAGCCTAACAAGCTGATCATGGCCCTTAGGCCTGCATTTACACGAAAAATGCCAAACTGCCCCTTGGGCTAATTTTTGGAAACACCCAGCCTAACAAGCTGATCATGGCCCTTAGGCCTGCATTTACACTAAAAATGCCAAACAGCCCCTTGGGCTAATTTTTGGAAACACCCAGCCTAACAAGCTGATCATGGCCCTTAGGCCTGCATTTACACGAAAAATGCCAAACAGCCCTTGGGCTAATTTTTGGAAACACCCAGCCTGACAAGCTGAACATGGCCCTTAGGCCTGCATTTATACCCAAAATGCAAAACAGCCCCTTGGGCTAATTTTTGGAAACACCCAGCCTAAGAGGCTTATCATGGCCCTTAGGCCTGCATTTACACTAAAAATGCCAAACAGCCCCTTGGGCTAATTTTTGGAAACACCCAGCCTAACAAGCTGATCATGGCCCTTAGGCCTGCATTTACACGAAAAATGCCAAACAGCCCCTTGGGCTCATTTTTGGAAACACCCAGCCTAACAAGCTGATCATGGCCCTTAGGCCTGCATTTACACTAAAAATGCCAAACAGCCCCTTGGGCTAATTTTTGGAAACACCCAGCCTAACAAGCTCATCATGGCCCTTAGGCCTGCATTTACACGAAAAATGCCAAACAGCCCCTTGGGCTAATTTTTGGAAACACCCAGCCTAACAAGCTGATCATGGCCCTTAGGCCTGCATTTACACGAAAAATGCCAAACAGCCCCTTGGGCTAATTTTTGGAAACACCCAGCCTAACAAGCTGAACATGGGCCTTAGGCCTGCATTTATACCCAAAATGCAAAACAGCCCCTTGGGCTAATTTTTGGAAACACCCAGCCTAAGAGGCTTATCATGGCCCTTAGGCCTGCATTTACACTAAAAATGCCAAACAGCCCCTTGGGCTAATTTTTGGAAACACCCAGCCTAACAAGCTGATCATGGCCCTTAGGCCTGCATTTACACGAAAAATGCCAAACAGCCCCTTGGGCTCATTTTTGGAAACACCCAGCCTAACAAGCTGATCATGGCCCTTAGGCCTGCATTTATACCCAAAATGCAAAACAGCCCCTTGGGCTAATTTTTCCAGGCACCAAGCCTATGCCTCCATCGTGGGCATTGCATGTACTATGCTCCTAGTACAAGCAATTCTATTGTATGGGCCAAGCACCCTGCTTTCTGAAAAAAATGTATATGAAGCCCCTTCAGCTAATTTTTTTAGGCAACAAGCCTATGCTTGCATCGTGGGCATTGCTTGGACTATCATCCTGCTGGAGCCTGGAGAAAGGTCCCACTGTACGCTCTGTAGAAAACGCGTAGACGCGATGTGTAGCAGGTAGATGTCCCAGCCTCTCACATGTGTGTTCCTAGTCTTGTTGCCATAGCGAGGCATTAAGTAACCCCCCAAACACAGGCACTGTTTATTTGTCAGCAACATTTGTCTGTGGAGTCATGATTTTACACTTAGTAACCAAGGTGACTTCATGCTCCATGCGGTCCGTAAAGTACTTGCTAATGATGCTCTCTCTCCCCTGTCCTCCACGCCAAATGTCTCGGGGTAATCCTTGACTCATCCCTCTCCTTCAAGCCCCACCTCTAGTTCCTAACCAAGTCCCTGTCACTCCAACTCAAAAATATTTCAAGAATTTGCTCGTTACTCAACCCTGACACAGCTAAAACACTCATTATAGCCCTCATCATCTCCCGCCTTGACTACTGGAACCTCCTTCGCACAGGCCTCCCTGCCAACTCTCTTGCACCTCTCCAATCTATACTAAACTCTGCTGCCCGACTAATCCATCTGTCCTCACGCTACTCACCTGTCTACACCCTCTGCCAAGCCCTTCACTGGGTCCCCGCCCCACAGAGAGCTCACTTTAAAACACTGATCATGACATTCAAAGCCTTACACAACCTATCCCCACCATACATCTCCGACATGATCTCCCGATACCATCCCTCACGCTACCTGCGTTCATCCAAAGAACTTCTCCGACACTCCCCCCTCATCTCCTCTTCCCACAACCGCATACAGGATTTCTCCCGGGCATCAACCATGCTCTGTAACTCGCTGCCCCACCTCATCACTCACTCGCCTACCCTGGGAACCTTCAAGAAACACCTAAAGACTCACCTCTTCCGACAGGCCTACAACCTGCCATGACACCCCGCTACACGCCCCACGACCGACACCTTCCCCACCCTATTGTATCCCCACCCACCCCTCGTTGAATGTGAGCCCACGCGTACAGGGTCCTCTCCTGTTGTACCTCTATGACCTTATTGTCTATGTTTATTGTACTTCTCCTTGTGTACCTTATCCTCATGTAAAGCGCCATGGAACCTATCGGTGCTATATAAATAAATAATAATTATAATGATGATGACTTTAAGCCCACCCACAAAACAACCTACACATCCATTCCCTGAAAAAAGACAGACACAAAGCCGTTTTTGTAAACTGGGTATTATTCCGCCATAATGGTAAAAATGTCAGAATTTTTTTTTTTTTTTTTTTTTTTTTTGGTACAACTTTGTAAACAGTAGGAAAATATAAGAAATAATAACATAAAGAAATTGTGCAATGCACATGAACACAAAATAAAAAACAAAAAAATAAGGGGTCTACAGCTGCTGGTAGGTTGCCGCATCCTCCGGCCTTGCCAGTAAAGTGACACCATCACCCTGGTCCTGCAAGAGGTCAAGGGCCCCATGAATGGCCTCCGGCAACCCTTGAGGGTGGATCCTCTGGGCAGTGTGGGGAAAAATGGTAGGTCCCTGTTAGGTGGCCATTGTGGAAAGGTAGGTACAGGCCTCTGGGGTGGCACATGGCTGTCCCGGGGTGTGGGCCTGTCTTGTAGGTTGGAGTGTCTGAATTGCCACCCCTCCAAATAATTGAAAACCTCACCTGGGTGGTTTGGTGGGCGACTGGCGTCAAGCACAATCTGTAATGCTGACCTTGCCCGCAGTAGCCTGTGAAATGGAATTTCATCCAGGAATGGTATCAGACTGTGGGCAAAGTCAGCATTACTTTGTGCACGCCGTCTATTAGGTGACCCCGGGATCAGACCATGGCTGCTGTGAGGTGGGCATCCAGGTTCCTCCTCTTGCGGCCGGACATGCCCCAAAGCTGGGGTTGGTGCTGGTGGCGGCGGTGGTGGTGTTGGTGCTGGTGGCGGCGGTGGTGGTGTTGGTGCTGGTGGCGGCGGTGGTGGTGTTGCTGGTGCTGGTGGCGGCGGTGGTGGTGGTGCTGGTGCTGGTGGCGGCGGTGGTGGTGGTGTTGGTGCTGGTGGCGGCGGCGGTGGTGGTGGCGCCGGCCGTGGTGGTGGTGGTGGGTTTTCTCCACGCCGCCTTCTGTTTGGCGGTGGAGGGTTCACAGCACGCCGCCCTCTGTAGTAAGCTTCTCTGTGGGTAAAGTAAAAAAAAATTTGGTGAATGCATTGCATTTGGAAACAAAAACATAGGTCAAACATTAAGTTGCACGCTTTTTAGACTCTGTGTATCTGTGTATTATTAATCAGATATTTGTTATTATTATGAAAGAATAACCAACTGTACATAACATAAAGGAATACGTGACTTTCTTTGCTAATTCCATACTAATACATAATTTTTCACCCCCTGATTACCACCCACCCCCCCCCCATCCCATCTAATCTAGACGATCAATAACACCAATGGTTCACATGAAAAAAAAAAGTCCCCCTGACTTCACTTTTAACTTGACATACTTAATTCACAAAACTTTTAGCTTATATCATCTATATAAAGCAGGGAAGGGGTTGAAAGGTATACAATATATATATATATAATCTATTTATATAAACGGGAGTTTGAAATTCCGGCACTGTAGCCTAATCCCAAACTCCTTAGCGTCACTGCGAGCGGAGACGCGTATGCGCCTTCGCGAGCCGCAGACGCTTAACTCACACAGCCGCTATAGCGTTTTCTCGAGCGGCCTCGCGCCCTCCGCTCACAGCAAGACCTGCGCCCCTCACAGCGCCCAATCCGCCCCGGCATGCTGGCATTTGTACTTCCCCCGTCTGTGCACCCACAGGTCTTAGCAGATCACTGATGCTGACAGCGGGGGGGGACAACACAGACAATCAAATCAGGAGGAGGTCAGTGTCAGGAGGAGATGACAGACGCCCGCCGGGGCCTGTGACACTGCAGAGGTCACAGCGGGGCTGTGTGTGCGGACAACGGGGAGGCCGGGGGCTACGGACGTACCGGACACGTCCTCTGCTCCTGGAGATGTGCCGCGGTTCCGCGCTCGCAGCGTATCTGACGCTGGAGCCGCGCTCACCACGCCCACACCACGCCCTCTGCCAAACAACCCACACCTCTCACTAACCTCCTGCAGCTAACCACACCCCATGTTTACCTTTGCCATGATGTCATTTAGCTGCGGCCGCTATCTTTAATAAGGTCAGAAATGATGGCAGTAATCGGATCTCTGCTCCCTCTAGCACGCCCCAACACTGTAGCACCATCTATTAACCCTATTCTCATCACCTATATACTCTGCTACCCACTGAGCCGCCTGTATACTCTGCTACCCACAGACCCGCCTGTATACTCTGCTACCCACAGAGCCGTCTTTAAATTTAAACCTCTGCTACCCACAGACCCGCCTGTATACTCTGCTACCCACAGAGCCGTCTTTATACTCTGCTACCCACAGACCCGCCTGTATACTCTGCTACCCACAGAGCCGTCTTTATACTCTGCTACCACAGACCCGCCTGTATACTCTGCTACCCACAGACCCGCCTGTATACTCTGCTACCCACAGACCCGCCTGTATACTCTGCTACCCACAGACCCGCCTGTATACTCTGCTACCCACAGACCCGCCTGTATACTCTGCTACCCACAGAGCCGTCTTTATACTCTGCTACCTCAGACCCGCCTGTATACTCTGCTACCCACAGACCCGCCTGTATACTCTGCTACCTCAGACCCGCCTGTATACTCTGCTACCTCAGACCCGCCTGTATACTCTGCTACCCACAGAGCCGTCTTTATACTCTGCTACCTCAGACCCGCCTGTATACTCTGCTACCCACAGACCCGCCTGTATACTCTGCTACCCACAGACCCGCCTGTATACTCTGCTACCCACAGACCCGCCTGTATACTCTGCTACCCACAGACCCGCCTGTATACTCTGCTACCCACAGAGCCGTCTTTATACTCTGCTACCTCAGACCCGCCTGTATACTCTGCTACCCACAGACCCGCCTGTATACTCTGCTACCTCAGACCCGCCTGTATACTCTGCTATCTCAGACCCGCCTGTATACTCTGCTACCCACAGACCCGCCTGTATACTCTGCTACCCACAGACCCGCCTGTATACTCTGCTACCCACAGACCCGCCTGTATACTCTGCTACCCACAGAGCCGTCTTTATACTCTGCTACCTCAGACCCGCCTGTATACTCTGCTACCCACAGACCCGCCTGTATACTCTGCTACCTCAGACCCGCCTGTATACTCTGCTACCCACAGAGCCAAAATGGAAACTAATGTATATATTTATAAATAATACTAAATGTACACAACAGTGCTGCAGACACATACCTTGGCATAGCGGCCACCGGGTGAAGGAAGGACAGCCGGTCATAAAAGTGGTAGTGGTTGAGCAATGGAGCGGCTCCCGGTTGTCTCTCTGAGTACTGCCGGTACTGCTTCTTATGCTGGTCCCGGCAGCTCCTCCACCGTTTTTTAAGATGGTCAACTGTGAAATGATTTGAAACTGGGTTTAGAGATGTGTAATATTTGAAACAACAAAAGTATGTGTACAAATCAACAATAACATTTTATTCATTTTGTGTGTGTAATGTGTATACAAGGCACAGTGACACGACAGTGTGGAACATCATCAACAGCATTACGGACATTGAGCTCACGTGGCCACAATCACAAATGAGGCAGGACACATGTCAACGCATAGAGAATGTAATAGTGCGGGCACCAGACTCTGGTCATTAGTGGTATTTATATACACCCAACCCCTTGGCCGAAAGAGCCAGGAGGATCAGACATTAAACTCATTGTACTGTTGTGAGCCCATCCAAATATAGGCAACTATGCGGTGGAGCATGATAACACATTCAGGGTCCTGTATACCCTGCTATGGGGGCCCTGTATTCCCACTGCTGGGGTCCCTGTAAACCCACTGGGCCACTGTCTACCCACTGCTGGGGGCCCTGTATACCCACTGCAGGGGGGGCCTGTACACACACTGAGGGCCCTGTATACAGGGACTGACTGGCAGCCTACAGTTTGGGTCGCAACCCTCCCTCACCGGCCCGACACAGGTGAGGACGGGGGGTGGGGAGGGTGATGACTGGCGGCCGCATCACAGTCACCGCAGCTCCCGCATTCTCCTATGGCTCGCTCCCAGCCGCAGCCTCGCGCTCCTCACAGCCGCTCGCTAACAGTCGCAGCCGCACGCCACTCACAGACGCTCACTCCCGGAGCAGCCGCGTGCTGATGACGTCATCGCGCGCCCAGGAGCTTCCGTTTCCGCCTGCTGCTTCAGGGACATGCGGATTATTCATGCTCCTGCAGCCGCATGACCCGTGGCACCTGGGCCAGTCCGCCCCTGCCTGTATACCACAATATGGGGGGATGTATACCCATCTGGGGGCCTGTATACTCTGCAGGGGGAGGTGTATACTCTGATGGGGGGCTGTCTACCAGTGATAGCCGCTGTATACCAGGATGGCGGTGAATATGTTTTCATAGTTTTTCGGGGCAAAAATAGGGGGGTCGGCTTATACACGGGTCGGCTTATACACGAGTATATATACAGTAAATGCAATATATAACGTGTGAACTCATTTAACTTACTTAGATTGCTCTGTTCCTCATGGTCACTCCGATGGAACGCAGGGAACATCTCTTGGGCGATCTCTCTCCAGGCTGTATTAATTAGGGTCGTATCCCCATACTCAGGATCTGTAGGGAGCCATAGAAATGGACGAGCCTCCACAAGTGCAATAAGACGCAGTGTGTTCACCGTGCCACGTCCTGCTGCCATGATTGCACTGATGAATGGATCGCTCTGTGTGTGCGCCTGTCAGCGCGACTCGCTTCCTGTTTCCTTAAAGCATGGTGTGTGCTGGAGAATCGCTTCCCCCGCATCATCGGCTACAAGCCTCAAAATAAGAGAAAAACCAGCGAGTTTGGACTCGCACACTTTCAGAGACACATCAGCGAGTTGTAAATGTCATTATTCGCTATTACTCGGGTCCCTATTCATTAACATTGGACTCGCTGGACTCGCAACGAGTCCTGAGTCCTTGACTCGGACTCGTTGGGGTCTTGCGATTCCGAGTCTTTTCGGACTCGCTCATCCCTAGGCATAATGGTACAGAGACTATCCCTCAGATCTCAGATAGACCCGGAGTCTTCAGAGATGACGCACTCGGATTCAACGGCTGACCCGGATTCAACGACCATGGTAGATGTGGGAACACAGACTACACAGTTACTTGCTGTCTAGCTCTCTGGAATCGTTAGAGCTGTTTCCAACAAAAGAACCCCAGAGGTCTTGCCATGGAAGAGGAAGGAAAAGGAGTGAGGAACCCGGACTTCTGCTACAAGCAACTGTAAGTGTGAATGTGATGTGTTCTTTATTGACCCCATCCCATACCTGAATGAATGAATAGTCTTTTTCCCTGTTTGTCTTTTATGTGTCATAGACAGTGGTATCATGAACAATGAGATGGTACGAACGTTATTTGTAAATAGTTGAGCACCCTGTATGCTCCCCATTGGTTTTATGACCAGGCAGCACTGCGAGACTGAGTGCACAGAACTTTGAACTACGGCTGTTACGTGTGCTTTTGAACAGTTTTATTTGAAGCACTTTTGCCTGTTTTGTTTCTTGAGGTCTTTTTTATACTTTTTAGAGAAAGTAATGTACCTTTTTAGAATGTGAATGTTTTGAACCTTTTTGCACTAAACTAGGTGTGCATAGAGAGCCGGTATATTTATGCCACAGGACTCTTAAGACTAAACAGTGAACTAAGCAACCTGTGTCCTAAAGGGTTAAAGAAAGAGTGGTGTAAGATGTCGACACGGAGAGTAATAACTTGGCCACATGTTGGTGTCCCAAGGGCCTGGAGGCCTCAGCACTTACAGCCAAGGACGGGCTGAGTATTGTGTTTAGGATGTATATAGTTAATTTAAGTAACGTTTAAGAAATGTGCCTCCGTAACAGGAAGAAAAATGCTGATTAATGTTAATGTTATGTATAATAAAAATGTTTTTCAGGGTAAACCATGCCGGACGGCGTGGGGACATGCCGGATGGCGTGGGGACACGCCGGTTTAACTCTGGGGGAATGTGGCGCCCCTGCGACCAGGGTGGCCACAGGTAGGAGCTGCAGCCAGGAGATAGTGACAGGTTTTACACAAACCACCTTCACAACACACACCCACAGACACAAGACCCAACCCGGAGCCCGTAACTCTAGGCGGGCAAGGGGTGGTAGGGCCAGTCACAAGTGGGTGGGATGTCAAGGTGACGGACTGGGTACAAAAGGGGAAAACAGGAAGTAGTTAGTCAGTAGGCCAGAGTGAGCCGACCAGAAAAGACCGAGTAGGTCGGAGTATGCTGAGCAGTAAAGACCAAATAGGCCAGTGGGTGCCAAGAAGTAAACAACACCAGAATAAAGAAAGTAACACTTCCCTGAAGGCTTGGGGCTCCCTGGAGGTGCACAATCCTGCGAGACACAGTTCCCTGGAGAGAAAGCCCACTCCATAGCCTGTAGTCTAAAGGAAGGGAAAGACTGAGACTGGACCAGGGCAGCTGGGTCCGAGGATGACAACAAAGGATGACTGGCAGGAAGGATCCCCTGACGTACACGGTAGTCACACGGGTAGGAAAGGACCCGGTGATCCCTCCCACAACACAGGGACACCTAAGGCTAGGCTGGGAACAGAGAGTCGGCTCTGAGGGGACCGCAGCTATATGCCGGATCCCAGACACACCGACGGGGGACTCTGATTCCAGGTCAGAGTTTCTAAGACACGGGCTGGAGGAACAGCAGCACATAGGACCCAGGCTTGCTACCCATACACCGGGAGAGGCCAGACAAGGCACCGAGTTGCCCTCATACAGTCCACAAAGAGAGAGAAGTATAGAGAAGAGCCGGAAATGTATCCAAGGGAGAGAAGGGTCTCAGAAGGAAACCTGGCTGCAGAGGGTTAAGTGACTGTCCGGAGTTACCTGTGTAAAAGAACTGTACCGTGAACTGTTTGTACTGAGAAAGAGCTGCAATTAAAACCCGGTAAACCCTCCTTCAGTCTCCCGTGTGTGATTCCCTGCATACAGAACTGTATATCCATATTAGACCCTGTCAGGAGCAGCCCCGACCAATGGCGGGCTCATCCATCTAGCTGCAGCACCATCCATTTATCCTCCTGGCAGAAGTAAGCAGCAGCGGTGGTCCCCTCACTGACCACAACCCGTGGGTGGCGTCACGACAATCCCTGTAAATATACCCCTTTTACTTGTGGGCTCGGGACATGGTCCGGACCAAGAACTGCCGTGATAACCCCCGTGATACCCTATTCCAGTACCGAGTACCCCGTCCCAGTGGGCTCCACAAATGTTTCTCTAATCCCGTATCCTGTAACCGGATTGCTCCTTAATGTGCAATCCGGTTACCGGATGCTTTGTTCATCCCTGCTGCTGCGGGGATGAACAAAGGGTTAATTTGTTACATATATGTGGGCAACATGTCCCCAGGGAGTGTCCACCCTCCCTAGAGACATGTTGTCCAAATACACTGGCATGTTAATGGCTAATAGGATTATTACTGTATCGCCGCTATTTGTAGGCTTTTAAAATTTATGAATGAAAGCCGGCGGCTCCTCTGTGTAGTATCAGTACGTAATGTGCGTAAGCACCAGGGACAGCTCCTTATTGAGGATGCTGCCCTGCAATGTGCTTACGCATTTTACGTACTGATACTACACAGAGGGTCCGCCGGCTTTCATTCATATGTTTTAATAGCCGACAAATAGTGGTGATCCAGTAATAAACCTATTAACCATTAACATGCCAGCGTATTTGGACAACATGTCTCTAGGGAGGGTGGACACTCCCTGGGGACATGTTGCCCACATATATTTAACACATTATCCCTTTGTTCATCCCCACAAGGGGATGAACAAAGCATTCGGCAAACGCAGGCATTCACATGTGCTTTGCGGTAACCGGATTGCATTAAGTGCAATCCGGTTTTATAATAGGCGCCTATGGGCTGTGGATCCTGATCCAGTTTTGAGCATTTTTACAGCTCACAACCGGATCAGGATCTGCAATCCCGACCGCAAATGTGTCCTTAGCCATTATGTGGTGTCCTGAAAATTCTCTCTTTGCTCCTTGGACAGCAAGGTGGATACACAAAATATGTATTATTTGAGGGCGAATGGGACACCCAGGATGATGCTCATCACTGACTGCTCATCAAAAAACATTAGCCAACAAGAACATCCTTGAAACCTGAATTCAAGAAAATAGTTGTGGAAAGTTTAGTTGATCCCACTAAAGTTTTCCTGCCACTACTCCACATTAAGCTTGGACTGATGAAGCAGTTTATGAAAGCTCCACTAAAAGGATAGACTGTTACCTGTGTACCAAGCTTACGGGGACTGTTCAAAGCAGTAATGAAGGAAGGCATTTTTGTGGATCTAGACATTTGGAAACTCACGAAGGACGACATGTTTGTAACAAAAATAAAAGCTGTTGAGAAAAAGGCTTGGGATTCTTTTAAAGAAGTCATGAAGAATATCTAGGTAACAACAAAGATCCAAAATTTAAGTCCATCGTGGAGACCATGTTGAAACATTTCAAAGCCTTGTGTTGTCTGATGAAGTTGAAGTTACATTATTTGCATTCCCATTAGCACTACTTTCTTGAAAGCCTTGGTGCTGATAGTGAGAAGAGAAAGATTTCATCAGAATGTCAAGGAAATGGAACAATGAAAGCAAGGTAGATGGGTTGTAAACATAATGAGGTTCAACTGCTGGATGCTTCACAGAGAAGATCTGCACCCTTCTATAAGAGAAATGGTATCAAGACAAGCTTTGAAAACAAAAGGAAAAGATGTAAGAAATGTAGGAATTAATTTCCAAAAAAGTTTCAGAATTAATGTTCAATACATTTTTAAATATAATATTGTGTACATTTTTAGCTACAATAAAGTTTTTTCTTAATCATCTGTAATTTTACCGAAATTTTGTGCAAAATCCATACGTGACGGTTAAAAACAGAAGTGTTTTCTGCTATCAGGGCATAAGAAAATGTATGCAGTCATTGGGTTTGAACAAATCTTCATAAACCCAAATTTTTCATACCTGTGTTATTACATGATAAAACGACATATAGTTAGATATTCATGCTAAAAACCTATGTAAATAAATATATATTACGCAAATGGCAATTTCTAGATAGCATAATTTACAGGAGAAATCTAATCCCAATAAGTGCATAATATTGTTAAAATGAACCCAAGAACTATGCCATGCCTTCCAATCCACCAATATTTGAATATTTATTTCTAAATAGCCTGCCTAACCAGCCCTTTATTATGATTTACTCCTAATCGTATGTTTAAGAAGCCCTGCTTTTAATATGCTAATTGGGCTTTTGACTAGTCAATGGGGCTTTAGTTTCCCCAAACTATGTGGCCTTCTCGTCATCTTATCATGTCAATATGTCCCTGCTTCAGAGAGGCGCACTGCACATGTCCAGTACTGAAGGAGCTTTTTTGTCTACTCGTGGATATGCTCAGTGCGCCTCTTTGAATTCAGGACAAGTACATCTGACTTCAGAGGCACATTGCTGTTGTGAAGGCGAACTGCGCATGTCTGGAGGTGATGATACTGTCTACTCCACTTCTAGACATACGCAGTGCGCCTTTGAAGCTGGACCACATGTACCCAGCTTCAGTTGGCTTTATGCCAGCTCTTGCAAATGATATTATCATGTCCAAACTGCTGTGATAACATGCTGAGAGGCCCGACTAGTCTGGGGTAACTAATGTTCCATTGACTAGTCAAAGCCTAATTTGCATATGAAATACATGGTTTGGAAAGATTGGGAATACAACACAATAAAGGGCTAGTTAGGCAGCGCATTTTGTAATAAATGTATGTGGCGCCCCTGCGGACCGGTCACCACTAAAAGTTGCAGCAACCGTGAACGGTAAGTCCAGTCACCCAAACACATCCAACACACTCCAACCCCAAGACTAGGGACTCTATGCCCAGCAATGGGATGGTGGGAGGAGACAAGTGGAGGGTGGGAAAGTTAGAACAGGAAACAGTCGGGGCAAGAAGCAAAAACCAGGAAACATCACAAAAAGTGAGCCAGTTAGTGAGTTGAGTCGAGGAGTTCAGTCAGAAGAGGAGGAGAGAACACCATCATTATATGAGACTGAAAGGACAAGGATCCTAGGGTTGTTCCGGGTCCCGGGCTACAGACCGTAGAGAGACAGAAGGAGTCCTAGGGGTACGGGTAGTGAGCAATCCACCCGTATGCTTGAATTAGCTGAAAAGCTGAAGGATGGGGCAGGGACCAGGGTGCCGGCTTTGAGGTGGCCAGGACGCTCCATGCTCCAACCACAATATCAGTCAGTGGTGGGGTCTTTATGTCCCGTGACCAAACCCTGGTGCAGCGAAGAGAAGGCCGCCGTACTAGGGCCAGGGGACCAGGCAGGTCGCCCAAACAAGGCCCGTGGCCGCTGGATCGTAGCTTTGCGTGCAGAGGTGAAAGGCAGAGAGGCCCATGGAAAGTAACACAAAAGGGGTGACCTGGACAAGCCATCCCGGCTGCTAAAAGACTACTGGAGCCAACACTGCACTGTCTTGTAACTTGAACACCTGCCAAGAAAGCCAAGTAAATCGGGTTGAAGCTCAGCACTGTGTGAAACTGTCATTTTTGCTCCTGAGGAGAGGTAGACTGAATCACCGAGCCAGCAGCAGGAGCCTGACTGAGAGTGTCCCTGATCCCTGCCAGTAACCAGGTCAGCCCCGCTAGCTTCCCATTCCCCAAATCACCTCCACAGACTATACAGTTGCCCTGGGGACCCGCTCTTCCCGTGGAAAGCTAAATCATCTTAGCTGCTACCCCCATCATCCCCAGAGGTCCCGACTGCAGCAGTGGCTATCCGGGCACCTTCCACAGGCGGCGTCACAACAAAAACTCTTATTTTATTCTTATATTTTTCTTTCGACGAGGAGATCACCGGGTCACACCACCGTGACATCCCACAGGCCCGATGACAACGAGAGTTCCAAGTACCCCATGGTCCCCGCCGGGGCGAGTCATATACACATACAGATGTGTTAGAAGCCATGGGGACCTGTCAGGCTTTCTTTAATGTTGATGCAGAGGAAAAGTTCCCAGATCCAAGCCTCATGTTCTAGGATAGGTCACACAGATGGCAAGTAGACACAGTGTTCAGAACACTGAATTTGTTTCACTTGTATATACAAGCCAGAGCCAGAGAGAAGGCCAAGAATCCTTTTCGCAGTCAAAAACAATTAGTTCATTTCTCTAAGCTGGAAAATATGATACAACAAATATGTTCCTTGCAGAGTTGATTCCCTTATGTGCCATTATGGAGACATCACTGTTGATGACAAGTTAAGCTACCTGCAAATCATAATGAATTAATTATATGTAGAGAGGGATTACAGCACTTAGATTTTGCTCACACAATGTCTTTTTCACGTGGATTCTACCTGAAAATTACCCTGAAAAAGTGTTTCAAAATGCTTAAAAGAATAAACATATGCACTACAATATCAAAATGATTTACTATGCATACTCAGTCTATGTGAGCTTCTTTAACCGCTTCAGGCATTGAAAATTGTAAAGCAGCTAAAAGAAGTAACTGTCCCAACCTTCTAATGGATTCCACTTAACGACCGCCCACAAGTTTTTGTATACAAGTGTGGCGCCCCACGGTATATGTGCCACAAAAGGTGTACTACACCCATAAAAGCGGTGTAGTCGCCCCACTGCAAGTGGAAGTTATGGCCAGTAGGTGGAACCCTAGAACTCACACCCCACACTAGTCAGCAGGTGGGAGGGACCCCGGGAGGGAATATAGTGACCTCCAGGGGGAACTAGAGAGTAGTCTAGTCGAGTCTAGGAGGGAGGAGGAGGCAGGTAGTCAGCTAGGAGGGGAGCAAGGAGGGTTCCCTCGACTGAGGGACCCAAGACAAGTAGAAGAGATCCCAGAAAGGAGCTAAGGGAGGAAGAAGCTCAAATGATAGTTCACTCCAAGTGGGGAGCACCGTAACCAGAGAGTTTGCCCCAGGAAGGAAACCGCGTACCGGGGTCCGCACCTGTGAGAACCTATAAGGCTCACAGAAACCCGATGACTGGGGAGGTCTCCAGATACAACCCTGACTCCCAAAAGATACACGAAGAGGAGAATCAGACCCGTGGTAGGCTCCAGCGGTGGTCGCTAAGAAGGTTCACCCGACGGGTGCAAGGGAGAGGAAGACGAGGAACAGCAGGAGGTCAGATTAATCTTCATGAAGTCAGACTTCACAGCCACTGGGAGGCGAGGGAAAGAAAGAACAGGAACGGCAGTGAGGGATCCATCTACCACAAAATCCACTTGCAGCACCCCTAGCATTTGTCGCTGTAACATCTTACTGCACTGAAGGACTGTAATGATGACTAAAGGTTGTTCAGTAAAGTACCCGTGAAGTGACTTATCGACTCTGCTGTATCTTTCCTTGCATGAACTGTTTCCTTACAGAATCACTGCCCCGGCGGTCCAGTCCTGCCTGCGGAGGACTATAACATCATTGCCGCAATACCACCGACCACCGGAGGACTGTAGCGGCGCTGGTGAGCATCACCAGGTACTGCAGGTGGCGTCACGAACTTATATACTGTATTTAATTTATTTAACCTTTGACTACCAGGGCCACAGCCTCAGGCAGCCACCCGTGACATCCCAGACCGAGCCTGAGAGCTGAGTAACCTGCCCTGGGTGCGTTACAAGAACCGTATAAAGATGCACCACCACTGCTACCGATTATCAACCTTGCAGAAGGGTGAGGTGTGTCTGAATGCATCATAACAAATGCAGAGAAAAGAGTATTGTAAACCGTCTGTGCAATTGTCTAGTAACCCAACATGTCTAACCTCTCAAAATGTGATACTAGTGTGGCAACCTGCAGATTTATGCATCACAAATGTTTGTAAATATCTAAACTCTGGTGGTGTGGGAAATCAGCTCTTTAGCCACATTAATACACGCAGATGTGATCAGTGCAAAGAGCTATTGTAAAGTATGGTGGTTAGCAGCCCACATAGGAGGCCGGACAGAGCCTGTGCTATCGTCGCTGTCGGAACAGAGCACAATCTGTGCAACTGCATGGGACATAGCAGTCCCAGTTGTGCCCAAATACCAGACAACATCAGTTAGGGATCAGTGAGGGTGTGTGCAGAGAGCTGCTTTGATGGGATCCTTAGCTGTCAGCAGTGGGAAGAAAGCTCAAGTACTTTCCTGTAAAGAAAGAGAGCTGATTTCCTCAGACCATAAGAGGCTGCGAGTCTGTATGCTAGACTGTGAAAAGCTGGAATAATCAACATCATAATCAAACACTCCAGTAAAAATGAGTTATACATGTTATACATGAGGTCTGGACATTATTTATTGAAAGCGGCTGATCCTGTACCCCAATCCACAATTTTAACCCCTTATTATTCTGCTTCAGACGGCCTGCCAGCCGGAGAGATCAACGTGACAGTTGGCCGCCATTACACGTTGGCTTAGTGGAGGATGACCCAGACACTAGCTGCAGTAGAAACCAGCACCGAGCACTTACCTTATAGAATATGATAATTCTTAAGAGATAATGGTCTGGTTTGTAGTAAAATAGGTATCTGAACTGAATAAGAAACTAGTATCTGAATTGGGTATAAGAGAATTATTGAGAGCGCTCCGGCCGGTAGTGTCTCTCTGAAGTCCACAATCGTTAAAGACAACGTATAGGGTGACATCACTGGAAGCATCAGAACAATTTGGAATAATTTGCTGTTCACCCAAGACACCTTAATTTTCCATACAAAACAAGGTAGGAGTAACCATCAGCCATGGACAGAAGCTCTATAAAGATCCCTGTTCTCTGGGATCCCAGACTTGGCTTATGGTTAGCTGGGCTGGCGAGACATCACCTTTACGACGCACATTGCACTGGTTAGGTCCTACCAGGCCGATGAATCAAAACTCAGGAAAATGACCACTACGAAAAGAGCAGTAAATAGACCATAGACTTGGATTATGCAAAGTGATCAGTTTATCTCTACCCAGGACTGCTGAACCTTTCTCCAGTGCTGCTGTCTCTTGGGTGGTGAAAAAAAGAAAATAAATTAATCAAGAGCAGGAATCCATCCCTGTGTGCTGTACTGTGTATGAGAGAGACCAGAGCATCCAGTCTTCTACCACCAGTTTAGATTCAATTGTAGATAATGAAATGGAACATATAGAAGGAAAAACTGGTGAAAATGCACAATAAAAATCATTTAACACCAGAAATAGTGTTACTCCTCCTGTACATACATGATAGTTTATTCTAAAAAGTGTCTTCAAATTATAGTTACCAAATAATTCTCCGAGTCCTGATTTACCCCAGCTTTGTATTCTACAGCTATATTTTCGCAGCAATTCTTTCTCTCTGCTAAATATAGAGGTATTTTTCTTGATCCTGGTATTGTTTTGTGCTTTTCCTTCAAAGCTGCTGACTTGGGCCTCTATTACCGTATATTCTCTTTGCATTGCCTGTTGAAGTGATAATTGACATAAGAGATCATTGACACTTACTTGTAGCTCTTCACTGGTAATGACTTTGTTCTGCTCCTGGCCTATTGACCATTCACATAGGTGTTAACTACTTATTGACTGTGACTGAAATTCTAATAACATGGTTTCCTGTATGCTTGGAGAACACCACAAATATAAGACTATCATAGGGACTTCCCAAATGGCTATTCTCAGAGCAAAACCCAGATTCCTGTGTAGAGGTAAAAGGTAGCTTAGTTAGTTGCTATTTGGTTGAAGCTAAGAAACCCAACTGAATCTACATCATCTGCCATCAATCAATTCCATTAATGCCATAACATTGGGTATTTTCATGTGCCATTATATAGGCAGAATTAGACACCACAAACACCATAACAGCAGTAAAACACAGTGGTCATATAAATGTATAGAGATGTTTTACAGTTTCAAGATACAGATGACTCGCCTACCCTGGGGCCGTGGGGCACTTGGAACTGAGCTTCGGTTACTGCAGGGAGAGTCATGGTAGTCAAGACCTGGCTTCCGTGACCCCGGGGGGGTCAATTTTTGGGTAAAGGGTTTGAATGGGGGTAAAGTTTGTAGAATTTGTGACGCCACCTACGGTTCTCGGTCAAGAGGGACCAACGCTGCAGGTCAGATCTCCAGGGTTGTTGATATTGTTGCTTGATGTTGTCGCTCCCTGTAGGTGGAGCAGTACCCCGGGGCAGATGTGTTCGATTGCGATGGATATGCAAGGCCGCGTTCAAGCTGGGCCTTTGTATCTCGTCTACTTTGGCAGTCAGCGGCTCCGCAGGCGGGCAAATAAACAGTCTCACACAGAGTTGGAATTCTGTACCTGGTTTAGTCCCTGAAGCTGCAACTGGTCGCTGGGTGCTTCTCTCTGACAAGTTCCAGTCCAAGAAAAAAAAAAAGGGGGGGGTGGATCCCTGATGAAGGTGCCAAGTGAGCACTGAAACGCGTAGGAGGAGAATAAAGGAAGGTTTGGATCAAATATCGATTATTGGCTTTTCTTTGATGTTAATGAACCTGGCAGCGCGGACCGGATAACACCGCTTTTCCCTGGATTCTAAGTTCCAGTCCAGTCACTCCCCAAGGTACCGGGATAATTTGTCCAAGACCCCTTCATGTGCCTTTCCTTTCTCTGGTCTCTCTCTTCCAGCGCTACCTATTCGCCTCTCCTGTCAGAGCTTCCGCATACACAGCTTCTATCCAGTAGCCATGGGTCCTGTCAGGCAACTGGTACCTGTCCCCTGACCCTAGTCCGGCTGCCTTCTTAGCGGGTGCGTCGGGTTGCGGCCACAGCTACTCTAGACCTCGTGGCCTCCGGTTCAGTGTTTCCAGTGTACAGCTTCCGTGCCATGTTCAGGGCCGGTCCCTGGTTCTCGACCAACCCCTCCGCCTGACTATGGTCAGTCCTGGATCCCTACGGGTATGGTGTTCTGTTGATGATAAGGATAAGCAGCGTGGGCTTTGCACCAAAATACTTTTGTATAGCTGGATGTTGGAGAATGGAGACTCGAAGACTGCCCATCTCAGTCTACAGACATAGACTGGAGCCCTCATTATTATAGGAATATGTAAGTTAATAAATCGTTTTTCTAAAGCTTTATAGTGCAGTTTTTAGCTCAGACAGGGATGGTTAGAGATGAGCTAGCAAAGTGCAGGGACAGGTAGTGGTAGGATAGGGGGCTAAAACGAGCCGACAGGTTCCCTTTAAATGGAATTTACCATGTGACATAAATATTATGTTCATGCAAGACAAAAAAATATAGGAGGCGCAGACAATGAATGATACCCGGTAGTCTAGTGGGGTGTTTTCGATGTAGTGGGGGGTCTAGCCCTCTCACCTTAGTCCTGGTATAATGCTCAGTGCTGGAGAACTGCGGGACAGATGTGGTCGTGCTGGATCCTCCACTTCTTGATACGGTCACGTGGTCCAATCACCTGACCCAGCGTCTGATGTCATGGCAGGTCCTGCAGTCCTCTCCAAGCAGTTCCAACCAAAGTTCCCAGCCGGGGAAGCAGGCACAATATAGAAAGGATTTTTTTGCTCAGTGGGGAGCGCTATCAACAAGGAGAGGCTAAAACAGGATAAATAAGAATGTCAAACCTGTTTTATTGCATATGAAATTGTCCACTACGCGTTTTGATGGTGGCTTGCCATCTTCCTCAGGTGGGGGCCACTGTCGAAATGCGTAGTGGACAATTTGATATATAATAACACAGGTTTGACATTCTTATTTATTCTGTTTTAGCCTCTCCTTGTTGATAGCGCTCCCCACTGAGCAAAAAAATCCTTTCTATAAATATTATGTTAGCTTTAGGGCTCATTCACAGAGAGCATTTGTGCTCCATTTTTGCTGATCCGTTCTTAGTGCACCAAAAACGGATCCGCTTTTTGCAAAAAGGCATCACAAATGCATCATTGATTTGTGTTGCTTTTTTGCTCCATTTTGGGGGGACACAGGCAGACACACAGACAGAGACATACACATACTTTCTTACCCTCCACGGTGATCTCACAACGAGCCCTGGCGATGTGTTCCTCCTGGACATCGGCAGGACATGTTAGTAGTACGAGTACATACAGGACCTTGGCTCGATGTGACTCTCAGGCTAAGTCACATGGGCAGGTCCTGTCCGTACCGTACCCACAGGTCCTGCTGATGCCCGGAAGGAAGACATCGCCGGGGCTCAATGTGGGATCGCGGGAGGGTAAGTTATGGAGCGTTGGTGGTGTGGAAAGAGCAGCAGAAAAACGGAGCAATAATTGACGCTCATTATTTTCTGGATGCGCTTTCTGCACCACTAACTCCGCAGTCCAAAACCCTGACGTCTGCACAGCAAATTGAAAACCCCAATCACTTTGCTGGAAGACGCAGTGACTGATCTGTTTTTGGTGCAGTTTTAAAAAAAACACAGCACCAGAAACGGATCAAAAATGTCCAGTGTGAACATAGCCTTACAGTATATATTTGTTATAATTGCAGAAGTGACAACTACTTACACTCTTTAATATTTTACTATTTATTATGATAAAGCCTTACCTCAATGTGAAGAATAGCTGCACCATTTATAGTGAATATTCTTATTTAATATTATATTCTGTTTACAAATCATAAAAAATGTCATATGCCAAAGAAAACACCGCACAATGTGGAAGGGGAAGATGTTTGTTCACAGCACTGTTCACTATGTTTTCAGAGGGTTGAAGCAAGAAATGAGTATTTTCACATACATGATCGCCTCGTCTCTGTCTTATCAATGGCCAGGCGTGTTTCAAGGAATATCATAGAACATAACTTTCTTATCTCATAAACTGCACTTGTGAAATTATCCTGAGAGAGGACAAGTTGTACGAGCAGCCAGAGCAGCCAAGGTCAAAACATACTTGCCATAGATATAGTTTGCAATTGTAGACATCAAGCATTTTTATATCATTCTCATCAGCAGGTATTTCAGAGTTATTGATTTATTTTTAATGAATGATTTTCAATTCACCCCTGGAGATAGATCAAGCCAGAGTGACGCAAATTGTGGAAGGCAGAAAAACATTTTTGAGGGGAATACAACAATCAGATAGGAATACTCTTGATAAAATGATACTTGGCAAACACTATCATACCATTTAGTTTTAATATTTAGTTTTCAGAATTTTTTTTTGTGACACATTGTTGTCACATCGCCATGGGACTCAGTGGCTGGTGTTC
This sequence comes from Allobates femoralis, assembly GCA_033576535.1. NCBI lineage: Eukaryota > Metazoa > Chordata > Amphibia > Anura > Aromobatidae > Allobates > Allobates femoralis. Next base: position 52,717,116 of record JARQOC010000008.1, on the reverse strand, counting down.
CTGCCTCGGCCGCTGGGAGGCGCCGGATTCCGTCGGCTGATGGTGCCGGTGATAGGAGGGCCTTATCCTCATATGGACCTGCTCCTTCGACGTCGGCCTCTGTCGCTGAACGTCGCTGTGTTTCTCCTTTGAGTTATGTTGGTTGCAGAATAGCGGACCCTGCACAGGGGTCTGATAGGCACAGCCTTCGTTCTTCTGTCAGAAGTGGGGTGGTTGGTGCCAGTCGTGCATCACCATCTGGCCTGGTGCTAGGGGCGGTCCAGATGAGATCATCAGGCTGTGAGCTCCAGCCTATGGGAGGTAACCGTGCCCTTCAAATACATTGGAGCATGTCTTGCAGGCCGCCAGATATAGTTTTAGTTCCCCTGTGATATAGTGTGTGTTTGGTTTTGACTCTGACCTTTGCCTGGATTTTCGACTCTGCTTACCGCCTGACGATTTTGTACCTTAGCTGCCCTCTCGGTTTTGACTCGGACTCCTGACTACGTTCTTCGGATCCTGATTTTTCCCTTCCTGGCGACCTCCCTGCTCTGCTGCTCATAATAGGCAGCTACCCCCTGGGCTCCGCTGTAATTCCAGATGCCTGTATAGGGGTTAAGGGTCTCGGGGTTTCTCGGGGTGCTGCCTTACCAGCAGCTCAGCCTCACAGCGGATGGTCGTCACAGTTGTACTTTAGTTTTGTAGTGTGGAACATTGTAATGTGGACACTTTATAACATCTATAACACAGATCAGTAACTTTTCTTTTTTTGTCTTTTGGAATTCGCTCATGTTTTGTGCACCAAATTCTTCAAAACGGTTCATGAAACTGTTGCGAGATCAAAACTGATCTTTCTTTGTAACCAGTTTTTTAAATTCGAAAGTTGCAAAAATATGCCTAAGGATGGGGTCACACTTGAGCATGATGCCAGTGCTAAAAGCTTTGAAAAGCAGCAACAGTGCATAACGTTAATGCTATGCGCTGCCAGTGAACCGGAGCCCCACAGCAACCCAGTGTTAATCTTAGCAGCGGACACACACCAAGCTGCATGGCGTGCGCTTTAGCAGAGCGCACAGGAAAACGCTGTCTGCAGTGTTTTCCTGTGCACTCTGCTAAAGAGCACGTCATGCAGCTTGTTGTGTGGCCGCTGCTAAGATAAACACCAGGTTGCTATGGGGCACCGGTTCACTGGCAGCGCATAGCATTAATGCTCAAGTGTGACCCCAGCCTAACTGAAAAAAACACCAGAAACCTTAGTCCAGAAAAGAAGTATGGGAATGGTGGGGTAGGAAGTGTGAAGTGAGAAGCACCAAATGAGACAGTAAGTAAAAGTCACACACCTTCACACTGGCAAGTTTGCAAATATGTGTCCATTGGTTTTGAAACGGATGGCCACGGATCCGTTATGACCTCCCATGTTATCCATTGGGTACGGATTGGTCCTAAAGTGGCCATCCATGTGTCTCCGTTTTGTCATGGATCCGTTGGAATCTCATGTACCCAGAAACAGAAAGTGTTCTGTTTCTGGGCTTCCTCAAAAATCGTGGACACCAATGGACAGACACAGATCCGTTGGTGTCCGTATGAAATTAACATGGAGCTCTACGGAGCACAGATCTGTACGGATCCATGAAAATAATGGATCTGTGAAACAGGTCCATTTTGCTGTACTGAGCATGCTCAGAAGCAAGGTACAGACAGCTCTTCCCACCCCTATCTGGTGACTGATGATGGATCCATTAAAAAAACATTCCATGAACATCCGTTGGCTTCTTTTTGCACATATCTGTGCCTGTCCGTGACTCTACATGAATTTCATGGAACCACACAGATTTGCAAATTTGCCAGTGTGACAGCAGCCTTAGAAAGGTTGAGGAAAAATAAAAGTCTTAAAAACATAAAAGGAATTTGTCACCAAATTTTTGCTATGAAATCTGAAGGCAGCAAGAGGGGAGGAGACACAGATTTCATTGATGTGTCACTTATCTGCTGTGTGCTGTTGTTCACTTACAATGATGGTTTTAACACAAGGACATTATCAATGTCTGGACTACAGGCCTCAATTGCCTTCTCTAGACTGGCAATGCCCCTTTTTCTGATAAGCAGGTCACTGTCAATATACAATGCACACAGAGATTTGAGGTGTGGACAGGATTAGCATTCTGAGCTCCTCTACATGTTACATCTAAGAACTCAGATTCTGTCACAACTGCTGCACCCAGTTGTGCGTCCGTGTTGTGTCCATTTTGTTTGCACAAGTCCTAAAGGTAGCTAAGTAGGACCAAATCAAACAAATGAGTAAAAATATTAGCCTTTGTAATTCATAACTGAACAAAAATTATGCAATATCACATGTTTGTAGGTGACTAAAGTGAACCTTGATTTGAGTATCTGGTGTGACTCCACATCTGGTCAGACCCGACTCCAAGTGCGATTTTCATGGACTGACAGAATGGAGAAGATGGGGAAATCTTTTTTTCCTTCTTCATATCTGAGAAAATTGGATCACACTCTGATCAAACTGCAAGTGATTAGCACAGAACTGATTTTCTCAGAGAGAGAAAATATGGTTGTGTGAAAATATGGTCTACAGGTTTTGATAAAGAAAAATGAGACTAATTTAAAAAAGATTGGAGACAGTTTGTTAATCACACCTGACTGGCATTACCAATTCCTTGGATATCTTTTTGTATCCCTTTCCTTTTTTATACAGTTCAGTTATCTTTTCCCGTAGATCAGTTGACAATTCTTTTGCTTTTCCTGTGACTCACAATCTAGAAATCTCAGTGGCTGGATGAAAGATGCAAGAGTCTGTCTGGATCACAGAAACTCACTCAACTTTTATGCACACACACTGATTACAAGCAAGCAGGTCAAAGGTGAAAAGTTACATTTATTAGCCATTCAAACCCAATGTTACCACCCGGGGGTCTGCCGCCCGTGCCCCGCGGCCTGCTGCCTTTACTCCCTCGGCTCCTACCGCCCCTGTCCGGCTTCAAGGATCCCGGGTGTCGACCGTCCACCGACGGCTCCGGGGCGCTGGCAGCCGCCGCCCGCGGGTCGGTCGGGTAGCGTCCCCAGCCGCAGGGGTCCAGCACCTTCTGCTTGAGCAGCGCTGCTCATCTCACTTCCGGGGCCGCTGCTTGAGCTATGACAATCCATCTCCAAATCAGTATCTGCTGGAGAACTGCAGGGAGCTTGCTCCTCCCCTCAGCCAATCACCATGTCTCTGTGTTCTGCCAATCAGGAGTACCCTGCTGTGATATAAGCTTCCTGTTTCCTCTTACTCTTTGCCAGGGCAATTTCTATGTAGTGAACTTGCTAATCCTGGTCTGGTCAGGTTGTTCCTTAATTGGCTTGATATCTGATTACTCTGTGTTCCTTCCCACAGATTCCTCCCGTGCCGGCTCCTCGCTGACTCCAGTGGTCTCGGCCTGCTTCCCGGACCTCTTCCCTGCTGAAGCGCTGTCTCCAGTCCTGCTCCGGATTCTCAGTGTTCCCGGTTCCCCGTGTCCTATTTTATACCCGGTTGCTGTTTTGTTACCACGTCGCCTGAGGTCGGTTTAACACTCGTGTTCGCTTCATTGGTCCCCCCGAGGTTGGTACCGGCGGTATACCTGTATAGGGGTTAAGCGCTCCGGGGCCTCCTTCGGTGGTATTCCGGTGCTGCAACCTTGTGGCTCTCCCCTGGGGCGTGGGTTCTTGTTTTGTTGTTGTTCAAATAAACCTGTTGACTCTACTGTACAGGTCCGCCTCTCTATCACCCGGTATCAGCATCTGCTCTACGCGGTCCAGTGGGTCCACGTGTGGGGTCCGTCAGTAGGACGTGACACCCAATAGTGTCAACTTCTGTGCATGTTATCAGGCCAAATCCCTAGGGCATGTAAACTTTTCATCAGGGTCATTTGGATGTTTTTGTCATTATGATTTAAAAAGAGAACACACAGTAGTTGAACAATAAAAAGCTTCACCCAAACAGTAACCATGAGTTGAAAAAATTATTATTATTCATATTGTCTGAAAAAAGGGCAAGAAAGCAAAAAAATCTGCCGGGGGATGTAAACTTTTGAGCACAACTGTATAGCAATATGACAAAGCAAAACATAATAGCACATTCATAATAAATCATTCCAACATAAGGAGTAGCTCAAAAAGAGACTAAATCAGTTCTTTATAATGCAGGTGGTCAAAAAAATGAGGGATCAGGTTCCATAAACAATTACTGGTTCTCATGTCATGCCGTCCCTCAAATTGACTACAACAGTACCTTACTATGTAGGTGATCAATACTTCTGAAGAAAGCACATGTCCACACATTACTGATCCACATCTCTTGCCACAATGGCAATGCATTTCCCATCCAAATACAGGTTCATCTGAAGTTCAAGAGTAGAAAGAAGTTTCATCTCCAATACCGGTTCAAACTCATGACGTCACGTCCTTCCTCAGTACATCTGATACGTAGAGGAAAAGCTCTTGGACATTAGAGTCCACATCTTACATTGAGCGCTCTGGTAGATGTTGAGATCTGTCCTCAATCTATTTGAATTTATCTTAATTATCTGCATAATAACTGTAGTTAGGAAATGTTTAAGATATTAGGTATATAAAAAATGTCCTATACAGTACCTGGTCATGGACATATCTGGTCTATACACTGTATATGGTATTTTTACTTTGATCATCTGCTGTGTTTACACTTTAGGGAATCCTAGGATATTGATTAGGGAAAGACTATATTGAGCAATGGCGCCATAAAGAATTATTATATAGGGATACAACTAGAGATGAGCGAACTTTTCTGGACAAGGTTCCCAATTTCAAATTCGGCACGAAGATTTGATTCATGACCGGAAACCCAAACAGTTTGCTAAAATGTTGATGAACTCAGTTTTGTTCGATAACTATTGGTTTTTAAAAAAAAAAATAAAAAAAAAGCATTAGAGCATTTACACTAATGTTTCTCTTCTACCTTATGACTTGCAGGATAGCAGGCAGGATGTTTTGATGAGGGGAGAGGGTGAGGAGAGGTCAGAGTAGAGTCGGACATTTTATTTTTTTCCTGGCACTTACTGTGTGGATGTTCGGGGCCAGCAGCCTATTAGGGCACAAAGTAATCCACAGCTTGCAGACACAAGGATTTGTGTCATTGGCTGCCTAAGTCACATGTCACTTGGCATTTAAGCAGCCATTTGCCGTTGTCACCATTTTCAGAGTGTTACTGGTGCTGCTGCATGCCAGATAAACAGATAGCTTGAGACTGGATTTGTTTTTAGATAGATAGTAAGGTTAGGATACCGTCACACTTGGCGACGCACCAGCAATCCCGAGTACGACCTGGTAGGGATCGCTGGTATGTCGCTATGTGGTCGCTGATGTCAAACAGTCAGATCCCACCAGCGACGCAGCAACAATCCAGAATGATACGGAGGTCGTTGTCCCTATCAAACACACCGATGCATGCTGCCCAGCAGGACCTCAAGGTTGAAAAAATGGTCCAGGCGACTCTGACATGATCAGCGATCTCACATCAGGGGTCTGGGCGCTGCAAAGTGTCACACATAGCGAGATCGCTGGCGAAGTCACTGTTGTGTTACCAAACTTGCGACTCAGCAGCGATCTCGCTTAGTGTGACGGGGGCTTAAGAGGGTCCACCCTGAAATACTCCTTTTTGTCTACAACCAGTCATTTCCAAATCTCGGTGCCTTCCCATACAGGGCTTTTTTTTGCATAAAATCAGTGGTTTCCAAATATAGGTGCATTCACATAAAGTCTTATTTTGCATAGAACAAGTGATTGCCAAATCTGTGTGGATCCCCAAATAGTCTTTTTTTTGCATAATATCCACATTAAAAGAGAAAATGGAATAACGACCGCGCTACTATCCAAACCACCAGTGGTCAGTGCCAAAAATTCATGATTGTGATTTTCTTTTCTACGCATTTCAGGGCTCTTTGGCCCCTTCCTCTGGAAAAATCACATTGAAAGTTGCAAAAATATGGCTAAAAAAACACCAGAAACCTTGGTTCAAGAAAGAAGTATGGGGATGGTGGGGTACGAAGTGCGAAGTGAGAAGCACCAAATGAGACAGTAAGTAAAAGTCACACACTTTCACACTGGCAAGCTTGCAAATCTGTGTCCATTTGTTTTGAAACATGAAAGTGGTTGTGACTCTCATAACCATATTGTGACGACCATCCGCTATGAGGCTGAGCTGCTGGTAAGGCAGCACTCCGAGAAACCCTGAGACCCTTAACCCCTATAGCTCCGAAACGTCTTTTACAGCAGCGCGGGTCAAGTAGCACTTCGTCCTTTCATCCTGATATTATCTCTTCCAGGTTGTTTGGTTGCTTTTTTTTTGCATAAAACAGGTGATTGCAAAATCTGTGTGTCCAGCCACACTATCTCAACAAATACTATTTGTTTTGTTAATATAGTGACAGGTAACTGACATGTGTGGGTCTAGGGTTGCAGTTTGCAGGGGCGGCAAGACTTGCATAGCCTCGGCCAATGGATGACCCATCTCACGTTATCTGCAAAATTTGTAAAAAAAAAAAAAAAAGACTCAGCAGAGGTAAAAAGGCCAAGAATTTAACTACTACAGTGCCTTGTGAAAGTATTTGGCCGCCTTGAACTTTTCAACCTTTTGCCACATTTCAGGCTTCAAACATAAAGATGTGAACTTCTAATTGTTTTGTGAAGAATTAACAAGTGGGACACAATCGTGAAGTGGAATGAAATTTATTGGATACCGTATATACTCGTGTATAAGCCGACCCGTGTATAAGCCGACCCCCCTACTTTTGCCCCAAAAATCTAGAAAAACCTATTGACTTGTGTATAAGCCGAGGGTGGACCCCAGCACAGGTATACAGCCCCCAGCAGTGTGGTATACAGGCCCCCCCCAGTGGTATACAGGCCTCCCCAGTGGTAGTATACAGCAGCCCCAGTGGTAGTATACAGCAGCCCCAGTGGTAGTATATAGCAGCCCCAGTGGTAGTATACAGCAGCCCCAGTGGTAGTATATAGCAGCCCCAGTGGTAGTATACAGCAGCCCCAGTGGTAGTATATAGCAGCCCCAGTGGTAGTATACAGCAGCCCCAGTGGTAGTATATAGCAGCCCCAGTGGTAGTATACAGCAGCCCCAGTGGTAGTATATAGCAGCCCCAGTGGTAGTATACAGCAGCCCCAGTGGTAGTATATAGCAGCCCCAGCAGCCCCAGTGGTAGTATACAGCAGTCCCAGTGGTAGTATATAGCAGCCCCAGTGGTAGTATACAGCAGCCCCAGTGGTAGTATATAGCAGCCCCAGTGGTAGTATACAGCAGCCCCAGTGGTAGTATACAGCAGCCCCAGTGGTAGTATATAGCAGCCCCAGTGGTAGTATACAGCAGCCCCAGTGGTAGTATATAGCAGCCCCAGCGGTAGTATACAGCAGCCCCAGTGGTAGTATATAGCAGCCCCAGCGGTAGTATACAGCAGCCCCAGCAGCCCCAGTGGTAGTATATAGCAGCCCCAGTGGTAGTATACAGCAGCCCCAGTGGTAGTATATAGCAGCCCCAGTGGTAGTATACAGCAGCCCCAGTGGTAGTATATAGCAGCCCCAGCAGCCCCAGTGGTAGTATACAGCAGCCCCAGTAGTATACAGCAGGCCCCCAGGGGTACAAACAGCAGGCCCCCGGGGTACAAACAGCAGGCCCCCAGGGGTACATATAGCAGCCCCCAGGGGATACCCAGCAGCACCCTGGGGGTACCCAGCAGCCCCCTGGGGGTACCCAGCAGCCCCCAGGGGGTACCCAGCAGCCCCCAGGGGGTATCCAGCAGCCCCCTGGGGGTACCCAACAGCCCCCTGGGGGTACCCAGCAGCCCCCAGGGGGTACCCAGCAGCCCCCAGGGGGTATCCAGCAGCCCCCAAATGCTGGCACTCGCCCCCCCTTGCAAGGGCCCCCCCCGCTGCTTCTCTTACCATCCAGGACTTTTGCTCAGCGCCGCTCCTCGGCGCTCCGTCCTCGCTGCTCCCGTCCTGCTACATCCGGGATCCCCGGCCATCGCGCGATGACGTCATATGCCTGTGACGGCCGAAGATCCCAGATGTAGCAGGACGGAGCACCGAGGATGGAGCACCGAGGAGCGGCGCTGATCAGAAAACCGGGATGGTAATATAACCAGCCCTTACAAGGGGGGGCGAGTGCCAGCATTTGGGGGCTTATATGCACTGCTTCCCCCTGCCGCTGATTGACAGGGGGAAGCAGTGCATATTTAATGAGCGGCCCCATGTGACGGGGCCGCTCATACAGCAGCCTCCCCCCGCCTCCTCCAGCCTCCACAGCCCCGGACACAGCCCCCACCACTCCATGTACCGTATTGACCCATGTATAAGCCGAGGGGGAGACTTTTCAGCCCAAATTTTGGGCTGAAAAACTCGGCTTATACACGAGTATATGCGGTAGTTTAAACTTTTTTAACAAATAAAAAACTGAAAAGTGGGGCATGCAATATTATTCGGCCCCTTTACATCAGTGCAGCAAACTCACTCCAGATGTTCAGTGAGGATCTCTGAATGATCCAATGTTGTCCTAAATGACTGGTAATGATAAATAGAATCCACCTGTGTGTAATCAAGTCTACGTATAAATGCACCTGCTCTGTGATAGTCTCAGGGTTCTGTTTCAAGTGCAGAGAGCATCATGAAGACCAAGGAACACACCAGGCAGGTCTGAGATACTGTTGTGGTGAAGTTTAAAGCCGGATTTGGATACAAAAAGATTTCCCAAGTTTTAAACATCTCAAGGAGCACTGTGCAAGCGATCATATTGAAATGGAAGGAGTATCAGACCACTGCAAATCTACCAAGACCCGGCCGTCCCTCTAAATTTTCATCTCGAACAAGAAGACTGGTCAGAGATGCAGCCAAAAGGCCCATGATCAGTCTGGATGAACTGGAGAGATCTACAGCTGAGGTGGGAGAGTCTGTCCATAGGACAACAATCAGTCGTACACTGCACAAATCTGGCCTTTATGGAAGAGTGGCAAGCAGAAAGCCATTTCTCAAAGATATCCATAAAAATTCTCGTTTGCAGTTTGCCACAAGCCACCTGGAGACACCAAACATGTGGAATAAGGTGCTCTGGTCAGATGAAACCAAAATTGAACTTTTTGGCCACAATGCAAAACGATATGTTTGGCGTAAAAGCAACACAGCTCATCACCCTCAAAACACCATCCCCACTGTCAAACATGGTGGCAGCAGCATCATGGTTTGGGCCTGCTTTTCTTCACCAGGGACAGGGAAGATGGATAAAATTGATGGGAAGATGGACGGAGCCAAATACAGGACCATTCTAGATGAAAACCTTTTGGAGTCTGCAAAAGACCTGAGACTGGGACGGAGATTTATCTTCCAACAAGACAATGATCCCGAACATAAAGCAAAATCTACAATGGAATTGTTCAAAAATAGACGTATCCAGATGTTAGAATGGCCAAGTCACATCCAGACCTGAATCCAATCGAGAATCTGTGGAAAGAGCTGAAAACTGCTGTTCACAAACGCTCTCCATCCAACCTCACTGAGCTCCAGCTGTTTTGCAAGGAAGAATGGGCGAGAATTTCAGTCTCTCAATGTGCAAACCTGATAGAGACATACCCCAAGAGACTGCAGCTGTAATCACAGCAAAAGGTGGCGCTTCACAGTATGAACTCAAAGGGGCCGAATAATATTACACGCCCCACTTTTCAGTTTTTTATTTGTTAAAAAAGTTTAAAATATCCAATAAATTTTGTTCCACTTCACGATTGTGTCCCACTTGTTGTTGATTCTTCACAAAAAGATTACAATTTATATCTTTATTGTTTGAAGCCCGAAATGTGGCAAAAGGTTGAAAAGTTCAAGGGGGCCAAATACTTTCATAAGGCACTGTACATGCAAGAACTGTCACATGGACATTGATCTTAACTTTCTGTGGGAATCTCAGTACACTAAAACACAGCCTAGTGGGCCTTGCAAATCAATGTCCGCCCCATCAATCTTATCTGCTGCTTCTTCCTTCTCCATCACTGTGGGAAGTGTTCTCACATAGTTCTCCAGCCGCAAAACCTTCACTTGTTTACCCGTTACAGTCGGGGTGAGTGACAGCCCGTCAGCTGTTACGAAAGTAGCCATACCTGCTGGTGGTGACCAATCTCTTACATCGAGAACAGCACATCTTTCTGAAGCCAGCATAACATCTTTGCCTGCACCTCCCTCACAGTCCAGCAGTTTTTCCTGTACACCCTACTCCACCCTCTCTCAGCACAGCAGCCAGCCCTGAGTCGCGCAGTTTTGGTCATGTAAAATATTATTTACTCCTACACATCTCAAAGCTAAGACATTGAACTTCACCATATCCAGTTTGTTGGCCATGGAAATGATGCATTTCCACCTGGTGGATAAAGATGGTTTATAAAAGGTGATAGCCATCACAGTCACCCAGTGCCCATTGCCCAGTACACATTACTTCTATAAGAAAGCTGTACCTGTGCTACAGCAGCATGTCGCAGACAACATTATTGGTTCCTTGGGAAACTCTGCTTGCAACAGGGTGCATTTCAGCACTGACACCTGGATGAGTAAGCATGGCCAGGGGCATTACATGTCACTGAGTGGGCACAGGGTGACTCTGTTGGCTGTGTTGGCAGATGGGGAAAGGTCTGCTCCACAAGTCTTAAAATCCCCAAAGCTTTCAGGACAAATTTCTGATCTACCACTTTCAGCACTGCTTCTGCCTCCTCCACCTCCTTTAGGGCCTCCACCTGCACCCTGAATCTCTTCCTTAATGTTCCAACAGTCCAGAGAGAATGTCGGCGATGTCACAGCGGGAGCCCGATCACTGCTACGTGTCAAACATAGCGCGATCGCTGGCGAGGTCGCTGTTGCATCACAAAACCTGTGACGAAACAGCGATCTCGCTAGCGATTTCGCTATGTGTGACGGGGGCTTTATCCATGCCATGGTACACTTCCAAAGACATGTGTTGTAAGGTGATTCCCTGTAGGGTATATATAAAAAACAAACATGCGGCGCCAATCTCAGCGCGTTACCAATGTAACTCTCTGGTGCCCTTTTAATGAAGTTTTATGCACTCACCTCTTGCCATAAAACTTCAAGCATATGGTTTTTCCAAAGCCTCCTCACGCTTTGGATATTTATCCGGGTCTGCTGCTCACCTTGAATTGATCCTGTATTGGGTCCTGCCACAGATTCCCACAGGCATAAAGGTTCAATAGGAAGTAATAGGAATAGGTAGATACCTGAGGAAGGCGGTTGTCTCCGCCGAAATGCGTTGTATCCGTTTTTTATATTCTCGCATGTTTTGAGGAATAAAATTTTTTGTGGACAAGACGTTCTTAAAATCATTACCACGGGGAGCGCGGCCACCATAGAATTGGATTACTTCCTATTAAAGACATGTGTTGTGTTACACTTTAATAGATTTCTTTTCTATAAATAAATTAGGTGGCTCACTCACACCTGATTGTCATCACATTGATTGAAAGCACCATACTTTAATTTAAGCTTCAAATTATTTGGTAATCATAAGGAATAATTTTGCCATTCACATACAAGTGATACTCGATCATTTTCCTCATTTAAAAAAATTCAAAGTTTAATATTTTTTATTTATTTATTTGATTTGGTTCTATTTTCTTCCCCTTTTTCTAATTTTTCTTCTTTCATGTAAAAATGTGGGACATTCTTGAAGGATTTGCAAATAAAGTCTGTGGAGCCTCGGTTAGGAGTCTCAAACACAGGACTAGCCATATATCCCTCCAGGGAAGGACCCAGCCAAGGGGTGGCTCCTTGCGGAGCACACCATAACCACCAAATGAAGTGGCCCTTTAAGTCAATATCCAACTCTTTTACAAGTTTACAGATATGACAAGGGAATACCAAGGCCAGGTATCCATCCACATACAGCTGTTTCAGGGTGTAGCCCCTCATCAGTGTGGAGGATTCACACACTTTCAAGCACCATGGGACATTTACATGTATTCTTAGCTTCATGTGATGGACTTATATGCCGAGTATAGTGTCTCAATGTCTGTCAAATAATAAGCAGTCTGTGGTTCTATCATCTTTCCCACTCTTCATGTGATCTTCAGCTAAACTGAACTGAAAGCAAAATGATTTCTTTTGTCCTTTCTTCTCCTAAGCTATTCCTATCAGTCAAACTCATTGTAGATGACTGGGTCAAACACGAGATCTTCTGGTTAATCGACGCACGTTCATTTCTGGAATAAAATAAATATAAACAGACATTCATTTGCCTGAGGTTATGAGTAGAGTGTCAGAGGCACTTATTAAGATCAATTGGAAGATCTGGTAACAAAATGAGAAGCAAAGCATCCTAGTAAGATAATAATATGCCGAGCAACATAATGACATGTGTCATATCAGTATTGACGAGGTGAATTAGACTCTACAATAGAGACTTTGTTCATTATGGAACACTCATAACGCAACTCTCAATCTGATAGAGGGGATCAGACAAACCACTTATTTCTGCTGTTTAACTCCTTGTATACCACAATCAATGGTGACCATATAGTGGGGATTCCCCCTTGGTAAGGGCAGCCTTGTGATGAATTCAGTGGCTATACTTTGAATGAGTGTAAGGGGGTCCAGAGCTCTGTCATCCCCACCCTGGGAAATGCTGTGCTTTTGTACATATATTGATGTGTTATGGACTTATGTGTACATAGTGCTGTGAATGTGGCCACTCTGTGGCCAAGGTAAAAGACTGGTATCTCAGGTAAACTAGGGTTAAATTAGCTAGTAATCTAGTACACCCCTTAAAGGTGGAGTTTTGGATTCATTCTAGAAGTGAAAGTGTTATTAGGTTAGCTAGTGAGTCTACCCACTAGGGGTGGAGTATAAGTAACAAAACAAGTCTGCAGAGCCTCAAGGTGTCAAGGGGAAAGACAAGTGCTGTGCCTGCGGGAGGCATAGTAGTGAGGAGCCCAGGATATAATACGACCGGGCCCTCTGGGTTACCCCAAGATCATTAGAATGAGGATTGGGACTCTGGTCCAGAATGCATGGAAGTGGGACTCTCCCCTGCATCGGTACTTGACCACTGCTTGGTGTGAGTCATCTGGGAAGTGTTTTCTTCGATACCTCTGTGGTGGACTTCTACATAGACTTGGGTGAACAGGTCATCAGGGTGCTTACATCCAAGGAATTTTTATCTAACAGCAACCCTAATTTCCTCTGCATGATTCCCTGTGGGATAAGGCTGGTGCTGTGGAAAGACTGTATAAATTTGAGACAAAACACAATGATGTTGAAGAGATAGCATGAGAGTGTTGAGGTACCGTTACAGCGAAAGTAGTATGCACTAAATTCTTTCACAATAATTGTCATGAAAGAAGTAGATTATTTAAGTAAAACCGCATTGAAAAGACTTTTGGAATTTGAGTCTGCTTTGGCCCTCACCGAGGGCGATCATGTTCCTAAAGTTTGCATCGGGGAGCTGGCCGGGGTGTGTGCTGCAAAACCAGGAGTGGGTAAAAAATACAGAAGTGGTGTAAATGTTTCTGTTATACTTTTACTCTAATTGTTCCACTCCTGGTTTTGTCCTACAAATACTAATGTACAGTGTTGGCCAAAAGCATTGACACCCCTGCAATTCTGTCAGATAATACTCAGTTTCTTCCTGAAAATGATTGCAATCACAAATTCTTTGGTATTATTATCTTCATTTAACTTGTCTTCAATGAAAAAACACAAAAAAGAATGAAGCAAAAAGCAAAACATTGATCATTTCACACAAAACTCCAAAAATGGGCCAGACAAAAGTATTGGCACCCTCAGCCTAATACTTGGTTGCACAACCTTTAGCCAAAATAACTGCGATCAACCGCTTCCGGTAACCATCAATGAGTTTCTTACAATGCTCTGCTGGAATTTTAGACCATTCTTCTTTGGCAAACTGTTCCAGGTCCCTGATATTTGAAGGGTGCCTTCTCCAAACTGCCATTTTTAGATCTCTCCACAGGTGTTCTATGAGATTCAGGTCTGGACTCATTGCTGGCCACCTTAGAAGTCTCCAGTGCTTTCTCTCAAACCATTTTCTAGTGCTTTTTGAAGTGTGTTTTGGGTCATTGACCTGCTGGAAGACCCATGATCTCTGAGGGAGACCCAGCTTTCTCACACTGGGCTCTACATTATGCTGCAAATTTTGTTGGTAGTCTTCAGACTTCATAATGCCATGCACACGGTCAAGCAGTCCAGTGCCAGAGGAAGCAAAGCAACCCCAAAACATCAGGGAACCTCCGCCATGTTTGACTGTAGGGACCGTGTTCTTTTCTATGAATGCCTCTTTTTTTCTCCTGCAAACTCTATGTTGATGCCTTTGCCCAAAAAGAGAGAACATTCTTCCAAAACATTTTAGGCTTTCTCAGGTAAGTTTTGGCAAACTCCAGCCTGGCTTTTTTATGTCTCGGGGTAAGAAGTGGGGTCTTCCTGGGTATCCTACCATACAGTCCCTTTTCATTCAGACGCCGACGGATAGTACGGGTTGACACTGTTGTACCCTCGGACTGCAGGGCAGCTTGAACTTGTTTGGATGTTAGTCGAGGTTCTTTATCCCCCATCCGCACAATCTTGCGTTGAAATCTCTCAATTTTTCTTTTCCGTCCACATCTAGGGAGGTTAGCCACAGTGTCATGGGCTTTAAACTTCTTGATGACACTGCGCACGGTAGACACAGGAACATTCAGGTCTTTGGAGATGGACTTGTAGCCTTGAGATTGCTCATGCTTCCTCACAATTTGGTTTCTCAAGTCCTCAGACAGTTCTTTGGTCTTCTTTCTTTTCTTCATGCTCAATGTGGTACACACAAAGACACAGGATAGAGGTTGAGTCAACTTTAATCCATGTCAACTGGCTGCAAGTGTGATTTAGTTATTGCCAACACCTGTTAGGTGCCACAGGAAAGTTACAGGTGCTGTTAATTATACAAATTAGAGAAGCATCACATGATTTTTCTAACAGTGCCAATACTTTTGTCCACCCCCTTTTTTATGTTTGGTGTGGAATTATATCCAATTTGGCTTTAGGACAATTCGTTTTGTGTGTTTTTCATTAAAGACAAATTAAATGAAGATAATAATACCAAAGAATGTGTGAGTGCAATCATTTTCAGGAAGAAACTGAGTATTATCTGACAGAATTGCAGGGGTGTCAATACTTTTGGCCAACACTGTACAATGATGGCCAAATTCTGATGTGTGAATGTGGCCTAAAGGTGGTCAAAGTTGTATGTACCCAAAAATGACTTATACCAGTAAAAACAACAGTCTGTCCAGCAATAAAACAAGCCCTAAAATTATTAAAAAGTCATAAATACCCCTCTATGGTATTAATAAATCCACATTTTTGTTTTTTAAAAAAATAAGTTCTCACATGGCTCTGTTGAAGGAAACATGGTAAAACGTATGATCAAAGTGATAAACAAATGATTTTTTTTGCAACAGTGTTAAGTATCAAAGTAATAAAAGCAGAAATGAAATCATAAATCTTTGTTATTGCCATAATCGTAGTGACTCACAGAATAGAACTCCTTATTTGTTCAGTATGGTGAAATGAGTAACATTTAAAATGGAAAATAACAATGGTAGAATTGCTGTTTATTTTTTACATTCCTTATCATAAGAGTTAATCAAGGTGTGTCAATAAGTTATACGTTGCGCAAAATGGTGCCACTGGTTAATCAACTCATACTGCAGCAAAAGAGCCCTCATATGGTACCGTTACACCAGGTGACATCGCCGAAGATATCGCCGGCGACGCACAGGAACGCGCACGTTTTCGGCACCCCGCCAGCGTCACCGTCGAATGTTTACACACGGCGATACCTCCGGCGACGCTTTGGCGATGTTACAGGCGTCATCACCGTTGGGGTGTCTACAAACCCCAGCGGCGATCCTGTAACATGGGAGCCTATGGCTCCCATCGCCTGTAACATCGCCAATCGCCATGTTACATGGGGCCATCGCCTGAGAGTGGTCGCCTGGTTTCAGAGCAGTGCTGTGAAACCAGTCGACCACTCTCAGCTGATTTTTCGGCAAATTATCGTCGCTTTACACTGGGCGACTCACCGGAGCTGTCACCTGGTGTAACGGTACCCATATGGTTACAAAAAAGAAAAATGTTATGGTTCTTTGAATACAATTGAAATAAAAAGCTTAAACAGGGGAAAAAATGATTCGTCCTAAAGACCCGAAGGAGTTACTACAAAGTATATTACAATGGTGTACAACTAGTCATTACCATTTGTCACATGCTTTATCCGCACAGGTATTATTAAAGGGAAAAGGTGTTTCTGAAAACATCAGAAAAAGAAGCAAACATATTTTTACCCTTTTTAGCAATATACTTGTTTACACTCAGCAGATCTGGGATAGTTTGCAGTTGTGAAACTTCTGGTCTCAGTGTGGTGCAATCATGGGCTGAGTGCGGTGACCACAGACATACAACACTGAAAGAAAGCAGATATTACCATGACCATGTGACCCGAGGCATGTCTGAACTAAATGTAGAAAAACATTTTTGGTGTTTGCCTGCTCTTTTCTTCCCTTTGTTCTTATGTTCCTTGTTTTGGCAGCCAAACACCCAGTGCAATTAGGGAATGTAAACAGAGTAAAAATAAGCTCAATGGAATATAGGAGATCCGAGAAGAGGTCGTAATTGTGATCAGGCTTCTAAGTCAGGATGTGGCCCCTTACCACCACTGTTTCCCAGAGGCTGCTTGAAAACTGTCCACACTCATTGAATGTCAGCTCCTGTGTAGACTTGTTAAACTCTCCAGTTGTACTGTATTGAGACTACAAGCTTTCTTTTAAATGCAGCTACCAAGAAAAGATACAAAAAACAACAGCTTAGGAACTTATCTGTTCATTGGAAAGCTGGTCCCAGGACCAGATACCTGGTGAAACAGGTGGAGGCATTAGAGAACGGGCAGTTAGTTGGCGTTGTGCTGCTCATTGGTCTTTACAGAGATCAGAGTAGAGCAGTCATGTCATTGTAGCTCCAGTGCTCTGATCACTGTAATTACCTGTGAGTAATGATGAGTGAGTGTGCTCACCACAGCTCAATACTTGATTAAGCATCGGGGTGCTCCATGTGTCGTGTGTGAATAATCAAAGAGCTGGCTCACTTCAATGAGCGCCCCAGTGCAGTCTCTGAATAGCTCATTGGGGGTAGAAGTAACAAGTCTAGGTAGGTTGTATGTGAGCGGAGAGCCAGACTGTAGCACAAATCTGACATCAATCTTTCTCTGTATATCCACCCTGGTGCCTTCTGATGAACGCATGTTCACAGTAGCCACAGTAGAGGACATTGCAGTCCTAATCCAGCCCTAGTCTCCTATGGCTTGGGGTTGCCAAATTTGCTGTCTGAAGATGTCAGTATTTAAAAAAATAGTACAACTGTTAATTTTATAACCTTCTAAATAAATTTTTAACATAAATTCCAAACATTTAAAAAAAAAATAGTGACACTTTTCCTTGAAAAAGGCTGTCTTCATAGTTTACTCCTGTAAAGTGTTTTTGCTAGATGAGCTGTTTTCTTTTTTTTTTAAATTATAATTATTATTATTAATTTATAGAGCACCATTGATTCCATGGTGCTGTACATGAGAAAGGGTTACATATAAAACAAGTGAAAAATAAAGTGTAGAAACAGTGACAGAGGTGAGAGAGGACCCTGCCTTTACGGGCTTACATTCAATGGGGTAATGTGGAAGGAGACAGTAGGTTGGTTAGCACTGATAGTAGTGGAGCGCTGGCTTCAGTGGTGGTGGAGCGCCAGCTCTGGAGGCAGTAGAGTCATTGCAGGTTGTAAGCTGTTCTGAAGAGATGGGTTTTCAAGTTCCGCTTTGATGTTCCGAATGTAGGACACAGACAGATGTGTTGGGGTGTAGAATTCCAGAGGATGCTCAGGAGAAGTCTTGCAGTTGGTTGGATGAGGAAAGGAGGAGGATCAAAGATTACGGGTTGGATGGTAACGGGTGATTAATTCAGAGATATATGGGGGGCAGATTGTAGATGGCTTTGTAAGTCAATGTTAGTAGTTTGAAATGGATACGTTGGGGAATTGGGAGCCAGTGAATCTATTTGCACAGGGAAGAAGTGGAAGAGTAACAAGGCAAGAGGTGAATCAGTTGGGCAGCAGAGTTAAGTACAGGCTGGAGAGGTGCGAGAGTCTTAGTAGGGAGATGACAGAGGGCATACACTAGTATATTAGTAGATTAAAAGTTGAGGAAAGGTCGGACTCTGGAAATATTTTTGAGTTGGAGGTGGCAGGAGGTGGTGAGAGTTTGGATGTGCGGTTTGAAGGACAAGGCAAGTCAAAACTCTCTAGAAATATGAGACAAAAATGCGCATAGGGTCTTATCTCTTAGCAGAGAGGGGAAAATGCCCTATGAAAATTGCTCTCCTGGTATGGATGTGTAAACCCAAACTAGTGTACATGTTCGTACAGCTGCTGCTGGATCCATACCTCCACATGCACCGAGGCAAACAACTGGAAAACAGGACGAAGTATCGGTGATCTGCGCTGCTGTAATGAAAACCAGCAGCGTGGATCACCAACATTTTGTCCTCTTTTCCAAGGAAAGTCAAAAGTTACTCCAAGGTAGCAGACTTCAGGTACAGAGCAAAAGTAATTTATTGTGATAAATAGATTGGGTAAGGAAGATGCAGGAGATGGAAGAAAGATGATGAGTTCCGTTTTGTCTACATTGAGTTTTAGGAAGTGAGAGGGAGGATATGGCTGATAGACACTCCGGGATTCGGGACAGCATAGAGTTGATGCCTGGGCCAGAGAGGTATATCTGAGTGTCATCAGTGTATAGATGGTACTGGAAGCCATTGGATTTTATGAGCTGTCCCTGGCTGAGAGTATAGATGGAAAAGAGTAGGGGTCCCAGGACAGAGCCTTGAGGGACCCCGACAGAGAGGGATTGGGGTGAAGAGTTAGTGTGGGAGTGGGAGACACTAAATGTGCGGTCAAAAAGGTATGAGATCAAGGATAGGCAAGGTCAGTGATACCAATGGAAGAGAGGATCTATAATAGGAAGGAGTTGACTGTATCAAAGGCAGAGGAAAGATCTAGAAGGAGGAGTATACAGAAATGTCTGTTAGTTTTGGCTGTAAGTAGGTCATTAGTAATTTTGGTTGAAGTAGTTTTGGTGGAAAGGAGAGGGCGTAAGCCAGATTGATGATTTTCAAAGAGTAGGCTGGATGAGAGGTGAAAGGAAAGTACAGTGTGGACATGCCTTTCAAGAAGTTTGGATGTGATTGGGAGCAGCGATATGGGCCATTAGCTGGATTTAAAGATTAGGTCGAGGGATGGTTTCTTTATGATAGGTGTAATTGTGGTGTGTTTGAAAGCAGAAGGAATGGTACTTACTGGACGTTAGTGATAATTTTAAAAGGTTGGTTAGAAATGGGATAAACATGGTGGTGAGGTTGGGGAGGAAGTGAAATGGCATGAGGTCTAGTGCACAAGTGGTAGGTGCAATTTGGATAGGAGGTTTGCAAGTTTAGTGATGGAGGGGAGGAAGGTTAGTGGGGGAGGGGAGTGGTCTGGTAGTATAAATAGGGGTTGTGGTGGTTGAGCAGTAAAGACTTGCCTGATCTTGCCTGATTGTTGAAGTGTATTGCAAAGTCTGCCGCAGAGATTCAATGAGTAGGAGGGGGAAGTGGTGGGCAGAGGGGGGAGTTAAACGTGATGAATAATTGCCCGGGATTGTGGGACAAAGACGATATGAGGGTTATGAAGTAAGCCTGCTTAGTATAGGTGAGGACAGACTTAAATGTGGGATTTGCTTGTTTGAATGCTGTGAAGTCTTCTTGTGAATGTATTTTCTTCTAATGCACTCAGCAACCCTAGACAATTGCCAAAGCTTTTAGTGGCATTGGTGTGTCAGGGTTATCTGTTGATTTGTCGCACTCTGCCATGCACGAGAGTGAGGCGACTACGTCAAGAGCTGATGTGAGTGTAGAATTGTAGAAAACAGTGGAGTTGTCTGTGTCGTGGAGGGAGGATATGGAGGATAGCAGTAGAATAGAGTTGGAGAGTGTGTGTGTCAAGGTGTGTTAGGTTTCTGTGAAGGTGTGTGAGTTGTGGGACATGGGTAGCAGGTGAGGAGGACAAGGATGAGAAAGTAAGTAAATGGTGATCAGAGAAAGGAAGAGGGAAGGTTGTGGGGTTATACAGGGAGCAGAGGCAGGTAAAGATGAAGTCTAGTGTATGTCTGTGTGTTCGGGTGGCTATGCAGGACCACTGAATGAGGCCAAAGGATGAAGCAAGTGATAAGAGTTTGGAGGCTGCTGACTGGTGGGTGTCAATGGGGATGTTAAGATCGCCCATGATGATGGTGGGAACGTCAGCAGAGAGAAAGTGTACAAGACAGATGGAGAATTGGTCAATGAAGGCAGTGGCTGGGCCTGGGGGTTGATAAATGACAGCCACTTGGAGAGTGGATGCGAACAGAGCGCACTTCAATAGATGACAGAATAAGAGAGGGTGTAGGAGGAATTGGGTTAAAGGTGCAGTTGCTAGAAAGAAGACCCAGTCCTCCATCATGTTTGTTGCCAGTGCAAGGTGTGTGGGTGAAGCGAAGGTCGCCGTAACACAGAGCAGAAGGGGAGGCCAGGTTGGAGGATGTCAGCCAAGTTTATGTGAAGCCCACAAAGTTTATTTCAGATGGAACGGGCATTCTAGAGAGCTCAGCAGAGAGGGGATGATGGAGTGGGGGGTCAGGGAAATGGGTTTTATATTTAAAATATTGCGGTTGTCTCTTGCAGGTGTGGGATGATATGAGGGAGAAATAATGGGGAGTGTTACCTGTTAAGGTCCAGGATTGGGAGCTATGTTACCAGCTGTTAGGAGAAGCAAATAGAGAGCAAGGAGGTGGGAGAAGAGTGGGCTGCTTGTTTTGTATTTCTGCTGGAGAGGTGTGAAATTGAGGAGCGGGTCAGCAGAAGAGCTCAGGTGGGAAGGTTAAATGCCACTTTGCCAAACATGTAAGTGAGAAATAATTTTATGAGTTTAATGAAAAAAAAACAATCGCCCCATTTTTTTATGTGAAAAGTGCATTAAAAATGTAATTCTTATAGTTGCTTTACATTGTATTTTAGTAGTTTTATAGGAAACAAAAAAATGTATTTTATTTTATCTCTCATGTACAGGTATATAGAGTTGTACTGGTATGTAGAGATACAGTATATTATCCCTATATATCAGCATAAGGTAACTATAAAGAATCAAAAAAAGTTTACATATTCAGGCTCAGAAAATGTATCTAACCTTGCCAGTGCCTCTGGCTCACAACTAAAACTGCCACCTGCCATGTCAGAGGCTGTGAAGATGCAGAAGCTGAAAAATTAAAGGAAAAAAATAGGTGCAGAGCATAGACAGATTCTGTTCCTTCTGCCAAGGTCCTGAGTCGGTGAAGAACAACTGAACAATCACAGCAGCATCATAAGTACCACACGTGTATTGAGCACGAGGAAGGCCAGAAGACATGGAGACATTGCCACGTGGCCCGAGAGATATTGCAGTCTACAGACTACTATCCAGAGAACACAGAGTTGAACTCAGGACATAACCCTGACCTTGCATGACATTTCACCCAATTCAGGACTGTCAAGCTGGATCTGCAATGCTTGGGAGACATACATGTTGGGCCTTACTTTCAGAGAGTCGGCCTCTTTTCCCACCATCTATCGCACTCCTGTTTTTATGGTGTATTTGAGATTGAATATCATCTTGGTTAAACATTACACGTATGATGTTTTAAAAAATAGAGCTTTATGATCATGATTGACAATTAAATTACTGGTGGTGGTTGTTATTGTTGTTGCATGCACGCCACTCAGTATTTGAAGGCAATACAGATGAAACATGAGTTCTTCTGGAATCCAGGGGAAATCTTACACAGGTCGACCATTAATGATACTTCTGCACAGTAGAGGGGAGGCATTATTTTTAGGGTCAGCTATGCACGGTTCTGAGCCACAGTTGATTACTGGGGTTTTATGCAAACTTCTTTCTTTCACATAAAATAACTTCTCTTCAAAGCAGTGCCTCTTCAACATCTATGAAAGTCTCTTTACAAAACATTTTTCTGATGAAGGCTCATGTTGGGGCCAAAACGTCAAGTTGGATGTAACCTTTGAATAAGTAAAACAACAAAAAAAAATATTTTTTTCAGTTGGACTTTATTCATCAGTATTGAGTGCCAGAGTTTACCTTAGAGTGGTCTATTCAGCTTGTCTGGTTTCAGTCTGACAGGACACTCTATCCACCCACCTTAATCTTAGTTGTCATAGATAATGATGCACCCGAGGGCCTATGGGGACTGGGTATCCGGGCATGGAGTTGCATGTATGTCACCGGTGGCCCTAGTGGTCAGCCTAAAAATTGGGGGAGGTCATTGAAAGGGAATAAGAGAACAAAGTTTGTCGTGACGCCACCTGCAGATTCTGGTGAGGTTCACCAGCGCCGCTTCAGACCTCCGGAGACGATGGTATTGCAGCTTGGATGTTGCAGCTCCCTGCAGGTGGAGCCGAGCCCCTGGGGCAGGTCAGCACTTGTGGTGGTAGTGCTGGGTATAGTCTGTGGAGAAGTGCAGCGGTCTAAGATGAAAGGAGACACTGAGATCTTATGAATTTGTAAGGGTACTTTACTGGAAACGGTTCAGATGGCATTTCAGGTTACAGCTTATACAGTCTTTAGATGGGTAGCTGGCCGGGTAGTCACAGAAGAGGGTAAAGTCTCTTTGAGGTTCCCGTAGTATACCTTCTCTTGTCAATCTCACATCCTGCTGGTCTGTCCTGCACCTCCTCACTTTCCTCGCTCTGCCCTGCACAGCCTGCTTATCTACCAGGTTCCTTCTAGTGGACTGCACGTTCTGAAAAGGGATTTTGGGGTTGCTAACAAACTCACGACGGCCGGAGTCGATGGTTCAGGGGGTGAACTCACCTGTACCACTCCTCGGAGACAAAACTCCGTTGGTGGACTAGGATTCCCCCAGAATATGGACGGTCCGGTACAGGGTTTCCTCGTTCTTTTCCTGGGGTGCCTTTTCTCTCAGTCCCCCTCCCTGGGAGACCCTTCTCTCTCTCGGGCTCCCACCTTGCTTAGCTCCTCAGTCCGGACTACATCCAACTGTGTGTCTTCCCGCCTCACCTAACTCCGCCCTCTGGGACTCTGTCCTAGGATTTAACCCCATCACCACTGGCTAGTGTGTATGAGTGCTAGAATGGGAACCTCATGCTGACTTTACACTCCCCTGCGACAGGAATACTGCACACTCTATTGTGGGTGCAGTACCCCTACTGTGGCGCACTGACAATTGGGGTGCCACAATAACAATCCCCCTTTCCCAGAACTCCCTGGGGCTCAGCTAACCACTTTCTGTCTCACATTCACATTTTAACCCCTAGAGTTGCTGGATTATTCTAAATCACAGTGTAGCTTCTATCTGTCACATGGTATTGCAGTGCTGGACCCTAGGGTGACATATGCCACTTGGCCGACAATCCTGTTTGTAAGTTATCTTGTGTTCCTTAATATAGTAATTCATTAATTTTGTGTTCATATTAAATACTAAGTCTTCTTGTTGTTTTGCAGATGTAAGGGCCCTTTCACATCAGCGTTTTTTTCAAATCGCGGCAGATGCGGTGAAAAAAACCGCATCTGCCGCCATTACCGCATACCGGCTGCACTTGCGGCGCGATTGCGGCGCGGTTGCTGTAAACGCCATACTATGTATAGGCGGACTTGCGGCAGGTGCGGCAAGTGCGGTTTTGGCACTTGCGGCAGGTGCGGCCGCGAAAAAAAACGCGGCTGACAGTATTTTTTTTCGCGGCCGCACCTGCCGCAAGTGCCAAAACCGCACTTGCCACACCTGCCGCAAGTCCGCCTATACATAGTATGGCGTTTACCGCAACCGCGCCGCAGCCGTGCCGCAAGTGCAGCCGGTATGCGGTAATCGCGGCAGATGCGGTTTTTTAACCGCATCTGCCGCAAATTTCAAAAAACGCTGATGTGAAAGGGCCCTTAGTGTGTAAAAATAGGTCTATAGTCATGTAAATAGGAGTTATAAGTTTATTACTTGGAGGGTCCAGTATCATTATTAAAAATGAGACATTGGATAGAGGTTATGTAAAACTAACATTCCTTATAGTTGATGATAACTGTATTTGAGATAAGGTTAGCCAGCTCTTTGACTACAGTTGTTATGACTGACAGAGGACTTGATAAAAAAGTGGACATACTTGACTGCTAGCCAATATGTCTAACATGTTCTAGAAGATGTCTGGTCTTCACCCTCTAACCCTGATACAGGGACCTAGACTTACAACAGGACCGCCTAGTTTGCCTCCATGGAGTAGTTGGTGGCTGGGAGAGCGGTGGGAGCAGCGGCGATGAGGTGTCCGTCGGTTTTGGGTGGTGTCGGGTTTGGGTGTCAAAAGCACCACTGGCGGTACTGCGCAATGGTCCACTACCTTTAGCAGGCACCATATTTGCACACCCATCACTTGAGTGTGCAAATATAGCTGCCACCGGCACATAGTGGGAGGACACCATGATGGCAGAAATGGATGACAGATGTCACAAGGTGATTAGAGAGTCTCAGTGGGTCCTTTTAGCACATACCACGATTCATGCTTATAACATAGAGGCTGCGGGCTTTATATCTAATATGTACATATTAGATATAAAGCCCGCAGCCTCTATGTTATAAGCATGAATCGTGGTATGTGCTAAAAGGACGCACTGAGATTCTCTAATCCGGGGCCCATGAAAACCTGAATCCGACCCTGGTCATCTACTAGATCTTTGCATTTGATGCTGATGTTCTATTTATAAGGTCATTACACCTTATCACTGAGTGCTACACCACCTACAAGACTGAGCCGTTACAAACAGCTCCTTGTACCTGGAATTGCCCAGGAGTATATGTATGATCCTACAACCTTTTTTAGCACCAACCATTTTAAAGCCTTGTTATCTCATCTCCCTTATGAAGCAGCCACATGTAAATACAATATGGATGGGCTACTCATTGGCCATCACAATGTACTTGCCCCTTATGCCAACATTATCCATCCAGTCGCTCCGGATACTCTTTAAATGATACAATATATAATAAATTTCTTCTCCGCGCTCCCGATGACATGTGTCTGCCACAAAAGAAATGCAGCATTACAGAGTTACATAACCACACATAAACCATAATCCCTCAGAGACTGCAGATTTAGCAAAGCTGGAGTCTCATAAAATCCTTCTGTCAATAACAGGTGTAAAGCAATGAGATAGATATTTCTATTTATCTAAAGACACACAGCGCCCTCTACTGGTCATTCAAAAAACTGACATTAAGTGGCGGTTATGATATGAAACTGCAAAAGACCATTCTACATTTCAGAATAACCTGAGGATCCTCGGTCAAAATGTAAAACCTAATGTACGATGTACATGTATACTTTACACTTCTTAGTATAGATGTGAAATCTACTACAAATTTACATGCTGCCAATTTGAAAATGAGCATTATGTCCCAGAGAAAAAGACTGTTCAAGTGAGGATTAAGGCCATGTGCACACGTTGAGTGTTTGATGAGTTTTTCACCTCAGGATTTGTAGACAAAACCAGGAGTGGAGCAATCAGAGGAAAAGTCTAATAGAAACACGTCATCACCACTTCTGTATTTAATCATCCACTCCTGGTTTTGGTTACAAATCCTGAGGTAAAAAACTCATCAAATACTCAACGTGTGCACGTGGCCTTAAAAGCCCCAATATGCTATATGAGGCCATGGATTTCACTGGAAGCCGAATGTGGAGCAGCACTACCTGTGGCACTTGCTCATCTCCTAGATGTTAAAAATAAGAGAGACATTTTTTATTTTACACTGTTTTATTTACTGCAGATATATTGCTCCTAGTGACGTCCATTAGAATGTTTTCCTCACAGTATGATTCATCTTTCATAGTCCCTTACAAAGCGCCAAGCTAATATGATGCCTCCACAGTACATTTGTTCCTCAAACAGTATTATGTCTCAACAGGCCCCCCACTCACAGTATTATGTCTCAACAGGCCCCTCACTCACAGTATGATGTCCCAACAGGCCCCCACTCACAGTATGATGTCCCAACAGACCCCCACTCACAGTATGATGTCCCAATAGGCCCCCCACTCACAGTATGATGTCCCAACAGGCCCCCCACTCACAGCATGATGTCCTAACAGTCACCTCATTCACAGTATGATGTTCCAAGAAGCCCCCACTCACAGCATGATGTCCCAACAGATCCCCACTCACAGCATGATGTCCCAACAGATCCCCACTCACAGTATGATGTCTCAACAGGCCCCTCACTCACAGTACTATGTACCAACAGGCCCCCACTCACACTATGATGTACCAACAGGCCCCTCATTCACAGTATGATGTCCCAAGAAGCCCCCACTCACAGCATGATGTCCCAACAGGCCCCCCACTCACAGTATGATGTCCCAACAGGCCCCCACTCACAGTATAATGTCCCAACAGACCCCCACTCACAGTATGATGTCCCAAGAAGCCCTTCACTCACAGTATGATGTCCCAACAGGCCCCTTATTCACAGTATGATGTTCCAACTTGCCCCTTATTCACAGTATTATATCCCAACAGGCCCCTCATTCACAGTATGATGTCCTAACAAGCCCCTCATTCACAGTATGATGTCCCAACAGGCCCCTCATTCACAGTATTATATCCCAACAGGCCTCTCACTCACAGTATGATGTCCCAACAGGCCTCCACTCATAGTATGATGTCCCAACAGACCTCCACTCATAGTATGATGTCCCAACAGGCCCCTCATTCACAGTATGATGTCCCAACAGGCCCCTCATTCACAGTATGATGTCCTAACAGGCCCGTCATTCACAGTATGATGTCCCAACAGACCCTTACTCACAGTATTATATCCCAACAGGCCTCCCACTACACACAGTATAATGCCTCCCAGAGCTCACAGGCACAGTATTAAACACCTTGTAGCATAACACACAGAATGATTCTCCCACAGCCCTGCCACAAAGATTTTGATGTCCCCATATCTCCCCACACACAGTATGAAGCCCTCACAGCACCCCCCACGTATAGCGTGATGTCCTTGGAGCTCTCTCCACACCAGAACCCAAAACACAGTATTATGAACTTCCTACACACAGTATGACGCCTTCACAAACCCTCTACACATACTTCCCAACTATGAATGAGAAGAAAGAGGGACACACTTAAGCACAGCGCTACTATGTCAGCACATACAATTTTGCTACAACAACGCACAACTGCTGCATAAACACACACAGTTCTACAACATACTCTCACAACTCTGCTATATTCACACACACCAAAGCAACATTAAAAACTCAACTCTACTATAACACACTCTACCCCTCTACAACAACACACAACTCTGTGACATCAACACACACATAACTCTGCTAACACACAGCTATGCATTAACACATATACAACTCTGTTAGGCTCCGTTCACATCAGCATTTTTTTTCGCGGCCGCAACTGCCGCAAGTGCCGGATCTCGGCAATACCGCACTTGCCGCAAGCCCTATAGACAATGCACGGGGAGTGCCGCAAGTGCTGCCGTTAGGCGGCAAATGCGGCAGATGACGTTTTCTGCCAGATCCGGACAGAAACACTAGTGTGAAAGGCCCCTAAGAAGATTAGGCACATAAGCTACAGAAAAAGAGCAGCTCCACACAGAGGGACTATCTTCTTCCGTGGGTTTGCTGCATCTCTGAACGAGATAAATATAAACTCCGCTCTTTATATACCGAGGCCGATACTGCAACAGGAAGGAACAATAGCATCACCCAAAGTGGCATAACAAGAGCTTGTAACCAAGTGTACGTCCCAGCCCGTGTAAACCGCTCTCTGACGTCAGGGTTTCAATCATTCGATGTTTCGTGTCGACCACAGCTTCCCCTTTCAGCCCTGAGAACAGTGAACTTCCTCATAACCATTAAGAGAATCAGCTTGTGCCAATATCTACTTTATCTGTAAAAAGGACCCAGGTAAATGTGAAATACATAAAATTTGATCTAGAAACAAAACATGACCATAACAACAAAGTGCAAATGAGGAACGGCTGCAGAGCCATCAGTAAGCAGTGCACACATTTCATTATATTGCTGAAATACTTTTAATTCCATTATGTTAATGTAAGTAATAATAGTAAGTAACCAACCCATTGGTCAACAAAGGTAATTTTTACCCATAATGGCAAGAAAACCAGAAGCAAAAAAGGCAGCAAAATCCAATATTAACTGAACTACAACAAGGAGAATATCAGATTTTTAATTGCTTTTATTAACTCTTTAATAAAAATTAACTTACACGCAAGAGTCACAAGCAGGGGCGTAACTACAACAGGTGCAGGGGTTGCGATCGCACCCGGGCCCTGGTGCCTGGGGGGGCCCCAAACGTCCCTGTGGCCTATAGAAAAAGAATATTGCTATTAAAGATTTGCAATAATTGGGGGCCCCATATGAGCTTTTGCATCAGGGATCATGTGTTTCAAGTTACACCACTGGACACAAGGGATAATTACACAGATCCACTGCCAAGTACAAATACAACCATAAAAAATGTAATTGAGGAGAATACAGTAAATCAGAAGCACAATCAATGGCTTTGGCAGCAATAAATAGTAAAATCACATATAAGAGTAAAATGCCAGTGTCCTCAGTGTTTGATTAGACTACTGTCTGGGTAGTAGGGGCATATACTTTCATCAGACCAGTTCACTGCTGATAACAGAGAAGTACAGGTAAAATTCTCCAATACTTTTGCAAGTTTACCAAGGTGTAAAGTGGGATGTGGGAGCTGCTGTGGAAAGACCTTAATAATAAAGCCTGTGGTGCAACTGAAAGCTTGTAGGCCCCAATGCAAAATTGCCAATAGGTCCAACAATCACAAGTCTGACTCTTTAATAGTGATAATAATATGAAGCAAATGGACCATTTGGATCCCCTAATCTCCAGGACACGAGTATGATTGAAACATTTGCACTTATTTCAGTTACGCCCCTGTATATAACCATAAAGAGCTACAGAATAAATGAGTAGGATCCTAAACACCGGTAAGGCTTTACAGTTTGCCTAGGCTATGTTCACACATGCAACCTTCACTCTTGGCACCACAAATCTACCTTTTTTGCTCCATTTCTTTTTGCAGTTTTTTCAGGTGGATTACATAGAGTCATAGTATGGTAGAGTTGGAAGGGATGTCTAGAGTCATATAGTCCAACCCCTTGCTCAAAGCATGTGTAAAGCTTCCATTGAAGGAGAACTCACCACCTCTCGAGGCAGCCAGTTCCACTCGTTGATCACCATCACTGTCAAAAAGTTTTTTCTCCTATCTAATCTATGTCTCCTCCCATCCTATTGCTTCTAGTCTTTCCTTGTGTAAATGAGAATAAAGCTGAGCCCTCTGCAGTGTGACAGCCCTTGAGGTATTCATAGACAGTGTGAGGCAGCGGCTTTGAGTATCCAATATGGGAGGCAGTGACCCAGGCTCTTGTTCACTGCAAAGAATATTTATTTAAAAAGTTCATACTTATTTACAGACCTTTAAGTGATCTAGGACGCACCCAGTACAGTCCTGTACACACTAGACTCAGTCCATATAAAGTCTTTGAACAGCTGTAGGCTCTCTTTAAGGTCAGATGCACTTGTTAGGACCAAGTCCACGCTGTTGTGCTGTGTTTGTCTGCACACAACACATGCTGCTCTGACCACTTGGTCCCAAATGTGACACACCCTGCTTTGCTCTGCTAGAGTAAATGCAATTTCCCCAGACATGAGCATGTTAGAAGACCTAGAGTGGAGGGAGAATCTGTCCCACTTCCATTCCTACAGATTCTCCAAAATAAATGCCCTGATTTTTCAACAGACCTAAGTCACATAGCTTGACCTAGTTCACACTCCTTTATCTTTAATTTGTACTCACAGTAACAACTGAATACAACACACTTACACTTACTTACACTTAAGTTTCCTCTCAGTCTTATTTTTGTCAAGCTTAACATTCTCAAATCCTGTTACCGTCCCTCAAAGGACATGGTTTGCAGTGTATGAATTGTCAATACTAATAGTATAATCTATATATAAAGCTGAGTGTATGTATGTATGTGTGTGTGTGTGTGGTATATATCAAGCCCTGCCCACTCCACATAGCCCCATCTACTCTACAAAGCTGAGTGTATGTATGTGTGTGTGTGGGTATATATCAAGCCCTGCCCACTCCACATAGCCCCGTCTACTCTACAAAGCTGAGTGTGTATGTATCAAGTCCTACCCACTCCACATAGCCACGTTCACTCTGCATAACTACACCCACTCTGCATAACCATGCCCACTCCATGTATCCCCACCCCCTCCACATGACTATGTGGAAGGGTGGAGCTATGAAGGGGCATGGCTATACGTGAGGGTGGCACTATGATGGGGCAGGGCTACCGGGAGGCATGGAGCTATTTGTAGGGGCAGATCTATGAAGAGGTGGGGGCTACTGGGAGGGGGCGTGACTATGATACATACACACACATACATACATTGCCATGTAAGGGCGATACTACTATATATGAGCCTTACGACCATATATGGGCATTACGCCCGGGCAACACCCCCCCATGCCCCCAAACTCGCAACCCCAAATCCACACCTGCCACAAACCCCCACCCCTCAAACCTGCCCTCCCCAAACGCGCACCCCCCCACCCACCAAACCTGGCTCCCCCACAAACCTGCCAAATCGCCAAAAAACACCCCCCAAAAAAATATCTAGTAAAAGTGCTAACCGTACAAGGAAGTAAATCTGTGGTGGAGCCTATCTTCTACTATACAGCTTTTCTATTATTCAGGTTATTCTATTAACTATTAATTTATTCTATTATTCTATTAACTTACCAAGTACAAGAAAATGTGTCTTCACCCAACAAGTGTTCAAACACAAATGACTGATATTGACGCTGCACAGTGTTTTATAGCCACTGTTCCATGACTACACAAAGACATTCCGTGACATCATCATATGCAAATAAGCACATGACATCACAGAAGCAACAAAGCCACAGGTCAAGTCACATGATCAGCCTGCCTGATAGGCCTGAGTTTGACAACAGTTGTAAAGTCTCTATCTATATATATATATATAAAGCTGAGTGTATGTGTGTGTATGTATCATAGTCCAGCCCCCTCCAGTAGCCCCACCCCCTCCACATAGCTCTACCCCCTCCACTTAGTCCCAGGGCAGGGTTATGTGGAGGGTTGTGTCTATGAGGAAGGGGCTACCGGAAGGGGGCAGCTATGTGAAGGGGTGGGGCTACATGGACGAACGGAGCTGTGAAGGTGTGGGGCTATGTGTGGGGGCGGAGCTATAAAGGAGTGGGGCTACCAGGAGGGGCAGAGCTATGACCATATATAGACATTACGCCCAGGCAGCATCGGGCTCTATAGCTAGTATAGTAATATATGTTAAAAAAGTAATAGTAATAAAATATTAGCATTAGGTCATATGCACGTGTTGAATATTTGGTGAGTTTTTTTTACCTCAGGATTTGTAGCCAAAACCAGAAGTGGAACAATCAGAGGAAAAGTATAATAGAAACATGGCACCACTTCTGTATTTATCACCCACTGCTGGTTTTGGTTACAAATCCTGAGGTAAAAAACTCAACAAATACTCAATGTGTGCATGAGGCCTGATAGAGCTGATATAAACCACTAAGGCCTCGTGCACATGTTCAGTATTTGGGGAGGTTTTTCCCCTCAGTATTTGTAGCCAAAATCAGGAGTAGAAAATCCAGAAGTGGTGACGTGTTTCTATCACACTGTTCCTATGATTGTTACAGTCCTGTTTTAGTTTATGCATACTGAGGCAAAAAAAAATCACCAAATACTCCACATGTGCGCGCAGCCTTATTCACAAAAAAATACTTCAAAAGCGTATCACAAATGTTTGCCGCAGTTTTTTGCATTGTTTTCTGTGAGTAACAAAATGCTGCAAAAACTCTGAAACAATCGACATAATGCAGATTTTTAAAAGCACTACAGTGCTCAAACTCCACCAGGAAACTAGTGTGCATGAGATCTCTGACATTTTATAGCTTTTGCTGGTGCTGTGAAATGCAGCTTGTCTGGAGAAAACAATGCAGCAAAGAAACGTTAGCAATGTGTTGTCCCTAAACAATAGCAAGAAAAAATACAGCAGTTATTGGAATTTTTTCTAGTCTAGACACATATTTCAATGTAAAGTGAATAGAAAAAGACTCCCATGTGAAGATACAGCTTGTTTCAATGCAAGACGAGGGTTAATGTTCTTAATTTAGCCAGACTATTGACCTTTTGTTTAATATCTCATGTTTGCTAAATCACTGTTTATTGTCAGACTATGCAGAGTCTTCATTTGTCCAAGTTTGTGTACTGCTAGTTTAATTACCTCAACCCCTCATCCCCTCTGACTACATACACAAAGAAGAATTAAGTATGCGGCTTGAAATCCAGCCAAAAAGAGAACGGCTTTATTCCGCCAATCGTAGAAGAACACCAGTGTAGGCCTGGGATACAAAAAGGGACTTGATTGAGTCAACAGAAAAAGATGACGCATGACACAGCCTAGGCACTTCTGGGCTGGCTAGGAGATCAGAATCTGGATTAGATGATGCATGACCCAGCCTAGGCACTTCTGGGCTGGCTAGGGGATCAGAACCTGGATTATATTATGATATGGGCTTCATTTTAGGATTCTAGGAAATATCAGAGACTACATAAGGAAGATACCCAGGTTAGGACCATCCAGTCACCTGGCTACAGACTTTGCTATACTCAATCAGCTTCCTAAATTTGTCGCTATTCCTTTCTCGGTGCTCAAATGTGAGGTACTGCTGGATTGGAGTAAGTGGCCCTGGTAACCTCAAAGACATGATCATTCTAGTCCCTGGTGAGCCAGCAGAAAGGTAAGAATCTGTTGCCGGTTACATTGTGTGTATGCTTGGTTATGTGTTATGTACCTTTGATTGCTGGGGATCCAATAAAGTTTAACCATTGTGTGGTTCCCTAACCCTGTGTTGTCTGAGTAGTGTACCACCCATGGGTAAGAAGTTTAGACGTTCAGTTGGGATGAGCCCTGGTTCATGCAGCTTTTCAAAAGACGACTGGGCCAGTGGACAAGAGCACCCACTGACCACGTGTCTCCACACTCCAGTCACTCTTTTTACCATCATAAACCAACTCCCCACTCTGCCAAGCTGTGCAAATAGGGCTCAGGGTCTTAAAAGGTCAATGTCTTCAAAGTGATTGCTACTGATCCTACAACCTCTGCGCTGGGTATTTCTTCATTTTCAGACCATTCAACAAGGTTCTTGGTTTCTGAGTTTTCCCTACTTGGTACTTACTTGTGTTCTCCAACCAAACATGCAACAGCCACACCTGACTCTTGGACTTGCTGTGTGCGGCGTAACAGGTGTTGTCATTTCTAGGCACTGATCATGCACTAATAAAACTGATCAAATAATGCAATAAAATGGACTCTTAAGTCATATCATTCAAAAGGCATCCTAGTCCAGTGTCACAATAGTCTGCTGTCTATAGAAACAGAACTCCTGAGATCTGTGTCTCAACTGACAAGAGGAGCTGTGTCATAAACACATGTTCTTGGTCTAACCCTATCTTTTATACCTCTTCATGGCCCCCTAATGTCTCTGGGCAGAAAACTTTAAGGGTAAGAGTCCTTTCTAGAATAAAAACACGTGTCTGTGTAGTGCCATGTCCTAAGAATATGAGTTCAGAATGATCTGGCTCCCGGCAGTCCTTGGTATCTCAGACCTTTCAGGAATCAAAACTGAATTTTAGTTTGTTAAACCGGTATAATCAAACTGAACTATTAAATTAGCCATTTCCAATACCCAGTACATTATGTGTAATCTCTTTCTGTAGCACAACATAATGGTGATGACGACTAATTTCCTGCAAGACAATGTGAACTCATTTATGTAGGAATGAGATTATAGGCTCCACAGCCTTGGAAATATTTTTCAAGGATTACCCTGAGATAAAAAAAGAGATTCCCTGTTGTAAATTACTAATACTAGAAGTAGTATATGCACATGGTGCATCATGTTCTAAGGCTCCCCTACAGTTACCAGCGTAATCCTGGTGGCTAGAACGAATACATTGTTAGTAAATAAGTTTTAGGTTTACTCATTAATTAACAATATCTGTAGATGAAAAGTACACGTGGGGATCAGACAGATTCTGGAAACCAGATTAGCTTGGAATCAAGTATTGGAATCACCGACGTCTACCAGTCTTAAAAATACACAAATAATCTGGGATTAACGAGGTGAAAGGCTCACTTTGTTCCCACCATAATCATTTAATTTCAGGGGATTTAGTGACAATACAGACAGCACGTCTGTGCTTTCGAAGCTATACTGGTGTATGATATGCCTACAGCTGAATGTTATTCTGCATGGCATGAAATTACTATACATACTATTGGACATGTGTAATATGTAGAATTGTAATCTAATTATTGATTTAAAGTAGATTGGTCATATAAGAAGACAGCATTTAACTAAATGGGTTACAACTTATTTATGGTCAGAAGTAGCCTTCATCGTACTATCCAATTATTTCAATCGTACCATATATTAGTCGGTATTTAGCTGTGACAGATCGAGATACATTTCCACCTTGTGAAATCTGCAAGGAACCATGAGTTATCTTTAGAAAATCTTACATCTGAGATGTAAATTTATTGGAGGGTTTCTATGTCAATGTTGGACGTTATGCAATTGAAAACTCTTCTCTATGGCCACTGACTCATCATGATGTTGATGCCAGACTCCTTCAAATGTTTAAAAATGTTTGCGCTACACAAATTTTCACAAAAATATTGTGACATTCGGCATTTTTCACAACAGTCTTTTGTAGCCCTGACAAAATATCCAGAGCTGGGTGAGAGCCAGGGCGGAGCGGCTCGTGGAAATGGCCACTCAACAAATTCATTATAAATGTTCCTTATACCAGGAGTATTACTCTAGTACTGTGAGGATCTGAGATTGTGGGTCGTATTAATCACCTAGGCAAGTTAAAGATGCAATAATTTTTATTTCTTCTGTACCCGATCTTACAGCATCTCCAGGTAGATGGCCACAATGCAATGCCCTCAGTCCACAAGATCTCACACCAGTATCAGTATTTCATTGCCCCCGTACCAGGCAATACCCAATGTCTCCCAACTTTTGGTTGACCCACCGCTTATGTTCCTCCTGCCAATAAAGTCTGCAGTCATAAGCTATGCTGCTCCCGATGACAGATACCACAACCATGGCAATAACAGTCCTTAGAATAGTTCCTCAAATCCAGACAATGAAAATCATGACTGTAGCTTGTCTCCAGCTCCAATCTCTATAGTCCTTCCATGTTCAACAGGACCTGCCCACACCAACAGATCTTCTCTCCCTCATGTCACAGCACCAACTAACCAAACATGTGGCTTATTCTTCAACCTCTCCTGGGATCAACCTCCTGGTTCAGGAGAGGTGTTCACATCCCATCCCCTTAAATATTGTTTACATTAACTCAAAGTATGCATACATTTCCAGAAGCTTAGTCTGAAAATATGTGTATTTGGGAAGCCCCTTGAAGAGATGAACAAAGATGTGCAACCCCCTTCAGATTCAGGTCAATGAATCCTAATGTATGCCTTGGTTTTCCATGGCATACCAGTTACAAAGGAAACCTATAAAACCATCATATATGAGACTCCTTAAGAGTCTGTAATGTGGCTGCAACAAAAGGAACAGATTTGGGGGCATCACCCAGCAATCCAATGTGAAGGAAAATGCAATACCAAGATAGACACAACCAGTGCTCTGTGATGGAAAATGTGTGCTCTATAACCATTCGTCCAACAGTCTAGTCCATGGCCAGCTCGTCACAAGTCCCTGAATGGAGCAACTTTTCTATCATGGTGGTTCTTCATGAACTAGGTGTGTCTTATTCCTGCACACCTATCGTTAACTGTGGCACAGGTCTTAATAAATCAAGGACAAATCAAGGACAAAGTTTGTGATTCAAACATCAGTAGCAGGTATGACTATAGAAAAAGAAAAAAGGGTACACATTAGGATTTTTATACAATTTGAAAAACTTGGGTATGGTCACAATATATTACATAGATTTGATTAACAGACAGAAAATGGTAAAAGTATTGGCAGAAATCTATGGCAGATTAATTATCTGATTAAAATAACCAGATTAATTAAATTGTGTACGTCTTTTTACAAATTTGGCACCTATCATTCCACATATTCTTTTTAAAACTGTTGTGTAAAATGCCAGTCTTCATAATTGTAAACCTATCTTATGCATGATCATGAAGTCATACTGTGGTTTGGAACAACTCCATGAGACATGATATAAAAGCGGTGCCATCAGCCGCAAGGCAGGAAATTCTTGGTTGTGAAGCATTAAATAAAAGAACAAATTGTTCTTTTGTTTTACTTCTTTATTTAGAACAAATATTGAAGTATAAGCCGAGTTTTTCAGCCTAAAAATTTGGCTGAAAAGTCCCCCCCTCGGCTTATAAGCGAGTCATACAGGCCCCCCTCATAGTTTGGCGCCCCCACCTCACAGGATGGCCCCCCCCCGCATGCAGCGCTGCGCACATACGTTACCAGGATATCAGCTGTCACCCTCCGGTGGCGGATCGCGGCTCCTGGGCTCCGGGCTCCATCTTCCTCTGTGTCTTCCTGCTTGTCACGTGACCGGCCGGCGTCGCGATGACGTCATCGCGATGAGCCCCGGCCACAAAGCAGGAAGACACAGAGGAAGATAGAGCCCGGAGCCGCGATCGGCCACCGGAGGGTGACAGCTGATATCCTGGTAACGTATGTGCGCAGCGCTGCATGCGGGGGGGGCCATCCTGTGAGGTGGGGGCGCCAAACTATGAGGGGGGCCCTGCTGGGGCCCTGTATATACCACCACTGCTGGGGCCCTGTATATACCACCACTGCTGGGGCCCTGTATATACCACCACTGCTGGGGCCCTGTATATACTACCACTGCTCGGGCCCTGTATATACTACCACTGCTGAGGCCCTGTATATACCACCACTGCTGGGGCCCTGTATATACCAGCACTGCTGGGGCCCTGTATATACACTACTGCTGGGGCCCTGTATATACCACCACTGCTGGGGCCCTGTATATACCACCACTGCTGGCAACTATATTTACCCCAATTCCACTACCACCCTCCACTACTCTTCCCTCGTTTGAGGTGCGCTCCGTCTGCATCTATTCCCCATCCAACCTCCAGCTGGATGTCATCTACAGCTCCCCAGAGCTCGCCATCTCCACCTTTCTCGACCACTTCACCACCTGGCTACTTCAACACCTCCACCTTGGCTGCCTCTAAATTTTTATCCCTGCCTGCCTCCTTTGGCCTCACTTAATGTTCCTCCACAGCCACTTACAAAGATGGCCACACGCTGGATCTTATATTCACCTGCCTCTGTTCTCTTACTAACCTCTCTAACTCACCCCTCCCCCTGTGTGACCACAACTTACTGACCTCTTCCCTCTTCTCTCCTAGTGTGTAACCTCCACTCCACAAACTCAATCATCCTCGCAGAAACCTCAAACACCTTAATTTACACTCATTCTCAGAGACCCTTCTCTCTCTCACAGGCATTGCTTACTTACATGAAACAGATGCTGTTGCCACGTTATATAACACCACCATACCAGTAGTGCGGATTCAGCTACCTCTCTCACACACAGCAAAACTCGTACAATCAACAGGCACCCCTAGCTGACCAGCCTAACCAAAGAACTGAGACAGGCCTCCAACATAGCTGAGCGGAGATGGAAGAGATCTCTTTCTGCCGAGCACTTTGTTGCATACAAGCAGTCCCTCGTCAACTTCAGGTCCACGCTCACTGCCGCAAAACAAACTGGCTTCTCATCTCTTATATCCTCCTTGTCTCACAACCCTAAACAGCTTTTCAATACTTTCAATTCTCTCCGCCGTCCCCCAGCACCTCCTTTCTCTCCTCTCTTTTCTGTTGAAGAGTTTGCCTCTTTCTTCAAGCAGAAGATTGATTATATCAGAGAAAGCTTTGGCCTGCTGCCCCCTATGCCCCTCCTCATAACTGCTCAGCCCTGTTCTTCAATAACCAG
Organism: Allobates femoralis; assembly: GCA_033576535.1. Lineage (NCBI taxonomy): Eukaryota > Metazoa > Chordata > Amphibia > Anura > Aromobatidae > Allobates > Allobates femoralis. Next base: position 52,678,814 of record JARQOC010000008.1, on the reverse strand, counting down.
CTTTTCCACCATGACAGATCAGCTCACCTCCCTTCTGTCAAGATCACATCTCATCAGTTGCACGCTTGACCCGCTCCTGTCCCACCTCACCCCAACCTCACCACAGTCTTTATCCCAATCCTAAAACATCTCTTCAACCTTTCACTTACAAATGGTGTCTTCCCCTCATCCTTCAAACATGCCTCAATCAAACCCATCCTCAAAAAGCCCTCCCTTGACCCATCCTCTATGTCTAGCCATTGCCCGATATCATTTCTCCCTCATGCCTCAAAACAGCTGGAACAGCATGTCCATCTTGAACTGTCCTCCCACCTCTCCTCCTGCTCCTTCTTTGACCGGTTACAATCTGGCTTCCAACTGCATCACACAACTGAAACTGCCCTAACTAAAGTTACCATTAACTTACTAACTGCCAAGAGCAGGCAACACTATTCGGTCCTCCTCCTAAACCTGTCTTCTGCTTTTGACACTGTGGACCATTCCCTCGTTACAGATTCGCTCATTTCTTGGCATCACAGACTTGGACCTATCCTGGATCTCTTCATTCTAACATAACAGACATTCAATGTCTCCCTCTCCCACACCACTTCCTCACCTCACCCCCTGTCTGTCAGGGTTCCCCCAACTCTTCTCCATCTACACCTTCAGCCTAGGACAGCTCATAGAATCCTACGGTTTTCAGTATCATCTCTATGCTGATGACACGCAGATCTACCTCTCTGGACCTGGCATCACCTCCTTACTAACCAAAATCCCATAATGTCGGTCCGCTATTTCATCTTCCTTTTCTGCTCGCTTTCTACAACTGAACATGGACAAAACAGAATTAATCATCTTTCCCCCATCTCACTCTATTCCTCCACCAGATCTATCCATCAAAGTCAATGGCTGCTCACTTTCCCCAGTCCCTCATGCTCTGTGCCTCGGGGTGATCCTGTCACGTATTGACTGCCTTGCAATCTAGAAGTACTGCAGCTACGGTTTAAACTAAGCCTTTTTTTAATCTGCTTTGCAGTGTGTGGCTCTACAGGTGAGGTTGCTGCAGGTGTGTGTGATGGATATGACTCATGCTTAGGTGAGTTGAGGGGCGTGCCTGGGCTGGTTGCTCCCCGCCCCTCGGCCATAAATGGGTCAGCTCACATCCACCTGTCGTCGGTGATTCAGTTCACTTCTGGACTGTGACCTGTTGTGAGCAGATGCTGATCCAGAGCTGCTGCTTTGCTCTCCATTGGAAGTTGTTGGGTTCTGTGGTCCATGGGTGGAGGTAGGGGCTTATGCCTAGGGCTTCTCAAGAGTTAGGGACTTAGTCTGGTGGCTGGGATCTCCTCACCTTTATAGGTACTTCCGAGATCAGGGCGAGTCAGGGACCTAAGTATCAGGGCCAGAGCAGGCTCCTATGACTCCCTACGCCCAGCTCCCTCCTACTTCTGGGCACCCCTGCCCCCCCCTGGCGTGACATACTCAGCGACCCACTATTTTTTCCCCGAAGCCGCTATGTCAACACAAGCTTTTGCACATCTGGCTGCGGTTCACATGCTGGCTGTACAAGAACCCAATATCTCCCTTCCTGACTGATTTTCAGGAGGGAGAGATACATTTTTTGTTTTTAGAGAAGCCTGCAAATTATATTTCAGGCTGCTTCCTCGTTCTTTGGGGAGCGACGAACAGCGCGTGGAGATTATACTCTCCCTTCTTAAGGGGGTTCCCCATGCCTGGACCTTCCCTCTGCTGACTGATTCTCCATCTATCCGGTCGGTGGATGAGTTTTATGCAGCGCTTGCCCTGGTGTATGGCGACCCTGATGCTGTCTCCCTTGCTGAGTCTAAACTACGTAAGGTCAGGCAGGGAGCACGACCGGTCGAGGAGTATTGCCTTGAGTTCAGGAGGTGGGCCACTGACACTCAATGGAACGACCCTGCTCTGAAGAGTCAGTTCTGTCTGGGGTTGTCAGATAAGTTACAGGACACCATGACTCAGTACGCTGCTCCAGAGATGCTGGAGGCTGCAATGGCGCTCGCTATCAGGTTGGCAGGCGCCTAAGATTGAGACCAGATCCAACCCTGCCCCCGGTGACCATCCCTGCTGTGGAGGTTACACGTGTGGGTTCTGATGTTCCTAATCATTTGGGGACTGCGGAGTCTTGTACTGACCCATCTGAAGGTCATCAGGTTGGGCGGTTTTGTTTCTTTTGCAGTCAACCTGATCACTTCATTAGGGTCTGTCCATACTGGTCTAACCCCGCTTCTCAGCTGCAGATGTCCCATGTGGATAAACGCGGGAGTGCTGCTGTGTCTGCCATGTTGGTCAGGCCTACTCCTATGTCTCCACTGGTAGTGGTTAATCACCCACCGAAGGGTAGGAGTAAAACCCTGCCAGCACCTCAGATCGATCCTGGAATAAGGGGTTATTCAGAGAAGCGTGTTAGTGGGAAGGTGGTTACCCCCACTAAGCCCTTGGTGAGAATGGTCCCCAAACCGAAACCAGGAACCATTTCTGCTGTTTCTCCCCTGAGAGTGAACCTTCAGTCTGTGACAGCGTGAATGGCAATAAACGTTCAGGTCCAGACCTGAGTGTGGATAACCATGTGTGGGAGCTGTCAAAACACATAAGGTGGAAGTGTGTGGCTGGAGCTCCTACTACTGGAGTAATTTATCCATTTAAAATTGCGGCAGTTTGCTACCCCGTGCTTTTCTAGCTAGCCATCCCCCCAGTGCTTTGTACCCATGATATCTTCCTTAGGTCATTGCTCAGGAGGTTCAGACCATTGCCGGACATGTCCGGTTTGGAGTCCGGAGGCCTGTCATAAAGGGAGGGTACTGTCACGTATTGACTGCCATGCAGTCAAGTACTGCTGCTGTGGTTTAAACTAAGCCTTTATTTCTCTGCTTTGCAGTGTGCGGCTCTACAGGTGAGGTTGCTGCAGATGTGTGTGATGGATATGACTCATGCTTAGGTTAGCTGAGGGGCGTGCCTGGGCTGGTTGCTCCCCGCCCCTCGGCCATAAATGGGTCAGCTCACATCCTCCTGATGTCACTGATTCAGTTCACTTCTGGACTGTGGCTTGTTGTGAGCGGATGCTGATCCAGAGCTGCTGCTTTGCTCTCCATTAGAAGTTGTTGGGCTCTGTGGTCCATGGGTGGAGGTAGGGGCTTATGCCTAGGGCTTTTTAGGAGTTGAGGACTTAGGCTGGTGGCTCGGACCTCCTCACCTTTAGAAGCACCTCCGAGATCAGGTCGAGTCAGGGACCCCAGTATCAGGGGCAGAGCAGGCTCCCCTGACTCCCTACACCCAGCTCCCTCCTACTTCTAGGCACCCCGGCTCCCCCAGCATGACAGATCCTTGACTCTGCCCTCTCTTTCAAGCCACATATCCAAGCCCTTACCACCTCCTGCCGACTCCAACTCAAAAATATTTCCCGAATCTGAATATTCCTTGACCAAGAAACTGCAAAAACACTTGTGCATGTCCTTATCATCTCCCGCCTTGACTATTGCAACCTCCTACTCTCTGGCTTTCCTCTAGCACTCTTGCACCACTCCAATCTATCCTAAACTCTGCTTCCTGTTTAATCCCCTTGTCTCCCCGCTATTCCCCAGCCTCTCCTCTCTGCCAATCCCTTCACTGGCTCCCTATTGTCCAGAGGCTCCAGTTCAAAACCCAAACTATGACATACAAAGCCATCCACAACATGTCTCCTCCATACATCTGTGACATGGTCTCCCGGTGCTTACCTACACGCAACCTGCAATACTCTCAAGATCTCCTTTTCTACTCTTCTCTTATCTCTTCTTCCCACAACTGCATACAAGATTTCTCCCGTGCTTCCCCCATACTCTGAAATTCTCTACCCCAACACATCAGACTCATGCCCACTGTGGAAACATTCAAAAGGAACCTGAAGACCCACCTCTTCTGACAAGCCTACAACCTGCAGTGATCCTCAATGTACTGAACCACCGCATGACCAGCTTTACCATCTCCTAGTGTATCCTCACCCATCCCTCGCAGGCAGGGTCCCCTCTCCTTCTGTGCTTGTGTGTGCTCAAGTTTAATGTACTTTTCTATGTATGCCCCTTTTTACATGCAACGTGCCATGGGATAAATGGCGCTATAAAAATGAATAATAATAATATGACAAATATCTATATTACAACAATAAATTAAAAAAAATAATAGACAATCACAGCAACAACCTGTTCAGCACTCGAATAAATGAGTGCACATAGCAATATGGGGGAGAGAAGTGAATTGAATTTTTTTAAATACTGTTTAAAGAAGGACTCCCACCAAATATGTTATCCCTAAACCTTTCTAAATATGTGATACTTGACGATTGCCTTCTTCCCTGGTATTCAGAGTTGCTCAGTTCCTTTTCTGAGTTACATGACTTCTACTTCTAAAAACCTGATCACACAGGGGTTTATATGAGAATCAGAAGACACTTTTATATTGCAAGCTAGTCAGAGCTAAAGTCACATGACTCAGAAGGAGACCATGGAAAAGCAAGTAAGGCTGCATTCACACGATCAGTGTATGCAGCGTTTTGAACGCAGTGTCTTGCCGCTGCGTCCAAAATGTTGCGTAGTACAGTATCACAATAGTGGATGGGATTTAAGAAATCCCATTCCCACTAAGCTTAACCCGACCACAGCGTTCTTTTAGCTGCGGTTGCCGGGATTTCGGTGCTCCGCAGCATGTTCATTTCATGCCGCGGAGTCGGAAGCAGTTCCCAACGGGTTACTGCAGGGAGAAGCCGCCCTGCACCCGCCACACATAGTGAGTACAGAGCGGCTGCGGGCTCCCTACGGCGACCCGCAGGTTCACTCAGGTCCAGAGGAGCTGCGTCCGACATGCAGCTCCTCCAAACCATGAGCACATACCCTAAGGGTGTGTGCTCATGATCAGTAAAGGCAGGGACGCCCCCAGGGTTATGTGGACTCGGGTATCTGGGCTCTCAGCTGCGGTTGGGATGTCACTGGTGGCCGGCCCAGACCCGTGGCTCTGGTGGTCAGTTTTAAAAAAAGTGGAATTAAATGGAAGTAGGAATAGTTTGTCGTGACGCCACCTGTGGTTTCTGGTGACTGCACCAGCGCTGCATGGGACCTCCAGGGTTGATGGATGGGCAGCTAGGTGTTGAAGCTCCCCACAGGCGGAGCTGGATCCTTGGGGAGTTTGGTAATGATGATGAGGGATAGAGCAGGGATTTGGCTGGGCTGTTAGGTAATGGGACAGTCTCTGTGGATGGCAGGGGCAAAGGTTGAGGAATTGACACACACACCATAAGTTGTTTCTTTACCTTTACTGATAATATCGCAGGTAAGAGTCTGGTGTACTGTCGGGTGGTCAATAAGCACTTCAGGATCTCCACAGTGAGTGGTATAAGGCCTTGTTGTCTCTTTTCCCATGTGTGTGAAGCCCCTGCCCTGTGTGAAACTTGGCTGGCCTCCTCTGCTCTATCACCTGTGCTGTTGTTGGGAAACCCACGATGGACTGCTGCTGTTCCTCTCTCTGCGGTGCCTGGCTCCCTTGTTGGTGGCTGCACAGATGCCCGGGAGACTGAAGTCTCCACGGTAAACCGGTATTCTCTGCTGGGCAAAGTGCTCTTCGGCTGACTCGGACTCCGATGTCCGGGATGCTTTCTGGAGTGAACCCAAGATGGCTCCTCAGTCCCCAATTTGCTCTTTCCCCGTTCTCTCCTTACCTTCCGACTGCACTCTTGGGCCCTGCACGACTTCTCTGAAGGCTGTTCATGGTCACTGGCTCGGGCCTAGTGCGGCACCGACCACCAGAACATCTTCACAGCTCTTCAAGAGTCTGCACACTCTAACTCCGCCCCCAGCACCAGTATTTATAGGGGATCTTACCTAAGAGTAGCAAGTTTAGCTCCCCCTACTGTGCTGGGGTGGAAGGTGTTGTTCGTGTTTGTGTACCCACTGTCGAAACCCATCCGTGCTGCAGGTGAGTCTGTGGTTACCTGTAGCAACAGGATGCTACAGCAGCGTTTTGGACCCGTCTTACTGCTGTGTCCAAAACGCTGTGCTATACCGTACCAGCATAGTGGATGGGATTTCAAGAAATCCCGTTCTCACTTTGGCTCACCTGACCGCAGCGTTTTCAGCTGCAGTGAGGGTTGCCAGACTTCCACATGAACTGTTTGCAGATCTTGAAGACTGGAGTTGCCCACCCATGCTCTACACAAATTCATCTGACCCAACTGGTTTCTGTACAGCCTAAAGTTCCTAGCTTGACAGTCCCTAATGGAACCTGTGTGGGCTGGAATAACCCTAATTGCAGGACTAGGAGATGGCACCTTGGACTTAGATGCTTCAAAGGCCCTTGAGTGTTCTTTGTACATTCAAACCAGAGAAAGATGCAGAGCACTATAAGCCTGAATTTTTTTTATTGAAGACAAATTAAATGAAGATAATAATACCAAAGAATTTGTGATTGCAATCATTTTCAGGAAGAAACTGAGTATTGTGTGACAGAATTGCAGGGTGTCAATACTTTTGGCCAACACTGTATAACAACCATAACATTGTCAGTTATTTCAGCAAGGAGTACTGTTGGTGAGCAAGTGAATTTGCACCACACACTTAAATATGCTCAAATAACTTCTCTTTATTGATTAAAATAATTTCTGTAAAATCACTGATTACATTTAATATATAGATATCATCTTGAGTCAAGTACTATGGGTTGGCACACATACTAATTGGCAGTTACCCTCACAGACACTGCATATACTCTATGTATGCACGCACAAGCACATTGGAGCTTATACCTTATGGGCAGCAAAGTCTATTTAAAATTACCAGCACTAATTTCTCACAGTGACTGAATGGATTGTATTAGGGGTATGACTTCTGCACTGTTCTTATATCCCCTCTATCTGTTACACTGGGTGTAGGGAGACACCCAGCACAGAACAACTAGGGAGAGAAAGGAGACCCGGATGCTAAGGGCAAAAGGGGAGCTGGAGACCTCTAGATAAACTAGCATTGAAACCTGGCTCCCATAACAACCCTATGCAGTTTCTGCAACTGTCACCAGGTGGGATACCTATTCCCTGACTGTCCCTGAACTACAACTACACAAGGATCAGAGCAGGTGAACACTAGTCAACCCGGCTACCAACTAAAGATACACACCAGGGAAAGAAACAAACAAAGAGGGAAGGGAAGAAACACTTAGCTTGAGAAGATCCACACAGCAATCCAACAGAAACTCCAGGATTCACTGCTTGAGCTGAGAAGCTACCGCCAAACACCTGACAAGCTATCACCAGCAGTGCATCCTGGGATTCAAGGAGTATAAATAGACAGCTCAAGGTAAGAGATCAGCTGGGTCCTTGTGACCACTAGCTTTCACTAAAAGAGAAATGCTTCTTAAAGCGACAGACTTTTTTTAGGATTTTGACGTTTTTGGCCAAACATCGCAACCTTCTGCAAGTGGCCTCTACAGTCTCATCCGTACCTCCTGACACACTCATGACACTATCATTCCATAAAAAAGTGCAGCTAAGCTCAGACATACCAAGATATCAATTAAAGTATACTAAAGTATGATACTGTAACAATCTTACATTAAGCGACAAGCATCTGTATACAAACAATTTATTAAATAGAGATAAACAAGGAGAGGATATACACAATGGAGGACAGACAACCCAAAAAGGGAGCTCCTGTTATAAGTACTGATGCATGTAAACAATTCATAGCATATCAATAATAGCATCGCAGAAACTGACATATAAATGGAACTTACTGCCCCAAAATAAAGTCCGTATACAACTCACAATAGTTTTTAATTGTCAGTAGTCTACAAAGTTATATCAAGAGCGCAATACTCTGTTGCTCCTAGTAAGTAAACAAATCCATCACATGACCAGCAGTGACACACGGCTTCGTTGCTGGGGAACAGTAAAGCGGTATGACGTGTCGGCTTCAGACTCGCCAATCGCGGCCGCGTGGTTATACACGCGCCCGCGCTGGGCGATGATGTGGCGACACTTCCGCTTTCTGTCTCCATTGCGGCGACCACGCGTCATCCACACAGCTGATCGTGATGATCATTATGCCGGCCGGCCTTTTTAAATCGCATTCTGTGTTGAATCTAATACCCCCTGACGAAGGTTGCGAAATGGCCATCGGGGTGTGTGGCTCCTGTTGATGAGCACCTTATTGGTGAGAACCTTTCACTGTTGCAATACTATGTGCTATTTTCTGCAGCACCTGCCATGTTATATTCAGCTGTAGAGATTTCATGCTTGTTCTTATATTAACTTTGGACAACAATGTATCAAATTTGAACATTGTAAGCTATGTTTATGTAATACAAATGTAATAACCTTTTACCACACTAAATTGAGTGTTTGTGATTGTGCTGACTTTGTATTTGATATGGATACCATCCTGTACCTATTACGTCCTAATGCAACAAATATATAATAAGCACTTGCACTTTACTAATTCTGGTCTTTAGGTTACTATGATTTATATATATAACTTTGTAGCCTACTGACAATTAAAAACTATTGTGAGTTGTATACGGACTTTATTTTGGGGCAGTAAGTTCCATTTATATGTCAGTTTCTGCGGTGCTATTATTGATATGCTATGAATTGTTTACATGCATCAGTACTTATAACAGGAGCTCCCTTTTTGGGTTGTCTGTCCGCCATTGTGTATATCCTCTCCTTGTTTATCTCTATTTAATAAATTGTTTGTATACAGATGCTTGTCGCTTGATTTTTGGTTTTCATTAATGTAGCGATTTATCTGTTCCTTGGTGTATACTCCTCCGTATATGGGAGGTTACTCCCTAGTATCTTGATGAAGTCATTTATGAACAATCTTACATTGCAGTGTCTGCTGATGTGAATAGTTCAAGTCCAAAATAGCCATCCCCGCTGCCAACACACGTTTCAAAATATAGTTTTCTTCCTTGGGGCCTGTTGGCTACATTGGATCTGAACTATTCACAGACTACTCTTTCACAGACAAGTCCACCAATACCCTAAGGCCAGCTTCACACCACGGTTTTTGATTGTCAGGTTCTGTCCGGTGTTTTGCAGGATGCACCGGACAGAACCTGACAGCCACAAATGAGCAGAACCGGAGGGAGGGCCTGCTTTTTGCCGGCTTTGTTGCTGGCGCTGTCCAGTGCTGAAATTTCAGCACTGCGGCTGCAGGGGAGCTGTCTGCAGTCCTGAAATTTCAGCCGTGGAGCTGTCCAGGTGCTCTTTCAGAACCAGGTGTCCAGGAACCAGTACGATTTTCTGCTGGCACCAGCGCGATCCGGCGCCCATAGACTCCCATGCTATGGGCGCCAGATCCGGGAGGAATCGGTTTTGTCTGATTTTTGCAACGGACACAAAAAATGATGCAGACTGTTTTTGTGTCCGATGCAAAAATCAGACAAAACCGGCTCCTCCCGGAAAACCAGCAAACCGGACGCCAAATATATACAATCCGGCGCCATAGGGGCACATGGGGGAACGAATTCGGATCCGGACAGCCCCAGCCCCAAAGAACAGTGTTGTGAAGCCGGTCTTACCTAGACAGTCTGTTCCTTCGTTAATAAGAAATCAGACTTTTTTTTTAATATGCAAATAACTAGACTAAAATAGCAAAGCTTAATATTTTTGGAAGTTGGAGTGGGTTTTTTAGATTTGGCTATCTTAGGAGGATATCTGTTTGTGCAGGTAACTATTACTGTGCAGAATTATTGAATTATTAGGCAACTTAATAAACACCAAATATATTCCCATCTCACTTGTTTATTTTCACCAGGTAAACCAATATAACTGCACAAAATTTAGAAATAAACATTTCTGACATGCAAATACAAAACCCCAAAAAATTAGTGCCCAATATAGCCACCTTTCTTTATGACGACACTCAGCAGCCTCCATCCATAGAGTCTGTCAGTTGCTTGATCTGTTTACGATCAACACTGCGTGCAGCAGCCACCACCGCCTCCCAGACACTGTTCCCAGAGGTGTACTGGTTTCCCTCCCTGTAAATCTCACATCTTATGGCGGGTTTACACGTTGCGATATCGGAGTCCAATTTCAATCAAAAGTCACGTGGTTCGATCGTTGGAGCCGATATCGTTCCTGCGTTGTATGGTGTGAACGTCCAATACGATGCAGGAACGATGTCAATGCGATATCGGGGATTGAATGAGCGTGCTATTCAATGCTCCGATATTGAAGGGAGATTGGAGCCGGATCGTGCTGTGTGACAGCCCAACTACGATGCGATGTTCAACGTCACCCATTCACTCCCATGTTAAATGGTCGTTCCTGGGTTGGGGGGCGTAGACATCGCACGGACGTTGTATTCCGATATCGCAGCGTGTAAACCTCCGATGCGATGCGGGAGAAACGTGCACTAAATGCGCGCTCCCGCGCCATTGAGTTGCGATATCGCAACGATATTGAAACGTGTAAACCCACCATTAGGAGGGACCAGGTTCAGATCAAGTGAACAAAGGGGCGATGTCATTATTTTTTCTTCTTTCAGACCTTTACTGATCCAGCCTCTGGCCCATCCATCTGGCCCATCAAGAGTCACTCTCATTTTATCAGTCCATAAAACCTTTGAAAAATCAGTCTTAAGATATTTCTTGGCCCAGTCTTGACATTTTATCTTATGTTTCTTGTTCAAAGGTGGTTGTTTTTCAGCCTTTCTTACCTTGGCCATGTCCCTGAGTATAGCACACCTTGTGCTTTTTGATACTCTAGTAACGTTACAGGTCTGAAATATGGCAAAACTGGTGGCAAATGGCATCTTGGCAGCTTCACGCTTGATTTTCCTAAATTCATGGGCAGTTAATTTGTGCCTTTTTTGCCCAACAAGCTTCTTGCCACACTGTTGGCTATTTGCCATGAAACGCTTGATTGTTCGGTGATCACTCTTCAAATGTTTGGCAATTTCAAGACTGCTGAATCCCTCTGCAAGACATCTCACCATTTTGGACTTTTCAGAGCCCGCCACATGTCTCTTCTGACCCATTTTGCCCAAGGAAAGGCATTTGCCTAATAATTAAGCACATCTTATATAGGGTGTTGATGTCATTACACCACACCCCTCCTCATTACAGAGATGCACATCACCTGGTTTACTTAATTGGTAGTTGGCTCTCAAGCCTATACAGCTTGGAGTAGGACAACATGTATAAAAAGTATCATGTGATCAAAATACTCATTTGCCTAATAATTCTGCACACAGTGTATTCTGTGTGACTTCAGGCAAAGAAGCTGTCACTCAAGTAAATGGCGCTGGATGGGAATAGAGCTGGAGTGACAGAGGCTTCAGAACTACCGTAGTCCTGCAGCCTAATTTGCATATCAAAGTAAACACTGAATTCTCAGGAATGAAGGAAAGATTGGCCATGTAAGGTATTGCTGAATTTGTCTTTCAAAAAGCCACATACACATATAAGTAGTTAAGGGGTTAAATCTTGCCAAAAAGATTCCCTTTAAAAGATCTACTGCCAGATCTGTCTGTAATGATCAGTAGCAGTTTACCATTCTGACAAGTTTGTTTTAGTAAATACTTGATTCTACATAAAATTACTATTCAGAGGCAATTTTCCTTAAAATGACATTGTAGAAAAGTCACAATGAGATACATTATGCAGTGTATTTTTAATATTACATTGAAGAGTTGGGGTAGATGTATATTATTTACTGTCAGACTGTTAAGAAAACCATTGATTTGATGAAAATCTGGCGTGAGAATGTCGAGGGTATGCTGATTGTTCACATACAAAATACATACCAGGAAGAGAGACGAAAAATAATAAGGAACAAAGCACAACACCTGTGCAACTTTTATCAAACCAAACAGAACAAAACTGCGTATGCTGTAAAAAAACAACACCGAGAGGAAAAACATACATACAAGGGACAAAGCATGCAAATATGTCCGATAACAAAAGTACAAGAGAAACTGAAGAAACAGTCAGCTTGAAGTTAATCATTAATCATGTGCATATGTGTGGTGCCTCTGCGACCAGGCGGCCACAGGGTTAACTGCAGTTGGGATAGGTAAGACGGTCAGCTCATAAAAACACCCACACACACTCCGACCCTGAGCCCAAGTCACTTCTTGTCGGGCAATGGGTGGCGGGAGTTGCAAAGTGTGGCTGGGAAGTAGAGAGAACCCGGGAAAGGGGTGGAGGAACTAGACTCCAAGAGGGCCTAGGAACACTACGTTGGGCGAGTAGATCGAGAGATTCCCTGGAGGGTGGAGGAGCAGGGAAGCCTCCAGAAGCCGAGACACCCTTCAGCTGAGTACTGACAGAGACAGACTGAGAGAATGACGGGCCCCGGCGGCCTGCACCCTTAATGGCCGGCCAGGAGCCCAGGCTGGAATCCACGGAGAAGTAAAAGGAGGCAGGTGAGCCCGACTAATCCGGGTCACTGGTAGCTGAGCCAGAGAACCAGAGTGCCGGCTCTATAGATTTGTCCGGGAATGCTTCAAGCCCCTAACCATGAGACACCCGGTGGGGTGCGGGAATTCCATGCCCCCGAGACCCAATAACCGGTACGGAGTGGGACAAAGCCATCGTACTAGAGCTAGTGACGCAGAGTGTGGGATTACTCACTGTAAAGCCTATGATGACCGGATCGAACCCGTACGCGAGAGGACAAAAAGAACCAGAGGGCCCGAGCAGTACACTGAGGGGAGTGACGTAGAGGAACCATCCTAGCTGCAGTGAGAGCCTGAGCCCTTGACCGTTGTGTGGACCCGGTCCACAAGTGTAAGAAGAACTGTCAAGAACTGTGACTAGTGACTGAGGCATTATGCGGTAACGGAGTAAAGTACCCGGTCAACCCAAGATTTGTGTGTGACTGTCCTCCCAAGAGTGTTTAGACCGGACTCACCTGTGAAGCTGCATACTGACTGCGGGATCTTCTGTGTAGGAAGCAGCAGATGCCTGCTGAGAGGTACCCTGATCCCTGCGTGTGCCGGCCGGAGGAGCTGCGGAGAGAAGATATGTGCAGCATCACAGGCACGGAGCATCCCTATAACCGCCCAGGGACCAAACCCTACCCGTGGAGAGCTCACCATCCCAGCTGCCGCCACTACTGCCTTCCCCGGCGGATTCCACTGCAGCAGTGGCCACATTGGCCATGACCCACGGGTGGCGTCACGAATAACTCCAATAAACTTTATTAAACCCCTTTTTCATTACCACACCTGGGACCATGGAGCCGGGCCACGCCGCCATGGCACGCTAGAGACAGCACGGTCTGGCTTCGAGTACCCCACTGCCATGTCGCCTGGGCTTTGTCCTAGATAATCTGCAGTCTGTAGCAGAGAGCTGGGAAAGGAAGCGTAAATAACCAGCCATGTACGTACCCACAGGCACAAATACTAAAATTGCAGATTGCCAAATTGCTATCTGTGTAGATGTTGACATTTAGGCTTGTGAGAACAGAGTATTTATGTGATCTCTTGCCTGTGGCTGCCCCACGATACTCGGTTCATAGCCGCCACTATCTTAGCCAATGTGCTGTCCATGACTTACATAAGAGTGTGTGTAACAATATCAACCATGCTGTCATCAATGCTACAACTAGGAAGGTCGACATAACAACAGACACGTGAAGAAGTTGTTGTGGACAGTCAGGGATGAAACATTTCGTGACGGCACACTGGGTGAACCAGCGCATTGAAGGTCATCTCATCTGTACATTAGGGAGGGTCTACCTTTATACATTTGTTAAGGCCCACCTCTATACTTTGGGAAGGGCCCTCTATACATTTTGGAGGGCCCTGCTTTAGACATTTGGGAGGGCCCTCCTCTGTACTTTTGGAAGGCCCCTTTACAATCTGCTGTCCATGAAGCATGCGCTTCCACCTCCTGCCCACAAGCAGCAGTTGCACAGACACAACAACCAACATGAACCATGTCCATTTTTTTATCCCAGCCAATCATGCTGTTGTCCCAGATCTTGGGAGGAAGCATAAATACACAAACACTCCCCCACAGGCAAAAACATTAAATGCTCACATTGCCAAATTGCTACCCATGCAGATGTTAACCTTTAGGTTTGTGGAAACAGAGTCTTTCCGTGATCTCTTGGCTGCCCCAGGATACTGGTTTCCTAGCCAGTGGCATGACTCTTGTACCCAGTGTTCCGACCCCGCTTTACAGAAGCATGTGTTAAACAATATCAACCGTGCTGTCAGCAACGCCGTAACCGGGATGGTCCACGTAGCAACAGACATGTGAAGATGTTATTGTAGACAGTCAGGGATGATAAATTTCTCTGACACCACACTGGGTGAACCTGGTGGAGGGTGGAACAGAGTGAGAGCCTGGGACATGACACATCCTACACACACCAAGAATAGTCGCCCCAACTTCCATCATGGTTTACATCTACTTGTATGCCAGTTTCCGTCTCGCCTCCTCCTCTTTATCCTCCATGTCATTCTGCAGCTCTCAAATCAAGTGATCGGAGGGCCGGCAAACCTGACTTTGGTGAGGGCCCAGAGGTGACCCTGTAACATATGTTTGGGAGGGCCCTCCTCTATTCTTTTGGTGCTGAAATCACTACCTTAAGAATAACACAGCATAAGCAAAGCCATGGTTGTTGGCACTGAAGGTCATCTCATCTGTACATTAGAGAGGGCCCTCCTTTATACATTTGTGATGGCCCTCCTCTATACTTTGGGAAGGGCCCTCCTCTATTTATTTGGGCGGGTCCTCTATACATTTTGGAGGGCTCTCCTTTATACTTTGGGAGGGCCCTCCTGTATACATTTGTGAGAGTCCTCCTTTATTCATTTTGGAGGGCCCTCCTGTGTGGGCATGGTCGTCGTGTGCAATAATGGGAGATATATGGTGGTGGCTTTAAAGTTAAGCAAGCTGCTACATATGCCATGCATGGCTCACAAATGGAACCTAGTTGTTCAGAAATTATTAAAAACATACCCTGACTTGTCGTACATACATCAGAAGGTGTGCCGTATTATTGTGAATTTACGCCATTCCTCTACCACTTTTGCTGGTCCTGCAGTGCTGCAAAACCGCTTTAATTTGACAAGTCAACAACTAATTTGTGACCTGCACACACGGTTAATCTGAACATATCATATGTTGTGAAGGATTAGTGAGCTGCAGAGGGCTGTAGCTGAGTACCAGCTTCAACATGCCCGTTACATTGAGACTGAAACACCACACATAACAACTGCCAATTGGTTCTGGATCGATGACAACTGTGAAGTTCATGAGAACTTTTGAGTACTGCACCAAGCTTGTTAGTGGTGATCTGTCAGTCTATTATCAGCATACTCATCCCGCTGCTCTGTCTGTTGAAACAATCATCGCATAATCTCAAAGAGGAAGCTTTCAATGAAGAATATGTGGCTATGGTTCAAGATTTCCCGATGGGTGATACTATCCAGCCCAGCAAATATTCTGAACCAACATTGGGTGATGAGGAGGATGAGGAGGGAGAGGACTTGTTTTTCTGTGCTACCAAGGAGACTCCCATTGCTACAGAGGGGACTCCAACCCCAGCATGGATGGGCTGGAGAGCAGGAGGTGGAGGAGGAGATGAGGCAGTGTGACGATAGGATGGGTATTGTTCCTCCTTTTGGTGACACAGAACCTTTGCTTGCTTGAAGCTTGGTCCACATGGCACCGTTGGTGTGTAATTGTCTGTTTTAAGACCCTCACGTGATACACATTTCGCCAACAACCTATACTGGTTAGCCATCTATCTCGACCGATGCTACAAGGAGAACATTTCTTCTTTCCTTTTCGATCCACAAAGGGGTTGCACAATGGCATCCTTCAAGAGGTGCCATTGTACATTAGTTGCTGAAAACATCACCCTCTGACAACGCTGGTGGCGGAGGTACCGGCTCTTTTCAACACCAAGGGATAATGGGAAGAGATATGAAGACCAGGTCCAACCAAGGTGGGGGAAAATGTGCACAAGCTGGGCCATTTTCAATAAATGAGCACATCAGCAAGGGCTATCTGTGCCTGTAACAATGCCAAGGAGATAGAAGTTGAACAAGATGCTCAAGGGATACTTAAGTGACCATACCTGCATCATTCATGATGATTAAATTCCTTTTAATTATTGTGTGTCCAAGCTGAACAGTTGGCCTGACCTCTCCTTATATGCCTTGGAAGTGCTGGCCTGCCCTGCTGCTAGTGTCCTGTCAGAGCGTGTTTTCTGTTACGGTGGGGCAATCAATCATCACTGATAGGTGCACATGACTCTCCATGGAAAATGCAGGTACACTTACTCTGATTAAATTTAAGAAGGACTAGATTTATACCCAATTTATAATCGAATCCCTCCAAATGACAGCAACACAATTTAAATTCGACATAAAAGTTAACTTTTAATAATTTTACTAATAATATCTGTAGTTCACATCATTTTTATTATAATAATAATAAATCTTTATTTATGTAGTGCCAACATATTCTGCAGCGCTTTACAATACAGTGGTTCAGAAACAAAAAATATACAATACAGTAAGAAATTCCAGTAGAGAAAGAATACAGTACAATAATTGGATACAATACAATAAGCATAGAATCAATGCAAAAAAAAAACAATACAATAAATAAAGCAAAAAAGAAAAGGTGACCCTGCTCAAAAGAGCTCACAATCTACAACGGGATAGGGGTTACACAAAGTATAGGGGCTTATTACAGTGATGGTCCAGGCATCTTGAGGAAATGGGGGATAGAAATAAAGTTACATGAATGCTCACCAGACAATCTGTGTAGACCTTTTGGGTTTGGTGGAGTTTGAAGAAGAGTTATGTTGAGAGAGATATTGAATGGGCTATATACAGTACAAAAGAATTTTATTAGGGAGCATGATAGACCGCCTTAAAAAGATGTGTTTTTAGGGAGTGTCTGAAGCCATGCAAGTTGTGGATAGTCCTGATTTCTTGGGGTAGAGCATTCCAGAGAATTGGTACAGCTCGGGAGAAGTCTTGGAGCTGGGAGTGGGAGGATCAGATTAGTGTAGATGTTAGTCGAAGGTAATTTGTAGAACATAGAGAACGGGTGGGGTGATAGACAGAGATGAGGGAGGAGGTATAGGGAGGTGCTGCACTGTGAAGAGCTTTGTGGGTGAGAACAAGCAATTTGATTTGGATCCTGTAGTGTATAGGCAGCCAGTGCAGTGACTGGCACAGAGCAGAGGCATCTGAGTAACGGTTGGCCAGATGGGTGATACTGGCTGCTGCATTAAGGATGGTTTAGAGAGGGGAAAGTTTAGAGAGAATTGCAGTAGTCAAGGGCTAGGGTAAGGGTTTTTGTTGTTTCCATGGTGAGAAAGGGGCAAACTCTAGAGATGTTCTTCAGGTGCAAGCGACAAGAGAGGAGGAGAGATTGTATATAGGAGGTGAAGGAGAGATCAGTGTCAAACATAACACCCAGACAGTGAGCCTGCTGCCTAGGAGTTATTGTGGTACCACACACTGAGAGAGAGATATCAGATTTAGGGAGGTTAGTGGAGGGCGGGAGAAGAAGTTCAGTTTTGGAAAGGTTGAGTTTCAAATAGAGAGCGGACATGATGTTAGAAACTACAGCTAGACAGTCATTGGTATTCTTTAATACTGCAGGGGTAAGGTCAGGGGCTGAAGTGTATAATTGTGTGTCATCAGCATAGAGATAGAACTGGAGGCCAAATCTGCTGATGGTCTGTCCAATCGGGGCTGTGTAGAGTGAGAAGAGAAGAGGTCCAAGGACTGAACCCTGAGGGACTCCAATAGTGAGAGGAAAAGGGGAGGAAGTGGAGCCAGCAAATGATACACTGAAAAAGCGGTCAGAAAGATAGGAAGAGAACCAGGAGAGAGCAGTGTCCTTGATGCCGATGGAGTGCAGCATGGAGAGTAGTAGATGGTGGTCAACAGTGTCAAAGGCTGCGCAGAGATCAAGAAGAATAAGCAGAGAGTGGTCACCATTACGTTTTGCCATCAGAAAGTCATTGGTCACTTTGATGTGGGCACTTTCTGAAGAATGTAGGAGGTGGAAGCCAGACTGTAATGGATCTAGAAGAGAGTGAGCGGAGAGGTAATGGGTGAGGAGGGTGTAGACCAGGCGCTCCAGGAGTTTAGAGATGAAGGGGAGATTGGAGACAGGTCTGTAGTTATTTGTGTAGGAAGGGTCAAGAGAAGTTTTCTGCTTTGGCAGATGACCAATCCGTGTGAAGTTTGTGTTTGGATTGCTGAACGAGCATTTGTTCGCCCACTATCGGCAAAAAGATCACTGAAATACTGAACCACATCCAAATCAATGTTGTCACGATAGCGGTATCGCCAAAGCAGAGCTTCAATATTGATCAGGAGTAGGGAGATAGGTAGCAAATGTAGGCATGGTTCTCAGAGAGCCTAGGTACATTCACAAAACATACAACAAACACACCACAAGAAGTATCTCCCCATTTCACCACTGCCTGGTGTCTGAGCCATGTCCGATGTCTGGAGCCTGATGACTGGTGCCTGGAGCCATGTCCAATGCCCGGAGTCTGATGACTAGTGCCTGGAGCCATGTATGAAGTCCGAAGTCTGATGAATTCTGACTGGTGCCTGGAGCCATGTGCGATGTCTTGAGCCTGATGACCGCTGACTGGTGCCTGGAGCCATGTCTGGAGCCTGATGACTGCTGCCTGGAGCCATGTCAGATATCTGGAACCTGATGACTGCTGCCTGGAGCCATATCAGATGTCCGGAGCCTGATGACTGCTGCCTGGTGCCATGTCCGTTGTCTGATGACTGCTGCCATGTCCGATGTCTGGAGCCTGAAGACCGTTGCCTGGTGTATGGAGCCATGTCTGATGTTCGGAGTCTGATGACTGGTTCCTGGAGCCATGCCCGATGTACGGAGTCCAATGACTGCTGCCTGGTGCCTGGACCCTTGTTCAATGTTTGGACTCTGATGACTGCTGCCAAGTGCCTGGAGCCATGTCCAGTATCCGAGGTCTGCCGCCTGAAGCCATGTCCGATGTCCAGTGTCCAGATGCCCTGCCTGTGTCTTGATGTTTCCTGCCTGTGTCCAGATGTCCTGTCTGTGTCTAGTCGTCCAGTCCTAGTTCCTGGTCATCCAGCCTGTGTTCCTGTCCCGCTCATGTTCCTGGAGGGCTCCTTCTCTGAATTCTTGGGGAGTCTCCAGCCTAGTATTCTGGTGATGGCTCTGAATGAGTTCCCTGGATCTGACCAACCAATGTCTAAGCTGTCCTGATTGTGTTCCTGGACCTGTGCTGTGTTCCGCCTGTGTCCCGATGTCTGGCCTGTTCCTTGGTGTTCGTCCAATGACAACGTCTGCCTGAGGTCAGTGTCTGATGTTCAACTGCTGTGCCAGGGCTACACCTGAGGCCTGAGCTAGAGGTCCTCCTGATAAGCCTGTGCCAGATGACCCTGAACTGCATCACCCCGAGATGACCTCCTGCCATGCCATTGCCTGACGTCTGCCAACCTGTGATGTTCTTCTTGTCTGATGTGCGGAATCGGGAGGCTGGTATTATCTGTCATGCTTGTATCTTGTATTGTGAACCTTTTTATATTAAGTAAACTTTATTACCTAAACCTCATGGGGTGTCTTCTAGTCCTGCATTGTACCACCTTTCCCACTTGCTCAGCTGCCACAGACCCCAGTCACCACCCTTCCTAGTCTGGGCAGGCCCGGGTCTCCCCTATGATCCAGTGGGTCCACATTCTAGTACCACCTTGGACGCACACCCCACATCGTTGTGGACTGGTGGCGTGGGAAAGTATTCAAGTGCCTATGACAATGGTTTGTACAATAAGCTTAACATGGTGGACTTATTTCTTTTTACACACCAATAAGAAAGTAATAAGTGACATATTACATACTGTATATATTATATATACAGAAATAAATATACAAATATGACATGAATGAGCACATTGCAAATAGTGCTGGTCAATTATTTGTAGGAGAACCTAACCTAGGACTGAGGCGCTAAGCTCATTTGTATATGTAACTATACTGCCATCTAGTGAGAATACGTAGAACTGCAAAACAAGCGTAAAAGATTCGCCAAAAATGTCTCCAAATTACTTGTCTAATGACAATACCTTGCAACATTCTGCTGCTTTCAATTTTTCATTTGCTCTTTCTTTCTGCATGTTTTGATATCTTTTAATCCCTAGTAGTTAGTCGCCAAAGTTGTTGTTTTCTGGTATCTGATGATCATGTTGTCCACCTGGCAAAAAGAAAAGGGCCAGTATAAAACAGTATATGGTCCCTTTGCAGTCCAATAGCTCATCAATATACACCATTCCACCTACTTTAAAGGTAGACGTGAGCCCCTCACCTCTTAGGTGGCTGCACAGGTTGCATCAATGATATCTCTGTCTCTGATGTTGTCCATACAAAGAATCAGAACATACAGATCCATAACTCAATAGTGAAAGTTTACACCCATATTCATAAATGGGGAAACAGGCAATCCTCATTCAATTAATGTAAACAAATAATTAAGAGGATTTTAATTGCAAATATTTATTTTATTATTAGACTTACAAACAGGAGGGCATTAGTGGAGACAGAACAAAGTACAGTCCCAAGTCAATGTATATCTACATACATATCAAAATTTTACCACATTTCTTATTGCAACATGTCCATAGAATTCCATAAAATATCTAACCACAGCCCCGGTGTATTACACCTGTAAGGGTATGGTGGTACTGGGAGACAGGGAACGGAAAGTGCAAGATCAGATTGCCAAACAAGGCTTACTGTGTGATGATGGCCGGGACTGTCAGGTGGACTGTATGGGCCCCTACAACCATTTCGCAGGTGAATACCTGCTTCTTCAGGGGGGATTTTTGTGTTTTACTTATACCCGGCGGGCTCTATTTAACCCAAACACTAGATCCTCAATGATTGCTGTTCCGCTGGATGTAGGAGGGGCATCGCCCGGCAACAAGGGGACGCACCTCACATTAGGGATGGGCGAATCTACTCGCTAGGACTCGTTACTCGGCGAGTAGTAAGGAACTCGCAGGACTCGGTACTCGGCGAGTAGTAAGGGACTCGCAGGACTCGGTACTCTGCGAGTTTCCCAGTGATTACTCGCACGAGTCCAATGCAAATCAATATCAATCCTAGTTTTGTCAGAAACGCTGACAAAACTAGGATTGCCATTGTTTGCATTAGACTCGGCTACTGTGCCAGTGATAGCAGGGAAACTCGCAAAGTAACTGCTGTTTCTTTGCGAGCCGAGTCCAGCTGTCTTCTCTGTGCAGCTCCAGGGTCCTAGAGCCCGCCTGCTGCCTGATGTAGCAGTGCTGAGATTGTTCTCAGTCTGCTCATTCCCTGTGCATAGACATCTATATTTATGCACAGGGGATGTAGCAGAGAGGACATCGCGTTTTGGACTGCGTCGGACGGAAGAGGATTTTTTTAATTAAAGATGGAGTCCCTAATGGCTTTTTTTTTTTATTTCAAATAAAAAATTTTCTCTGTGTTGTGTTTTTTTAACCCTTTATTGGAGATTCTTAGTGGCTGGGTCAAACGTGGCCTGACATTAAGAATCTCGGGCTTAATACCAGCTTGTATAACAAAGCTGGTATTAACCCCTTTATTACCCAGCGTGCCACCGCCACCAGGGCCGCTGGAAGAGCGGGGTTCAGCGCCAGAGGATGGCGCTTCAATGAACGCGCCATCTTCTGGGGCGGCTGCGGGCTGCAATTTGCAGCTGGGGGTGCCCAGAAAGCTTGGGCATCCCTGCGCTGCGGATTCCAGCCCCCAGCTGCTTAGCTGTACCTGGCTAGACATTGAAATTCATTAAATAAAAAAAAAAATGCGTGGGGCTCCGCGCAATTTCTGAGTCAGAGGCTCAGAGTCAGAGTCTCGGAGTCGGAGTCTCCTCAGAGTCAGAGTCTCGGAGTCGGAGTCTCCTCAGAGTCGGAGTCTCAGAGTCGGAGTCGCCTCAGAGTCGGAGTCGCCTCGGAGTCGGAGTCGCCTCGGAGTCGGAGTCGTCTCGGAGTCGGAGTCATCTCGGAGTCGGAGTCGTCTCGGAGTCGGAGTCGTCTCGGAGTCGAGTCGTTCGGGTCGAGTCGGTGTCGGAGTCGTCCTCGGAGTCGGAGTCGTCTCGGAGTCGGAGTCGTCTCGGAGTCGGAGTCATCTCGGAGTCGGAGTCATCTCGGAGTCGGAGTCGTCCTCGGAGTCGGAGTCGTCTCGGAGTCGAGTCGGAGTCGAAGTCGTCTCGGAGTCGGAGTCGTCTCGGAGTCGGAGTCGTCTCGGAGTCGGAGTCGTCTCGGAGTCGAGTCGGAGTCGTCTCGGAGTCGGAGTCGTCTCGGAGTCGGAGTCGTCTCGGAGTCGAGTCGGAGTCGTCTCGGAGTCGGAGTCGTCTCGGAGTCGGAGTCGTCTCGGAGTCGGAGTCGTCTCGGAGTCGGAGTCAGAGTCGTCTCGGAGTCGGAGTCGTCTCGGAGTCGGAGTCGGAGTCGTCTCGGAGTCGGAGTCGTCTCAGAGTCGGAGTCGTCTCGGAGTCGGAGTCGTCTCGGAGTCGGAGTCGTCTCGGAGTCGGAGTCGTCTCGGAGTCGGAGTCGTCTCGGAGTCATCTCGGAGTCGGAGTCGTCTCGGAGTCGGAGTCGTCTCGGAGTCGGAGTCAGAGTCGTCTCGGAGTCGGAGTCAGAGTCGTCTCGGAGTCGGAGTCGGAGTCAGAGTCGTCTCGGAGTCGGAGTCAGAGTCGTCTCGGAGTCGGAGTCAAAAAAATGCGTGGGGCTCCGCACAATTTCTATGTCTAGCCAGGTACAGCTAAGCAGCTGGGGGCTGGAATCCGCAACGCAGGGATGCCCAAGCTTTCTGGGCACCCCCCGCTGCAAATTGCAGCCCGCAGCCGCCCCAGAAGATGGTGCGTTCATTGAAGCGCCATCCTCTGGCGCTGAACCCCGCTCTTCCAGCGGCCCTGGTGGCGGTGGCACGCTGGGTAATAGAGGTTAGGGCCAGCTTTGTATTATCAGCTGGCCCTAAGCCCGAAATTTATGGCTGTCACGCCAATGTTAGACATGACCGCCATGAATTTCTATTAAATTGTGTTGTGTTTTTTTTAAAACAGAGAAAAATTTTTATTTGAAATAAAAAAAAAAGGCATTAGAGACTCCATCATTAATTAAAAAAATCCTCTTCCGTCCGACGCAGTCCAAAACGCGATGTCCTCTCTGCTCATCCCTGTGCATAGATATAGATGTCTAGGGATGAGCAGACTGAGAACAATCTCAGCACTGCTACATCAGGCAGCAGGCAGGCTCTAGGACCCTGGAGCTGCACAGAGCAGACAGGACTCTTCTCTTATCTGTGCGAGTTTCCCAGCGATTACTTACAAAGTAAACGAGTCCAATGCAAATAAATGACAAAACTAGGATTGCTTCAGGCTGAAGCTTCCGAGACACATCTGCGATTTGTAAATCTCACACTACTCGCTATTACTCGCTTCCCCATTCATTAACATTGGACTCGCTAGACTCGCAACGAGTAGCGAGTCCTGGGCTCGGACTCGCTAGAGTCAAGCGATTCCGAGTAATTTAGGATTCGCCCATCACTACTGTGAATGGCTGTGTATGGGAAGAGGGGGGGCAGTGAATGTGTATATGGCTGTGTATGGGAAGAGGGGGGGCAGTGAATGTGTTTATGGCTGTGTATGGGAAGAGGGGGGGCAGTGAATGTCTTTATGTGTTTATGGCTGTGTATGGGAAGAGGGGGGGCAGTGAATGTGTTTATGGCTGTGTATGGAAGAGGGGGGGCAGTGAATGTGTTTATGGCTGTGTATGGGAAGAGGGGGGGGCAGTGAATGTGTTTATGTGTTTATGGCTGTGTATGGGAAGAGGGGGGGGCAGTGAATGTGTTTATGGCTGTGTATGGGAAGGGGGGGGGCAGTGAATGTGTTTATGTGTTTATGGCTGTGTATGGGAAGAGGGGGGGCAGTGAATGTGTTTATGGCTGTGTATGGGAAGAGGGGGGCAGTGAATGTGTTTATGTGTTTATGGCTGTGTATGGGAAGAGGGGGGGGCAGTGAATGTGTTTATGGCTGTGTATGGGAAGAGGGGGGGGCAGTGAATGTGTTTATGTGTTTATGGCTGTGTATGGGAAGAGGGGGGGCAGTGAATGTGTTTATGGCTGTGTATGGGAAGAGGGGGGGCAGTGAATGTGTATATGGCTGTGTATGGGAAGAGGGGGGGGCAGTGAATGTGTTTATGGCTGTGTATGGGAAGAGGGGGGGGCAGTGAATGTGTTTATGGCTGTGTATGGGAAGAGGGGGGGGCAGTGAATGTGTTTATGGCTGTGTATGGGAAGAGGGGGGGCAGTGAATGTGTTTATGGCTGTGTATGGGACGAGGGGGGGGCAGCGAATGTGTTTATGTGTTTATGGCTGTGTATGGGAAGAGGGGGGGGCAGTGAATGTGTTTATGGCTGTGTATGGGAAGAGGGGGGGGCAGTGAATGTGTTTATGGCTGTGTATGGGAAGAGGGGGGGGCAGTGAATGTGTTTATGGCTGTGTATGGGAAGAGGGGGGGGCAGTGAATGTGTTTATGTGTTTATGGCTGTGTATGGGAAGAGGGGGGGCAGTAAATGTGTTTATGGCTGTGTATGGGAAGAGGGGGGGCAGTGAATGTGTTTATGGCTGTGTATGGGAAGAGGGGGGGGCAGTGAATGTGTTTATGTGTTTATGGCTGTGTATGGGAAGAGGGGGGGGGCAGTGAATGTGTTTATGGCTGTGTATGGAAAGAGGTATGGGAAGAGGGGGGGGCAGTGATGTGTTTATGGCTGTGTATGGGAAGAGGGGGGGGCAGTGAATGTGTTAGTGTTATGGCTGTGTATGGGAAGAGGGGGGGCAGTGAATGTGTTTATGTGTTTATGGCTGTGTATGGGAAGAGGGGGGGGGGAGTGAATGGTATGTTTATGGCTGTGTATGGGAAGAGGGGGGGGCAGTGAATGTGTTTTATGGCTGTGTATGGAAGAGGGGGGGGCAGTGAATGTGTTTATGGCTGTGTATGGGAAGAGGGGGGGCAGTGAATGTGTTATGTTTATGGCTGTGTATGGGAAGAGGGGGGCAGTGAATTTTTGTTTATGGCTGGTAGGGAAGGGGGGGGGCAGTGAAATGTTTTATGGCTGTGTATGGGAAGAGGGGGGCAGTGAATGTGTTTATGGATGGCTGGTATGGGAAGGGGGGGGGCAGTGAATGTGTTTATTGTTTATGGCTGTGTATGGGAAGAGGGGGGGCAGTGAATGTGTTTATGTTTAGGCTGTGTATGGGAAGAGGGGGGGTGAAGTGAATGTGTTTAAGGCTGTGTATGGGAGAAGGGGGGGGCATGAATGTGTTTATGGCTGTGTATGGGAAGGAGGGGGGCAGTGAATGTGTTATGGCTGTGTATGGGAAGAGGGGGGGCAGTGAATGTGTTTATATGTGTTATGGCTGTGTATGGGAAGAGGGGGGGCAGTGAATGTGTTTATGGCTGTGTATGGAAGAGGGGGGGCAGTGAATGTTTGTTTATGGCTGTGTATGGAAGGGGGGGGGGCAGTGAATGTGTTTATGGCTGTGTATGGGAAGAGGGGGGGCAGTGAATGTGTTTATGGCTGTGTAGGGAAGAGGGGGGGGCAGTGAATGTGTTTTTTATGGCTGTGTATGGGAAGAGGGGGGCAGTGAATGTGTTTATGGCTGTGTATGGGAAGAGGGGGGGGCAGTGAATGTGTTTATGGCTGTGTATGGGAAGAGGGGGGCAGTGAATGTGTTTATGGCTGTGTATGGGAAGAGGGGGGGCAGTGATGTGTTTATGGCTGTGTATGGGAAAGGGGGGGCAGTGAATGTGTTTATGGCTGTGTATGGGAGAGGGGGGGGCAGTGAATGTGTTTATGGCTGTGTATGGGAAAGGGGGGGCAGTGAATGTGTTTAGTGTTAATGGAGAAGGGGGGGGGCAGTGAATGTGTTATTTAGGCTGTGTATGGGAAGAGGGGGGGCAGTGAATGTGTTTATGGCTGTGTATGGAAGAGGGGGGGCAGTGAATGTGTTTATGTGTTATGGCGTGTAGGGAAGGGGGGGGCAGTGAATGTGTTTATGGCTGTGTATGGGAAGAGGGGGGGGCAGTGAATATGTGTTAGGCTGTGTATGGAAGAGGGGGGGCAGTGAATGTGTTTTTATGGCTGTGTATGGGAAGAGGGGGGGCAGTGAATGTGTTTATGGCTGTGTATGGGAAAGGGGGGGCAGTGAATGTGTTATGGTGTGTATGGAAGGGGGGGGCAGTGATGTGTATGGTGTGTAGGAAGGGGGAGTATGGTTAGCTGTGTGGAGGGGAATGTGTATGTTAGGGGGGGCAGGTGTGTTATGGTTATGAGGGGCATGAATGTTATGGTGGGGGGGCATGAGTGTTTTGTGTTGGAGAGGGGAATGTTATTGTGTAGATGATTATGTGGGAGAGGGGGGGCTGAATGTTTTGAAGGGGAAAGGTGTGAGGGAAGTTTATCTGGAGAAAGGGGGCGTGATGTGTTTGGTGTGTATGAGGGGGGCGTATGGTTTATTTTGCTGTGATGAAAGGGGGCAGGATGTGTTTGCTGTGTTGGAGAGGGGGGATGTTTTCTGATGGAGGGGGGAGTTAGCTGGTAGGAGGTTGCTGTATGAAAGGGGGCAGGATGTTAGGGGTTGAGAGGGGGGCAGGATGTTATGTGTGATGAAGAGGGGGGAGAATGTGTTTGTGATGAAGGGGGGATGAAGTTTATGTGTGATGGAAGGGGCGTGATGTTTTGGTGAGAGGGGGGCGTGATGTGTTTGGCTGTGGAGAGAGGGGTGATGTGTAGGTGGGGGGGGGGGATGATGTGTATGAGTGTTATGGGTAGGGGGGGGGAGGAGTGTATGTGTTTATGGCTGTGTATGGGAAGAGGGGGGGAGTGAATGTGTTTATGGCTGTGTATGGAAGAGGGGGGGGGCAGTGAATGTGTTTATGGCTGTGTATGGAAGAGGGGGGGCAGTGAATGTGTTTATGTGTTTATGGCTGTGTATGGGAAGAGGGGGGCAGTGAATGTGTATGTGTTATGGCTGTGTATGGAAGAGGGGGGCAGTGAATTGTTAGGTGTGTATGGGAGGGGGGGCAGTGAATGGTTTAGGCTGTGTATGGGAAGAGGGGGCAGTGAGTGTGTTATTGTTTATGCGTGTATGGAAGAGGGGGGCAGTGATGGTTTATGGTTATGAGGGGGGGGGTAATGGTTATGGCGTGAGGAGGGGGGGAGTGAATGTTTTAGGTGTTATGAAAGCATGATGTGTTTTGTGTTATGGGAAGAGGGGGGCAGTGAATGTGTTTATGGCTGTGTAGGGAAGAGGGGGGCAGTGAATGTGTTTATGGCTGTGTATGGGAAGGGGGGGCAGTGAATGTGTTTATGTGTTATGCTTGTATGGGAAGAGGGGGGCAGTGAATGTAGGGGGCATGAAGTGTTAGGTGTGTATGGGAGGGGGGGCAGTAGTGTTGCTGTGTATGGAAGGGGGGGCATGAATGTGTATTATGGTGGTATGGAAGAGGGGGGCAGTGATGTGTTTATGGCTGTGTATGGAAAGGGGGGCAGTGAATGTGTTTATGTGTTATGGCTTTATGGGAAAGGGGGCAGGATGTGTTTATTTATGGTGTGTATGGGAAGAGGGGGCAGTGAATGTGTTTATGGCTGTTATGGAGAGGGGGGGCAGTGATGTGTTTATGGTGTGTTGGGAAGGGGGGGGCAGTGAATGTGTTTATGGCTTGTATGGAGAGGGGGGCAGTGAATGTGTTTATGGCTGGTATGGGAAGGGGGGGCAGTGAAGTGTTTATGGCTGTGTATGGAAGGGGGGGGGCAGTGAATGTGTTTATGGCGTGTATGGAAGAGGGGGGCAGTGAATGTGTTTATGGCTGTTATGGGAAGAGGGGGCAGTAATGTGTTTATGGTGTGTATGGGAGAGGGGGGCAGTGAATTTTTGTTTATGCGGTAGGGAGGGGGGCAATGAATGTGTTTTGGCTGTGTATGGGAAAGGGGGGGCAGTGATGTGTTATGGCTGTGTATGGGAAGGGGGGGGGCGTGAATGTGTTTATGTGTTAGGCGTGTATGGGAAGAGGGGGGCAGTGAATGTGTTTATGGCTGTGTATGGGAAGAGGGGGGGGCAGTGATGTGTTTATGCTTGTATGGGAAGAGGGGGGCAGTGAATGTGTTTATTTTGGCTGTGTATGGGAAGAGGGGGGGCAGTGAATGTGTTTATGGCTGTGTATGGGGAGGAAGAGGGGGGGGGCAGTGAATGTGTTTATGTGTTTATGGCTGTTGTATGGGGAAGAGGGGGGGGCAGTGAATGTGTTTATGGCTGTGTATGGGAAGAGGGGGGGGCAGTGAAGGTATGTGTTTATGGCTGTGTATGGGAAGAGGGGGGGGCAGTGAATGTGTTTATGGCTGTGTATGGGAAGAGGGGGGGCGAGTGAATGTGTTTATGGCTGTGTATGGGAAGAGGGGGGGCAGTGAATGTGTTTATGTGTTTATGGCTGTGTATGGGAAGAGGGGGGGGCAAGTGATGTGTTTATGGCTGTGTATGGGAAGAGGGGGGGGCAGTGAATGTGTTTATGGCTGTGTATGGGAAGAGGGGGGGGCAGTGAATGTGTTTATGGCTGTGTATGGGAAGAGGGGGGGCAGTGAATGTGTTTATGGCTGTGTATGGGAAGAGGGGGGGGCAGTGAATGTGTTTATGGCTGTGTATGGGAAGAGGGGGGGCAGTGAATGTGTTTATGGCTGTGTATGGAAGAGGGGGGGCAGTGAATGTGTTTATGGTTTGGCTGTATGGGAAGAGGGGGGGGCAGTGAATGTGTTTATGTGTTTATGGCTGTGTATGGGAAGAGGGGGGGGGCAGTGAATGTGTTTATGGCTGTGTATGGGAAGAGGGGGGGGCAGTGAATGTGTTTATGGCTGTGTATGGGAAGAGGGGGGGGGCAGTTGGTATGTGTTTATGGCTGTGTATGGGAAGAGGGGGGGGCAGTGAATGTGTTTATGGCTGTGTATGGGAGAGGGGGGGGCAGTGAATGTGTTTATGGCTGTGTATGGGAAGAGGGGGGGGCAGTGAATGTGTTTATGGCTGTGTATGGGAAGAGGGGGGGGCAGTGAATGTGTTTATGGCTGTGTATGGGAAGAGGGGGGGGCAGTGAATGTGTTTATGGTGTGTATGGGAAGAGGGGGGGGCAGTGAATGTGTTTATGGCTGTGTATGGGAAGAGGGGGGGGCAGTGAATGTGTTTATGGCTGTGTATGGAAGAGGGGGGGGCAGTGAATGTGTTTATGGCTGTGTATGGTGTTTATGGCTGTGTATGGGAAGAGGGGGGGCAGTGAATGTGTTTATGTGTTATGGCTGTGTATGGGAAGAGGGGGGGGCAGTGAATGTGTTTATGGTTTATGCTGTGTATGGGAAGAGGGGGGGGCAGTGAATGTGTTTATGGTTGTGTGATGGGAAGAGGGGGGGGCAGTGAATGTGTAGTTTATATGGCTGTGTATGGGAAAGGGGGGGGGGCAGTGAATGTGTTTATGGCTGTGTATGGGAAGGGGGGGGGGCAGTGAATTTTTTGTGTTTATGGCTGTGTATGGGAAGAGGGGGGGGCAGTGAATGTGTTTATGGCTGTGTATGGGAAGAGGGGGGGGGCAGTGAATGTGTTTATGTGTTTATGCTGTGTATGGGAAGAGGGGGGGGGGGGGGCAGTGAATGTGTTTATGTGTTTATGGCTATGTATGGGAAGAGGGGGGGGCAGTGAATGTGTTTATGGCTGTGTATGGGAAGAGGGGGGGGCAGTGAATGTGTTTATGGCTGTGTATGGGAAGAGGGGGGGGCAGTGAATGTGTTTATGGCTGTGTATGGAAAGAGGGGGGGGCAGTGAATGTGTTTATGTGTTTATGGCTGTGTATGGGAAGAGGGGGGGCAGTGAATGTGTTTATGGCTGTGTATGGGAAGAGGGGGGGGGCAGTGAATGTGTTTATGTGTTTATGGCTGTGTATGGGAAGAGGGGGGGGCAGTGAATGTGTTTATGTGTTTATGGCTGTGTATGGGAAGAGGGGGGGGGGGGCAGTGAATGTGTTTATGGCTGTGTATGGGAAGAGGGGGGGGCAGTGAATGTGGTTATGTGTATATGGCTGTGTATGGGAAGAGGGGGGGGCAGTGAATGTGTTTATGGCTGTGTATGGGAAGAGGGGGGGGCAGTGAATGTGTTTATGGCTGTGTATGGGAAGAGGGGGGGGCAGTGAATGTGTTTATGGCTGTGTATGGGAAGAGGGGGGGCAGTGAATGTGTTTATGGCTGTGTATGGGAAGAGGGGGGGCAGTGAATGTGTTTATGGCTGTGTATGGGAAGAGGGGGGGGGGCAGTGAATGTGTTTATGTGTTTATGGCTGTGTATGGGAAGAGGGGGGGGCAGTGAATGTGTTTATGTGTTTATGGCTGTGTATGGGAAGAGGGGGGGGGCAGTGAATGTGTTTATGGCTGTGTATGGGAAGAGGGGGGGGCAGTGAATGTGGTTATGTGTATATGGCTGTGTATGGGAAGAGGGGGGGGCAGTGAATGTGTTTATGGCTGTGTATGGGAAGAGGGGGGGCAGTGAATGTGTTTATGGCTGTGTATGGGAAGAGGGGGGGGCAGTGAATGTGTTTATGTGTTTATGGCTGTGTATGGGAAGAGGGGGGGGCAGTGAATGTGTTTATGGCTGTGTATGGGAAGAGGGGGGGCAGTGAATGTGTTTATGGCTGTGTAAGGCTCACATCACATCCGTTGACGTGGTGTACCTTAGTCAGTGGTGGAGTGTAGCGTCTCCCTAGTAACCAGTGACGTCTCCCTCCTCCAACACTAAACACCGCCGCTGTCTGGGACACGTTACCAAGGTAGCGGCGGCGTGTTCCAGGCAAAAAAAGAAAAAAAAAAGAAACAGGGCGCCCCTAAATCACTGTTATGAATGTATACAGGATTATGATGTCATAGGGGGACATAAAAAAGGGGTAAAGAGTGTAGAATATACGACACACAATATTAGAACAAATTTCCCTCATCCAAGACAACCAGAACATTACATAATTCCCAAAAAATACATAAAATAACAGGGAACAAGATATATATGATGATACACAGTGTTGGTAGTTCCTGGGGTAGAGTATCAATCCAGCCAGAGTGGAAAAGGTATAGAACACAATTCTAAAATGTAAAGGGAAAAAAGGAAAAATAATTAAAAGCATGAATAATAATGAATAATCTCCTAGATACTCAGAGGAATGATGCATAGCTAACTGTTTCATTGAGGCCCTCTGGTGTTAAAACTCCAAGGGAAATATCCACCTAGTCTCATGGCCACTTTACACGTTCCAACATCGTTCTGATACTGTATTCAACGGTGCAGGAGCGCGCTTTTTCTGGGCTGAATTCCAAGATCGCACAGGAGATGTTACACAGCGCGATATTGGCAGCCAACGCCACTGCGATGTGTACGCCCCCTTGTACGGCCGACCCAGGAACGACCATTTAACATGGGAGAGAATAGGGGAAGTTGCACTCCACATCGTTGTTGGGCTTTTACACAGCCCGATCCGGCCACATCGTCCATCCAATATCGGGCCTTTGGAGAGCAGGCTCATTTGATCCCCGATATCGTTTTGGCATCGTTCGTGCATCGTATTAGACAATTACACCGCACAACCGCATGAACGATATCGGGGCCAACGCACGAACCACGTGACTTTTTATCGGAGTTGGACGCCGATATCGGGACGTGTAAAGCAGCCATCACACTGGGCAAGACGCTTCCTCAAGTCTCCCCTTATCCCCCATGAATAGCATCTATCCCCAGGAATTTGAGGAACCTCGGGTCACTCCCGAAAATGTCGAGGTAGGGTTTTGAGAGTTGCAATATCCTCAACCCTTGCAGCATCACAACTGTCACGGCAATGTTCAAGCACACGCATACGGAGTTCACGTGAAGTCAAACCAACGTAAATACGGGGACAAGTGCATTTGGCATGCGTAGTACCACAAGAAATGTAACTAAGGATTTTGTATGTTTTTTGACCATCTGCACTATCAAAAGTATGTCCCCGCACTAAGTTGGCACATGCCGCACAGTTACCACAAGGGAAACATCCTTGTCTTGGTCCTCTTGACCCAAAAGGGGAAGGTATCTCGGGTATATAATGGCTGTGCACCAACATATCCTGCAAATTCCTAGATCGCCAGAGAATCATGGGTGGATAAGTGGGGAGGCATTCTTTTAGGATGGTATCTGATTGAAGGACCCCCCCAGTGTTTGGCCAGGATGGATCTCATCCTGTTTGTAAGTCTAATAATAAAATAAATATTTGCAATTAAAATCCTCTATAATTTTTTGTTTACAAAGAATCAGAACAACTGCAGGCGTCAGTGGTGCTTAGTGGGTTACTAGACTCAGACATATTAAATTAACTTTAAGTCAAAAATCTAAAGATAGCAATTTTATTACAATAATGTTACAAATAAATGTGTTCAGATTATAGTAGATCCATATAACTGGCATACTTACCGCAACACAACCACAGCCCCTGAAGAAGCATCACGCGAAACGTGCATTGGGGATTCTACACTGGCACATTACTGCACCTGCCATGGGTAAAATATAACTCCTGCTATTTATATATGCATGGTAATCATTTTGCACAGGATGTTTATATGTTTCTCTGAATAATGTTAACCCCTTCGCGACCTATGCCACACATGTGTGTCATTGGTCGCTTCCCACCTTTTGATGCTAGTTCAGATGCTGAGCTCACATCCTCCCCCTGACATCTCAGTTGATGTTATTAGCGATCTGATCGGCACTATTAACCCTTTGGATCCATCGAGCCGCGGCGGGGATTGTGCTGTTCCCTGCCATGATCGGAGGTCCCATGATGCGATCACAAGACTTCCGCTATTACCTCAACAGATCAGGGTCCTGTGATGACCCCAGATGCTGTCTGGGATCACTTCCTGTGGATGCCTGGGGAACGCCAAAATCCGCATGAAGTGATCATTTGTGCTATGTACTGATGTGCTGCAGCTCATCGGTACATAGCAGAAGTAATCAAAGTGTGCGGCACTGAGGCCCCCTAGTGGGCCAAGTAAAATACTTTTTTTTTTGGTCACCCTCAACATTGCAATAAAATGCAATAACAGGCGATCAAAACATCGAATCTACACCAAACTGATATCATTAGATATCATTATCAGCTCAAGACGTAATAAATAAGCACACACTGCCCCAGATCCCGGAAAATGAGAACACTACGGGTCACAGAAAATGACACAAAAGTGCAATTCTTTCCTTTAAAAACTTCTGAATTTTTTTTCACCACTTAGATAACAGTAATGGTATACATGTTTGATATCTACGAACTCGTACCGACCTGGGGCAACATACCATCACGTCGGTTTTAGCATATAGTGAACATGGTGACTAAAAATCCCAAAAAACAAACGTGTAATTGTACTTTTTTTTGCAATTTCACTGCACTTGGCACTTTGTGTCCCATTTTCCTGTTGTAAAATAAATTATTTCATCCTAAAATACAACTCGTCCCACAAAAAAAACAAGCTGTCATATGTTTACATTTACCGAAAAATATAAAAGTTATGTCTCTTGGAAGAAGGGGAGGGAAAAATGAAAAGCGGAAAGCGAAAGATCGCCGGATGGTGAACTGAGTCGCTATACCTATGGGCAGTATTTAACCATTGCTATGCAAATCTGGAACCACTTGAGTAGTCCAGACCTATTAAATTAGGAAGTAGGATCCTGCTGGAACTAGATAATACACCAATGTGACATGGCAGGTGGTGCACTCATGGAGAATTCTCAGCTCCTTGTTTAGGACTATGGCACTAGAAAACTGCTGTAAAACTGCTTCATTTTTTCTCAACACGTAGTTGCGCAACTATTTTGCAACTTTTGGGTCCCAATTCATCATCTTCATTTTTTAACATTTCTCATCTCTCCTTCTGCTCTGGCAGGTGCACAAACATAATCATGAATCTGTTCAATCGTCAAGACTTCAGAGGTCTAATTTGCAAGTGGAGGTGGAGGAAGAAGAAGTCCTATTTGGTAAAATATTAAAGAGGAAGGCGAATGGGGCTGCAAAGAGGACAGGACGGTGGTCAGTGGCATAACTAGAGTCTGGCAGGCCCCGGTGCGAAACTTAGACCTGGCCCTTCCCCCCCCCTTCCCCTCGCATGTTGATGAAATGTATGGGCCTCATGTAACGTTCTAAATCCTTTAAAGACTCACAAATTGACCCCTCTACCCATTCATTATGTATTAATGTCCCTTATCCTGCTATATATGGTCCTCCTCCTGGAATATGGCCCTTATCGTGGTATATATACCCCACATCCTGGTTTATATGGTGTGCCTCCTCCCATCACCATAGTCATCCAATTATTATAATGCATCCCCATATTCCTTCATATATATAATGTACCCCCATAGTCCTCTATGTATTATAATGCATCCTATAGTGCCCCATTTATAAGGTAGCCCCATAGTCATTCAATTATTATAATGAACCCCCATTATCCTCCATATAATATAATGCAGCCTCACATCCCACCATATATCATAATGCAGCCTCACAGCCCGCCTTATAGCATAATACAGCCTCATATCCTCTCCATATAGTATAATGCAGCCTCATAGCCTCTCCATATAGTATAATACAGTCTCATAGCCCTCCATATAGCATACTACAGCCTCATAGCTCTCTTTATAGCATAATGCAGCCTCATAGCCCTCCTTATAGCATAATGCAGCCTCATATTCTCTCCATATAGTATAATACAGCCTCATAGCCTCTCCATATAGTATAATGCAGCCCCATAGCCCTCCATACAGCATAATACAGCCTCATATCTCTCCATATAGTGCAGCGTTATATATGCAGCCTCATATCTCTCCATATAATGCAGTATGATATATGCAGTCTTATATCTCCCATATAGTGCAATATTATATATGCAGCCTTATATCCCCCATATAGTGCAGTATTATATATCCAGCCTTATATCCCCATATAGTGCAGTATTATATATCCAGCCTTATATCTTCCATAACAGAAGAAAACACAACCGCGACAAATCAGTATAATGCAAAAAAAATTATTTTGCATTATACTGATTTGTCGCGGTTGTGTTTTCTTCTGTTATAATATGCCTTATGGTGCGATTTTCCCCATAGTGATTTGCTCCCCATTTTTGGGGTAATAAATAAGCATCTTTGATGAAGTGTATTAACCTTACATCTTCCATATAGTGCAGTATTATATATCCAGCCTTATATCTCTCCATACAGTGCAGTATTATATATGCAGCCTCATATCTCCCATATAATGCAGTATTATATATCCAGCCTTATATCTCCCATATAGTGCAGTATTATATATCCAGCCTTATATCTCTCCATAAAGTGCAGTATTATATATCCAGCCTTATATCTCTCCATACAGTGCAGTATTATATATCCAGCCTTATATCTCTCCATACAGTGCAGTATTATATATCCAGCCTTATATCTCCCATATAGTGCAGTATTATATATCCAGCCTTATATCTCTCCATATAGTGCAGTATTATATATCCAGCCTTATATCTCTCCATACAGTGCAGTATTATATATCCAGCCTTATATCTCCCATGTAGTGCAGTATTATATATCCAGCCTTATATCTCCCATATAGTGCAGTATTATATATCCAGCCTTATACTGCATCTCTCCATATAGTGTTGTATTATATATCCAGCCTTATATCTCTCCATACAGTGCAGTATTATATATCCAGCCTTATATCTCCTATATAGTGTAGTATATATCCAGCCTTATACTGTATCTCTCCATATAGTGCAGTATTATATATCCAGCCTTATATCTCTCCATACAGTGTAGTATTATATATATATAGCCTTATATCTCCTATATAGTGTAGTATTATATATCCAGCCTTATACTGTATCTCTCCATATAGTGCAGTATTATATATCCAGCCTTATATCTCTCCATACAGTGCAGTATTATATATCCAGCCTTATATCTCCCATGTAGTGCAGTATTATATATCCAGCCTTATACTGTATCTCTCCATATAGTGTTGTATTATATATCCAGCCTTATATCTCTCCATATAGTGCAGTATTATATATCCAGCCTTATATCTCTCCATACAGTGCAGTATTATATATCCAGCCTTATATCTCTCCATACAGTGTAGTATTATATATATAGCCTTATATCTCCTATATAGTGTAGTATTATATATCCAGCCTTATACTGTATCTCTCCATATAGTGCAGTATTATATATCCAGCCTTATATCTGCCATATAGTGCAGTATTATATATGCAGCCTTATATCTCACATATAGTACAGTCTTATATATCCAGCCTTATATCCCCCATATAGTGCAGTATTATATATCCAGCCTTATATCTCTCCATACAGTGCTGTATTATATATCCAGCCTTATATCTTCCATATAGTGCAGTATTATATATCCAGCCTTATATCTCTCCATACAGTGCAGTATTATATATCCAGCCTTATATCTCTCCATACAGTGCAGTATTATATATCCAGCCTTATATCTCTCCATACAGTGCAGTATTATATATCCAGCCTTATATCTCTCCATATAGTGCAGTATTATATATCCAGCCTTATATCTCTCCATACAGTGCAGTATTATATATCCAGCCTTATATCTCTCCATACAGTGCAGTATTATATATCCAGCCTTATATCTCTCCATACAGTGCAGTATTATATATCCAGCCTTATATCTCTCCATACAGTGCTGTATTATATATCCAGCCTTATATCTGCCATATAGTGCAGTATTATGTATGCAGCCTTATATCTCACATATAGTGCAGTCTTATATATCCAGCCTTATATCCCCCATATAGTGCAGTATTATATATCCAGCCTTATATCTCTCCATACAGTGCAGTATTATATATCCAGCCTTATATCTATCCATACAGTGCAGTATTATATATCCAGCCTTATATCTCTCCATATAGTGCAGTATTATATATCCAGCCTTATATCTTCCATATAGTGCAGTATTATATATCCAGCCTTATATCTCTCCATACAGTGCAGTATTATATATCCAGCCTTATATCTATCCATACAGTGCAGTATTATATATCCAGCCTTATATCTCTCCATATAGTGCAGTATTATATATCCAGCCTTATATCTTCCATACAGTGCAGTATTATATATCCAGCCTTATATCTCTCCATACAGTGCAGTATTATATATCCAGCCTTATATCTCTCCATACAGTGCAGTATTATATATCCAGCCTTATATGTTCCTTATAGTGCAGTATTATATATCCAGCCTTATATCTCTCCATACAGTGCAGTATTATATATCCAGCCTTATATCTCTCCATACAGTGCAGTATTATATATCCAGCCTTATATGTTCCTTATAGTGCAGTATTATATATCCAGCCTTATATCTCTCCATACAGTGCAGTATTATATATCCAGCCTTATATCTATCCATACAGTGCAGTATTATATATCCAGCCTTATATCTCTCCATATAGTGCAGTATTATATATCCAGCCTTATATCTTCCATACAGTGCAGTATTATATATCCAGCCTTATATCTCTCCATACAGTGCAGTATTATATATCCAGCCTTATATCTCTCCATACAGTGCAGTATTATATATCCAGCCTTATATGTTCCTTATAGTGCAGTATTATATATCCAGCCTTATATCTCTCTATACAGTGCAGCACTGTATATGCAGTCTTATAAATGACCTTCACTCGCCCCCCCATAATCCTCTCACCAAGTAAAAGCAGATGCTTTCCACGCACTAGTGACACATTTCAGGACATGTAGGCTACAAAAATGAGCAGGATCGCCCAAAGAAGGGTAAAGTAGCCCAGCAAGCAATAGGTGCTGTAAAGCGCTGTGTGCACATAGCCTAAGGCTACTTTCACACTACGATTTTTAGGGAGCCGATGCTGTCCGATATAAATCGGACAGCATCGGCTCCCTTCTGATGCCTGGAATCGGATGCCAAATAGGCACCCGATTCCGGCATAAAATCGGCGCCTCCGGGCTGAAAAAAAGAAAAAAAAAAAAGTTTATGCTCACCTCCCCCGAGCCCCCACCGTCTCTTGCAGGCTCCGGTGGCTCCCGCAAGCTGCAGAGGTCTTCTTCATGTGTACAGGACCTGCGGTGATGTCACAGTCACGTGACCGCGGGTTCACCATGGTAACCCGCGGTCACATGACTGTGACATCACCGCAGGTCCTGAACAGCAGAAGAAGACCTTCTGCAGATACCGGGAGCCTGCGGGAGCCACCGGGAGCCTCCAGGAAGACGGCGGGGGCTCGGGGTGAGGTGAGCATAAACGTTTTTTTTTTAACCCTTGTGCTCCCAGTTAGGAGCAGTTTTACTGTACTGAGCATGCTCAGTACAGTAAAATCGGTCCGAGGAGACATCAGATGTTTCCTCGGACCCTTCTCCATAGGGCCCCATGTTATAGGGATCGGGTCAGATCGGATGTGCACTAAATGCAATCAGATTTGGTCCGATCCGATTATGTCAGATTTTATTTTCGGTGCAAAAATTGGAGCATGCTCCGATTTTTGCACCGATAATAAAATTGGACAGAATCGGATCGGACCAAATCGGATGGCATTTAGTGCACATCCGATTCGGTTCGATGCCCATAGGGCTGCATGGGGCCAAATTCGGATCCGATGCTGTCCGATTTTGATCGGACAGCATCGGATCTGAAATATCCGTAATGTGAAACCAGCCTTAGGGAATGTAGACTGTGACCCCCAATGGGGACAGAGGTGATGATGTATGTAAAGTGCTGTGTGCACATAGCCTATGGGAATATAGACTGTGAGCCCCAATGGGGAAAGAGATGAAGATGTCTGTAAAGTGCTGTGTGCACATGGCCTGATGGTATATAGACTGTGAGCCCCAATGGGGTCAGTGATGATGATGATGTATGTAAAGTGCTGTGTGCACAAAGCCTAAGGGAATATAGACTGTGAGCCCCAATGGGGACAGAAATGATGTCTGTAACGTGCTGTGTGCACACAGCCTAAGGGAATATAGACTGTGAGCCCCAATCGGGACAGTGATGATGATAATGATGATGTATGTAAAGTGCTGTGTGCACATAGCCTATGGGAATATAGACTGTGAGCCCCAATGGGGACAGTGATGATGATGTATGTAAAGTGCTGTGTGAACATAGCCTAAGGGAATACAGACTGTGAGCTCCAATGTGGACAGTGATGATGATAATGTATGTAAAGTGCTGTGTGCCCATATACTAAGGGAATATAGACTGTGAGCTCCAATGGGGACAGTGATGATGATGTCTGTAAACTACTGTGCGCCCATAGACTAAGGGAATATAGACTGTGAGCCCCAATGGGGACAGAGGTGATGTCTGTAAAGTGCTGTGTGCACATAGACTAAGGGAATATAGACTGTGAGCCACAATGGGGACAGAGGTGATGTCTGTAAAGTGCTGTGTGCACATAGACTAAGGGAATATAGACTGTGAGCCACAATGGGGACAGAGGTGTTGTCTGTAAAGTGCTGTGTGCACATAGCCTATGGGAATATAGACTGTGAGCCCCAATGAGGACAGTGATGATGATGATGTATGTAAAGTGCTGTGTGCACATAGCCTGAGGGAATATAGACTGTGAGCCCTAATGGGGACAGAGGTGATGATGATGTATGTAAAGTGCTGTGTGCACATAGCCTATGGAAATATAGACTGTGAGCCCCAATGGGGACAGTGATGATGATGATGTATGTAAAGTGCTGTGTGAACATAGACTAAGGGCATATAGACTGTGAGCTCCAATTGGGACATTGATGATGATGTCTGTAAACTGCTGTGCGCCCATAGACTAAGGGAATATAGACTGTGAGCCCCAATGGGGACAGAGGTGATGTCTGTAAAGTGCTGTGTGCACAGACTAAGGGAATATAGACTGTGAGCTCCAATGGGGACAGAGGTGATGTCTGTAAAGTGCTGTGTGCACATAGACTAAGGGAATATAGACTGTGAGCCACAATGGGGACAGAGGTGATGTCTGTAAAGTGCTGTGTGCACATAGCCTGAGGGAATATAGACTGTGAGCCCCAATGGGGACAGTGATGATGATGATGTATGTAAAGTGCTGTGTGCACATAGCCTGAGGGAATATAGACTGTGAGCCCCAATGGGGATAGTGATGATGATGATGCATGTAAAGTGCTGTGTGCACATAGCCTAAGGGAATATAGACTGTGAGCCACAATGGGGACAGAGGTGATGGTAATGTATGTAAAGCGCTGTGTGCATATATCCGAAGTGAACATAGACTGTGAGCCACAATGGGGACAGAGGTGATGATGTATGTAAAGTGCTGTGTGAACATAGCCTGAGGGAATATAGACTGTGAGCCCTAATGGGGACAGAGATGATGTCTGTAAAGTGCTGTGTGCACATAGCCTAAGGGAATATAGACTGTGAGCTCCAATGGGGACAGTGATGATGATGTATGTAAACTGCTGTGTGCACTTAGCCTGAGGGAATATAGACTGTGAGCCCCAATGGGGACAGAGATGATGATGTCTGTAAAGTGCTGCGTGCACTTAGCCTGAGGGAATATAGACTGTGAGCCCTAATGGGGACAGAGGTGATGTCTGTAAAGTGCTGTGTGCACATAGCCTAAGGGAATATAGACTGTGAGCCCTAATGGGGACAGAGGTGATGTCTGTAAAGTGCTGTGTGCACATAGACTAAGGGAAAATAGACTGTGAGCCCCAATGGGGACAGAGGTGATGATGTATGTAAAGTGCTGTGTGCACGTAGCCAAAGGAAATATAGACTGTGAGCCCCAATGGGGACAGAGATGATGATGTCTATAAAGTGCTGTGTGCACATAGCCTGAGGGAATATAGACTGTGAGCCCCAATGGGGACAGAGATGATGATGATGAATGTAAAGTGCTGTGTGCATACAGCCTAAGGGAATATAGACTGTGAGCCCCAATGGGGACAGTAACGATGATGATGATGTATGTAAAGTGCTGTGTGCACATAGCCTATGGAAATATAGACTGTGAGCCCCAATGGGGACAGTGATGATGATGTCTGTAAAGTGCTGTGTGCACATAGCTTAAGGCAGTGTTTCCCAACTCCAGTCCTCAAGGCACACCAACAGGTCATGTTTTCAGGATTTCCTTATCATAAGGCGCCCGTCAGACGCTTCAATATCTTGAACGATATTGTAAGCGATCACGTGCACGCGCGATCGCTTACAATATCGTTCACATCGCTGGTGAGCTGTCACACAGACAGACTCACCAGCGATGTGGATCCGCGATCTCGCTGGTAACTATGGTACACATCGGGTTACTAGGCGCCGCGCGTCGCTTAGTAACCCGACGTGTACCATAGTTACCATCTCCCAGCATAGGCTCTGCCGCTGGGAGATCGTTCATCGTGGTGTCACACACCACGATGAAGCAGATTGTTACATCGTTCATCGCTAGATATGAGGTCCTGCTCTCATATCTGCGATGTCACGATCAAGCGATTTTACATTGTAAAATCGCTTGATCGCACGTAGCGATGTACAAACGATATCGCTTAAGCGATCAAAAAGCAGATCGCTTAAACGATATCGTTTAAGATATTGAAGCGTCTGACGGCCGCCTTAAGCGGCCGTCACACGCTTCCATATCGCTAGCGATATTGTAAGCGATCACGTGCACGCGCGATCGCTTACAATATCGCTCCCATCGCTGGTGAGATGTCACACAGACAGACTCACCAGCGATGTGGACCAGCGAGATCGCTGGTAACTATGGTACACATCGGGTTACTAGGCGCCGCGCATCGCTTAGTAACCCGACGTTTACCATAGTTACCATCTCCCAGCATAGGCTCTGCCGCTGGGAGATCGTTCATCGTGGTGTTATACACCACGATGAAGCTGTTTGTAAAATCGTTCATCGCAAGATCTGAGGTCCGGAGCTCAGATCTCGATCTTGCGATTCGATCAGTTCTCGTTCGTTGTATCTTGCCGTCACACGCAGAGACATCGTTCAAGCGATGTTTAATCTGCCGCGTTCAAGCGATATCTTTCAAGATATCGTAGCGTGTGACGGCCGCTTTAGACAGATGATGGAATTATCCCCTGTGCAAGTGATTAAACTAACACCTTTGCAATCCTAAGGAATCCTGAAAACATGACCTGTTGGTGTGCCTTGAGGACTGGAGTTGGGAAACACTGGCCTAAGGGAATATAGACTGTGAGCCCTAATGGGGACAGAGGTGATGATGTATGTAAAGTGCTGTGTGCACATAGACTAAGGGAATATAGACTGTGAGCCCCAATGGGGACAGTGATGATGATGATGTATGTAAAGTGCTGTGTGCACATAGACTAAGGGAATATAGACTGTGAGCCCTAATGGGGACAGAGGTGATGATGTATGTAAAGTGCTCTGGCCATACTGCACTCACTTATATAATAAAAAAATCTTTACTTACCTCTTCTAGTTCTTTTGCTGCTTCGGCGTCTCCTGCAGATTCCAAACAGAGGAGGAGGAGGTGCCAGACTGCGGTATGCTGTCCCCAGTGGAGCGCGGGGCGGGAGCAGCAGCAGGAAGTAGTAGGCTCCCCTCCCCTCCTCTCCTCTCCCCTCCCTGACACTCGGAGCCTGTGCAGACGCACTGCCATATGGATGTGTGTCCTCGGGGACGCACATCCATGTGATGCGGGCACCTGGCCCTGCAATCGACGGGTGCAGGGGGCGGCTGGCGGCGCAGGCCCCTTATAGGTCCAGGCCGGGACCCCTGCGACCGCGATCGTTATGCCACTTATGCTGGTGATACAGCTGAGCAGCCATCTTTTTCTCACCCATTTATTGGCCATCTAGAGTAGAGATCATACACATTGTACAAAATGCGTTAGACCATCATGTTTCTGAATTCACATTAAGCAAATCACAAAAAATAGTCATTCAGGAGTTTCCAATATTTTTGTAAGATTCTAGGAGAATTTGACTTGCCCTAAACTAAATGTGCTCATCTCTAGTCTAAGACCTCATTCACATGTCTGTTTTTCACATACATGTTCAATCTGTATTTGTAGTGAAAAATATGGACCTGTAGAGGGAATGGAGACCACAGCAGTTAATGGACATTTGTTAAATTCTGTATCACTACCCAGAGGTCATAAACTGTGCTTATCTGAGCAGGAACTGTAGTCATCCTGTACATGGGATCTGAGACCCCAGGGGGTGTTCCTGAGAAGGCTCAGAGGTTGAAGCTTTTCATGCCTCTGATGACTTCAAAGGAATCAACAAATAGTCAATAATGGCAGATTCTTGCATTCCGTGTTTGCTGTGGGTAGGGAAGTGCTTTGAAAACAGAGCATTTGAAATGTAATGTAGTCATTAATAAATTAGCCATGGTCCAGTCACAGACCGGGAATTAGAATATTAAGATTAAGGGCTGTTCTGGAAAATTCAACCCAGGATAAACCTATAAAAAGGCTCGCAATCTAAGGCTGGCTTCACACCACGGCACCATCAGGTCCGGGGTGAACCTGACAGCCCTGGACCCGATTTGCAAACAGAATCGGAGGGCAAATATGCCCTGTGGTCCTGTTTGTAGCCGGATGCTGCA
Source organism: Allobates femoralis (assembly GCA_033576535.1). Classification (NCBI taxonomy): domain Eukaryota; kingdom Metazoa; phylum Chordata; class Amphibia; order Anura; family Aromobatidae; genus Allobates; species Allobates femoralis. The sequence goes on along the minus strand of JARQOC010000008.1, from coordinate 52,635,080 downwards.
GAGCGCAGCTGTTCCCTGCTGAAATGGGGCTGAACCACTTCTCAGGGGACAGCTCCCTGGTGCTGAAGTTGAGCGTAGCTCACGCTGTACTTCAGCTGCAGGTGTCCGGTTCCCGGATCCTCCAGGATCGGGGCAATCTGGCGCCATAGACTCCCATGTTAGGGAGCGCCGGATTGCCCCGGATTTGGGAGGATCCAATTTGGGCAGATTTTTCACCCTGGACACAAAAATGCTGCAAGCAGCATTTTTGTGTCCAGGAGAAAAATCTGAATACACCCGGATCCTCCTGGACAGATGGAAACCGGATGGCACATAGCTGCCATCGGCCCCATAGGGCTGCATTATGGCAAAATCAGGTCCGGGGCTGTCAGGTTTACCCCGGAAAGCCCTGAACCTGATGGTGCCGTGGTGTGAAGCCGGCCAAAGAAAGCATGTTCACAGATTGGGGTCGGCTGCTGCTGATGTGATCCATATTTCATTCTTCCTCCCTCAAGGAAAGACGACAATAAACTGAAAAGTTTAAATATTTCTGTAATTTTCTCCCTTTTTATAATTGTTTTGCATATCTGTATGTCCTTTTTATTTTTATCTTTTACATATTTTCATTTTAAGCATTGTAACTTTTATATTAAAGCTTAAAACTTTAACAAGTTTGACCTTTGTATGTTCTAAAAGAATCCATAGCCTAAGGCCGGTTTCACACTTAGGTTCAGGACGCAGCGTGTGCGAACGCAGCCAAATGCATGCGTACTGCGCCCCTGTGTTTAACATGGGGACGCATGGTACCCACGTTTGGCTGCATTTGCATGCGTTGCGTTCGGATGCGTTTATTATCGGCGCCCACCAAATGTAACATGTTGCATTTTTTGTGCGTCTGAGGGCACTTGCTTTGTACACAAGCGTTCTGAAGTGCACGAAAATGAATGGACCTAAATGGAGCTGAAATGGCATCCGCATGTCACCGCAGGCAAATGCTGCAGAGTACACAGAAATCTCCATAGGAAACCATTGTAACGCAGGCCGGCCATACAAATCTCTCTCTCTCACCCTGACGCTCATCATAATGATTTCCTATTCCCGGACTGGCTTCTAGTGCATTCCTATGGACATTTTGATGTGAACACAAGCTGACAATCAGTGCCGCATTCACATCAAAATGTCTGCGTTCAGCACTGCGTATGCGGACCATGCGCTGCGGAGCCGAACGCTAATGTGAACCTAGCCTTAGAGTGGGTAATCTGATTGTCAGATAGTAGTATACAGTATTTCAGGGACTACTCACCCTGTGTGTTTGAGGAGTGGTGGCAGTGTGTTATGAAGCTGGAGGCTGTGTCGTCTGGGTATGATTTATGTCCACTTTTCTATCTAGAACACAGGTTGGGTGTTAGGCTACGTTCACACGGTGCGCTATTGCACCGTTCAGGTCCGCTTTGTATGGATCCACTATTGCAGTGAAAAGCATTGACGTTGGCTGCCAAGTCAATGCATTTCACTATTTTACATTTACATGCTGCATTTTTACGGACCCGCTTTTGGGCTGAAAAGCGAATGCACAAAAAGAATGAGCATGTCAATTTCCTGGCGTTTTTTTCGCTGCACTTTTACTCACCTCACCACACTCCTACGCTGATCTCCCCTCATCCTGACGGCACAGGACCTGTGGGGGACCTTGGACATCTCATGTGACCGAGCGATGTCACCCAGTCACATAGGAGGCTGAAGGGTCCTAGAGGCAGCTTGTCATGAGGCCTCTGGGGATGAGAGATCACCGGCGGTCACCAAGGGAGCGTGGCAAGGTGAGTAAGTGCAGGTGAATAGCACAGCGGCGTTCACACCGAATGCTGCACTTTGTGAGGATCCCAAAAATGGATCCTCACAAAACACAACAATACGCTGTGTGTGAACATAGCCTTAGATTGAGTGAGAGGAGATAAATTAAACCTTGCAGGCACACACGTATTTACACCCGCGCCGCTGTTAGCTTCAAGTCCCGCACTGCGCATGCGGGGCTTGAAGCTCTAACAGCGGCGCGGGTGTAAATACGTCACCCGGCGCCGGAAATGACACGAATCGCGTCATACAGCCCCCACACAGCAGCGGTCCGGAATAGGAGAGCGGGGAGGCGAACAGGGAGGCGCGCATTTGAATGTATCATGAAGATCACGCCTATTGAGGCGTGATATCATGAAGATGGCAGAATCCCGAGACACTCTGAGACCCTTAAGGGGAACCAGTCACCCCCTTTGGGCATTCTAAACATTTGCTCATCACCTTAAACATCATGCAATTGGGGTTCTGGTGACCCCTTTATATCCCAGACTGGTCCCTGATTACTTCAGAGAATAAGTTTGATCGTGTCCCCGCCATGTAGTAGCCGGTCTGGTGGGATGTGGCTCTCTTCAGTCCGGGCTGCCCCTCCGCCTGTAATATGGCATCGCTCCTGGTGTCTGTGACGGCATTGCGCCTGAGCAGTTGCCTGTGCTGTATTGAGCCGCACAAAGTCTTGCAATATTTGGATGGCTACGAGGAAGCCTTTATACTTTATGGAGGCCTATTTGAGGTCCATTATACTATACAGTGTGAAGTATGTGGGGTGATAGTAGGGGCCATTATCCAGTATGTAGGCTCATTGTACTTGCATGGGTACTGCATGGCTGTATGGGGGTCACAGTTGGGATTATACTGTGTTGGGGGGTCACCATTTATTGCTGGGGTAATTGAGAGGGAGGGACAGTAGGGTCATCATACTGTGTGTAGGGGACCATAGTGTATGTGGGCACCTTTGTTGGCATTGTACTGCACGGAGGCAATGAAGGAGGAATCTACAGGCTTTAATAGAAGGACAATGCCCATGTACAGGCTGTAAAGTTGTCACACATGTTCTTATGTGACCCACACAGATATAATCATCTTTTTTTTTGGGGGGGGGGGTGCTTAGATATTCTGCCACAGGACCCCATGATCTCTACGACTTGGGGATGGATCTGCACAAAGCATTACTTCCATTATATACACAATAAGTGAACTCATAACTAATGATCTAGTGTTGGAGCGAGGCTGTATACTGAGCCACAATGTGATCCGCTAGACATCACACAGTATACAGAGAACGGTCCGCATCAGCCAATCACAGCACCTCTTCCATTCTCAAACCTCCACTGTAAAACTGAAAGCTGGACCGTGATTGGTGGAGGCGGGGAACACTTCCGCTTACATGAAGCTCCTCCCCCACATCGAAGAACTCCGTTACCCTGGAAACAGCCGGAAAACGATAACAACAGTGAGGCCGAGGAGTGTCGTGACCCGGGCACATCACAGCGGCCGAGTGTGGAGATGTGACCGGAGGAGGCGGGACGCCGGGCACAGGTATGACCGAGGGGAGGCCCGGATACCGGGCTCAGGCCTAGAGAGGAGGCACGTGTCCCGGAATGCCGGGGCTCTGGTTATGTAATCGGTGACTCGCTCTGTGCGGCTTCATACACCCGCAGGACGGAATCTGCGCTGTGACGTCACCACTCTATGACATCATTATCCGAACAATAATACCACATAAGACCGCGCCCCCTGCTGAGCGATGTGCACACAAGGAGGAGCTATGTCTGCTTAACACCAGGCAGATTACACAGGGCGGAGTCTGCAGATTATCGGAATGAATCTCCCAATTAAATTTTGAGCAGAGCTGATTGGATGGCATTGTACCACGTGACTGACCGTGCAGGTGTCATAGCTCCATATAGGCCCCCTTCAGCATGTTTTCAGGATCTGGTTTTGGCCTCACAGTATTCCTATGGGGCCGGATTGCACCAGATGGCAGTGTTTTGCCATCCGGTTCTGTGCTGTCCGGAAGAATCCGGAAGCTTTCGTTTTTTGGCCCCGGACACAAAATCGGAACAATCAGCATTTTTACGTATCCGCGGCCAAAACCGCTCAAAATCGGATGCTGGCGATCCCTAACATGGGAGTCTATGGCAGCGGATCCGATAGAAAATCAGATCCTGGTGCTGGAGTTTCCCAGCGAGTGCTGCTAAACTTCAGCACCTGGAGCTGTCCCCTCCAGAAACTTCAGGATCGCGGCTAGCTCCAGACAAAGGCTGGCTTCACACTACGATTTTTGGGATCCTGCTCTGTTCATTTTTGAAACCAACAGAACAGGATCGTTTTTGCCTGCTATACCTCCCTATGGTGACGGATTGGCCACATTTGGTCATCCGGTTTGTGTATTCAGTCCCGGATTTGTTTCTGTCCTGTTTTTCACTGGTCCCAAAAGCAAAGTCTGCAGTATTTTTGAGCTCCAGTGACAAAACTGGGCAGAAACTAATCCGGTCCAGGACAGTTAACATGGGGCCAGATCCAGGAAAAAACAAAATTGTTCCCTGGATCCAATTCTAGGGTACAGAGCATGCTCAGAACAAGAGCACTGCTCTGTACCCGTGGTACATGTGTGTAATTTCACTTTAGCAGTGTATCTACCGTATATACACTGCCAAAGTGAAATTAAGTCAATGGATGGTTAAAAATAATAAATTCTCACGTATCCACCGATTCCAAGTGTCCCACAATGAATTATGAATTCACCTCCGAAGGCAAAACAACCTGTACATCAGCTGACCAGGAAGGGACGGGGCAACCCGATCAGCTGATGGGTCACATGACCGCATCAGCACGGTTTTAAAGATTTAAATATATAGATACACTGCTAAAGTGAAAGTGGACAGCGCCAACAGCATTTGTCTGGCTTGACTCCCCCCTGCTTTTTCTGTGTACGGATCCCGGACCCAGACACAGAAATTGCATCTGGAGTTGCCAATCCATACCTGTTCATTCTGGTTTGTAGGGTCCTGCAAAAAACAGGATCCCAACGAACAGTAACAAAATGTAGTGTGAAGCCAGCCTAAGGGCCACACCTGTATGACTGAACAGTGCCCTCTGTGACATCACCATGTAAACTACACAACTGAACAGTGCCCCTCTGTAACATCACCATATAAACTACACGACTGAACAATGCCCCTCTGTGACATCATATAAACTACACGAGTGCACAGTGCCTCTCTGTGACATCACCATATAAACTCCATTACTGAACAATGCCCCTCTGTGACATTACCATATAAACTACACAACTGAAAAGTGCCCCTCTGTGATACCACCATATAAACTACACGACTGAACAGTGCCCTCTGTACCATCACCATATAAATTACACGACTGAACAATGCCCCTCTGTGACATCATATAAACTGCACGAGTGAACAGTGCCCCTCTGTGACATCACCATATAAATTCCATGACTGAACAGTGCCCTCTATGACATCACCATATAAACTACACAACTGAACAGTGCCCTCTGTCACATCACCATATAAACTACACGACTGAACAATGCCCCTCTGTGACATCATATAAACTACACGAGTGAACAGTGCCCCTCTGTGACATCACCATATAAATTCCATGACTGAACAGTGCCCTCTATGACATCACCATATAAACTACACAACTGAACAGTGCCCTCTGTCACATCACCATATAAACTCCATGACTGAACAATGCCCCTCTGTAACATCTCCATATAAACTACACATCTGAACAGTGCCCCTCTGTGACATCATAATATAAACTACACAAGTGAACAGTGCCCCCTCTGTGACATCATATAAAGTACACGAGTGAACAGTGCCCCTCTGTGACATCACCATATAAACTCCATGACTGAACAGTGCCCTCTCTGACATCACCATATAAACTGTACAACTAAACAGTGCCCCTCTGTGATATCACCATCTAAACTACAAGACTGGACTGTGCCTCTCTGTGACATCAACATACAGACATATAGTTTGAGACGCCCGCTAGGGCCGGTTTGTACTCTGTAACTGGGCCACTGGTTGCTTGGGAGGTCACGGTAGCAATGACCCGGCTCCGTGGCCCTTTGCATGCAGAAAAAGGGGAATATACACAAGGGATAAGTTTGTGATGACACCAGTTCTTGTGTCTTCCAGTCCTGCACTCCAACGTTAATTATCACTTTAATAGACTACACTGATTGCCCTGGGGCCCCGCTTTACCTGTGGGGAGCAGAACCATCCTGGCTGCATCACCATCTGCCCCAGAGTTCTCACAGCAGCGCTGGTCACCCTGACCAGAATAACCACAGGAACTGAAGCTTCCGTTACTTTTACTTGATGGTCAATGGTGCAGACTGGGGTACTGGCAACAGTTGACAGTGGAGATTCGGGCAGCTGGGAAACAATTGGGGATCCACCTAGGGATCCAGGTGGGTTTAGAGGCCTTCCCTCTGTGACATCACCATATAAACTACACAACTGAACATTGCCCCTCTGTGACATCACCATATAAATTACATTCCTGAACAGTGCCCCTCTGTCACATTACCATGTAAACTGTATGACTGAACAGTGCCCCTTTATGACATTACCATAGAAACTCCATGGATGAACAGTGCCCCTCTTTGACATCACCATATAAACTACATGACTGAACAGTGCCCCTCTGTGACATCACCATATAAACTACATGACTGAACAGTGCTCTCTGTGACATCAACGTAGACATATAGTTTGTGACGCCCACCAGGGTCGGGGGTACTCTGTAACCAGGTCAGTGGTTGCTTGGGAGGTCACGATGGCGGTGACCTGGCTCTGTGGCCCTGTGCATGTAGAAAAAGGTGAATGTGTACAAGGGATAAGTTTGTGACACCCCTTGTGGTTATTCTGGTCAGGGTGACCAGCACTGCTGTGAGACCTCTGGGGCAGATGGTGATGCAGCCGGGATGGTTCTGCTCCCCACAGGTAGAGCGGGGCCCCAGGGCAACCAGTGTAGTCTATTAAAGTGATAATTAATGTTGGAGTGCAGGACTGGAGGACACAAGAACTGAAGTTTATGTTACCTTTACTTGATGGTTGATGGTGCAGACTGGGATACTGGAAACAGTTGATAGTGGAGATCCAGGAAGCAATTGGGGATCCACCTAGCCAGGTGGGTTTAGAGGCCTTCCTGCAGCACAGTGTTGTTTGGTCCTTGCTGCCGGAAGCTAAGCTGCAACTTTTCTCCTGCATGTCTAGTCTCTACCCGTATGGCAGGCAGCTTGCAGCCTATTGCAGGTGTCGCTCCTTGGTGGCGGCTCCGGGCTCTGATATGCTGCTGTGCCGCCGGGTGTTTGGTGTGGACAGGGGACTTGCAGTCTCCTGTCCTACGGATTTAACTGCCAGGACTTCAGTACCCACACAAACAAGGACTCTGGCGTCCGGTTTCTAGCGCTTTCCTCCAGGGCAAGCTCGGTCACAGCTCCACTCCCCGGGTTCTCCTCGACTCCTCTGTCTCGTTAGCCTTCCACTGTTCTGGGACGAGCTCCACTGGCTCCATTCCCCAGGTTGTCATACTGGTCTTCCTCCGTACTACTCTGTAAAGAACTGACTAACCCCTCCCTCAGGCAAGAATTTATAGGGAAGCTCCCTTGAACCAGGTTCAGAGCTCCCCCTTCTGGTCTGGAGTCAGGAAAAGTGTTGGATGCTTGTGGTACCTGATTAGGGGACTCCTTGCTTCCAGGCATGACATCACCTCCTGCGAAGGAGTCGATGCCACTGTGGCAACCGGACTCCTGGGGTGCCACATAGTGCACTATAGGGTGCGTACACAGGGCACATTTGCAACACCGTTAAATTTGTACAGAATATCTGCTGTGGGTTAAATGGCGAAATGAATAATTGTAGTTAAAGCTAGAATTGAAACACTCTAATTTTAATATTGGACTTGAAAACATAAAAAATTGAATAATACAGGTGTTCAGATATGGATTTTTAAAGTAAGTACACCAGTCTCATCACATCTAAGAGACCTGTTAATGTATCGTCAAGTCTGGTGACATCCACTTTCAATAACGTCAAGAAACTCGCTTGATATTTTCCATCGTGTGAATTATCATGCTTTGGCAGGGAATATAGTTCATAAATGACATTTTTGCTGTTCTATAATCAGATATTACAGCGAGGCCTCCTAGGCAGAATTCTCCATCTAGGCTACATATGTTTAGACCTTTTCACTGTGTTTTCTATTGTACATAGGTGGAAACATCATGGAGAATTATGAGAAAATATTACAAATTGGGCGAGGTGCCACGGCTGAAGTGTTCCTCATGAGAAACACACAGAGTAAGAAGCTATATGCAGTGAAGAAGATCAAAGTAGATGCATCCAAACGACTGAGAACGAAGGAGTGTGTGCTACAAGAAGCCACGATCCTACGTAAACTTCTCCATCCAAACATTGTAGTGTGCTATGAGCACTTCTGTGACCCAGACGATGAACATGTTTTTATTGTCCAGGATTATTGTGATGGAGGAACCTTGGATGATCACATCAAACAGAGGAAAGGCGTCTTCTACTCCGAGGCTGTCATCATGGACTGGTTTCTTCAGCTGACGATGGCTATTCAGTATATCCATTCGATGAAAATCCTCCACAGAGATATCAAGACTTCAAATGTGTTTCTTACCAAGAAGGGCATGATTCGTCTTGGGGATTTTGGCATTTCCAAGATAATGAACAGTACCTTGGATATGGCAAGTACATGTGTGGGCACACCTTACTACCTCAGTCCAGAGCTCTGCCAAGATATCCCATACAGCTCAAAATCTGACATTTGGGCCCTTGGGTGTTTACTTTATGAAATGTGTGCCCTAAAGCCAGCATTCGATGCAACCAATTTAATAAGCCTCTTTTACAAAATTGTCAAAGGGGACTATGCTCCACTGCCAGACTGCTACTCAGTCGAGTTACACACATTGGTGGGAACCGTGCTTAATAAGTGTCCAGAATCACGGCCTAGTGCAAATGGCATCCTGAGCCTAGGGTTTGTTCAGGAACACCTAAAACAGTTTATCCAAAAACACGAATTTCACCTGTACAAGCAGAGTATGGAACAGAAACCTATTCGAGAGGTCTATCCTCCAGAAAATCGCAGCAAGACCTCACTGGCATGTCATGGGGTAAACAAAGTGGAAGCACGATGTAAATCTGCCCCACCGATCTCTTATAAGCCAGACGTTGGTTCTTGTGATCTGTGGGATCATGATGAGTTATCAAGTACCGGGAATAGATCGGATTATTCGGAGGACTTCGATAAAGACAGTAGTTCATCCATAGAAGAGGATCTTGAGGCTGAAACAAGCCTACATCAGAATGACGACATTCCAGAGGAGATCGGTAAGTCGGCAGCACGGTGATCTGATGGTTTCCTAAGCTCTGACAATTCCTGCTCCACATTGAATAAGGCGATGTTCACATGAGGCATTTTTTTCTATATTTTTTATGCAAATGAAAATCTGCTTGTTACAGTACCAGCAAAAGCTATGAGATTTTGTAAATCTCATGCACACTCGTACCTAACTGCAGCATGTTATTTCTTTCAGCCTTTTAATAACATTTTTACACCCATAGAAAGCAATGAAAATGTGAGTATAATCTGCAGAAAAAAACAACAGCATTTTTTGTGTCATCTTTAAAGGGAATCTGTCAGGTACTAGTCAAAAACTAAAGGTATCCTGGAATAAGGCTTGGGCATCCCTTTCAGGATCAGTAACTTTTATAGCTTTATTTTCTCCTGTTATCTTTCTATAAATCCCAGATAATTCAGTGTTGCGCACTAGCTAGTCAAGCGTATGTAAATCCAAACTGAATATTCACTGCTCACCACGCCCATAATCCTCCGTGCTGGTGTAAGTGATAGTAAAAATCTTCACTGTCATTTACCATCACTGCTGAGAGGTGGGTGAGGGGAGCAGTGCATAATCGGATTGTTCAAATAAGGAGAAATCTTCAAGGTAGACTCCAGCACCAGATCAATTATCTGTTTTAAAAATGACATTTTATTAAAAAACTATTATCATTGATCTGGTGCTGGAGTCTACTTTGAAGATGTCTCCTTGTTTGATATTGCTTGTCCTATCTGGCCAACCAGGACTCCTTCTAGCATTAGATCTGAATGCTGAACAAAGATGCTTGACACGGTAGGTTAAAAAGATTTATTTTTCCCTTTTCTTTAAAATCATAATCAGTTTATATTTACATATACTTGACTAGCAGGCGAGTGACACCGATCTTTCTGGAGCTTACAGCAAGATAACAGGTGAAGCTTAAAGAGAACCTGTCCCCACCCTGGTGCTTTGCAAAGTGAATGCAGCGTGTATGCTGCATTCAGGGAAGGTGTTCCCCTTGTCTCTACCCCCTGTACCCTGAAAAAAATCACTTTTGAAAGTTAAGAGGTCCAGAGGGACTTATCTTATTTTGCTGTCCTCGCTGCTCATGGAGTCCTCCCTGCCTCCTGCCTCTCTGTTCCGCCTTCTGCCTCTCTGTGCCACCTCCTGCCTGTGTGGGTCTCCCCTCCTCGCCTGCGCCACGGCGTGTCAATTCACGCAGGCGCACAGCAAGGAATTGGTAGGAGCGTGTCCCAGTTGCTGTAACGGCACATGCCCGGGTACGTCAACACCAGAGCCTGCCCTGCTAAAGATTATGCTGTATGCATACAGTAGGGCAGTAATCTGGCACTGATGTTCCCACGCATGCGCCGTTCCAGCAGCCAGGGCCTGCTCCTACCAGTTCCTCACTGTGCGCATGCGTGAATTGACATGCTGAGGTGCAGGCGAGAAGGGGAAACTCACACAGGCAGGAGGCGGCACAGAGTCAGGAGGCGGAACAGAGAGGCAGGGAGGACCCTGTGAGCAGCGAGGACTGCGAAATAAGATAAGTCCCTCTGGACCTCTTAACTCACAATTTTCAAAAGTGATTTTATTCGGGGTACAGGGGGAGTAGAGACATGGGAGACACCTTCCCTTAATGCAGCATACACACTGCATTCAGTGCTGCATTCACATTGCAAAGCAACAAGGGGGGTGACACGTCCTCTTTAAGCAATAATATTTACTGATCCTGAAAGGACTGCCCAAGCTCTATTCCAGAATAGTTTCAGTATTCTACTAGAAAATCACCTGACAGATTCCCTTTAAGAATTTTTGAAGAAAAACTATTCTTTACATGTATTTCAGACAAAGCACACACGTACTCAGCACCTGAAAAAATAAGAGATAAGCTTACAGGAGCAGAGTAGGCAGCAGAAGTATATTTGGAAAGTGTTAGGACACTCTAGGACGCAATAATGAATAATGCAGATTATGGGTAACATAGGACTATGTTATCCAAATGGGTAAGAAGGATAAATATGTACATTCCCAAGTGTGGCTAGACTATGTAATATATATCTCTATAGTTTTAAAGAGTATAGTAACATATACAAGTATAGCAACAGCAAGGGGATTGTGCAATAGTCTAAAATAGCAGATAACAAAAGCAGAGAATGTGACACCCCCTCTGAAGAAGATAACCCAAACGTGCGTCTGAGGGTCTGCTGGTGACTCTCATCATTTGGGTAATACTCTGTTGTTGTTGTTACCTGCCATTTTATACTATTTAAAGATGAGATTCTTGTTTTGACCTAGCTAGATATGGACATTGGTAGCCAGGATGTATCTCCTATCTTCCAGCAACTATAAGACATGTCTTCGACAGGGAATATGTTAGAGGGGTTAACCAAGATTTTCTTTTCAAATGGCCACAAAACAGGGAATGCCATAAACATAACAGTCATAGTGTAGAAATAAGACTTCAGCCATGGACACAGGACTTTTGTGGCCATTTACTTGCCTTACAGTGCCTTATCAGTGACTGTCACGTTGAGTATGTGACCACTGTCACCAGTGATTGGCTGCAGCAGTCAAGTGCAGTGGTCAAGTGTGTCTGGTTGGCACATCATGACTGCAGAACAGATCACAAAGACCGGTGAGGCCAAGGCAGTGGCCGGGCTGGAGCATAAGTCTAGTCTATTCTTGATCATAGAAGAAAACCCAAGAGCAGACACTTATAAAGTCAGTAAATGTTGTGTTCTTTGCACCCACTAAGGTTCCGATGATGAAGAGGAGCTTGATTACCCTGATGATTTTGAGGAGGCTGAAGGAAACACTCTGGAGATGGTTGTGAGCCACGCCAGGTCAGCAATGGATGTATCTGCTGATAATGACGCCTTCCAAGACGAAAAGATAGATGAAGATACCCACTCACTGACAGAAGCTCTGAAGACAATGCGTCAGCAGTACATAGGTACGAGAGAGTATCTTATACTATGGGCATCACAGAAATCTGCGTTAGAGGATTGTGGGATGGAAAACATTATTCTGTATGTTACTGTATATTATAACATTCACAGATTATTAAAGGGGTTGTCCAGGTCCTATATATGTGAACAGGATAGGTCACCCATAGATCAGTTCGGTGGGGACTGGCACATGACCTGATTAGCTGTTTGGAGCTTCTGTGGGGATTAGATGCACATAGTAAACAGAGCTGAAACATGATGTATTACCATACAAGAGTAAAACATGAAGGCCCCGATTCATCAAGACTAGCACTATGTCTTGATGAAGTATGCACTGAAGTAAGATATGCGGATTCTTTTTAATTTGGTGCCATGGACCAACAGAACATATGTATCCAAGTCAGTGACTAGAATACATTCTTGCCGCATTATACTGCATTTGTTGAGTCCGTCTGGCCATGCCCAATTGCCCTAGAGGTATGCCCACTTCTTAAAAAGTTGTGCAGTTTGCCTAAACTCGTGTAAAAACACCAAAAGTCGCAAAATATGATGCAAGTTGCTTGATGAATAAGTTTAGAATAAAAAAAACTTAAAGGGACTAAAAAAATAAAATAAAGAAAATAGAAATGGCGTTTTCACTAATGTAGTGGAATAGTGCTGCAGATTGCTAATAAAATGTGAGTGTGACTGACTGCCTAAGCACAATAATAACAGTGTGAAAGTTGCTATACACATGAGCTAGGAAAGTGATGAACTACACCAATTAGTTATGTACATGGCCATAATAACTTGCAAATATATATGTAACCCCTTTTAGTGACCAGGCCTTAAAGGGTCTTAATCTCTGGCTATTTTTCATTGTTTCTTCTTTTTGTAGTAGCTACATTTCTTCCTTTTCACTGATCTGGCTGTATGAGACTTTATTTTAGATGGGACAAATTGTAATTTTTTTAATATAGTTTTTGGAGTATATACAGGGACATTTCAATGAATTAGAATATCATCAAAAAGTTAATTTATTTAAATAATTCAATACATAAAGTGAAACATATATTATATAGTCATTACAAACACAGTGATCTATTTCTCTAGTCACCTTCCACAACAACATAGGAGGTTGTCTCCATGCCCTAATGGGGGACAGGAAGCACAAAGACGTTAAATGCCCGTCCCACCTCCTACTTGCCAGTGTCTTTCATGTCCCCCATGGGGCAAGGAGAGGTTTTTGTTTTTTCTGCTGTGTGGCCAGCGACCGCAGTGTACTTGTATTTTGTTGTTGAAGCCGAGTAGTGGTGGTCGTTGGCTCCGCTCTCCTCCTCCATGCTGCTCCCGTCTCCCTGCTTTGCGAAGGATTCGGGACCTCCTGGCCCACCAGCGCTCCTGCTGGGGATGAAGCAGACCAGTGATCCCCATAGCCGGAGGCCTCCCTGAGCTCTCCGGCTTTCTTTTCCCTCATGCACGACATTCGGTGCAACCCGGAAGTGACGTCATACCACGTGCAAGTCACTTCCAGTTTTGCTTTCTACAGTGGAACACATGCACTTCCGGGTCCAGCGTCCCACAGCCTCCCGGCTCACGAACAGCATGCTGACGCCTGCTGAGGCCTTGGAGGGCGAGGAGGGAAAACCTCATGGACTCTGGTAGCAGGGTTTATTCCTACATAAACCTGCTGGAAGACACCTCCGGGTTAGGTTAATTCCTGCAGTATGGAGAGTGTGTCTGTTTCCTGCCCTACATCTGCAGAGCCCAGCACTGCCCTAGCCTCAGTAAGTCTGTGGAGAGGGGTGGGTCCTTGCCCAGAGTCCTAGGTCTTGCAGTTATGGTAGTTGGGGTCCTTTTAGTTATACTTTTCTACCCTTTTTCACACTAGAGAGGCAAGTCTTCCTCCAAAAACCCTGCTAAGAAGCTTCCTAGATGTGCCATCTGCCATAAGAAGCTTCCCTCACCCAGAGACAAGAAGCTATGTCAGTAATGTATGGATAAGGTGGTCAGGGCTGAACATCCCTCCCACCTGGATGAAATGCGTACCTTAGTCAATCAAGAGGTCCAATCCTCCTTGGCCCCTTTTACACATCCTCCACCTCCTTCTCCGGGACCATCTCCCCCTAAGAAGAGAGAGATCCAAATTGAGGTTTCTGACTCTGGTTCTGACGGCTCTTATGACTCGGCTTCAAAAAAAGGGGGGGGGGGAGTCTTCATCCCGTAAGATGTTGGAGGCTAGGAAATATCTCTTCTCTGCAAAATATATGGAGGAGTTAGTTAATTCAGTCCATAGCACTATGGGTTCGGAGGAGGAACAGGTTCCCCAAACAGTTGAGGACAAAATGTTTGGAGGGTTGAAAGCAGGAAAACAGATTGATTTCTCAGTGCATGAGAACATCCTGAACATGATCTCTCAGGAGTGGGAGTCCCCAGAGAAACAACTGAGCACCCCCTCGGAGCTTAAACATAGATTTCCTCTGGAGGGCGAGTCAGTTAGTTGGGATATTCCCAAAGTGGATGTGCAAGTGGCAAGAGTAGTCAAGAAAACTGCACTCGCCTTTGAGGACTCCTCTCCGCTTAAGGATCCAATGGATAGGAAGGTGGAAAGCCTGCTGAAAAAAATTGTGGGAGATTTCCACCTCTTCTCTTAAAACCAACATAGCTTCCACCTGTGTTGCCAGATCCCTCTTCCGTTCACTAGATCAATTGGAGAATCGCATCTCTCAGGGGACCTCAAGAGGGGCGTTATTAGGCTTTCTTCCTTTACTCAAAAGGGCAACTGGATTCTTGGCTGACGACTCTTGGCCTCTGCAGAATCTGTCTGTTTCACTGCCAGGTTCCTGGTTCAGTCCAAGCTCTTTGGATTTAAATGTGGAGTGGGGATGTCACTTCCAAGATCAAATTTGTGTTACATCCTCTTTAAAGGTGAATATGTCTTCGGGCTAGCTCTGGATGAGATACTGGAGAAAGCCACAGACAAAAAGAAAGCTCTTCCTGAGCAGAAACCCGCCAAGAAGTGCTTTTTTCATGCCTCTATGCCTCAGACCCCCTCAAACCAAGGGTAAAACAAAATCCGGGAGATGGAGCTACTGTATGCTAAAGGGAAGGGCAAAAACATCCTTGTCACCCAGCAGCAACACCAACAGGACAAGCAATAACTCCGACTCTCTAGGAGTGAGGCTCTCGAACTTTTTCCATTAGTGGCAGGTCATTTCCAATTGCCAGTGGGTCCTCAACGCTATCAAGGAGGGTCTCCTTAGGGAATTTGAGTCCTCCCCTCTTCGGAGTCTAAGAGTCACTTCCCTACCATCTCAGATAACCCAGAACCTACTGATCTCAGGTTTGCGTTAAATTCGGGTGCTGGCTCCTCAGTTCCAGTGGACGATTGGGGAAGAGGTCACTACGCCCACCTCTTTCTAGTGAAAAAACCTTCAGGAGATGCACACATCATAATAAATTTGAAGGGTCTCAACCATCACATTACGTATCGCAGATTCAAGATGGAAATGGTAAAATCAGCGATTCCCCTGATAGGACCCTATTACTTTATGGCAACTATTGACCTGAAGGACGCATATTTTCATGTGCCAATCCATCTTCACCACAGAAAATATCTGAGATTTGCAGTCCTACAACACCAGCAGGTGAAGCACGATCATTACAATGTGCTCCCCTTTGGCATTTCCTCAGCACCAAGGGTGTTCTCCAGGATAATTTCAGAGGCAGTGACTTACATCCGGGAGCAGGGCATCTGCATTGTCCCTTATCTGGATGATCTCCTAATCATAGCTCCATCTGCTCAGACTCTTGAGTCATGCAGTGAGGTCCTAGACATTGTAAAATCACTAGGGTGGCTCCCAAATCTGAAAAAAAAATCAGAACTCCAACCCTCCACAATGAGAAGGTTCTTGGGAGTTTCTACAGGCTTTAGGGAAACAGATGTCCTTGCTACCAGAAGATCACCTGACTGTGATAATAAAGATCTCATAATTCAGGAAACCGAGGTCCCCTACCCTTTGGGCAGCCATGTCTGTCCTAGGCTTCATGACCTCTTGCAGTCAATACCCTGGGCTCAGGCCCACTCCAGGGTCCTACAGGCTCGTATTCTCAGGAGCTGCAACAAGAACCCCAACTGTCTGAACAGCAGAGTTCAAACTCCAGGGCGAGCAAAGGCTTCCCTGGCTTGATGGTTGAGCCCCAAAAACCTACGCAAGGGTGTTGCTTGTTTTCGAACGCCTATAGTCACAGTAACAACCGATGGCAGCAAGAAAGGCTGGGGTGCTGTAGTGTTCCATACGCCATTCCAGGGATGCTGGAATCCAGAGATAAGTGTTAGATCCTCCAACAACGGAGAGCTGAAGGCAGCAGTTGAGGAGGTCCTTCTTGCTGCAGACAACCTAGTCACTGGTTGTCATGTCAGAGTATATTCGGACAATATCACCACCGTGGCCCACCTGTGATATCAGAGGAGCACGATGTTCGACAGCTTAAAGGACATATAAAGCCATATATTTTATTGGGCCAAAAGACATCTTCTCTCCCTGACAACCATCCACCTTAAAGGATCCTCCAGTCTCCAAGCATAGTTCCTGAGTCACCAAGAGAATGGAGCCTGAACCAGGGAATCTTCCAGATACTAGTAGCAAGATGCGATCTGCCAGAAATCGACTTATTTGCCTCTGGCCAAAATGCACAAGTCGAAACCTTTTTCTCCTTGAACCCCAGGACAAGTCCATGGGAGTGGATGCCTCCGCTCAGCAATGGAGATTCCAGTTAGACTATGTGTTTCCTCCAACGCCGATGCTGGCGAGGACTCTTCAGAAGATCCGGGAAGATAAAGTACCAACCATCCTAGTGGCTCCAGTGTGGCCAAGAAGGAAATGGTTCAAGTTTTATCATTGATCTCTAAATAGACGGTCCAGTTCAGTTACCACTGGACGCCGACCTTCTCTCGCAGGGACCTCTGCATCATCTGGATCCATTAAAACTGAAATTAACTGCTTGGTTATGGAGGCCCAGGTGTTATGTGCTCGAGGGCTTCCGGACACAGTAATTTCCACCTTACAAAAGTCCAGGAAACCAGTCACCAATGCCATTTATAAAAATGTGGGGGTAAAGTTTTCATCCTAGTGCATTACTAATGTACCAGATCCGTCCACCCCAACACTTCGCAAATATTGGACTTCCTACAGAAGGGGTTAGAGTTAGGCCTCAAGCCTAGTGCATTGAAGGTTCAGGTCTCTGCCCTGAGCTCTGTATTTGATCAGGACCTAGCCAACCATCGTTAGATTAAAAGGTTCATGGTGTCAGCCCTTATGGTGGGTTTACACGCTCCAACGTCGGTCCGATATTGGATCCGACGGCGCGGGAACGCACTTTTTCTGACCGGATTTCAAAGAATCGCATCGGAGGTTTACACAGCGCGATATCGGGATACAACGTCTCTACGATGTGTACGCCCCCCTTGTACGGCCGACCCAGGAACGACCATTTAACATAGTAGTGAATGGGGACGTTGTACTGCACATCGTAGTTGGGCTGTCACACAGCACGATCCGGCTCCAACCGGCATCCAATATCGGCCCATTGAATAGCACGCTCATTTGACCCACGATATCAGTTTGATATAGTTTGTGCATCGTATTGGTCATTTACACCATACAACGCACAAACGATATCGGGTCCAACGCACGAACCACGTGACTTTTGGTCGGAGTTGGACGCCGTTATCGGGACGTGTAAACCCACCATTAGACTACGTCCCAGGAATCAGACTGTTATCCCCTCCTGGGATCTAAATATAGTCCTCAAAGGCCTCACACAACCACCATTTGAGCCTCTATCCTCCTGTACCCCTCAGCTTCTTTCGTTCATAGCAGCCTTCCTACTGGCTATCACTACAGCAAGATGAATTGGAGAATTACAGGCATTGTCTATAAAATAACCTTATTTAATAATCAGAGATGATTGTATAGTTCTTCATCTTGATTCGTCTTTTCTGCCCAAGGTGGTGTCCAATTTCCACCATTCACAAGACATCGTCCTCCCCTCCTTTTGCCAGAATCCAACAAATGCAAAGGAGGAAGAATTTCATACTTTCGATGTTCAACATACGGTTTTACACTACTTACAGCAATTCAAATCGTGGAGAGTTGACCAGAATTTATTTGTTCTTCCATCGGGTCGAAATAAAGGAAAGAAGGTGGCGAAGAGTACCATTGCGAATTGGATCAAGAGGGCCATATCTGAAGCATATGTAGCCCAGAATATGACACTCCCCTCCGGGTCAAGGCTAATTCTACAAGGTCTACCTCAGCCTTCTGGGCTGAAAGAGCAGGCGCATCCATGTAGCAGATTTGCAGGGCCGCTACTTGCTCTAAACTTCATACTTTTACCAGGCACTATAGATTGGACTTATTGTCCAATAGGGATTTAGCCTTTGGCCAAAAAGTGCTTTAGGCCGTTGTGCCCCCTGGTGAAAAAATTAGTTGGTATTCCTCCTATGCTGTCGTGGAAGGTGACTAGAGAAAAGAGAATTAGTCTTACCGGTAATTCGGTATCTAGGAACCATCCACGACAGCACTAATTCCCTCCCTATGTTCCTTGGATAATTCTTGGGACTCTAAAGGTAACCAGTGCTATGGTGTTAGTTGTAAGTCACTGGCGAGTAGGAGGTGGGAGGGGCTTTTACTTTCTTTGTGCTTCCAGTCCCCCATTAGGGCGTGGAGACAGCATCCTATGCTGTTGTGGAAGGTTCCTAGAAACCAAATTACCGGTAAGACTAATTCTCTTTTCAAGTGTTTATTTCTGTTTATGTTGATTATTATGGCTTACAGCCAATGAAAACCCAAAAGTCATTATCTCAGAAAATTAAAGTATGGAGCATGAAGGGTCTGAGACCTCCTAACTGTCCCCCAACAGGTGATGCAGCGGGACAGAAGGATCCGGCCGGTTCAGTTTCAACAACTGATCATTTATTTCTCCCAGGTGATAAGCTGCTGCAAGAATGATAAAATAAACTGCCTGTGTGGAGATAGCTGTCAGCCAAATCATCTTCAACTGACAGCTACCTATTGGGGTTGTAAAGGAATCCTGTCACGTGTAAAAGTGCTATTACCTGCAGATACGGGGTTAATCTGATTGTCAATAGCCTTTGAAACCTTTACTGAGATCCCCACTGCCTTAGGAAATTTACTTAGATGCTTCCGACAGCATTTAGGTTTTAGTCATGGGGGTGGCACCGGTGCAGGTTCAGTCAACATTCTGTGCATGGAGAGCAGTGGCTGTAAGAACACCCCCCGCACTGAATGACCGCTGATTCTAATGCTGAGAGGCTGTCAGTAAGTGCGGGGTACCTAGTTACTGCTGCTGCCCACTATACACAGAGCAGTGACTGAAGCCACGCCAGCGCTGCCCCCATGATTGAAACCAGAAAGCTGCTGCGGAAGGATTAAAGTTTATTTTGTCCTGGCAGTGGAATTAAGTGTGCAGGTGCCAGGCAGGTTTGAAATGTTACTAAACTGCAGATCAACCCCAGCAGAGAAATGCATTGTAGTCGGGGTTTAGACTTTCCACACTGCTCCCTATGCCTGTATAGCCACCATTTTTTGAGGAAATGGGGCCTGAATTCAACAGACAGTGGCAATAGCAGCAGAACTGGGGGCATTACGTGTGGCTACTAGACATTAGGAATGAATAACCACATTTAAAGGGAATCAGTCATCAGGATTTGTAAGCTGAGGACAGCATGCTGCAAGGGTTGAAATAGAAAAAGCAACTGTGCATCTCTTATTAGTGTGTGAGCTATCTCTATTGAGCCTGGTGTGGGTGGCGGCAGCTCTCCCAGCTCTGCTGTGTCCATAAAACTACATTTTGTGAATATTATTATTTATTTTATTAAACACAAGAAACCATTTATGGTGGTAAATATGGAAGTAAGATAGTTCTCAGGGGCAGTTTTATGTAACAGGTTTATGCACAACTTGTTTAATTTGTTGAAGTGTTTTGTTTGTCATTGTCATGTCTTGCTTTTGCCTAGGTAATGTTGGAAAGACTCTGTACAATGAAATTTCCAACCATTTCCTGAAGGGCTTAAAACCAGAAGATCTCCAACCACAGTTTGAGCATAAGATTGGCCCGGAAAGACTGGAAACCTGCTATATTCTCTTCAATATGGACCAGGACTCCTCTAAGGAGGCGTCCGAATGTTAGATACAGAGGCAATCTCTATCCTAAGAAGCAGCTGGCCCTGTGTACTGCAGCAAGAAGACTTCAACCTGGAGATCATAAATATCCTGGAACAAAATGATAACCGTATATTGTATATTATTGTATTGCAGACTTGTTCTGCACATTTGCCTTAACTTTCATCAAATGTCATTTAGGACCTGATTATCCAACCAATAGCAGAACTGCTGCATTGTGTGGGTCTAATTTCGTCTGATGGGCCGTGATCTTATTCGACGTCATACGTCAAGCATGGTTTACGTGTTTTTTATAAAGCTGAAGATTTCTTTGTTGGAATGTTTTTGTTATACTAAAATGTAAAATATCGAGGGACAGTAAATTAATATAAAAAGCCGACTGTTACATTACCTATTTATATTGATATATTCTATATCCTTAGTTCCTTACATCATGTTCCTCTGCTCACCTTGTACTTGTAAGCATGAAGACTAAATGATGATCATGCAGTGTGTTATGCATTCATTACACAACAATAAAAATGATCCCTGTTTTGTAAGGCTATGTTCAGACAGAGCGTTTCTGCTCCGGTTTTTATTGATCCCTTTTTTTTTTTGCAAAAAAGCATCACAAATCCGTTTCTGTTGCTTTTTTGATCCGTTTTCAAGGGACACAGACAGACACACTCTTTCTTATGGCAACTTTACACGTCCCGATATAGGCATCTAACTCCGACAAAAAGTCACGTGGTTCGTGCGTTGGCCCCGATATCGTTCATGCGTTGTATGGTGTAAATGTCCAATACGATGCATGAACGATGCCAAAACGATATCGGGGATCAAATGAGCCTGCTCTCCAACGGCCCGATATTGGATGGACGATGTGGCCGGATCGGGCTGTGTAAAAGCCCAACAACGATGTGGAGTACAACTTCCCCTATTCTCTCCCATGTTAAATGGTCGTTCCTGGGTCGGCCGTACAAGGGGGCGTAGACATCGCTGTTGCGTTGCCTGCCGATATCGTGCTGTGTAACATCTCCTATACGATCTTGGAATTCTGTCCAGAAAAAGCGCACTTCCGCGCCGTTGGATACAATATCGGACCGATGTTGGGACGTGTAAAGTGGCCATTACCCTTATCACGATCCAGCAGTGATCCCCGGCATTTTGTGCCTTCCAAGCAGTGGCAGGACCTGTGTGTGAGTTGTTCGGTGCTTCCAGGACCTTGCACTTAGTCACATGGGTAGGTTCTAGAAGCATGGAACAATTCACACACAGGTCCTGCCACTGCTTGGAAGGCACAAAATGCCAAGGAATCACTGCTGGATCGTGGGGAGGATATGTGATTGGATATTAGTGGTGCAGAAAGAGCATAAGAAAAACATCACAAAAATGGACACGCTCATTATTTTCTGGATGTGCTTTCTGCTTCACTAACAGAAGTCAAACGCTGACATCTGCACTGACAATTGAAGATCACATTCACTTTGCTGCAGACGCAGTGACATTTAAGAAAAAAATGCAGCACCAAAAATGGATCAGAAACATCCAGGGTGATCATAACCTAATAAACTGATGTTTCAGCATTGAGAAATCGAACCTTGAAGACATATACAAATTAAGCATCAAGCACATCAACATTCCCCACGTCACATACAGGTACTGGTTACATTAGTGAAATCATCCTCAAAGGTTGACAGAGACACAAAATACTGTTTGTATAAAAAAAAATAATAATAATGTTATAGTGAAACCTGAGCACAGTCAGTTCTGAAAACATAAGCCTTAGTGCTTAGGTCCCCTAGTCCCAGTCTCAGGCCTAAGTGTAAAAAGATCATTAGAAAGTTCTCTGTACTGTCCCCTCATATATTTGTACATTGTAATAAGATCATCCCTCGGCTTTCGTTTTACCAAGCTAAATAACCCCAAGTTTAATAACCTGTCTTGGTATTGTAGACCCCTCAGTCCTCTAATAACCTTGGTCGCCCTTCTCTGCACCCGCTCTAGTTCAGCTATGTCTTTCTTATACACCGGAGACCAGAATTCTACACAGTATTCTAAGTGTGGCCGCACTAGTGTCCTGAATAGAGGTAAAATTATGTTCTCCTCATGAGCATCTGTGCCTCTTTTAATGCATCCCATTATTTTATTTGCCTTTGCAGCAGCTGCCTGACACTGGACACTAAATGTGAGTTTGTCATCTACCCATACACCCAGGAATTTTTCAGTGACAGTTTAACCCAGTGTTCTACAATTAAGCACATAATTTATAAATTGTATTTCCTCTGCCCATGTGCATGACCTTACATTTGTCCCCATTAAAGTTTCATTGCCATTTCTCAGTCTAAACCTCCTGCTTACATTAATCTTCCTGTAGTATAAAATTGTCCTCTTCTGTATTGATTACCCTGCAGTATTTGGTATCAACTGCAAATATTGAAATTTTACTCTGTATGCCCCCAAGGTCATTAATGAATATGTTAAAAAGAAGCGGGCCCAATACTGACCCCTGTGGTACCCCACTGTTAACTGTCACCCATTCTGAGTGTGTTCCATTAATAACCACCCTTTGTTTCCTACCACTGAGCCAATCTTTATCCCAATTACACATAGTTTCCCCTATCCTCATTATTTTCATTTTATGTATTAACCTTTTGTGTGGCACCGTATCAAAAGCTTTGAAAAGTCCAAATACACAATGTCCACTGCATTTCTTTGGTACAGTCTGGAACTTACCTCTTCACAGAAGCTGATCAGATTAGTTTGACAGGAATGGTCCCTCGTTAACCCATGTTGATATTGGGTCATGAAGTTATTTTTCTTCATATACTCCAGTATAGCATCTTTTAGAAAACCCTCTAGGATTTTACCCACCATAGAGGTTAAGCTTGCTGGCCTATAATTTCCAGGTTCTGGTTTTGTCCCCTTTTTGAATATTAGCATTACATTTGCTATTCACCAGTCTTGTGGTACAGACCCTGATTGAAAATAATGGTCTGTCTATGACAGTACTTCCTGCTGTACTTGGGGGGGTGTAGCCCATCTGGGCCCGGGGATTTGTCAATCAGGTGACCTTTAATGGAGGTGCTGAAGCTAAGTCTTCCAATTTGCATTATATTCTAGGGCAGTGATTGTCATAATACATTTTATCATTTTACTTGTATTAGCTGTGCAGCTCGGCCGCTCATTGCACTCATGAATTGTGCACACTTAGTGTCAGTGTTGCAGCAGGTATCTCTTATTGATCATGCTGTCTGTCATGGGATTTTCTTGTGTAAATACAGTTGGAAAAAAAGTCATTTAGCTTTTTGGCTTTTCCCTCATCCTCATTCCATTTCACCCAGACTATTTTTAAGGGGGCCAACACAGTCATTTTTCAGTTTTTTACTATTTACACTAAAGTTTGGGGTCACCCAGACAATTTTGTGGCCACTCCATTACAGATAGAATACCAGCTGCCTGCTTCTTCCCTAAATAGTTAATGTATAATTTGGAGGTGTACTTAGGGTCATTGTGCTGTTGTAGGATGAAACTGGCTCCAAGCAAGCGCTGTCCACAGGGTATGGCATGGCATTGCAAAATGGAGTGATAGCCTTCCTTATTGAAAATCCCTTTTACCTTGTACAAATCTCCCGCTTAACCAGTACCAAAGCAACCCCAGACCATCACATGACCTCCACCATGCTTGACAGATTGCGTCCGGCACTCTTCCAGCATCTTTTCAGTTGATCTGTGTCTCACAAATGTTCTTCTGTGTTATCCAAACACCTCAAACTTTGATTCGTCTGTCCATAAAACTTTTTTCCAATCTTCCTCTGTCCAATGTCTGTGTTCTTTTGCCAATATTAATCTTTTCCTTTTATTAGCCAGTCTCAGATATGGCTTTTTCTTTGCCACTCTGCCCTGAAGGCCAGCATTCCGGAGTCACCTCTTCTCTGTAGATGTTTTCACTGGCGTTTTGTGGGTACTATTTAATGAAGCTGCCAGTAGAGCAGCTGTGGGGCATTGATTTCTCAAGTGTGCGAGAGCGAGTGCGAGAGCGAGTGTGCAAGAGCGAGTGTGCGAGAGCAAGTGTGTAAGAGCGAGTGTGCAAGAGCAAGTGTGTAAAGCAGCAAGAATGTGCAAGAGCGAGTGTGCAAAGGATGGCGAGTGTGCAAGAGTGAGTGTGCGAGTGTGCAAGAGTGAGTGTGCGAGTGTGCAAGACTGAGTGTGCGAGAGTGAGTGTGCGAGTGTGCAAGAGTGAGTGTGCGAGTGTGCAAGAGTGAGTGTGCGAGTGTGCAAGAGTGTGTGTGCGAGTGTGAGTGTGCGAGTGTGCGAGAGTGAGTGTGCGAGTGTGCAAGAGTGAGTGTGCGAGTGTGCAAGACTGAGTGTGCGAGAGTGAGTGTGCGAGTGTGCAAGAGTGTGCAAGTGTGCAAAAGTGAGTGTGCGAGTGTGCAAGAGTGAGTGTGCAAGAGTGAGTGTGCAAGAGTGAGTGCGAGTGTGCAAGAGTGAGTGTGCGAGTGTGCAAGAGTAAGTGTGCAAGAGCGAGTGTGCGAGTGCGAGAGCGAGTGTGCGAGAGCGAGTGTGCGAGTGTGCAAGAGCGAGTGTGCGAGAGCGAGTGTGCGAGAGCGATTGTGCGAGAGCGAGTGTGCGAGAGCGAGTGTGCAAGAGCGAGTGTGCGAGAGCGAGTGTGCGAGTGTGCAAGAGCAAGTGTGCGAGAGCGAGTGTGCGAGAGCGATTGTGCGAGAGCGAGTGTGCGAGAGCGAGTGTGCAAGAGCGAGTGTGCGAGTTGCAAGAGTGGGTGTGCGAGTGTGCAAGAGTGGGTGTGCGAGTGTGCAAGAGTGAGTGTGCGAGTGTGCAAGATTGAGTGTGCGAGAGTGCAAGAGTGAGTGTGCGAGAGTGAGTATGAGTGTGCGAGAGCGAGTGTGCGAGAGTGAGTGTGCGAGTGTGAGTGTGCGAGAGCAAGTGTGCGAGAGCGAGTGTGCAAAAGTGAGTGTGCGAGTGTGCAAGAGTGAGTGTGCGAGTGTGGTAGTGGCATAAGAGTGAGTGTGCGAGTGTGCAAGAGTGAGTGTGCGATTGTGCAAGAGTGAGTGTGCAAGTGTGCAAAAGTGAATGTGCGAGTGTGTGAGAGCGAGCATGCAAGAGCGAGTGTGCGAGAGTGAGTGTGCAAGAGCGAGTGTGCAAGAGCGAGTGTGCAAGAGCGAGTGTGCAAGAGTGAGTGTGCGAGTGCGAGAGCGAGTGTGCGATAGTGTGTGTGCGAGAGTGAGTGTGCAAGTGTGAGTGTGCGAGAGTAGTGTGCAAGGTGAGTGTGCAAGAGTGAGTTGCGGTGTGCGAGAGTGAGTGTGCGAGTGTGCGAGAGTGAGTGTGCGAGTGTGCAAGAGTGAGTGTGCAAGTGTGCGAGAGCGAGTGTGCGAGAGTGTGTGTGCGAGAGTGAGTGTGATGTGGAGTGCGAGTGTGCGAGAGTGTGTGTGCGAGAGTGAGTGTGCGAGGTGAGTGTGGAGAGTGAGTGTGCGAAGTGTGGAGAGTGAGTGTGCAAGAGTGAGTGTGCGGAGTGTGCAAGAGGTAGTGTGCGAGTGTGCAAGAGTGAGTGTGCGAGTGTGCAAGAGTGAGTGTGCGAGTGTGCAAGAAGATGAGTGTGCGAGTGTGCAAGAGTGAGTGTGCGAGTGTGCAAGAGGAGTGTGCGAGTGTGCAAGAGGAGTGTGCGAGTGTGCGAGAGCGAGTGTGCGAGTGTGCGAAGAGCGAGTGTGCGAGTGTGCAAGAGCGAGTGTGCGAGTGTGCAGAGCAGTGTGAGAGGCGAGTGTGCGAGAGCGAGTGTGCAAGAGTGAGTGTGCGAGAGTCGAGTGTGCGAGAGCGAGTGTGCAAGAGTGAGTGTGCGAAGAGTGAGTGTGCGAAGTGTGCGAGAGCGAGTGTGCGAGAGTGAGTGTGCGAGAGTCAAGATGAGTGTGCGAGAGCGAGTGTGCGAGAGTGAGTGTGCGAGTGTGAGTGTGCGAGAGCAAGT